>JARYHS010012519.1:197097303-197771221 GCA_031002005.1 Vandiemenella viatica
GGATGTTGTTTGAATCTGCAAAATAACATTCCATGGATTCTGTGGTGATTAATATCCACCCGAGGCAAATCTATGAATCATAATAAAAGGCCAGTTTCTTACAAGGTTTTTCTCCTTACTGGTGGCGCTGGCACAGATTTCTTGGTGTTGTTGTCTCAGGAGAGCGTGGTTCAGCGCTCCGCCGGCGACTCGTCTCAGCAGGTGGTGAAGGTGGCTGCAGACCTGTCTGAGCTGAGAGAGGACCTGAGCAAGGAGCAGGCGGCTCGACTGCGCTCTGAGGGGGAATACGACGAGCAACTGGCCAGACTCAGCTCAGCAGTGAGCGCAGCCAGGGACCAGCACAGGTAGGATGACGTCACAGGGAGTATACGGCCAGGGAGTGTCCTACGCGGCATAGCAACCTCCAGCAACAGAAAATGACCCAAACACTTGGCACTTTCAAGATTAACATTATTTACAACCTTTAAACTTTTCTAGACTGTCCAATTAGTTGAATTGGCTGAGTTACTGAGCCCAGATATATCCCGCTACTATAAGAAACCCCCTTTTGGTTCTTGGAAAACTGTGCCCATTATGTCACCAAAGAAAGAGGATAGACGTCTATCGAAGATTACTGGTATAACACAACCAACGAACACGACCAAATAATGAAATGAAAAAAAAATACAAATACAGCTTCGCGTTCTGTTTGATTGTCATATTTCCATACTAAAACAAACAGATATTTCTAGATAAATACGACGTGACTGAAAGAATAACCGCAACGGTATTAGGTTGTACAGATCCGAACATTGATTACTGCCGGCGTTCTTAATATTCTTTTCAACTTAACTTTATAAATTACATTTTCTTCTGTCCGCATCATTGTTCCAGATGGACGAGCGGAAGAAACTTTTATTTCACTTTTATTTTTGCTGTACATGAAGTTCATTTCATCCTAAAAAAAAAAAATTTTTTTAAATTGTTAAGTATGTCTCTTATAACGAAGGATAGTAAGTTTTTTTTCCTTGCTCTAGGGATTGCTTCAATACACTCCTCTGTGTCGAATTCTACGAAGAAAATAAAATATAAAACAAAGAACTGGTTAAGCTGCTGGCGTTGCAATTTTCGGATTCGATTCTAAGTTGATATACCGCACAGTTTCTTTTTTTTAAAAAAAAGTGTCTGCCGCCACGTGCGGTCCGGCGCTGACACGGGGTTACCTCTTTCGAGTCCAGGTTGTGCACAATTCCTAATAACCAGATTCTACAAGACATTTCTCCAAAATGCGTATGGAATGAAGGGATACAACACTGTTGATAGTGATTTGTCCGTGGGATGGGGACTTAAAGCTTGGCGGCTCCGCTGGCATCTTTCGGAAAAGTAGGCCTGATTAGTCCGTCATTGGGTTTCATTCCCTACCTTGTATCATCTCTCATTCCATACAACACAAATAGCACCCTACACGGAAAAACACTCTGTCACAGTACACTTACGAATACTGTCACATTCGGGAACGCAAGGGGAAATCAACGCAGTTCATCTTCCCAGACGTTGCTATGGGGGGTTAAGCATCCCCATGGTAACCTTATACGATCGTACATGGGCAAGGCGTTCATAAGAAGAAGCAGAAACTTTTCTAGTTGCGATACATCTAAGATACTTAATTAATCTGAATGGCCTCAGAATCACGGAAGTAGTAACTTCGCTGAAAAGAGACACTGTCAAGGCTAAATTAAATTATTATCTCTGTGTTGTCCGTGCAGCAGTGGGAGGTAACATATGACATTATTATAAAATTATTACTGAAGCTTTTAATCTCGTAATAAAGTCCTCAACCTTTTGCGTAAGAGTAACATATTGCTCCATCAAGTCTGGTAGCTCAGTGGCTAAGGTGCTTGCTTTCAAAAAAGTTCGCTACTCCTGCCTCGCGCGCAGGAATCTCGGCAGGCGCAGGAATTTTAAAAGTTGTGTTAGGTCATATGAGCTATGCCAGGACGCTCCGTGGTTCGGATTCCACGTTAAACTGTAGGTCCCAGAGCAAAGGAACTGGCCGCCCTACCTCCTGACACAATGGCTTAGTATGCCTCCTTCGGGTTGTGGACTAAGTTAAGTTTTTAACATATTGCTGTCGTGAAATACAATACTCTCAATTTGGTGCACCACTTCGTTGTTTGGGTTGTCAACGTTCGTCCTTTATCTCTTCACTAATCTTTGTCTGCTCCCACCGATCTTGATGGGTGAGTGGTTAACCTTCCGGTCACGCATTTGGGAGGACGCCGGTTCGAATCCCCGTCCGGGCATCCATGGTTTCCCAGATCACTCCAGGCGAATGCCAGGATGATTCCTTCAAAAGGCCTTGGCCGAATTCCTTCCCGTTCCGTGTCCCCGGTCCAATCCCGCCTCTAATTATCTCGACGTCGTCGAGGCGTAAATCATAATTAAAAAAAATAGCTGTTCCTCCGTTTTCTAGATATCTCAGAGCAGTCTTGCACTCCATTTGCTTGTAGGTATCTATGTATTACTAGAGTCCTGAGTAATGCCGTCTGATTTGTTTGGTGTCCATCGTAGTGAGCTGGAGGAGCGCTATACAGAGCTGGTGTCTACTTGTGAGCGGCTAACGCTGGACTTGGAGGAGATGGTCCACACTCAGCAGGAGGAGGCGACCACCTGGCGTGCAGAGGTGCGGGGACTACGCAGGAGAGAGGCAGAGCGTTCAGAAGGCATTCTACAGGTGAGGCACAGGTAGCTCTCACTGTCTGCGTTACAATAGAGTTAAATATTACGAGCAGTAAGGGACAACAACTAACGATTAGCACCTGATTTCCACCGTAACAGGTAGCAGGTTTTGAGATACTTAGATTTCATATAGAATATAATTTATGTATTTTCCTTACATATAATTCGTCCTTAGGCCGAAGAGTATCAGTTTTGCACCCATATCTGTGGTTAGTTACCACTTTAAGCTTAATTCAGATTTGTTCAACTTGAAACAGAATAGGCCTACTTTTTTCCTTCAATACTGTTTTATTCTCCGCTCGACAGAAATCAATGTATTTATTCTTCCATCGTACAAATTTTAATACCCAAAATTACAAACTTTCATAGAACACGCTTTAATACATATCACAGCTGTTGTCATAAAATTAATTGCCATTTTACATTCTGACGTTTCATCATGTGTTGAATCTTATAATTCCCTTCATAATTTTATTCCTTCTCCCACATTTTGAGTGTGAGAGCAAACCATTGTCCACAACCCCTCCGATTGTTATCAAAATGCCATAGTGTTTCGCATCTGTCAGACATGCATATCATTTACATTTACGCCATTGTTGAGTTGTAAACAAAACGGTCTAGGGGAATTCATTTGTAAGTCTTGGGGTATCGATTTTAAGTCTTTACTTGATACCATTCTTTGTTCGTAATTTCGTTTAGCGATTCTATTTTTCGGCGGTACAAAACAATGTTTTGTACATAAAGGAAACTTGAATCAGTGCATAATATTTTTAACAAATTGTCTAGTCTGGTATTCAACAGGTTGTGGGTTCAATAACTGATCCGGCCATTCGGATTAACCAGGTTCGAGTCCTCTTTCCAACGTACCAGCCGCCCTGACAGCTGCTTTAGGCGTTTTCCCACAATTATCTGGGCTAGAATACTGTGACGCACCACAATGTTTTCCTCATAATCTACATATTTCACAAACAAGCGTACAGTTATCATAAAAAACATAAAGTTACACCTTTTTCCAGACAGAAAGCAACAGAAACATTCTTCTAGTAGGTTAAATGTTCGAGGTCCCACAAATCCTGTTGTAATTCTGGTAAGTTGCAGATCCTCCCCCAATCTCATGATTCACACTGGCCTCCTGTGTAAATATGGGGCCGGTGTCGAGTGGCCCTTTGGCGGCCTTACGTTCCTTTCCATATAAAAAATCCACAATTTGTATCACAGTACGGTTGTTAGTGGAGTGCCCATTAATTGTGTGAGCTCAAATAGGAGGGAGGGGGGAGGAGTGCGGCAAAATCACACCAAGGGAGGGGGGGGAGGGTAGGGTGGCGGGTTAATGCCACTCTCAAGTTTTTATTTCATATTGCCGCCCATCGACCATAAAAAAAGATCCAAAATTACGAGGTCAGATTCAAGTTAGAAAAGCAGTGGCGGATCTACGAGTTTTCGGAGATGGGGCAAAAACTGGAGATTGCAAAGCTATTGTTTGGTATGCCGCCCCCCTGAGATAGGCTGCTTGTGGCAGTAGAGCTTTACAAAAGGTAGTCACTTGCCATTTTACCGGCCTTTCAAACATGATTTTGCCACCCAGGGCAAGCGCCCCTCTCCCCAGATCCACCCGGTACTGTGGAAAAGGGGGGAGGTGTCCCACCAGATCTCACCAAATCTAATCAAGGGGGCAGAAGTTCTGTTAAAAGAAAAATATTATTGCTAATCCAGAGATAAATTCTAGTAGCTGCCCCATCAGATTCCCTTCACTATTTCATATCCAGTCACTTCGTGCGAGCTGCAGTATGTATAACAAGCAGTTAATATTTCTTAATAATCCTAGCATTAATAAAAATAAGCAATATGATCTGCAGGGTATTAATGATAGTGACTGACCTTGTTCTATCATATCACTAGGAAATAGGGAATGTGCAGAAGAGGATAGAAGAGGATAACGTGGCGCTGAGCGGCGTATGGGGCGACATGGAGATCCGGCTGAGTCGAATGGAGACCAAGATGGCGGCCATGTCTGTCAAGCTGGCGGATATGGACCAGCAGCTGGTGAAGCAACAAGACCTGAGACACGCCGTGCAGGTACCAGGTACGGTCAGTAGAGGTGGAGGAATTTGTTGAGGTACTTGTAACTAGTTTTTGAATGTAGTGATATGGTAGAAGAAGAATGTGAGTATCCCATCAGCTTAGGAGTTGACCTGAAGAGAATAAATTTAGATTTGATTTTAGTTTCCAAACCGCGTAGACATCGAAGTCATTTTCTTCCTAATAAACAGTTGTATTTAGTCATTTAAGAGCTCAGTTTGACAGGTGGAGTGAGGTTAGAATTCTGATTCGATTTCGCTCAACAGTTGAGAGCACCGAACAAAAATATATCAGTTGAAAATATTATTGTGTAACTTGGAAGATTTTTCTTTCAATTTCAATTTAATTTCAATACATATCTATCATCCTATTAAGGAAAGACTCTTTCTAATGAAATACAATTGTTGTCGGAAAAAAATCTCTGAAAGTAATTTGTTTAGTTACTTTACAAAAGATATAAAATTGAGAAAGGTAGCTATAGTTTTCCTGTAAACTTTGACAGCCTACAGGTAACAGTCGTTTTTTTTTAACAAATTACCAAATAAGTAGAAAATAAATAAGGAGGGGTATTCAGGCAAGAGGTTCCACAAATCAAGAAATAACAATAAAAATCCAAACATTTTGAGAGCCGGTTCGTTTCCAGCTTTCATTTGATATCTATTAAGACTATCTAAAAGAATTAGTTTCTTCAGCCTCTTTCTACACCATCCATATTAATTTCGCTACTAATGAGTTTTCAAAATTGTATCTTAGTGTTGAGGTTAGTACGAACTATGCATTTTAAAGGGTTATGTGAGGGTGTGATTGACGGGGTAAATTATTCACCTAACAACACCCTCAAAGGGGCTTTGCAGACGGTGAGGACCATTTTTATTTATTTATTTTATTTTTTACGCCTCGTGATTGCTAAGGTCATTAGGGGCGGGATGGGACTGGGGACAAGGGACGGGAAGAAATTCGGCCATGGCCTGTTCGAAGGAAGCATTCCGGCATTCGCCTGGAGTGGTTTGTGGAAACCATGGAAAACCCAAATCTGGATGCCCGGACGGGGATTCGAACCCGCGTCCTCCCGAATGCGAGACCAGAATGTTAACCGTTCACCCACCAACCTCCGTGTGAGGAGCTGAGGACCTATATGATGATACCTGATGAGTATTGTCATATTATATCCTTGCCTTCTTCTTGAGCCGTATTGCTGAATTAAACACTGATAAAAACGTTTCTGATTGTATTTAAATGTATTTTATATAGCATTTAAATATATATGTAGGCTACTTTCCTAGTTTTGGTCATACTAGGATAATAATTATGGTCATATTTTTAGGAAAAATATGGTAATTTTTTAATAGTGTCGAAGTTTACTACATATAGATGAGTAGAATTTGAAATAGTTATTGACAGAACTGTACTCCTATTAAACGTTGAATGTAAAAAGAAATCTAATTCTCACTGAATTGGTCAGCATTCACCAGTCAAGAATTAAAGTTATATATTATTGCGATTCTCTAGACGTAATGTTCCTCCCACCTTTTAATCTCCACAATGCAGCAGCAGCATGCCTGTGTCGATCCGCGTCAATGAATGTCTCAATGAAATACTTTCGAAAAAAATAATCAGTCATCATTAAATCTGCAGTGGATTAGTGAGTACCACCATGCCGAAAATAATTTTTTCTGGATGTGCGAAGCTATGAAGTTACATAAGGGAATATGGAGATGAGTATTATAGTTCAGACGAAAGAGTTCTTTTCTCTAATTATATGAAATTTAAGTGACTTCAATGACTTAAATAAAACCACCCATGCCCAAGACCGAACTCGAATCTGCAACCCCTACTATTCCCTACGCTTCCAGAGGAACGACAAAATTAAAAACAGGGAAGTAGAGGTATCAGATAGCAGCTATTTACGCGCTCCCAGATAAAAAAATTTGATGGTGATAATAATTTCTAACAAAAGGGTTCACGCAAAGATTTTAGTGATACATTAACGTGATTTCGATATTTCATTGAAATGTTAAAGGCGTATTTTGTTTCAGGACATTTACTTTGGAAGATTTCGGATTTTGAGCAGAAAATGGCGGAGGCGAAGGAACTAGACACTTCGCTGCACAGTCCTATCTTCTTCAGCAGCCAGTTCGGGTACAAACTCAGGGTAAGTAATGGCTTCGATAAATCTCATACACTCGGACCTGTCGGTCCTGGGAAGTTATACTGTCAGTTTCAGATTATTGGCTACTTATAACTGTCAGATGTTTAGCAGATAAATCAAAATTGTGTGCAAATATTTTGAGAGCATAACATGTAACGACACATTATTTTAAGTGATTTAACTCACGTGTAACAAAATATCTTTCGCATTTTTACGCAAATACGTATTTCCGTGCAGAGTAATAGTTGTTTGTGTTTTTTTTTTTTTTTGCTCTAACAGTGTTCCAAAATCTTATCCACACTTGTTAAAACAACTGCCTATGAATACGAAGTGTCTTGACAGCTGTGTTAAACATTTGGTTTTACAGAAATTTAGGATAGAGAACATAACACATAAGCTTCTCTTGCACAAGGATAATTTTACAAAAATATTTATTTTTGCAGTAACTGCGTTAACTATTTTAGAAGGTGTAATCTGTAATAGTTTGCTGTTTCAAAACGATTTCTGTTTTAATTTTTTTTTTTTTTTTTTTTTTTTTTTTTTTTTTTTTGAAATTCAGCACGGTTTTGTATTATATCTGAGGGTCCAGTTAGCGTAGTGCCACAAATCATAACTAAGATAATTAGTTAGGTTTGAAGTGAGATCCTAATATTCAGTCCTATGAAAACCGCCTCAAAACCAGCCCACCGGCTTTTGTGTGATTCACGTACAAACAAGTACAACCTTTCCAGTTATATGGTTACACAACAATGCACTAGTTTTTGACAAAAACCGGTGAATATAACTAATACCTACCTTTATTTGCGAAAGTTGTGATCCAAAAATTGTTTCCATACGTACGGAAAAACTTTTGGGATCTTTCTGCAATTTACGACTTTCCAGAAATAATTAAACTAGCAATTTTCGGTAAAAATCGTACGTATCATTCGACAGAAAATCTTAATAATCTGATAATAAATGAAAACAGATACAATGTAATATTGTAAGGTGTCCCGCTGAATGGTGTCGTATATATACAACGTTTCGACAGCTGGCCCTGCTATCTACATAAGGTGTCAAGTTGGTTCTAGGCGTTGCAAGCTGGCTGTGACTGCCTACATTGGCTTAGCCTCGTATCATACTTCCACTCGCATATCTTTTTAAAAATATTCCAATATTTCTGAGATACAGTGTAATTATTTTGACTCATTTTATTTTTGATTTGTGTATTTAATTTGAAAGAGAATATCTCTAAATAAGTACTGAACTACATTTAAAATTGATTGTTAGTGACTTTGTTTTTATGTTCATTTGGGCTAACTTGGACAAAGGTAAGCCTTCGTTTTGGCTTGAATTTTGCTGTAGATGTGTGCACATCATCGTTACAACTAGAGTTGTTAACACTAGAGGGGACATATAGTTTAACGTAGAATCCTAACCAAGGAAGATTTCCGGAGTACTTCACATTACACTGCAAGCTGGGATAGAAGTGAAGAATGTATTATCTACGGTGTGACAAAGATCGCCACTTACAATTTTTTGTATTGTTTGTATGAATGATAGTAATCTAATTTACCATGAAAGAAATATGGAAACGCTGTTTGCAATTCTCAGGATATTTTCAGCGATTCTACGGGCGAGTGATACAAACCTATCACAAACATACGCGCTTATGACCTCGCTGTAGAAGTGCTCTAAAGCAACAACAACAAACATACGTTTCACTAGTACAATCACGTGACAGACACAACGATTACTTGGTTCGCACCCCTCTCTTATCTAAATTGTCTCCAATGATTTATCAACTATCTACTAGGTGAATTCCCGTTAAAAATGTTATTATTATTAATTTAATTGCGATGGAGCCAACACTCCGATGGCAATATCCCTAGTCATCTAATTACCCCTTTTACATATATATATATATGTTAAATTTCTCCCCTATTTACTATTCTGGTTTATAAATTTTAATTTCAAATTCCTTAATCGTTTTTGGAAAATTATTCATCACTGCACTTGGTAATTTTTTCCACTCCCTGCTACCCTTACCAACAAAAGAAAATTTTCCCACTCCCTTATGCAAGAAATCGATTGCAAGCTTGTGGTCTGTGTAAAAATGTTTCTTCAAACTAATATTTGTGCACCTGTGAGCATGACAGAATCCTACTTGCAGCTTCAGGTGCACCTGAATGGGGTGGGTCACTGGAAGGGTCGCAACATTATCATTGGCCTGCAGGTCCTTCCCGGAGACTGGGATCCGCTTCTGCCACAGCCCTTCAACAGGAAGGTCACACTCGTCCTCAAGGACCAGGCTCCTCCAGAGAAGGTAAATTACACGACGCAATTTTTTTATGTTATTTTTTGCCGTAGTGTTGGTATAACTTCTCGTTTGGCGTACGTTGTATCATCACGTAGATCTCAATTGCTTACTATATGAACCACAAAAGGTCAGCACAATGCAAACACATACTTTTAACTAGTGTTGTAATGGAGGTCATTTTTGGGAATGCGGATGTTCGGTGTCAGGGCGGGAACCAATCTAGTAACAACAATAAAAAATAGATAACAATTGAGCGTTATAATTCATGAAAACTTTCGGTTCGTTTAATCCAATTAAGAATGAAAATAAAAGTGATTAATATAGCAGCGTGGATTATTTAAGTTACATAATTCTAAAATGAATTAACGGTATGTAAACATATGCTAATAAATACAGTTTTACGTGTTCAGTAAACATTTTATTCTTACCATGGACATCATGTTTCTTAGTTTTATTCATTACTGCATTGGTACTGATTAAGCAATTTAAATTCCGTGGACTAAAATTATATTCAATGTAGTGTCTTTAGAAATCTTAATCTAATCTTAGAATTCCTGTATTTTATTCGGGCATTAATCTTCCTATATCACAAGTACATGCTACTGCCGTGGAAAATTGCTCTTAAGTGTTTTGATGTTTATTTGTTTTTCAGGCTAATGATCTACAGAAAATTTTGAAAGCTGGTACTTCGAAGGAAGATCCTGCCGGCTTCCATCAGTTCATCCCACACAAAACACTCAAGGAACATAATTATATTAAGGATAACGTAATTTTTCTTGAAGTGATAGTAAATTAAGATTTCAGCGCTAATACCTTGATGAGAATATGGCACTTTGTTATAAAACGATAAGTTCAGTAATGTGAATGGTACGAAAAAATTGTAAATGACTTGCATTTCTTAAATGTGATTCTTCACTGATAATATAATTTTACACATTAGCTTATATTTAAAATGGTACAAATTTAGTTTAAGTCAGTTGTTATTACAGTGTTTTTTTTTTTTTTTTTTTTTAGGATTCCTTTCGTAGTTTACGAGTATATCCATGCTTTTGTTAAATGATCTCACACCGTTATTAATTTATACGTATACTATAAGAAACTGTGATAACTATCAAACCAAATATAAAATATTACTATAACATTTTATGTTACAGACCTATGAACAAATTTTTGACATATTTATATTCCATGATCTCAAGCACATGTTAATTTATGTATTGCCAGAAAACAATATTGTTGTTTTATGAAAGACTTCCCACAACCCACCGGTGAATATTACATTTCAATATTGATATTTGTTGTATTTTATTACTGAGTAAACTGTTTGAGAAAATCAGACGAATTATTACTTCCCTGAATTAAGGTGAAATGTTCATGTTGCCTTTGTAGCTCAAGTTTCAAGTTTGAGAGCCGTAAACACGAATAAGTAACAACAACACTTCGGTTTATATTAAAAAATGTTTTCTTTGGATAGATCCTGCACCTCTCCAGTAACTAACAGCATAACAGTGTCGTCCACGGAAGTTTGCACTTAATTGCCTGGGGTACATATTTAATTGAGCTTTTAAGGGATACACAATGGACAGTAAGAAAATAAAAATATACATTTTATCTATGATGAATTGAGTCTACTATTATGTCTTATTGATTATGATATGTCAATGTGTGAGCAATTAATAAAAAATTTAAAATTATAGAACCAGTATCTCATAGTTTTCTCATTAACAGATATTTATTATGTGAATCTGTCAACTCATTAGCATGTAAATAGTTTACCCATTCCTTTCAAACCACAACGATGACACGTCTGATACGTGATGAATTTATTTTTAAAATTAATATCATCTTCGCCAGTCTCAGCATTAAAGCTGGTCGGTTGGGGGTTGTTGTCCTGAGACATTTCCTCCCTCAGTCTTCTCTAGAGTGGTCTTCTCTTCACTTCTGATTGGTCGTCTTGGTGGCGTATTATTAGTTGGTCCTTAGCGCTCCGTCAGCACCAATGGCCTGCTATGTTTGTCAGCGGCAGTTTCATATTCGCCGAGACAACTGACCAGTGGATTGGCAGAGTGATGTGCTGCTCTGTAGAATTTATAGGCATGTTGCCGGAACCTGTCAATGAGCTTCTCTGTTCCCGACGCCTCGTGGACTGCGACGGTGGGGAAACGGTTGGGCAGATGTAGTGCCCGCTTCAGTGTTCTGTTTTGCAGCACCTGCAACTTTCTCAGGTGGCAATTAGCAGCGTACCCCCAGACGGGGCAAGCATATTCAATTACCGGCCTAATCAAGGAGCAATAAATGGCAACTCCTAGGTGTGGTACCAACGAACTTTCCCGGTTAAGTATAGGGTAAAGAGAATGGAGCCGAGCACTTACCCTTTGCCTGATGTCCTTGATGTGAGCTCGCCATGTCAGCTTACAGTCAAGTGTTACACCAAGGTAACGAGCAGTTGGTGCCCAGGGAATGGTTTTACCTCTGAGCTGAAGTTGCGGGTGAGGTAGTTGCTCACTACGGCGTCCTAGGCGTCGCGTCAGCATAATCGCTTGCGTTTTGACAGGGTTTATACTTATCTGCCACCTTCTGGCCCAGGCTATCGTCTGCTGAAGAGCTTCCTGCAATCGTCTCGTGGCGATGGCTCTGCTACGGCTGGATGTAAAGAATGCCGTATCGTCGGCGTACGTGGCTGTTTTCACATTCACAGGTGCTGGAATGTCGGCTGTGTACAGGTTATAAAGAACTGGTCCCAGCACTGAACCCTGTGGTACACCTGCACGAATGCGCCGTCGTGTTGACATGGCATCACCAACCCTGACGCAGAATGTGCGCCTTGACAGATAGCTGCGGATCAATTTCACGTAGGGTCCAGGCAAGCCCCATTCGTACAACTTGCAGAGCAGACCCGTATGCCACACTGAGTCGAATGCACGGGCGACATCGAGCAACACCAAACCACAATAGCTTCTCTCGTTGAAGGCCCTTGTGGCTGCCTCTATAACACGCATCAACTGCTGCGTTGTGGAGTGCCCTCTACGGAACCCAAATTGATGATCGGGTATGACGCCTGCAGCCTGGATGTAGGTGTCAATACGCTTCAGCAGAATTCGCTCGAACACTTTGCTGAGCGCGGGTAGCAGGCTGATTGGTCGGTAATGCTGGGGAAAGATTGGATCTTTCCCAGCCTTATGAATACCGACCACGATGGCATGCTTCCATGCTCTCGGGAAAGTCTGATTTCGCAAGATGGTATTGAAGAGCCGCGTCAAGTAATTGATGGCTTCTGGTGGTAGATTTCTGAGTGCTCGATTGTCCACTTGGTCATGCCCAGGTGCCTTTCGCGGATTCAACCCGGCGATGTAGCTAGCTACCTCCTACGGCTCAATCGCAATGATGTCATGGTCATCACTGGCTGACATGTACCGTCGCAGTCGGCGACGTACTGCTACAATTTTTTTTTTTTTTTTTTTTTTTTTTTTTTTTTACAATTTCATTCCTCCCAGCAGAAGGCTGGGAGGCGGGCTGCTGGAGAGTCAGAGGGGACTCTTTTCAGCCGATCTACTACTACGGGGAGGGAAGGGGGATGGAAGGTCGGCCGTGGCCTTGTAGGGAACCATCCCAGCATTCGCCTAGAGTGGTTGAGGAAAACCACGGAAAACCTCAACCAGGATGGCCGGACGAGGTTTGACCCTCGTCCTCCCGAATGATAGGTAGGAGGCCGAAAACGGCCTCCTCCCATCTCGGTGACTGCTACAATGCATTTAACTGGTTTATATACTTAGCTGTAAACTGTTCGACTGTGAGAAACAAATTCTGTTCCGGTGAGAGTGATTCACTATAACTGTAAAACACGAAGATTGTTCAGATGGTTCGTAGGCAAAATATTATAAATTTAGATACCGCAATCAAGGCTATAAACCAAATTTTCAAAATTCGCGAATATTTAATGACCGAGCAAACATCTCGCATTTCCAGTATGAGGATAGGGCAGCTTTATTCCTACAATAGTCTATTAATTTCCGGTTGGCATCAAAAAGAGCGCTGTTTGTGTAACTCTAAGGTTAAAGGACCGTTTTATAAAAGTCTTGTAGTGTGTGTGAGAAATTGCCGTACGTGGTAGTGTTGGTAACATAAGAGTGGTGAAGTAAACAAAAATGAAAGGTATAAGGACTAGTATCTTGTATTTTATTTTGTACATGTAGGTTGGTGGTATGGTGTAGTATCCAGAGTATAGTAACATTAATATTCATTTTGTTACTAAATACTAAAAGTCTGGTCAACTTTTAACAGTAACAGTATGTCCGAGAGATTTTCAAGTTTCAAGCAGTACACCTCCAGTTTTATAACTCTCACCCAGCGTGGTAGGTGAACGGTAACCAACTGAACCTCACATTCGGGAGGAAATCTACATCTACCTATGTACTCTGCAATTCACAAAATTGTGGGTGGCAGAGGGTGCTAAGCACCAAAGCTAATCTCTTTGTTGTGCATTCCAATCCCTAATGGTACGAGGGAAAAAAGAATTCATACAAGAATCAGTGCGGCACCTTATTTCTCTAATTTTATCCTACCTGTCATTCCGACTCAAATAGGTTGGTGGACGAAGTATTTCACTACACTCGTAACTGAAAGTGGGAGTACACATGTTTGCCAATAAGTTTATACGAAACGTGCGTCGTCTATCTACCAGAGACTCCCAGCCTAGTTTACTAATCAGTTCTGTGACGCTTTCATAAGGAACGTAGCAAGCGGTCACGATTGAGCGGCTCTTCTCTGTACTTTCTCTATACTGTCGATCAATCCCTTACGAAACGGATCACACATGCACAACAGTAGTCCAAATGTGGACGCACAAGAGATTTTTACGCCATCTCCTTTGTTTGTTCATTAAAATTTTTCAAGATTCGACCTAGAATTAGCTGTACCTACTAGCGAATTAATGTGTAAGTCCCATTTCATGTTCCTTTTGTACTGTTACTCCCAAATATTTCATAGAATCAACCATAGTAATAACTGAACTGTTTACCTCGTATTTCTGAACAATCGGATTCTTTTTGCTAGTTATGCTCATTGTCTTACACTTTTTTACAATTTAGTGTGAGTTGCCACTCAACGCACCATGCCAAAATAATATTCAGATCACGCTGAATTTCTAAACAATGGGCCAAATTCCTTACTTCCCTATAAATAACCGCATCATCAGAAAACAATCTAAAAATGCTTTTCACTTCGTCTCCGAGATTGTTTATAAAAATTAAGAAAATAAGTGGTCCTATTACACTTCCTTGAGGTACAACCCTATGTAACATCTAGATTAGAAGAACTTTCTCCTTCAAAGACGACATACTGCGACCGACCAGTTAGAAAATCCTTTATCCATTCACAAAGCTGATCCGATATACCGTACGCTCAAAGCTTCGCTAAAAGGAAGTTGTGTGGCACAGAGTCAAAGGCTTTCTAGAAATCTAAAAAGATTGCATCTACTTGTGAACCTGCGTCAATAACTTTCTTTACGACATGGGTTCAAATCCCCGGGCATCCAGAATTGGGTTTTTCCGATTGCCGAGATGATTCCTTCAAAAGGCTATCGCCAAATTCCTTCCCGTTCCTTGTCCCCAGTCCTTTCCCGCCTCTTATAACCTGGTGGACGTCGACGAGGCGTAAATACATAAACAAAACAGAAAAACATGATTTTGGATTTATATTTTAATGGTACGATAAAATATGTGCCAGATGTTTTAATATAAACACAGGTAAAAAAATTAGATTCATATAAGTCAGTGGCGCACAGAATTATTTTAGATGCCTTAGTGGTACTCGGATTGAAAAATGTTAAGAAAGGTTGCTCTAAGCCAGCTGGACGGATTTTCTTAAAGGTTTAAAACATTGTACAGCCCAAGGATCTCAGGACTAAAATAAGGTATAATTTATCTTGTTACGAAAAACGAAAGCTGAAGTATTAAGTAAAACGCGTCTCTTTCTTTAGTTGAAAGTGATTCGTTCATAACTTCTGGTTTTATTGGCTTGAGATTTCGAACAGTCTGCAAGAAGTAAAAGATGGAATGTTCTATTTTTTGTGACGAAGAAAGATAGAAATAAAAGCGTCCCCAAATTAAACCCATTTAAAAGTTAGTTACTTCTCGCAGGCAAAATATTTGCCAGGATCCACACCAACAGCATAATAATATCAGGAAATGAAATTTATATGCATCATCATAGTCAGTTAAGTCATTTATGAGAATGGTTTTTTCCTTATATTTTCAACATTCTTGACTATGCGTTGATTTCGAATTATGGGATCAAGCTGCCATTACGAGTTACTTCGTTACAAGACTATGTCTCACCACCCTTAGTAAAATAAAAACCGAATAAACTAAGTTACAAAGTTACAGGCAACAGCTACTATAGGAACTAGATATTATGCTATCCGGTTTCTTCTTCGCGGAACAGTAGTTACAAACTGAACCAAACTTTCGTGTATTCTACGAAGAATGTTCATTCAAAGAGTCTTACAGTTTTAGCATTAAAAAAATTAAATAACAACAAAGAGATTACAATACTAAACAATAGTTAAGGCAGCAGTCAAATAGTTTCGATTACATCCTAGAACAATAACACTTTGATTGCGGGAAAACATGTAAGTATCTTTGACCACGATTCTGGTTGTCTGTCTATTTTGATAAAAAGGATTTACGGAAAAATTGCCGCTCGGATTTTGTTGGAGTTTAGAATAAAGCATATTCCATAATCCGAGGAGTAAAGTAAGGTATGTTTCATTATGATATGCAGTCGAAAAGCTGACATATTTAAGATAAAATTTCCACAATTTGGCGACGTAATAATTGTGACACAATTAATTTAAAAGAGTGTGTTAGTTTTGTGCATCGTTTCTACCTCGTGCTTCTACCGTATTAAATGTTTTGTGGTAATTGGTGGATAAAAAGTTTGTTTTTCTCTTCAGTTACCCGCTCACCTTTCTTCTTTTAAATACGTTATAGAAATCATCCAATTATTAAAAGATGCGTAAGCATTTCTTTGTTCTTGTAATATCTTTAATTCAGCTCTATATTTGTTATAACGTCTCCCAACATCACCAGCCGAACTAAACCAAATAAAATTTATATTCCGACTTCCTTTTAGGTTTCAGGATTCTTAATGGAATTTGACGTTCACGTAGCTCATCATCACGACGCAGCAATTTTTCCTAGAAACCAACACAAAACAAAACCGAAAAGAAACAGTACTTCAGCCCAAAAGGTCTAACTTCAACACTGCACATGAACGCAACAGCTGCTAGTAATTAATTTATGTCTCGTGTATTTTGTGTGATGCTAAATTACAAAAAGACTTAGAAAATGGAAAAAGCACTAACTTAAAAATGAAAGATCAATAAAATGATTTACATTTAAATCAATTCAATTAAATGTTTCATATAGTTTGAAACTAAAACGTCTCTAAAGACTAGAAGATGGCAATTATTTTCTTTCGTTCGAAAAGCGACTTCTTTGGAATACTTTATAACAAACCTTAGATATCAGTCTAAATATTCATTGCAAAGTCCCATATTTCTGTTAAAAGAGATAACAAAATCGGCGTATATTATTCTGTGAAGCAAGAAGTACTCATCTCACGTATTTAAAATTTATGTCATTTAATGGTACCTATTTAATAGTTATGACAGTTTTGAGTCTAGTAAGTATTAATGTAAATTTAGAAATGTGATTTTTTATGAAGTTATTTTAGGATTAAATATGTAAAAACTTCATCATTCTTATTCCAGATTTTTTTGGGAACCGATTTTATTACATCAAAATTACTAAAGGCCTTTTCCTGCTCGTGGTTCAGTTAAGGACAGATCCTATGGCATTATTAATGACAAATAAAATAATATAAAAATGTCTGAGCTAAATCTTTAGAGCTGACCTCTTCTGATTTCTAGTTCATTTGTTATCAGATATGCGTATTTGGTAATTACTTTCAAAGATTATTATAATTAATTACATGCCATAAGAATTCTTAAGTATATTATTGCATTTATGTTGCTTCCAGATTCAATTGAATTGAGTGAAGTTTCAAAATACGTTTGTTGAATTAATAATTACATGATAAATAATTTCAACACAATCCTTTCTCAATCACTTGTCATAAAAGCAGATTTAATTTGTTTTTTACTACTACATTATTAGCTACACTGAATTATAAGATAACAAAGTTCTTTGATCAGTTACTACTGCTTCTTATTTACCATCACATCAAACTGTAGCGCTGATACCACGATTAATATTACTATTGCTGAGTATATTTCCATGCATATAAATCGCAAATCTATTTACTACAACATAAAAATAACTCAACTCTTTCACATTCCAATACACATACGAGATGTTCTGAATGTCTTTAATTACACAACAAATTACAAAAACTATTATTAAATAAAAAAATACATATATGTACTACACATATTACACTTAACACACGCGCTTTCATTGTCACATTTATAACGTCTTCTTCACTGTTTCTTGCAGCGAAACGACAATATTATTATATACGCTACTCTTTGGTTCGTAATATTCATTATTTCCTATACATTTTCGTCTGTCATCCTTCTTCACACTTAGTATTTCCATCATTTGGTATAATTTTCAGCTCAACAGCCTGAAAAAAGAAGTAAATGATGTATGTTACAGTTTTCACTGAATATGACAAGCAGGAATAAAAAGAGTTTTCTACCAAACCTGAGATTAGTTTTTAGGTTCAACATAATACTATGATAATCTGTCAAAAGATGGAAGAAACAAGCTGTGCAACAGCGTTTGTTTCAAGAAGTAACGCAGGTTAAGCAAGGCATATCTAACGAAAATTTATTTGCGATTGTTGTGCACATCTGTCGTAACAAAAACTAAAGGAAGAGAAACCTTGTTGAAATATTTCACGAAAACTTTACTGTTTTAGAAATGTCGCTGTAAAAACTAGACGAAGGCATGTTTCTACTGCTTACTCAGATTTAATTCCAAACCATACAGTACTGTAACAAGAAGAAACGAGAAAAATGAGCTTGTAACGTTTAAATACATTACTTATCCTAAAATAACCACACGTGGGGAATTACCCATAGTAAAAACTGTGGAAATAACATATAATGTTTATCTTTGGTATTCTGTTACCATTTCCAGTTTAGAAAAATTTATCATAAACAATCTTCTGGAAAATATATTAAGAAATAGCCCTGACAGCAATAATGCACATTGAGAACAGTTTTATTACTGATTTTTTCCTATAATTTTAGAAAACAAAATAAAACCATGAAGAAAGGTGAGCAAGTGCACCTTCTGATAGATTTAAGCAGAAAGTAATTTATAAAACATAATATTATACAAAATACCTCTGATTTCACCTACCAGGATACGCCATCAGTAAGTTATGAAACGTTTGAAAAAATTGGAATTTCTGTCATAAGAAATAAAATTAGCAGCGCAGTACAGTTAGCACATACCGACCGTATTTTATTAGTACTTGAATTGATGGCTGGTAAAGAATTAGAAATATGGCGCTGATTTAATAAAGAATGAAAAAATCTTCAAGTTCTTTGATTTTTAGAACATTTATAACAAATTTAATTAGTTGTAATAGGCATACAGTATGTGTACGGAGATATTACCGGAATGTAAAATCCAATGTCTTCCCAGGTTTGCAGTCGGATAGTGTAATAAAAAGATAACAACGTTTCGATAGCGTTCTATGCTGTCTTCATCAGGTTGTTATCGACAATCTAGATCAGTGATGGGGAAAGTACGGCCCGCGGGCCAAGTCCGGCCCTTCGGGCTAGTCAATCCGGCCCGTGACATGGTTTCGAATAACCCCTACAATTTCACATAGGACAAAATGTATTTTCAGCGTAGCTAGAATAGAATGTTTCCTTCTTATTGCGTTTTCAGTACGGTATTATCGCGTCTAATATTAACTGAGTTTGCGTAGTGACGTAGTATATGTCTGTAGATCGGTAGCATGGCGATATGGAGTACAATGGGCGTGCTGCTCGGCTAAGTTCGGAACGACTCGGGCGCTACCATTGTCGTTTAGTCTGTTCTCAAGGTCAGTGCAGTTCGGACAGTCGCGTGCGTAGTCAGTGTCTGTCTGTGGTCAGTGTCAAGTCATCTCTGCGGCTGTGTGTCTGGCTTGTATTTCTATAGTTTTCCTTTGTTGCTAGTGTTTTTTTTTTTTTGATCGTTACAATGGCAAATAAAAAGCGTAAAATTGATTCAGAATGTCGTGTTTTTAAATCTGAGTGGACTTGGAAATAATTTTTCACGCCTATTAAGGATAAACCTGTGTGCCTCATTTGCAATGAAGCTGTAGCCGTATTCAAGGAATTTAACCTCTCACCACACTTTATGACAAAACATAACAACGCCACTTATGAAACTATGACCGAAGAAGATTGGAAGCAAAAAGCAGGAGCTCTACGTAAAAAACTGTCAGGTCAGCAAAATATTTTTAAGAAACAAAGCTGTTCTCAAAAGCTAGCTAAACATGCTAGTTACGTTGTAGCATACAATATTGCAAAAAGTAACAAAGCATTGTCTGACGGAGAATTTGTTAAAGCTTGTATGCTCCAAGTATGTGACATTTTGCGTCCTGACAAAACAAAGAATTTTGAGACAGTAAGTTTGTCTCGAACAACAATTTCTTCTTGAATTGAAGTAATTGATAAGCAGTTTGTCTCACAACTACAGTCAAATATAAGGGAGTTTAAATTCTGTTCTTTTGCGTTGGATGAAAGTGCGGACATGACTGACACAGCTCAGTTACTGATATTTATAAGAGGTATTGATGACAACTTTTGTGTTACTGAAGAATTAGCTTGCATGCGTTCATTAAAGGGAACGACAAAAGAATCAGACATTTTTCAAGAATTTCAAGAAACTATTACGTCTTTGAAAGTACCTTTGATCAATATTTGTAACATTACTACTGATGGAACACCGAATATGATTGGGACGATATCTGGATTTGTAGGCACATTTAACGAATCATTTCCTGGGAACGAAGTTGTGTTTTTTCATTGTGTCATACATCAAGAAGCTCTGTGTAAATCTGCTCTAGACATGAAACATGTGCTTGATGCTGTTGTTAAGCTTGTTAATAGCATTCGTTCTCGAGCACTCAATCATAGACAATTTCGAGAGTTTCTTGACTCATTGCAATCTGAATATTCTGATGTAGGCCTACTTTACTGCACTAAAGTAAGGTGGCTCAGTGCAGGACGGGTTTTCGAACGAGTTGGGCCTCTAAAAGACGAAATAATCTCTTTCATGGAAGAAAAAGGAATGGACGAGTGTGAACATTTGAAAGATATTGTATGGCTTTCGGACTTTGCATTGTTTACAGATCTTCTCAGTCACATCAATAAATTGAACTCCAGGGAGGAAATCAATTAATCCATGATAGTTGGAGTCATATCATGGGTTTCAAAATGCAATTGAATCTATTCTCCAAACCACTAGTCAAGAAAGACTTTAATCATTTTCCGATACTAAAAACTATTTCCGTTAGTGAAGACAAACTTAGGAGCTATGAGAAAAGCTTGAAATGTCTTCATGAAGAATTTGAACGAGATTCAAAGATTTGAAAGTTATCGATCATGACCTGGACATTTTTATCATGCCATTTAATCTGGATTATGAATCAGTCAAACCAGAATTGCACCTCGAACTAATTGAGTTGCAATGTAATACTGAATTGAAGCAACTATTTCTCAACGTTTCTAAAATTGAGTTCTACAAGGCTCTGTCAAAATCATGTTTCCCAAACCTGAAATCTCACGCTCAGAAGATAATTGCGATGTTTGCATCTTCCTACATCTGTGAACAGGTGTTTTCTGTTATGAAACTTCGCAGAAACAGCGTTAGAAACCGATTGACTGATCACCATTTAGCTTCACTACTGCGAATCAGCTCATCCCAGTTTCTACCAAATTATGAACAACTTTTAGAAGCTCAGTCACAGTTTAATCTGTCACATGCACCTTCCTACTCTCAATATTTGTAACGTTTTTCTAATTTTTTTTTTTTTTACCATTGTAGCAAATAATATAAGTTGTGTGTGATGTAAAAATCAAAAATAAAGTTTATCACTTACAAAAAAAAATTTTTTTCGGCCCGCCTAGATAATTTTTTATTTTATGTGGCCCTCCCCTTAAAAAGTTCGAACATCTAGATTCTAGATGTTCACTGTCAGACATCAGCGCAGCACGGCGGAGAGGCCACGACTCCAATTGGCCGGCTGCTTGCGTATGACGTCATACACAGCATCCGCCTGCAGGTGTTTTACAGTGAACTTCGAGTCTCGATAGCAAAATGCCTGATGAAAACAGCAGAGAATCGAAACGTTTTCATCTTTTTGTGATACTATCCGGCTGCAAACCAAGGAAGACTATGTTGTATAGCAGACATGTCACTCGTCCTTCTTCTTAATGGAAGACGAGAGTTTCAAATCGAAAGATGTGATCAGTTTTGAGGGTTAGGGGGTAAAAAAACATTCTGAACCAAAGTTAAACTGATTGAACGGATAACAATTTCGCAAGTACGAGGGATTATTATTTAGTCACTGCTAAACATGACTTGTTGACGTTGAGGAAAAGGAAGATTGCCAGCGAAATAGTATGAATGCTAAACATTAACAGCCAAAGTAACATGAAGTAATTCTGCGAAATTCGTAACACGAATAACACTATGGCAAGACAAATTTTCTGGACAAATGTTTTTAGTCATACAATCAACGAAACATTCCAGCACCTATCCCTCTTTACAAACATAAAATTAGTCTTGCGTTCACTGGTGAATAACAACGTTAGCAGCAGAGAAGGTGACGTCTATCATGGCCTTAAAAACATGAAGCCAGTTCTGTTTCAAGGAGGAAGGTAAACACATAGTAATGAGCCATCCTCACATACTTCTTAAAAATTTAAAATAGAAAACTCCAGTTTAACTGTGATGAAGAATATGACCCGGTAAAAAAAATTCCTGCTCACTTTCTTTTGAAACACGCCGAATGAAATAGTTGATTGTCAAACAAAGAAAGTATTCTCAATTCTGCATCAAAATGGTCACAAATGTGGTTTAAATTTCACACAACGCAAATTAATTGTTATAAAATGGCGTCAGGAGTAATAAGTGAAACTAGTATATTATTTTCTTAATACCAAACTTTTGGTAGATAAACTTTTCAAAAACTCAATCTGCTTAGTCAATTACTATTATATAAACGCAGAGAGAAAACATAACACAGTATAGATACATTTTTTCCTTGATGTTGACATCCTGCTAATTCACAGTATGCAGTCAACCTAAATTAGGCATAGACTATACCTGGAGACTTCATTAAATTAATTAACCAACGAAACGGAGCTCTAAGCCTGCTTCAACGGACGAAAAATATTAATAAGCGAATTTCTAGATGCTCACTAAACATTGTTTAACGTAAAAGTCGAAAGTTGATATAGGATTTGTATGAATTAAAAATGAAAATTTTACTGTAATCTGGGTTTCGCAGAGCAGTAAGAACACACATTCTTCGACTTTAATGCACATATAGCTATTTCTTTTTGCGGTTCTATTTCTCCAGCAATATTTTTTTTAGGAACCACTGAACCCAGAAGTACACAATGGTGGTACTATCTATCGTACTCTGCTTTAGAAACGAGTTATTTGAATGGATACCTGTAGTGATTCTAATTTTCTACCAGAAGCACATAAAACAATTTTTCGAAATCTTTGTATCCAAATATAACCACACATCAATGAAAACAGTTACCTACATTCGGTTCATTCTGAATTGCTGGTTCAAGGTCACATTGCTTTATTTCCCCTCGGCTGCACTCACCCACCGTTTACGTGATCACGCAGACATCTACTGACATACTTCTATAAACCAAGTCAGCAGTTAGCTCGGAAGGATAGGTAACGCGAGGTGGATGTTGAAGTGATGCGCGAAGGAAGGTTAATGTGACCTTGAAACGTCAGTTCGGAGTGAACGCACTATTGAACGGAAAGAGGTAACATATGAGGGTTGGATGAGCACACATGATTGTAGAGCGCGAACGGAATCGCCTTCAGAAGCGGACCCGGTGGCTTGTGGAAGTAACATTCCCCCTCTATAAGCATGCACAGGTTAGAAGTCGTTGAATTAATCCAGTGTATTTTGAGAAGCGGAAGGATAGAGACGTGTTCTAGTGCTGCGTCAACGCGAGCTAAACAGCGTGCTGTTATCGAATTTTTAGCTGCTGAAAAAGTGACTCCTACTAAGATTCATTGTAGTTTAAATGCTGTTTGTGGCGACGATACTGTTGATAGGCCTACTGTAAATCGATGGGCAGTAAAATTTCGTGATTGCGAGCCTGAAAAATCCATAATTACTTATGAAAAGCGCATCGTCCAACCGATCACTGCCATAGACGATAAATATCGCAATCTCGTCGACAATTTAATTAAAAAAAAGAAAAAAAAACTGCGAATTACTCAAAAGCGTATCGTAAGCTATATTGGAATATCCAAGGAATGTGTCAGCTTCATTATTGAACAATTTGTATACCGCTCTTTCGAACACCTAGCACGCAGCTGTATAGGCTCTGCGAAACCTGATTCTAAGTTCTCCTAACTCCACCGATCATGCGCCTTGTGATTTTTCCTTTTGTTCCTCTTCCAAGAGAGACCTCAAGGGTAAACATTACCTCTCGGACGATGAGGTGAAGGTAGCTGTCAAATTCTGGATACGAGAAAAGTCTAAAGAAAACTCGTTATACGTTTTGAGAAATGTGTTAGCCTTAACGGTGACTACGTTGGAAAATAAATAAATAATTTTGAAGCTTAAGAACTGTACATTAATGAACATTTTGCCCGATCTTGTTATATGCTTTTATTCGTGTTCTGCAAGTATGTGTGCATTTTTTTTTTTTTTTTTTTGCCTACCCTCGTACAACTTCTGAAAAAAATTCACTTTTAAAAAAAAAAATACCGTGTACCTTCAAGTTGTGGTACAAGTATCTATGGTTATCAAAAACCATAAAACGTCTGTATCTATACTCCGTGCTAAAGTGTTTTAACACCATACTTCCTTCCACAGGAACTTTCCGAAATGTTTTGTTGAAATACAAAGCTGGTCTGATGTGAGTTTACACCAGCAGCTTACCTTGTAACTGGGCACTTCGTCGCAGTCCTTGTCGCTTTGTCTGGCTCTGTCTTCGGACAGGAACCTCCTGACGAAGGGGCTGACTAGTCTGGGGTCTACGTCAGCACCATCACCTGTTCTCGGAACCAAGCTGACCAGCAAGCCTACAACTACCGTGACGGTGCAGCCGATCAGCGTGTACCACATGTACGAGACCAGGTACAGGGCCATCACATCCGGAGCGCTGGAAATGTAACACTTCAGTGAGATCAGCCATTTGATAAATCGAAATTACAGTAATACGCATTACATTGTAGACAGAAAATGTTACACAATCACTGACAATGGTCGTCGAAAAGATATCGAATATTGAAGTTACACAAAACAGGAAATAATGAACTCTTATTTGTTCGCCTTTGGTAATATCGGTTATACAGACAAACTGGTACTGAACTGTTTATCTTATATTCACACACTTAAAAGTTAAGTCCAAAAAGATAAAATAAATATAACAAGAAGCCAAACATGGAGAACAGTACTGCTATAAAAAGACATGGCGGTATCAGTCAACCACTGGTACTTTCAATAACAAAAGTATTATCAATAATACTTGTGAATAGCAAATTGTGGGAGGACAGACAATACTCGTAAAGGGGAAAATAGGCGCCTATGCACAAAGGATCACTCTGGAAACCAATATAGCTTAAAAAAAAACAGAGGCTTAGAGGTTTCAAGGGATGACATGACTGATTGACAGAAAAGATCGAAGGTCGACAGTATATATGAAGGTTTCGAGCTTATAAATTACCCTCTCTTTATGATCTATCTGGTCACCTGTTCCAACATGGAAGAGGGCTGCATTTGGGTACACATTGCCATATTCAATTTAACGGCATTTTGAGGTGCATGTTAGTATTTAAAATACAATACCCATTTGTCGAGCCAATAAATCTGCCAAGCATTGTGTCATCTTCTGCCCCGCATACTGCCCATTTCATGTTTATGTTTGAATGTATGCATATTTTTGTAAATATTATCATAAATTGAACACGGAAAAACAGGTAAATTAAGGTAGTTTTACGTTGTGCTATTGAATACGTTGAATTGGCCATGGCCGAATTCCTTCCAGTTCCTTGTCCCTAGTCCCATCCCGCCTCTAATGATCTCGACGTCGACGGGACGTAAAGCCACAAGTAAAAAAATAAAGAAAAAGCTTTCAGCTACCCGAAATTACTTCAGGTGAATTCCGAGATGGTTCCTTTTAAAAGGCCATGGTAGAATTCCTTTCCTTTCCTTGTCACATGTCATTACACGCCTGTAATGACCTTTACGTTGATGACGCGAAAAACGATAAGAAAATAAGAAAAAATTGCTGAGTCAGAGATCTCCTTCAACGCGACCCTAGAAAAGATATAAAATTATAATCCGATTTCCACATAGCTCCGTAAACATATTTGATGCAAGTAACAACATATATGTAGATGTAGGCCCACTGCTACCTCATTAAATAGTTTGAAAGTTGTTCCTAATAGGCAACATTATTCGGGTTAAAGTAAAAGAGAATCTGTTTGGTAATGAATTGCGATGAACCTCAAAAACACATATTTGTAGATGCAAATGAAATGACAACTAGTAGCGTACGAGCAAACGTGAGGAAAAATGCAGACAGACGAGTACGAGGGGTGCCAAGAAGCGACGAGGAGACGGCAACGACGTTCACACTGACAAATGTTTTCACGCTATTTTACGGATTGCTGATCAGCGTAAATTTGTACGGAATGTAACAGACTGTCAAATGATGCGGGATCCCGCTTTAATGGATTGCAATCCCTAACTGAAGTGCTGCCTCACCTGCCCGGCGTCTCCACTGCAGTATTGTTAACCGCCGTGAAGTGGTGCAGGCAGCCCTCGGTGGTGACGCTCTTGCCGATGATGGTGATGGCACCCGCAGCGATGTTCACCTGCGTGCCCACGATGATCCACGCCATCACCAACAGGCCTGCGGAGGCACCCACGATGGCGCCCTGTAAGTCAGACAAAATACAATTTACTCTGCACTCACTGCCAGTAGTTAGATGCAGGACATCAAGGAAGGAGTTATCTGCAATATGACCGGTATGGATTGAAAATCTGCCACGGGCTACCTGATCATGATTTTATGCACTTACAGTGACTGTATTGTAGAATGTCTGTTTCCATCTTCCAAATGCATATTTCAGAATAAAGAATAAACATCGGAACCAAGATAACTTGGTTTATCAACCGACTTCTATATGATAAATTATATATAGACCTATTCTAATCACTTGCATTACTGAAAATGTGCTAATACTCAGTAAGTAAAATACTAATTCATGTACTACACTAACACGTATTTTCATTTCATGTACTCTACTCGTTATTTCAGGCTGCCCCATTCTCCTAACATAACCATACCATCTTAAGTGTGGCCTTCTCTATGATTTCCCGTCGTTGTTCCTCTTTTGCTGATGTCTAATCTTTTCGTTCCTCGTCCAATCCATTTTTTTGTTTTGTTTTGTTTTTTACTTATGGCTTTACGCCTCGTCGACGTCGCGGTCATTAGAGGCAGGATGGGACTGGGTACAAGGATCGGGAAGGAATTCGGCCATGGCCTTTTTTTAAATGAAGCATCCCGGAATTCGCCTGGAGTGATTTGGGGAAACCATGGGAAACCCAAATCTGGATGCCCGGACGGGGATTCGAACCGGCGTCATCCCGAATGCGAGGCCAGAGCGCTAACCGCTCCCCTACCACGGTCGGTAATCCTGGCCATTCTTGTAAATTTCAGTTCAACTGCCTAAATCTTACTGATGGTTGCTTGTTTATTGTCCAGCTTTCGACACCATACGTGAGAATAGGAACTTAGTATGTGCAATAAATAACTCCGTTATAACTCTGTAGCATGCTGGCCTCGGTAGCGTAGGGGCTAGAGCACTAGCTCCACGTGCCGAAGGTCGCCGGTTCGAATCCGGCCGCGGGCATGGATGTTTAAGTGTTGTGTATCTTTGTGAATGTCCTGTCCGTCCTGTGGTGTCTATACATAGGATGCATAAACACACTGGAGAAGCTAAAAAATTCACATGAAGACATATAAACACATTGAGCTGGCTGAATGGCTTAGTCACCGAAAGCCATTTAAAATAAAAACAAAAAAAAACAAAAAACTCTGTAGCATATCCTTTTCCATATAAGGCTTCTTGTCATAATGGAAGTTGCTTTTAAATGGCCTTATATTATTCGTTATTATTACATGTTGGCCGAACTGACGGAAAATTCAAAGTAAATACTCACAAAACTGAAAAATAAATTTATCGTAACGCACCGTAGCGTTGATCCATGGAAAGAAGATTCCAGCTGTGAAGATACCAAGTGAGGGGCCGTACGATATCGAGGCTAGGGAAAGCGTGAGCTGAAAAAGAAAAGAAATTCTATATCATTACTGTGCTCTATTAAAACAGTGTGGTTATAACTTAGATCAAGTAGTCCCCAGACAATCTTCCATCTTAATGCAACGTAGGGAAGTTAAGAGAGAAAAGGAAAAATATATATGCTCCCTACTGCTTGATTGGATGATAGCGGTTAACGCAAGAGTTACTGTTTGGATTTTGAATAGGTTTCGGACAATTAACGGTGTGATATAACAATATTACATCTGGTTCGACAAAATAAAGAAGTTTATAAAAGTGTGAAAAGTAAGAAATGAACGAGTTTTGGAAATGGTGGGTGAGTAAAGAAGTTTGTGGAAGAAGCTTACAGAAAGAAGAGATAGGCTGGTAGGTCATATTCTGAGACATACAGGATTGGTTAATTTGTTAGTGGAGGGAACAGTCGAAGGTAAGAACTGTAGAGGAAGACAGAGATTAGAATATATGAAGCAGATAATTGAGGACGTGGGTTGTAAGGGGTATGTAGAAATGAAGAGGTTAGCACAGGATAGGAAGGGATGGAGGATTGCATCAAACCAGTCGAAAGACTGACGACAGCAAAAAAAAAATAGGAACAAGTTTTATAATTCATTAGTCAATTGGAAATTAATTAAGAAATGTAGTTCGCTGTGAAGAGCGTGAAGGATTATAAATTTTGGGCAATAGAAAAAAATATACATATTCTGAATTTAAGGGACGTTATGGAATGACTGACATAGACCGCTTGCAGTGCTCGTCCATTGTACTTGCTGCTTATTTTAAGTAAATTCCGTGCAGCCATGAGTCGGTACCAGAACACAGCGATCGAAGTGACGTGTACATAGAATGCTGTAAGTCTCTCTCTCTATGCTTCTCTCGTTTTCACTAGGCTATTATGTTATTGTTGTGTGGTGATGAATCTCTATGTTCCATGAGTATTATTTTTCAATTATATGAATTGCTATTTTGAGATAAATTTACTTGCAGTTTCAAAGTTCTGCAGTGATTAACTTCGATGCGGTCATTCTTCGGTAAAGAATTAGATTAATGAATGATTACTGGGTAACTTATAAGCAAGAGAGGCAGATGAACTAAATTAGTCTATGGTTCAAGGAGTAAAATACGAAAGTTCTGTTTCTTTAGTAAATTAATTCCATTCCAAATGCGATGACAATTTTTTTTAAATTTATGTGTAGGTGTTTGTGTACAGCATTTAATGGCTGCTCAAATTTTTTGGAGATAGAATTGGAACAAAGTATTTTTTATTAATATTTGTTAAATCGAATTTAAGCCACGTGGTTATAAACAATTTTTGTTTCTGCGCTGTACAGGTGGCGCCACAACCTAGTGTGAAATGACGATGTTTCGGCCTTCTTCTAGAACAGGATTTATGCTCCGCACGGTCTACTAAACGTAATTACTCGTTTGGAAGGTTCTGCTTTCAGGAAGAACATTTTTAGCGTTCAACCAGTGCGTCCTTTCGGTCTCGTGAGGAAAGCCCTAGTAGCTGTAAATTCTGGATTGTTATTGGTTTTATTGTCTAGCAAATAATGCGACTCAGATCACTGAAATCATATTACCTAGTCACTCTTTATGCAGTGTAATTCTAGATCGCTCATTCTGAAGAAATTTCCATAAAACCGCTAGCGTGTTTTCCCGGTTGATGATTGTACCTTGTACAATTCTTGATTATATCTGAAACGAACCTAAAATATCATTATTATTATGATTGTTGCCACTGTTATGGCTTTGCGTCCTGTCAGTATACCCTCAACCCGTGGTCCGCGAAGGTCTGGAGGCAGAACATTAAAAATTTTATTCTAATTGAATTACAGATATTATAACAAAAATATGTTAACAAATTTTTTCACATAGAACGGATACAATACTCGTAGTGTACAAGGCTATAAGAGAGTATAAGCCATAAGCCTATAAACCAAACTTCATAAAAGTAATGAATATTTGAACGACCAGGCAAAAATTGGGAATTTCCAGGAGGTGAGGATATACTAACAGCCCTTAAACCCATACATTGAGTGAAATTGTTGTTTTTTTTTGTGAATTATTGGTAGTAAGATAGGAGTTGAGTAAACATGGGTTTTTATGTTTTTCGTGCAACTGATTATGCATTGGTATAAATGGATTTCTTTTATGAAACGAATTTATATAAACACTATTTAATATTTTTAAGGATAGAACAATGCAAGTAAAATTGATTAAATGTTTGTAATTCCAAGTATTAAGGTGACGTACTATGCTTAGACGACGATTAGCTACAGTTTAAACTGATTTATGTGGATAATTATGTTTTTAAATATCTTAAATTTTCATTTCTGAGCATTTTGTAATGATTGTAAATGATTAATAATTGATTTTGATTGTTTTTAATATGTTTTAATTGCTTAAGTATAGTTAAAGGTCGAGAAACGTCTGGCGAAAGAGTTTGTAATATTCTGGAACTTTCTATGGAACATATATAAGCGATCGGCAGAGACGAATTTTGAAACAGTTTTTACGTATGCAAACAGTCTTATAGTTCAGTACTGTGAGAGTGTATAGCAGTGTTGAGTGCAATTGCTGGAGCTTGTGTTTACTCGGACATGTGCACCCAGGATCTGTGGAATCTGTTGTTTTCTGCAAATAAACAAAGTAATATCTGACAGAGTATCTGGGACTAATTATTTCATCATTTACAAAAACCCGAGATACCTACTGATATGACTACATTGTTACTATGATAAAATACGATTGCATTATGCATCTGAGAGAATGACGTTCCTTTCATAATGAAGCAAATAAGTATTTTATTAGGGTCTTGTTGTAAGTGTAGATCTTAAGGCACGCAGTATCATGCCGAAACCAAATGGTAAGGTTGGCTTCTAATATTCAAATAGGTTAACCTTTAGGCCCATATAAGTTATAGGTTCGTAGAATTATTTTTAACATTTTACTGGTCCTCGGATTGAGAAAGGTTTGGAAAGATCTAAGGTCATGCAGGAAAGCAGTGTTGACATTTGAATGTGAGCTGTGGAAGCGAAGTGCTTATTTTTTCCCCACTTCTCTGCTTGTGTGAGGTGCCATTTTTGAGGCACAGATCGGGTGCCACCCACGATCGCAAAAATTATTGCAGGACATTTCGTGAAACCGTAATTGGCTGGCACGTGCTGTATCCAGTACGGTGACGTTTAAATACTTCCGGCCGAAATGCAGAAATATTCAAGCTAGTGAGGCGTGATGTGCAGGGATTATGCATGTTGGTGCCTGAGACAAAGCAAGCGATTCTGGTTACTGACTGTTACCTGCAGGACTGCGCCGAGCTTCTCGACGACGAAGACGAGGGCGGTGCAGACTGCGCCGGTGACGACCACCACGGTCTTCATGAAGACGTCAGTCTGACGGGCGGTCAGCTGGCGGCGGCTCCACGACCTGAAGAAGTCCTCCAGCGCCACCGCAGACATCGAGTTCAGCGCCGTCGACATTGAGCTGCCCGCATAAACAGTAGCTTTCATTTATATCCTGTAACATGGCATCTTGCTTTTGCATTTCACTAATAAATTATATGTTAATTTTTGTTACAACGATGTCTCTGTGTTACAGTCGAAGACTGGGATCTGTGGATTGACGCCAAATAGAAATGTTGGCAGCGCCGGTTCGGAAGGGGAAGTACCTTTGGAGGAATTAACAACGAAGAAAGATTTTTCTGAGATATGAGACTGAATGATGGCTGGACAGAAATAGCACAGTTTCGTACATAAAGTATCCAAGGTATTGAAGTGGAGTTGTACGTTTACTAGTTCAACTTTCATAAAAGTTATAAATAAAAGAAAAATTGTACCTATTAATTTTCATGTGACATCGTAAATGCTGAATTAGAACGTAGAGTATTAAAAAATTGGTTCTTACAGATTATTACAATAAACTCCTATAACCTTCGCTAATAAACTGAGGGCTTGGCAGCAATAGGTTTACAGAAACTGCGATTGTTAAGACCTGCATAAAAGCTGATTCAACTAATTACTGGCAGTTTAATTCTGTTCACTACAGTATTAAATGCACTTTTTCACGCTGGACTAAGAAAGAGATTAAGATGATTACATTGTTGTTTGCCTATTTCAGCCGCTACTCTCATTTTAATTACTACGATTTTAAAGGCTGATATGGTAGGACTAATGAAATATCGTTGCCATGATGTACTTTAGTAACGACCTTACAGTAAGCTAATGATATGTTTCAAGTTGGAGGGGGTACAAAGGAAAACAGATAGATCTTTTTAGGAATTATCGTGGAGCCATATGGACTGATATGATAAGACAGCTGGGTTAGGAATTATTCGAAGACAGAAGGTGGGTAAAAAGAATGTTTGGATTTTACGAGGTTTATAATCGTTATGACGTATGGAAGGGTTAGCAGAGATGACCATGATCATAAGCTAGTCCTTGATTATAGGTGAAAGGGGTTGGGAAATTTTCTTTTACATGTAATGAAGTCAGTGACTGAAATAAATTACCGAGAGAACCGAACACCATACCAAACACATTGAAGGCGTTTAAAGGTAAAGGTAAAGAGGTAGGTTGGTGGAGAAAAATCATTTCATCGATAGGTGAGGGTCTGGGGACATTACTGACTAGGCGTGTGTGCTCGATAACAACTGAGATTAAATTTAAAAAGTCCTAACCAGTTAGACGTTACCTGAGAGCGGCGCTAAACACTCCAGCGACGAAGAGGCCGGTGAGACCAGGCACCTGTGACAGTGTGTCTACCACCAGCAAAGGCAGCAACTGGTCTTTCGCCTTCACCATCTGACAACACAAGGGACGGCCTGTCATTTCTCTCTGTCTCGATACTAACAAAGTGTTTTCATTATTTTGTTAATAATGGCTGCGAAAGCAAGAAGTAGTTTCGTTCGGGCTAAACTGAGATTTGTTCGCAGGAGAAAAAAATAAATAAATATAAAATACATCACAGCTCAGTCTATTAGCCAGGTTAGTCAATAGCGGGTGCATCTTACTATCACAGATAAGGAAATGCATGTTATGAGTAAGTTACTTGTGGAAGAAGCACAAGAAAAGAGTACATGCTCATCATGTAGCACTAATTAATAACTGCATTAAGTAATTTTAACAGTCAAAATATTTTAAATAATGTCTTACGTCCGTGAATCACATAATCACTCAATGTCCAATAGTACGTAGGTAATTCGATTCCTACTATGCGAGTGAGTGGCGTCGTTATTTTCCTGTTATCTTCTGCTCAATTAATTTCGGGCAAATAGCAATACACAGGTTTGCAATCATCTAAATAATTAAAACGATTTATCTGACAGAATCAGATTACACTAAATAATAGGCATAAAATATAGAAGAAAATTATACAGCTTAGCGCTAAAACCAGTGTGTTGGGTAGGGGGGCTAGGGAGGGGGGGTCAAACCGGCAACTTGAGGGGTCATCAAAATTGGGAAATAATGTTTGAAGGGGCGGCAATCTCAAAGTTTTTGCACCAGTTCGGAAAAATTCGTAGATCCGTTAACACCATTCTCTAATTGTTACTGAAATTAAAGCTTCAAAGATTTCTCTGTGATTGTGCGGCTACAGCGTTGTTATCTGAGCACTTTTACTGTTTGCCGCTGTTTCCCTAGTTTTCGTCCCGGGAATTTTTTACTTGTTGCTCTCGTTGGTTTCCTAAAACTTGTCACGAGTTCATCCAACTGCAAAACACGATTTGTAATATTATTTTTCAATCGATTTTTTTTTTTTGCATTGTTCCACTTTCCCGTTCCATTTTCCAATAACACCTGAACATTCATTTCCGTTTTTCATAATAAAATTGGGCCTCACTAAGTTTAAGGATATAAAACAAAAGGAAGCTGTTCCTTTTTTATTTTTATACGTCCAAATAGGGAATACGCTATTATCCACGACAACTGTATGCGTCTAAAAGTAGCATTTCATTGGTTAAACTTACATTGCTGAGCGTATTTTGTATTTTATCATTTTAACTGTAGATTTTTTCCATCAATTGATCGCAAATATCTGTAATAATCTGCTAAACCAAGACTATTGTAAAATACATTATGTGCTAAGAAAAATTTTCAATTTGTAGCTCTATACCTGTGGTATATTGATGCTTCTATCGGAGTGCACCTCCAGTTACGTGTCAAACACCAAGAATGTGCTCTTGCACAGTTGCAAAGTATTTTGTTCATCCCAGTTTTATAGTTTTTAAATTTGGCAGTACAAATGCTTTTTACTATGAGACGTACCTTTGAGGTGAGTGGGTCGCAGTCGTGATAGATGGCGAAAATGAGGAGACCACAGTAGCAACAGCAGAGCACTAGGCCGAGAGACCCGAACACGAAGATCCACACAGCGCTGAAAACACCAAAAGCAGCCGCTCACAACAGACCACAACACCTCTTACAACAGCGCTGCGAGTAGATATTATTATTCACTAGCTTCTAAGTACGTCGAAAATGACGTGTTCAGCAGAGTGTACTTTGTTATTTGAGATCATGGTCACTTAAAATAAAATTAAAGTAGCAATCACTTTGGTACATAGATGAGAAGTTGCACAGCTGCCAACTCTACAAAATGCTGAAGATATAACGTCTCTTGCTTCATCGGTTGAGTCGCCGAACTGAAATATAAGTGTATGTGTGCCTTTTTTCCCCCTTCCGATTCTTAGCTACAAATTAGCTGCGTGAATTAATTCTCTGTGGTGTGACTCACTTCTTGGCTGCGCGTAGTGTGGGTAGAGAGAAGTAGCGCTGGGCCATGCTCTGCTGCACCCCACCATCAGCCAGCCAGTGCACAGAGCCTCCAACAGTCAGAGCCAGCAACGCGTGCCGAGTAGTGAGGTCCATGCTCAGGCTGCACAAACGAGAAGAGTGGCGGTCAGACAACAGGGTGGCAAGTGGCAGATCAAGCTGATTACTCTGCTACATGAATACTCCACAACTGGGCGACAGACGAGTTTGAGGAACAGCGAGCTAAAGGAGTATTTAACTGTACTATGTTCAATCCCATCTGTCGGCTCAAGGACGTGTCCCTCTTGCCCCACTCCTCACTCTACCAACCCCTCCCATTCCTGCCTCTGTCCTGCCACAGGTAGCAGTTAGTCAAATTTCCCTTTCGCATAAGGGCTGCGGGGTGGGGATAGAGCAGAGTAATCTTCAGCCTCTTCTGTTAACTGGACGCGCTATATTGTTGCATTGCTTATGAGCGAGGAAGACATTAACGAATCGTCTCCTGAAATCACTCATGTGACAATCTACAGAGTGCTGTACGTTTCCCAAGATGGTATCAGCAGGGAAGGTTCAGAGGTTATGAATATATAATGGATTAGGAACAGCTATTTCCTCGAAAAGTGATGATCCCACAAGTAGAGTGCAATCTGTCAGCATTAAAAATATAATAAATTCGAGTGCCAACAGATCTCCTAATAGTTACGACAAGCCCCTTAACTTATGTAACAAATTGATAATTTACAGAAGTGTGTAACTCGGCAATGTGTGTTCCTAGATCCTTCATCACAACCTGTGAAAAGTTCTTATTTTATTTATGACCTCTTCTGGATCTTCATTCAAGCGGACGTCCTCGCGGTTCAGAAAGTGACATTGACCAGGTGAATACCACGTCTCCTTAAAACTTATGTGACATGTTATCACGAAAACTGGTTGATCATCTACGGCTGTGTCCTCCCGGTCCTGTAGAATATGCCCCGTGAGTCTGTAAAACATTCTCAGCAGTTCCGTACGAGACGGTTGAAGAAGATGTAGTGTGAAATTCCACAATACGTGTTCCAAAATCCCTCAACATATATTGTGCAAAGTTCTTATTTTACTTGTGCTGTCCTTATGTGGTTCTTGTGTATAGATCTAAGTCTAAGGCGATGTATAATAGTTAAAATAACAATATATCCCAGAAAAAAATATCCGTGTTCTCCAACAAGATTCATTTCAAAATTGAGAACAGTAAGGTCCGTTTATTTATTTCCTACATGCCTGGAATCGAGAGATAAGGAAATGAGGGTTGCAATCATTACGGATTACGCATTTATGACGAAACATTCCATTTTATCTAGCCAACTCCACGTTAAAATTACCTCTTGAATCACTTCTGTATGAAGGTAGATTCATGTATTGATTCATTTCTAAGAAATGAAAACTGCAGCCACCCTTCAAATCAATAGTCAACAACGGGAGTTCTGAAGAGACACGTTACACTTGTATTCACAGGTAACTGTTTATGTATTTTTTTGTGACAGCGTCCAACGGATGGTATACAAGAAACTGCTGAAATTTTTACATTAAAATGTATATTCGGAAATAAGAAATGGATAGTGGGCTAATTCACCACCAATTCAATATTTTTCTTTTGTTACTGAATATGGAAAATCTAGGAATTCATAGAAGTCCTTTTTAAGATAGCGCTATTGGTTTAGAAAAACTTCTCTGGATTCAAGCCACGTCAAAGTTGAATCGTCTGGTGGGGCTTGAAAGTGGAAGCGGTGCCAGCTTCCAAAACGTAGCGAACCGATTCAACTTTGACGCGGCTTGGATCACGAGAAGTTTTTCTACAGTATTGCCACAGCGAAAATGTATATAGTTATCAGTTGGTGTCAGATGTGCTTTCTATATGAAATCGTTGTCAATATTAGACAAGTATAAACCGTTGTATAATCCTATTTCAAAGATCGGTGACTGACCCGTCTGTAAAGTGCCTGCTTAGTTATAAGCATGGGCAACTCTTTGAAGCTGCCGCACTCGAAGTCAACTCACTCACTTGGGAGGGTCGATGCGCCCGGAGGCCATGTTGCGCTCCCAGACGACTCCGAAGCCTCCGACGTCGATGGTGGCCTTGATGACGACCAGGATCATGGCGCCGAACATCATCAGCGTCTGCACCACGTCGGTCCACACCACCGCCTTGATGCCTCCCTGGGTGCACGCAAACGTACAGTCGTCTTTTGGGTGCAGAGTATAAATATCACGGTTGAAGAATATATGACATCAGAATGCCAACGGTAAAGTATTGTGGAAAATAGATGTCTCCAAAAACTACTGACAACAAAGCTTAAGAACAAACACAATACCTGACATGATCATAATGTAACGATTACGAGGTTCATTGGGAATGTAAGTTGGTACGGTCAGGTCATGAGAAGGAGTGAAGAAGAACCAATCAAGATAGCGTGGCTGTGGAAGGAAAGAGATACAGAGGGTGACAAATGATAAGGTGGAAGGATCTAGTTAAGAAGGACCTCATGAACTTAGTACTGAAAAAAGAGGACGCTATTGACCGGGAAAGATGGTGGAAAAACATCAAGGCAGCCGACACCTAATGTTGGGAAAAAGTGGTGGAGAAGAAGACCACATTTCTTGCGTTAGGGAATCGAATAACAAATCTCGCTTCACAAATGGAGACGATCAATCTTATTAAAAACTTATAGAAACAAAAAAGCTTCGGTGGTGGAAATAACCTAGTACAAAGTAAACAGACAGTCAGCTGAAACAAGATTTCCTTCATTGGAAACTGTTTGAGATGCCTGCGCTGTACAATGTGCAAACTGATACTGTTTTCTGGGTGTCCCTTGTATTTTACAATTTCGAACAAAACTGAAAATCATCTTAGATGTAATTCTTGAAATTTTAATTTAGGACAGTTTACAATTAATTTTGTGAACAATTTTGATCAAAATATTTCTTTTCATCCGAGCTTCTGCGTGTCTCGTATGATATCCGCCTGTGAAAATCTCGCTCCCTTAGCAGAGGTCTTCCGAATTATGGCCTTCAGGCTGCTTTAAGTAGTCGCGTAGTCGACTTATAGGATGATTTATAATTGCCACCTCAAAAATATACATTAGAGAATCAGCGATATTTATCTTCCATCGTTTAATTATTTTGGATCTAAACTTAAATATGTTGTTTGTTAATAATTGCCTGCCTATTGAACTTGTTAATAGCTACTGCAACAATAATAAATTAACATCATTCCGCATCTGAATTATAAGTATAATAATTCCGTGTGGTCGTAATGACCTGGTGACAGGGTTTCTATTGGCTGCGGATTACGCCCCTGTCATAGCCGTCTTAACCTAACCCGATAGTCCTATCGGGTACACAAGACCTACAGTTTAACGTGTAATCCGATCGACATAAGCGTTCTGGCGTTCTTCACATTACACAGCAAACTGGACCAAAGGTGAAGGTCTGATTAAGGTCCAATGAAAATCACCGCCAAGACAGGGATTCGAACCGTCAGACACAGAGTCACCAAACCGCTCTGAATTAAAAACGAGTAATAATTTACCACCCACATACTTTAAACTTGAGAAGTAAAATTACAAAATGGATTTGAATTCAACTCGATAACAGAATGAAGCTATGGGCGCCGAGAATATTTATTCTGCACTCAGAAATTTAATTTCGATCTGAAATGGTAATAAGCGACCGCTTTGCCGCGGTTCTTCTGAAAGTAAATAAATCTAATGTAATATTTAAAGAAAATCGGAATGGAAATGAGTCTCGTTTTGCCCCAAGAACGACGGGGGAAAGGAGGCGCGATTGGTTGAGTAACGAAACTACGATACAGAGCAGGCCGAGAGGTCTCAGTACAAAGTTCCATCTTTCCCTTTCCTTTATCTCTCATGCACAACTGGTAACACGCCACGCTTCACAGCACTTTTACGGTTAGGCGCCAATTTTTTAAAAAGTCTTTTCACATATTTCATATTTCTCGTACTTACGACACAGGTGTAGAAGATGCATATGACGCAGACCACCGGCGTTATGAGATGAATGTCGATACCAGTCACTGTAAATCAGAGATTACAAGAAATGAAAGAAAGATGCTGTACACTAAAAATGAATATGTAACAAACATATACTAAGTAGCTTGTAAGTCCGTCAAATATCATGTGCTACGCAATATTTTATCAATTAAATTCTTCGCAGCTGTTTAACTAAATACAATTGTTATTAAATAACACTCATAATCTTAAAAATGACGTAAGGTTGCAGGTATTTCTAAGCTTACTGCAACAGTACTATCTGTGGGCAGAGTGTATAAGGAAACATCTACATCCAACGAATATAAATAAACAACAAGAAACTAATAATTAATATTTCGATTTAAACGAAATACATACTTTTCGTTCAGAATTCTGGCAATTCATTTCTTCGCATTTGAATAGAAATGATATTAAACAACGCCAATAACCTCGGTTATGTAGTAACATCTCTCGCCGTTGCAAGATCTCCAACGAAGACTGGTCGCGTGACGTCACAGTGTCAGACACGGTGACCAGACTAGCATTTTATTAGTATTGATAAACAGAATTATATCCTTCAATGAAATATTGTATTTTCTTTGTTTGTGTATTGTTTTGTGTTGCTGCTGCCCTCCTCCCTTCAACTTTGGTGAGTGTTGGGTGTTTTTTCCCTTTCTTTTCCATGTAAAACCATTTCAAGATCGATAAAAGTAACGGTGACATTTTGAAAGCGACATTGTTAAAGGACTTGGTAAGAAAGTGTAATCTGGACTATTGAAGTTGAACTAGAATTGAATGACCCCCCACGATATCGGCGGGATGGAGTCACGGTAACGAATTACCCTCCAATTGACGTTGACTGCTCAGAGGAAGACAGTGATACCACAGTCGACCAGCCCGTGCTTCTTTACTTCTGAAAACCTCCTCTAAAACACCCATTGTTGCAGTTAAGTTTCTGTTCCGTACCTAAATAAAATATTAATGATTGAAGAATAATCTAACAATTGTCTCTTTCGTGTACCTAAATCAGATGTTAAGTTGCAAGCTATATTTCTTGTTTCGCTGAATATTTAACTGAAGAAAAACTTAATTATATTATCACTTGCGGCAGTAGCACCAAATATTACCTACCTTCAATTTTCTACCTTGTGACATAATAAGGATTTTTCGTGCAAAAGAAAATGATGCGTTTTTTTCCTGGCTACACGCTAGAAAATATATACATCTTCCGGTATTACTAACGTAAATTCTTGTGACCTTCTGTACATGTGTTACTTCCGCTCTGTCGTAACAGGAACTATAGTTTCTCGCGAGAGCAGAACCAAGGAGAGCACCTCACTGAACAAAGCAAAGCCCTTAGAAATTACTGTTTGCACTGGTATATGAAATCGCAACCCTCGAATTTGAAAGCTAGCTCCTTAATAGCTGAGCTACCGTACCGCTCATCCATAGATTCAAATATCCTACTCTATACTGCAAAACGATTAACCCTTAACATTGTACTTTTTTCCGCGGTTTGATTTGATTAGGTACAAAACATATAGCACTTGCATTTTTTTAAAGAAATTTGTGTGAACTGTTCAGACATTGCTCAGATCCCGTAACAAATAGTTGTACGCAGCATCCACATACATTATCGCTGATAGACAACAGTAAATACATAACACTGAACAATTCTTCACTAAAAAATACAATTTTGTGCATCAGTTTGTTTCTCAACCCTTATAAGTTCTACAACCGAATAAAACTAAATGTATTTGCTGCGGTAAATTTATTATGGCGTTTCTGTATTTAGGGAATTGAAATATTGATCATAATGACTAAAAATAAGCATTAAAACAAGAAGGTGATGAACTTTTCATTTCCACATGCTATTATACTGTACGATAACAAGACAAGCATGACCTTTTCTGTTCCATTTTCACCAATACCTCATACTTAAGCACTGCATACAATTAGTACATATATAAAAACTCTATACGAAAAATAAATGTGATAGAATTTACAGTGGCGTCACAAACGATGACAGTGGCTGAAAAATAAATTAACTGCTAAAAGCCTGATTTGTATTAGGTACAGCGATAAGTAGTACGGTACTCTTGTATTTCTAAATATTATTTCATTACTCCAATGTAAAGCACAATTCAAAATATTCTTACCTTGATTAAACGCCAGGGCAGGCACGTATATAACAATAGGCAGTAATCGTATCTGAAAAATTTTCACATATAAGAGCTTTCTTAATATGAAGAAATGAAAGGTATTATATACTATAAAAGTGGATTGATTTACTTACTTACCACACTAATTGCAAAAAGAAAAGATCCGAATATTCTTGCTCTCTTGTCAAATCTCATCTCCAGATACTGAAAAAAAAAACCAAGTGGAACATTATGAAATGAAATTGTTTTAACAGTTTAATACTGTTATATCTATGTTTCTGATCCCTTAATTGATTGGATTCATACAGTACTGAAATTATACATCTGGATTCTCTTATTTGTTTATTTGTTTTTTTGGGGAAGTAATAAAGGAAAACTGCAAGCTACATTATGAGAATAAACATGTGTTAATTTATTTAAACACAAATGTAAGAATGAGGACCCAAACATAATTTAAGATTAGGTTATACTGTGAAGAATAATAAAATAATCCAAGAGTATTTTCCGGAATAATGTTTCCCGGCAATTAAACTAGAAGTAATTTGTGTATAGCACTATCCATATAAATTAGTTATTAATGAAAAGCGAAAAATGTTTCAGTGAATAAAAGAAAAAGGTACGTCAAAATAAAAGATTATAGCCCGGAAGAAACTACTTGAAACGATAGTTAAATGAAGATTACAATGGATTGTTCCCAGTCAAACTGGCTGAATATGAAGGATTACCGAAAGCGATTAATGTCTGTGAAATCAATGAGAAAAGATGAGTGATCAGAAAGTAAGGTTACAAGGCCGATATTCCTGGAGTGTCGTCCATTATTGAGAAATTAGTGCCCTAGTGTGCGGTAATTCTGAGACATGCGGTTGGTAATTGTGCAGAGTTTCAACGATCCGCCACCTACAGCGCTAGTTGTTGGTAAACACCAATTGGGACTCTTTTGAAAACTTGTTTCGCGAAGTAATCCTCTCAGTTATTAGATTTCTGTGGGTGAAGCATGTAACCGTGTCTGAAATTACCCAGCAGCTTGTAGTGATTTACAGAGAGACTAATGTCTGTAAGCACGTCGCAAAATTGTGCCTAAAGTTTGCGGCCTGTAGAGAAAACGTCACCGACGAGGATCATCGACCACCCTCCCTGCAGCTCAGACTTCGCGCCAAGCGACTTTCACCTCTTTTCTTACTTCAAAGGACACCTATGAAGCCGACGATTCACTTCAACCGAGGAGTTTTAGTTCACAACTACGTGGCTCAACACGCAAGAACAGTATTTTTACCAGGACTTTTCAAACTCATCCCACGAAACAACAAGTGCTTTAACAGATATGTAAACTATGCCTACTATCAGTTGTTTGTATTCGTTGTATGAAATAAAATCTACACGTTTCACTACATACTCTGTAACCTTAGTTTCCCCTCCCATAAACGGCAAAAATACTTTGGCAATGTACATTAATATGTTCTCTGACATACCACTACGTCAACGCCCCTTGCCGTTGCCGTGTTTCGAGACCGTGCACCAATCTCATCTTTGTGTTGAGTTAATGGACGGTGACTGGAACGTAATCTCCGAAAGTGTCCATTTGCTGAATTTGTGAAAATCCGCAAAATCGTTTTATTCGGGCTGTAAATTGAGAAGACTTTCTGTGACATCTACCCCTTATTAAATTCCCAGAAGAGATGGATATAGTAATTGATACATCTGGAAAAATGCTTATGTTTCTTGTAGAGGTAACAAATTGAAGACTTTAGAAAAATTCAAGTCTTTATGAATAGTGGTGAAACAGAATGTCTCACATAAGATAATGAAGCAGATGAGTGGTGAAAAAATATCAACTAAAATGATTACAGGATAGTTGGTTTAAGACAACAGAAAAGAGTGTGCATAATAGAGAAGCAAAACTGGACGGTAGTGAAAGAGGATAAAAATGGGAAGGAGAGGAGAGTGGAGACGCTGGAGTGACGGCTAATAGTTGTTCAGAATGATGATAAAGGAAGAAAATAGGGGAAGTGGGAAAATAAAAGTTGCAGAACAAAACAAGAATTCTTCAGATGTGTGAGAGGATTAATAATGAGCAAGAAGGTGTAACAGAGTCGTACGGGAATAATTTACAGGTCATGCTATGCTTTATTTTCAATGTTCGGTTCTGAATCTTGGTTGATTAAAGTAATTGGTATGATTCAGACCAACGAAATGAAATTTCAGTGAGATGAGACTGGAGAATCAATGATAGAAAAGTTACGAAATGAACATGACGCGAAAGCATTAATTGGGAAATCAGTATAGGATACGACAAGCAGATACAGAGTCCACTAGTACAAACACGAGTGGTCTCGTGGCTCAGTGGTTAAAGCGTCTGACTTGAGATCGGAAGCTCCCCAGTTCGAATCGTCGGTGATTTTCATAGATCCCTAACCCGACCTTCGCCTCTGGTACAGCTTGCTGTATAATGTGAATTACGCCAGAACACTTCCACGGTTCAGATTCAACGTTAAACTGAAGGTCCCCTTTACTCGGTAGCTATGTTACCTAAGGAGGAACAGAACTGGCCACCCTATCTAAAATACGGAGATAAGTATATCTTGTTAGGGAGGTGCCAACAAATCTTCGGACTGAATAACAGCCTTATCTTTTACTATGAACACATGACGATGAAGAATGAAGAAAGAGCTTCAAAAAATGTAAATTTAAATTTTGATATTGTATGAATAATAATACAACCACTGCCATTGGGTAACTGGATCAAGAGAATACGGGAAAGTATGTCAGATTTTTTTTTTTTTTTTTTTTTTAACTTAATGCTTACCGCCTCGTCGACGGCTAAGGTCATTAGAGGCAGGATGGAACTGGGGAAAAGGATCGGAAAGGAATTCGGTCATTGCCTTTTTGAAGGAAGCATCCCGGCATTCGCCTGGAGTGATTTGGGGAAACAATGGAAAACCCAAATCTGGGTGCCCGGACGGGGATTCGAACCCGCGTCCTCCCGAATGCAGTATGCAAGATAGACGAGCGAATCGTACAGTAGTGAAAGGAGGACAGAAATCTCTGTAGAGGATTGTGTTCACGACATAGCAGGCAGAGGATGGGAACTCTCTGAAACGACGAAATGATGATTATGATGAGATAGATTTTACCATTACATTTTCATAATTAAAGGGAAAATTTGCGGCTGTAACTTCAGTAAGAGGATGATGAAGATAGAACAGTGATGTAACACTGACTTGAAATAAAATTCTTATTATGAATCGAAAATTGCTAAAATTTCTATTAATAATCAGTTTGGTTTCGGCCCTACCTGTCTGGTCGGATAAAATCCCCGAAATAAGTACAATACTAGATAGTTAAACAAAGTGTGACAATCTGCAGCGATGAAAGTTTGGTGGAATGTACTGACCTCGTATGTGGACGTGATGCGGAGGTCGTGGAAGACTGGCAAGTAGAGGTAAGCCATGAGGAAGCCCATGAGCAGGATGGCGACGGAGACGTATGCGTACTCTGTGCCTCGCAGGTAGATCTCTGTAGGCGTTCCCAGCAGCGTCACACCGGAGAACATGCTGCGAAAACATGAGTATGTTTACTACAGTATCAGTGTTAGTTAAAAGTAAAAATGTGACTACAAACAATCACGTGCGCATTCCAAAAACGTTTTTACATCGACACTAGATATTCACAAAGCATTAAATGTAATGATTATAAATAAGCCGACATAATTACGTAAGAACACACACAATTATAAAGAATAAAGCTCACAAAAGCTTCGTAAAATTTTGTGTTTAATATTTGGATATTATTTTAATAAAAGGGTACTTATGCATATTTATTTCAATAAATTTATCTGTTTCCATGTTAGTTTTTATATTTTTCAACTGACAATGTAAATGCCACAACTGAAACTTCCTATTCAAATGTTTGGTGATAACTTATTGATTTCACAAGGACGGCAAGATTGATATGACTGCAAGAATTAGGCCGCAGTCAGATTAATTTAAGCAGCTCTATAGCTATTTATCAAAAAAAAAAAAAAAAAAAAAAAAAAAAAAAAAAAAAAAAAAAAAAAAAGGAAATAGATTTGCCAAGAAATGAGCGAGTAATGGCTACAGAATAGCCTCCCCTAAAATAAAATGAGTAAATTCACTCAGGGCTAGTAAGAAGCTAAATGGAATGTTGAATCAATTAATTAGCAACTTAAGAGAAAGAGAGGGACGTTGTAAAATATGGATATTAAAGAACATGGCACCTGAGGTAAAACCAGTATTTTAAAATGAAACCCAAGAAGAGGAACAAGCTTTCTCATAAGATTGAAAAGGACCACGAGCAGTGGACCGACGAAAATGTCAAATGTAATCCTATTAGCGCTAAGAACAGTCGTGATGAGGATGCTAGTGAATTGAATCAAGGAAATATTAAGTACCCTATGGGCTGATGAATGAGAGAACATCGTGGAACAGGAGACTCTGGCCATACAGGCAGAAATAGGTGTAGTTTTGCGATGGGGGAAATTTTAAGGTAAAAATTACTGTCGGGATCATCAAAATATAAGTTCTTTTTCACTTTTGGATTTAAGCCTCGTCGACGTCGAGGTCATTAGAGGCGGGATGGGACTGGGTACAAGGAATGGGAAGGAATTCGGCCATGGCCTTTTGCAGGGTGCATCCCGGCATTCGCCTGGTTTGATTTAGGGAAACCATGGAAAACCCGAATCTGAATGCCCGGACGGGGATTCGAACCAACGCCCTCCTGAATGCGAGGCCATATCGTTAACCGCTCATTCACCACGCTCGGTCCATAACTTAGGATATACAAGACTATAATACAGTCAATAGCATTGTATGAAGCCGGCGCATGGGTGTTAACCATAATGAAGGAAAATTAGTTAATAGCATTTGAAACTGGGATGCTGATATAAATTTTTCACCTAATTAAAAAACAAAAATAGTTGAGAGGCAGAAAAAGTAAATGACTAAGAGAATTATAACAGCTGGCTTTAATAGTAACTAAAATAGAAAGGCTCGACCTGTTGTCTCAGGTGGTTGTGACACCTTGACGGTGTCTGGCGCCTAACACTGGGTAACTGGTTCGGGTCCTGGTGGTGGAAGGTACTTTCATCCTCAGGACTTGGCCAGCAGGATAGAAGAGGTGGCGGTGCACAATTCCCAATTATCGGATTGTGAACCAAAGTCCTGGACTAAATCCCAAACATCGCAGCGCGAATGGAGTGAGGGTGTACTGCTCTGTTGATGGTGATCCGTCCCTTGAATAGGGAACTTAAGCTTGGTGGCCCTGTAGTGTCTTTCTGAGGAAAATCCCAACCACAACACAAAGAACATCATACACTGAAAATACACACCACCATTCATACCACAACACTGTCACACTCGGGAAGGCAACAGGAAACCAGCACGTTTCATCACCTCCGGACTTTTCAATTGTGGGCATCATCACCCCAATGGAATAGCCTACACTTGGATATGGGCATGACAAACATAGAAGAAATGTAATAAAACGGAATAAGCTTAGGTGACATAGTCACACAGTGAAAATAGATGGGGATTTCATCAAAGGTATGTAATGTCCAGCCTCTGCTGTAATTGATTTTCCGTCACCTCTCCATTTGTGAGAAATTTCATCCAGCCGTTTTGTGAGACAGTGGAAGGTGGCGCATTCCTGTCTGGCGACAGGTTCCTGGCGCGCGGGTGTGTGTCTTTGTTTGTCGCAGGTAGGGATGCCACTCCCGGAGGCCGGGGGTGAGTGTGGTCAAACTGTCAGGGGCACTTGGGGGCCAGGCTCCGTATAGTCCGCATGTGTATGTGTACGCGGACTTTTCAAAGAAACGTGGAGGACGCGTTTTTGTCATGACATCATTAGTCGTGCTGTTTTTCGTCATGTGCTGCCAAGAATGAACACTCCTCAGTTGGTGGATGGCATTGAAAGGTGTTTCATCATTGTGAAGGAAATATCGAGGTCACCGACAGCTTACTCCATAACGATAAGTGATAAAAATTCATATAAACATTTACCCAGTATACGCCCAAACTGATGAAGTTTCGTGCTCTCCCTAGCCGGGAACAATTTTGTTTATTGTCTGTCAGTTTCTGTTATTTTTCTTTTGCTGGTTGAGTTTCAATTTTTTTGTGTAATGTTAAACAAACATGTATTTCTTTCAGTGTTTTATTTATAAATGTATTCTTTTTTTTTTAATTCCGCACTCGTGTTTTCCTTTTGTAATTAGAGGGTGTAATTTAAATTTAATCCTGCTTTTTGCAATTAAAAATAAATATTAAAAGAACATTTTTTTAATAATTGAAATCTTGCATCTCATGCACGAAAATGTTTTCTCGGCATAACGAGCCTAGACATTTCAGGTGTGAAATAAGTATGTTTCGACTGAAGATCAACTTTCAGATCGTTTGATGTAATCAAAAAAGACGTCAAGAACGCTGACGTTGAGTCAATGGATCTACTACGAACCATAATGTCACTGCCTAGCCTAACTAAATAGGAAATATATGGATTAAAAAACCTATTTCAATTTCATGAGTGGATGTATACTTTGACCTAGTATAATGGCTGATGTAAACGTATGATGGTCCCACCTGGCGATGAGTGACATGGACACAGGGAAGGTGCCCATCGAGCGACCGCCCACCAGGTAGTCATCCTTGCTGACGTCACCCTGGAAGAAGCCGAAGTAGATGCCGATAGCTGCACAGACAAGCAGCATCGCGGCGAACACGATGTAGTCTGTGAGTCCCAGGTAGTGCAGCACTGGCTCCGACATCAGCGTCTCGTTGAGGGACAGTGTGGCGTCCATACCTAACCAGTTTGATGCTCTTCAGCAGCCGAGAACACTACCAGTCAACACGCCTCTCCTCTGAAGGTATTCCTTTAAGCACCAAACATACAATGGCGTCAATCCAATGAGTACTGGAAAATAATGTGATATCTCCTTAATACATTTACAAATCTCTGTGATTCTATTGAATCTTTCTTTAGTGTAGAATATTTCATGAGTGAGACGAAAAATCGTATGGAAATTAAGAAATAGTGATTTCACAGTAATTCATCTACACACTCTGACAGTTATTTATCTAATCTGGTTGATTTTGCAAAATGCGAACTAAAACTCAAGATTCAATATAAGATGTCTTTTAGTTAGAGTACATATCTGTAGCATTAATACAGTGAAGAGAACCGTCCAGCAAAGATTAGAAACACTTCTACATATATTCTTTTTCTGTATTGCCAAAATACTCGATATCATACTTCTTTAGAGAACTTCATTACCTTTAATACCAACTTTAGTTTTGCGGAACAGATAGAATAGAAACAAAGTTTGAGTAGTAGATTGAATGGCTCAGCAGCACTCTTGTTTCCAATACAATAGTTTCTCTCACCAAGTACAATGCTGAACCAAATGTCCCACATCTGTATGTATGTAGACACGGAGAGTGGAGACATTGGCAGATTATAGACGAAGATGGGCACTACGGATGGCATACATAAATACCATTTAATAAAAACAGAGTCAAAGTATACTTTCGGGTAGTGAACTTATGCTCAGAGAAAGACCTGTATCAACTGTTGACATTAATACGGACCGGTAAAATTTTTTACTTCACTAAATCAACTAAAGCATGCAAGTAACATTATGCTTATTCAATTATTTTTAGGGCTTTACATTTCGTAACTGCTTAAAACTGCTCTTGGGGTGGGGGGGGGGGGGGTTGTAAACGGCGGGAAAAGAAGAGGTCGGCGAAGGAAGAAAATGATTGATGACATCATAGTGAATGGGAAATGTATAGAGACTAAGAGAACGGCGGAACAGAGGAAGGCTTGGAAGGCTGTCACTGTGCATGGATCTGCTGAATACCAGAATACCTTTGATGATGATGATGACATTTCCTCGAGATTGGAATCATTAGATCTGGCAAAGGATTGAGGACAAGGAACGTGTAACAGGACAGTTTGTTGCCAGTGTAATAATGATAATCTTTTGAACATTTTGGGAAAGGCGTTTTGGGAGATTCCAATGAGGAGCAGCAAGCCTCATATCACCAACTGTGTGAAAAATCATGTCAATGCACTCGACTGGGCCATACATGAATGGCGTGACAAAACATTTATTATGTTTTCTTTCTTAACAAATACGTGCCAAAAGGAAGCACATTGTGTGAAATGCTAAACGTATGAGAATAGTTTTTTAGATTTTACGTCTCGTCGGTTTCGTGGTGATTAGTAGCGGGAAAGGACTGGCGGTTAAGAATGGGAAGGAATTTTTCCATGGTCCTTTGGAGGGACCATTTCGGCATTCACCTGCACTGATTTAATGGAAAACAGAAATCTGGCCTGTTGGGTGTAGATTCGAACCCGTGTCCTCCTGGATGCAAGATGATTTAATGCCAGCGCCATAAATAAACCAGATAAATATTTACCGTCTGCTAATGGCAAACATAATTGTATTTCTGGACGCAATCAGAGTGAATAAAAGTGGAAGACTAATAGAATTTCCAGTTACAATATTTTTGTGTTTCACTGACGTTGTGCAAATTAGTATACAAGCTGGCCGTGTCGTTTATTCTACTGCAACACAGTTGCGTTTTGTACCTAATGGATTTATGCTGAACGTTGACACCGTCCTTTATCATTCACATATGTCAAATAATATTACTTTCAGCGTTGCAACTGCTTTATGAAATATGTTTCTTTTCCTGTCAAAGCAAATGATGACTTATATCCTGTAAAATTACTGAAGCCATTAACTGAAAAACGTATTGACTGTGGCAAAGATATTTAGAAAGTGTTAATACTAGCGACGATGACATCAACAATCGCTCAAAAAATATAGTTCAATGTAACACGCATTAGTATAAAGTCACAGAATTTTAAATGAGGAAAAAATTCTTCGCTGTTAAAATTTTATTGAATTGTAGCTTTACTGAATTTAATCTACACTATTGGTTATTAAGAAAGCAAAACGGTAACACATTTTATTATTTTACTATTTAATTTAAAGTTAAAAAACATGCACAAAATTAACTGTCCTTATTTTTATAAGAAAGAGAAGAAATGAAAATTGAATGTAGTGCTTGATTTCATTATGGCTGTTAACGTTGTGTAAAACATTTTTGTCTGTATAAGCATCATCTAAGTATTCTAATATTTCAGGCATTTCTCAGAGAATAAAATGTATGATTTCGATGTGGAACTGAAGGTCCATTACAAGGTAATGAATACACAGAACGGGGAGTAAAAGTTATTATAATCATTGCTCCTGGAGAGAAGCTACAAATCCTTCTACACGGCACTCAAAAAATCAAGTTGCCGTAGTCTGTAATGAATTAGAATTTGTTGGGATTGTGATGAATCAAAATCATTAAGTACAATTTAGATCCACTAATTTACTCCGGAACTCCCGCAGTAGATAATAGTCAGCACCTTTCACCCACCAGGCTTTTGGATTCCGTCTCAGTGCGGTTTACGTTGTGTTGCCTGAGGAGTTATCTACTATTCTACGTTGGTACATTAATGCTGTAATAAGTTTAGGTCGTACAAAATGTATTGACAAACTTACGTAGTTCTTAGACCAACTTTCATGTTCCGTAGTTTCTTCTACAGCATTTCAGACAACTTCTGCACTGGAAGACATATGAATGACTCAGTAGATAGTTTTTAGACGTGGCATGTTTGGTACTGTTCTTACCATATAATTTCTTTTCCTTGCTGAGTACAATCTATAGATCATACCAAGCGATAAACAATGAATTGACTATAACTACATTAACACAGCAATTTAGGAGTCTATATGTTTTAAGCGTTTCGCACCGAAAAGAAAAAAGAGCCTTATTGCTGTCGCTCCATTGTCAATCTATCTCAAAAACCCTATGTTAGATATGAACTTGAAACTTGATCCTAACGTCGAGCGTAGTCTGTATTTAAACTAAAAATAATAAAATAGCTTACATTTAATGTGGTGATCAAAACACAAAAGTTTTTTTATTTTTAGGTAAATTTTCCACGTTATTTTATTGAAAGAGCTCTTAATTCAGAGAAGATTTTTAATTTTAGGAGATCAACTTTTCTTGAAGAATGCGAACGAACGTGTATTCGTGTGTATGACGTCCTGTGGTTGCTCTAACAATTCGAAGTAATATATGCTTCAGCAGCATCACTACCTTGTTATGAATTCAACTAGCAGGTAATTAAGTCGAATTTCTGAGCAGTAAATGGGGATTCATCACAATATCCGACTATCCTAGTTTGAGAAAAAACTTATTTTTGGCCTAACAACAGTTTTTCTAAGTGGTTGAACCATATCTCTGAAATAAATTTTAATTTTCGTCCTGCAGTGAGGATATCGATATTCGATATTTTTTCCGAAATCGGTTGAGGCTTCCCAGCTTCGTAATTTCTTATTTTAAGTGACGGCGAATAGCTCTGATGATTTTATCTCAAGTGTAAAATTTACGGGGGAAAATTTTGTGTCTGCAATGATTTATAATCAACGAAATATTTTCATGCCTATAGCCGGCGATAACAGTGCAAAAGCAATCTCACGATAAGCGGATTTATTTTTGTTATTAAATTATTCGCAAAATTAAATAAAGCATTTATTTATCTGTAAATCCGGCACGCCCTCGCATTCGGGAGGACGGCGGTGCGAATCCCCGTCCGGGCATCCAGATTTGGGTTTTCCATGGTTTCCCAAATCACTCCAGGTAAATGCCGGGATGCTTCCTTCAAAAGGCCATGGCCGAATTCCTTCCCATTCCTTGACCCCCATCTTTTCCCGTCTCTAAAGACCTCGCTGTTAAGAGTCGTTTAAAAAAAAAAAAAAAAAACCGGCGGCACGCCCTACAATTATTGTACCAGCAGGGGAATAAAACCTTTTGAAAATGGAAAGATGTTGTGCTAATGATCGTGAATTTTGGATGCCCTTCTTTTTTTGGCTTATGTCTTTACTCCTCGTCGATGTCGAGGTAATTAGAGGCGGGAAAGGACTAGGGGCAAGAAACGAGAGGGGATTAGGCCATGGCATTCACCTAGAGCAGGTTTTCTTAGTGGGGTACGTGAACCTCTAGGGGTCCCTCAACTGAACGTAGGAGTTCGCGACAAGATTTGCGATATGGCGGCGGAATGGAAATCGTGAGACTGCAACACGCAACATGGGGAATTAAGATTCAAAATGAGCAAAATTGCTCCTAAAATCGACTGAACTGGCGACAAAAAACAACCCCATCCATCAAATCAATTAATAACAATTTGTTCTTTGTGACTGTATTACTTTTTTTAACCAAAAGTTATTTTTTTAAAAATGTAATAATATTTCTGCTATTTTTTAAAGGAGTTCGCCTTTGTTTGGGAAAATTCATAGGGTTCATGTGGAGCTATGAGTCTGAGAAACCCTGGCCTCGAGTGATTTGGAGATGCCATGGAAAAGCCAAATCTCAATGACTGGATGGGAATTCTAACCCACGTCCTATCGAATGCCAGAGCGTTGCCGCTTACCTACCGCTCTTTTGGATGTCGTTTCAATGCGGTTTACGTTGCGTTTGACCGGCTCACAATTTCTGTTTAAAATGGTATAATCTCCATACTCAGATAATACAATTTTGAAAACGTTATACCCTTATACATTGAGATAAAGTAAGTATACTGAACTCCACTTACAGAATATTGTATGTAATGACGTCATCGTAGACGATGAAATTAATATAATGTGTTAATTACGTCTTCTACAAAAATAAAAATGTTTATCAAATTTCAAACTGATAGCACAATCAAAATTATATTTCATTTTAACCCATGCCGTGGTAATAAATGAGGGAGTTATCGCAGTAAAAACATTGCAAGATTATTACAAATTCTATAACATAGTGCGCACGAAGGAATAAATAACTAACAACATGGGACCCAGTGATATCTTGATGACCTGCTCTCAGGATGCCTCGAATGAAATCCTTGCTTCGAAGCAGCAAACTCTTCAGCGTAACCTCTGGACATCTTCTGTAATTAAGTAAATTCGTCTCCTTGTTGGAAGAATTTCGATTTGCCACTAATTCCGCATGGAATTCAAACCACAGAACGTCCTGGTATAGTTTTTAGGATCAAACACAACTCTAAAAAATTCCTGATCCCATCGGGAACTGAACCCGAAACAGTAATCAAAACTATCTAAAAAAATAAAAAAAAAACAAGCGCCTGGACCACCAAACTGCTCATACTTCTGTCATAAACGAGAAGGTATATTCAAGCAATAAAAACGCGATCAAACATAATGGATTCAGTTGAACAAACAAAAGTCGTTTTCTTCCCAGGCTGTAAGAATGTCTGTATCATTGACCACACCGAAAAGGCTTAACCTCTTGTATAAAACAAGAGAGAAAAGTATTAAATTAAATTAAATTTAATTGCAATGGAGCACAGGTTCCGGTGGCAATTTTCCTACACCCGCATCTTCCCCCTATCCTGCACTCACCTACATTTGACCTCTACAAATTTTATCTTTAAATTCTTTCAACGTTTTCGGTAAATTATTCATCATTTATCTTGGTAACTCATTCCAATCCCTGGCACCCTTACCTAAAAAAGAGAATCTTCCCACACCCTTGTGCCTGAAATCGAGTGCCTGTTTGTGGTCATGGTCATCTTTTCCCTTCCATGCACTACTTTTCATACCTACTCCAATAACGTTCGATGCCTCATCGCCAGTATACGCCCTGTACACTCTCATGACCCTCGCCAGTTTCTCATCTGAACGTCACCTCTGCTGTAGTACTACAGGTTAAGTATGGCAATACGAAGCTCTACCTATCCGAATACAAAACATTGTCCACTATCACTTCCTGAATAGTGATAACTACTTCATACCTCATCCTTGTGATGAACATGTGGGGAGTGAAAAAGAATCGGGCAGTGAAAGGGTTGAGTATGAAGTATGGAACCGACCAAGTGTGGATCTCTTTGACTTACCTTGGGTACCACTGCATCAAGTACTGCAGTTCCTTACCGCCATCACGCTGTTTCAACTAATTTTATTCTTTTCAAGGTTCTCTCACAATCGCAGTATTACGTAACAACACATATGAGTCTTATCTTCAGAAATACGGGTCATAGGCTAGTGACGTCATTAAAGATGTGAACGCAGGCGGAGTTTTGGTCAGTTTTATGAGGGCGGTATCTCCATCTCAGACCAGTTCTCCGAACTGCAAAAAATAGGGTGAACTACCGAGCGATCATTTCAAAGAATAATATGCAATCCCTACTATTACTACCTGAAGTTCGAAAGAACCTGGCTTCAATCCTGATTAGCGAAAGTACGGTCATATACGTTTTACGACCAGTTTAATTCTTGTATCTTGCTAATAACCACAGTCCTGTCTTTGATCACACAGAAATCGATAAGCCGCAACAGGTCTCAGTATTACAGACTTCACCCAGTATTTCAGATTTTAATTTCTACTCAGGAAAAGAAACAATCTGCCTTCGGTTACGAGAGTAGTTTTGTAACTTGATGAAGCCAGTTTATGGTGTCAGAATGATTGCTGAATAATAGGCTATATGCAAAAACCCCACCTAATATCCTGGCACTATTGAACTCGTCAGTTCCATAGTATCTAACCTCTAGGACGCAGTATTTTGATGCCTCAGTACCTCTTGAATAATACCAATATTGAGATTATGTGTACTTGTTTCTAGATTTTCCAGTTGTTTCCTCGATACAATTTCAAAGATGTTGAGAAGAATTATGAAGCGAAAACCTTTAAGATGAGATATTTCCTCATGTAGTGCCATTTCTTAATTAAGACATCTATCAGTTTCAAGCTTTACCTTGTCAGGCCCTAGGTAGTCATTATCAAATACTGATACTGTATTAGTAATCACCATTAAGTTCTTATATCCTGAATAATACCTCTATGATTTTTCTCCCTCATTGGAATTAAAAAAAAAAAATTAAAAAAAAATTAGTCTTCTCTGCAAAAACAGCATTATTTCTTCTGTTTATACCAACCTCATACCAACGGAAAAATTATATCTATTTCCGTACTCCTCTATTTCTTTACTTCGATTTCATGTATTTTTATTCCAGTACAAATTTTGCAGAAATGCGTAGCCTCTAAATTTTCTAAAACAAAGGAATTTAAGAATCTCAATTTCAGCTTTTAAAATTATTATTAATTTCTTTATCATTTAACTGTACCGGTAACTACAAAAAATGATATCTTCCTGCTGTTTATCAGTAAATAAGTAAAATCAGATTATGTATAATGCTTCTGGACGATATGTTACTATGCCATTTGTTGTTTACTTCACGCAACACTGCATCAATGTTACTTTTATTTACACCAAGTGCTTCATAGTCAAATACATTTAATTCATAATTCCTGTAACAATATCACTATGATTTGCATCACTCTTTTGGAATGTATTTTAGGTTATTAATATTTCACTGTCATTGCAATTATAAAACTCCTATTAATTACGTCCGAGAAATTTCTCTGCTTTTGTCTTGTTATTTAAAGGATTAATACTGGTGAGTTAAATGTAGCCACTACTAGTACTGGCGAAAAATCAACGTCTGATATTTCTTTGTTAGTAAGAAGATAATGACGTTGAAATTAATATGATTATTTATTATTATTTTTTGTTTATAACTTTACGGCTCGTCGACGTAGAGGTTATTAGAGGCGGCATAGGACTGGGGGCAAATAACGGGAAGGAATTCAGCCATGGCACTTTTGAAGAAACCATCGGTAGTATGTAGCATGACTGTTGTTTGGTCCACTTTGTTATTAAGTGAAAGACATAGAAAATTTCTTTAACTGAAAAAAAAAAATGAAACACTTTAATATCGCTCTAAGTCCAAACTGAGTCGTGTAATTTGATTATTGTACTCAGCCACTGAAAATATATGGATACGAAGTCTTTTAGTGCTAAATGAATGGTAAATGTTGTTGCAAACTGACAGAAATTTTTATGATACCATTATAAAAATTTTCTTCAAGGATCTTATGCGTATAAAACCCAAATTATAAAACCGTGATCTCATTTGCTTCATCGTTTCAAACTAACAAAGCATTGATTCAGGATTAACACCTTGCTGGTGATATATAATGGGTATGTGGATTATAAAAATAGAAACAAATATTTTTTTAAGAAAATACATTGCGTAACATGATTTAAATACAGACTATAAATGATTCGCTTTGTTTCCCGATAGCAGACGTAGGAACTTTTGGAAAGAAATTTGAAATGCATCAATCTGTCGCATATCAGATATGTTAGAACGAATAATATCTGAAAATGTCATCACACTTTGCGAAAAAAGAAGTTTAAACCAAGTGGAAAAGTAAAAATCATAGAAACATGTATGAGAAATCATCATCTCAACCTAGAAACACAGCAGAAATATTTTAAATGTACGACTATAATTTTTTATTGGAATGACGTTGGAAAAGCATGCCAATGCCAAGTCATCAATGAGCAGATTTATTCTTGCAGTGAAGAAGGAAAGTGGTAAAGCGTGGGAAAACTAAACACTCATAGCCCGCCAAGACAAAGGTCCAGCTGTTCCGTCGATTCTAATGCAGCACACTTTATCAAAGCATTAAACAAATGTTTGTACCCCAGTTCCCAATGCTACCATTCTAGCACCTGTGAACTTCTTCCTGCTACAAAAGTCGAAGGTCACTCTATAAGGTCAATGCTCCCAGATGACAATAAAGAAAATTTTCTACGTGTCCTGTTTACTACTTATGGAAAACCTCATCAGAACGCACAGTAACTGTGTAAGAAATGCTGTAAATTTACATTAAGGACTAATTAAACTACTTTGAATGAGATTGGTATGAATATATCTCACAAAATTAAAATTAAAGTTTCGAAAGTTTTTCGACCTATCACGTATAACTTAACTAAAGATGGATACAACGAACGAAGCTACAGGCTACTATTGTGCAAACTGCGGTCTCATGTTTTAAAGTAGTGACACTAATAACAGGAAGATTATTTTCCTCATTTGCAGGTATTACAGAGTTATAGCAAGTAACAAAATCGGAAGAAAAGCCATTGTAAACATCAACAGTGAAGTAGATGTAAGAACGGAGACTTTCCCGGCGAATGCTTGAAATGAAGTCTTCACGGGTGTACACCCGTGAAGACTTCATTTCAGTGAAGTAGATGTTTGAACATTTATTTAAACAAGTGAGGAAAGTGAACTTCCAATCAACTGATATATTTATAGCTTTAGGAGCGGTCATAGTCAGAAGTAAGATTAAGAAATACATTACGCTTAACCTGGCATTCTTGTTTTTAATAAATACACGTAATTTTGTCACTTTAAAAGAATGTAAAAAGACGTTTGATGAAATGAAGATATCAGATATGATTAGTTTTATTTATATACGGAATTTTTAATCTGGATAATATAATAACTAGTACTCGAATTATACAAATTTGATGCAGTCCCTGCCCATGAATATCTTACTGTAAACTGTTGAACAAATTACATATTGAAACAAACCGCGAATGCTCGATGAAATTTTGAACTCTATTTACTCCACGGTCACGATATGTCGTCCGCTATACAGTTACCGACATGATAAGAAATTAAAGTCACATTTGTGTACAAATTTTTTAGTTATCGTCACAATAAATATCTTTTCTTTTCTCTCTCTTCAACAGCATAGAGGAATTTTTTTTAGTAAAGGAACTTAGATTTCTTGTAGAAAATACTTTCTTTAATTCTGTAATCATGGTTGTTCATGTTGCCAAACATTTCTACTCAGCATTTAAGTTGCTAAAAATGTTGTTAGAAGTGAATTGTGACAAAAATATTTGAAGCCGGCAAGCCTGCGCATTACCTTACCTTTCTGGACACCAATATTAGACACTGACTGACAAGCTTGGGCATTAGCTGACCTGTCTGTACAGTGACTTCGTTAAGCAGCGGCTGGACGATTGCTCTCGTAGAAGGACGCCGAGCGCTTTCAATTGAGCTTCGTATCTCTTCCCTCGGATAATCACGGCTACCTTTATCCAGGTACCACATTTTTCCTCTCGATGCGAACAAAGCAATCGCCTATCTCCTATTTACATTATCTAAGCTTAGTGTCTGTCTCTACTAACAACGACGGTCAACTACGTACACCTTCAGATGTTCTTACACAACAGGTTATAGATACTAGCAAATACATTGAACGTTAACCGCCTCAACAATTTTAGTTATCTTGGGGTGACCTGAGATTATTCAGGTTGCTGACTGCTATAAACCACGAATAAAAACTGTCACGCTATGATTAGGTTTTGTGCGGTGCGCTGACAGAAACGCAAAAATTTCCAAATTTGAGGTTAGAGACTGTTTTGATCTTTGTGTCACAGGGAAGTATGTAGCTATCTAAATAAAACAAAAAATTATCCTATATCCCAACATATGTGAAGCTTTAAAATAAAGCAAACAGTTTTTGGGCGATGCCCGAACAAATAAACAGACAGATGGAAGGACAGCCAGAGAGATAAACATTCCAATTATTACGGTTTTATCATCTCTAAATACTGCAAATATTTTTTAAATAAATTTCATGGCATCACATAATTTTTCTTCAATTTTATTGTATAGTATAGATTGCGATTAATAAAAATAGACCTGCTGTTAAGGCTGACAACTTTTCATACCATCCTCGTAGAACTTAAGTTTTCAGAATCTTTGAACGTTTAGCAATGAGACGACCACACCTGTAACTTTCCGTTAGCATAATAATTCTGGTAAGTGGCAGGATAGAAATTCTGACATACTACTTTAACAAAAAGAAAGAGGAAGCAAAAATAATAAGGAGAACTACTAAGAAATAACATGTTTAGTACAATTTAATCACGTTTTCAACCCGATATGACTGCATTCCGTGAGGGACCTTAAAAATTCTCATTTACTAGAAGCATCTATAAAAGAATTTAATTCAGTTACTTGCTACCTTGTAGCTTCCACTACAATAGAGGCTGAAACATAATAGCTTGAAATTCGAGCATCATTGAGCCAAAGCAAATTTAATTTGGTTATTGAATTACAAATTATACACAAAATTCAAGTTTTACATTTTTTTCTAACTCTCGGACTATGTAGTCCCCATTTAACAGCTTGCTCAGGTACCTGATATGAAACAAGAATTAGAACCAGATTTGTTAGATCTGGAACGTTTATACCAGGCGTGGAATCTTTGTATTGCCATCTGCCAGTGGAACGTGTAAATTGTGACCTGTATGATTGTGTGTTTTTGTTCGTGAAATGTGAGGTTTATGAGACTGATATTGGGGACCATTCTGACATCAGCCTAGGAGGTTCCTGAAAACTGCATTCAGGAAGACTTGTACAATGGTCCACCGCACGAATCTGATTCCATCGCACTGTACCTACCTGATCTTGCGTGGTTGCACCTTAACATACGCGGCAATACTGGTGAGTACTCAGTAGCGACTTTGTTTAACACATTCACATACATCAGACAATTACAACTTGTAGTTTCATTAATAACATATTAATAACTATTAGAGATAACAAAGAATAACAAGCTGTACTGGACAGGTAGTAGGATAAGATTTCGAAATCCTTCACTTATTGGAGAGTGTTATGAGGGGACATATGAGAGAAGTATAGGAATTGAGTTACAAAACTTTGGTCAGACCATTGCTTGAATATGGTGGTACAGTATGGCAGCCACATTTTGGGTATCAAATACAGGAAATGGAGGGAGTACAAAGAAGAGCTGCCATTGTTGTCTCTGGAAATTACTGTAGAACACAATCAGTAAGTGAATGGGTTTTACTGGAAGACAGGAGAAGGGTGAAGAGAGTCTTGAGAATGTACAAGGAGTATATTGGTGATTAGGCGTGTAAAGATGTTGGTGTAAGAATTAAAAGTAATGCATGGAAGGGAAATGATGACCACCACCACAGGCTGGCATTTGATTTCAGGAACAAGGGTGTTGGAAGTTTTTCTTTGGTAGGTAAGGGGGTCAGGGAATGTAATTGATGAATAATTTACCCAAAATCTTGAAACAATTTAAAATTGAAATTTGTAGAGGGCAAAAGTAGGTTAGTACAAGAAAGGGGGTAATTGTTGTATAGGGAGATCACCAATGGAGTGGGTGCTCCATCGCAATTAAAATTAATTTAAAACAATGATGTTGTTGTTGTTTTTATTGCTTTAGGGTGCGTCGACATCGGGGTTGAAAACAAAGAAAGCTGCAGATATTTTTGTCCGTCAGTCATCTTCCGAGATACTTTATCCTGTTGTCTTCTATATGTACAAAGCTGGTGAATAAGTAATCATATAATACAGTATCGTATTTTTTTATTTCACCTCCATCACTTCCCAATTTCTTCAGTATAAGAGAATAACATGTCTACCCTGGCAGTCAAAAATTATTCTTAAAATCATCCTATGCCTAATGGTATTGAGAACTGCACTAGACTATATCTCATTAGAAAGAAAATAAAGTCTTGTTTTTCCGTGTCTAGACGAACAAACCAACAGCAAAATACTATAGTTCCTCAGCGATTTATGAACTGAAACAGTAAAACATTCAACATGAATTGTTTTTGTGGTGCTGTTTTGTAAGATTTTAGAGGACACATTCTATGGGCAGAGCTCTTAGAACATGTATTACATCAGATAAGAAATGTCACTAAGAACCAGCAAACAAGGAACTGCGGGACACGTTAAAATAATCTACGTGGCCCGATGCTCATTGGTATTCCTCTACTTACGTTATCATATCTGAAAGATGTTCCATACAATACGGTTTCAGAGGATCATACATTTTTCTAAGAAACATGTTTTAAGCAAAAAATTAACTTTTTATATTGAATCGACAGGTACTTTTACTGACACAGTGAGATACCTTCATTCAGGTAAACAATTAAGAAAATGCTATCACATTTGCTATCCAGTTCAGTTGTGTGAGTGAAACATGTTTATATTCTTTCACTCTAAGATGGTTTGTCCATCCATTTTTTAATTTTAATTCAGGGATCTATAAATAATCTACTTACTCTAATACCCATTCTGCAACATTTACAATATTTACCTTTATTCTTTTATCTGAAAAATTGCAGTAACTGTTAGCTAATAGAAATACACATGGTAATGTCTAATTTATATGGAGACCATATTTTGATTACAATTAGTGTTCTGTATATTGCCTAGTAAGTTAACTCCTCATTTGCAATTCAAGGGGGATTTTTACTCCATGTAACAGGCGTGACTGATTATACAGAACTAACTTCATCAGTTTCAGACAAAGTATTAATTAATTTAATTGCTATGGAGCACACGCTGCTGTGGCAATTTCCTTACACACACAGTAGTCCTCTTTCCTATACATGGAACCAAGCGTGGTGGGTGAGCAGTTAATGTTCTGGCATCATTGTGGGAGGACACCAGTTCGAATCCCCATCAGGGCATCCAGATTTGGTTTTTCCATCTTTTCCCAAAATCACTCTAGGTGATTGTTGCTTTGCTTTCTTCATAAGGCCATGGCTGAATTGCTTGCAGATTCTTGTTCCCAGTCCTAATCCGCCTCTAATGACACCAACGTTGATGAGGTTTAAAACCAACAATAAAAAAGTATAAAATCCTATTCCTGGCAACATTTACCCTCTAAAAATTCCAAGTTTAAATTCTTCATAACTTATTCAAATCAATGACCTGCTAATGACAACATTAAAAAATTTATACCTACATCCTTGTGCCTGAAATTGAGTGCCAGCATGTGGTCATGGTCATCTTTTTCATTCTAAGCATTACTGCTAATTTTTATATCAATATCTTTCCACCACTCAACACCAGTATACACCTTGTACACTCCAATGACTCTCTTCACCCTCCTCCTGTCTTCCAATGAATCCCATTTCAGTTACTTATTGTGTTTTGTGGTAATTTACAGAGAAATCTTGTTTGAACCTTTCCAACTCCTATACTTAATACTCAAGATGTGGGTCCCATACTACATCACCATATTCAGGTAATATTCTGAGTAAAGTTTTCCAACCCAATTCCCTTTATTTTTTGGTACGTCTCCTTAAAACTCTCTCCAACAAGTATTTCGAATTCTTTTCCTACTACCTTTCCAATGTGTCCCACCCAGTTGAGTTTACTAACAAATGTTATATCATGGTATTTACATATCCAGTCTTCAACAAGCAATTCTTTCCCCACCTTATAATCATAGTCCAACTTTAGTTTTTTACCTGTGTACCTAATAAGCTGACTCTTCCTTGCATTTGTCTTCAACCCATATTGACCTACCCAGCTAGATATCCTGTCCAGATCATCTGCTTACAGTCTTGTACCAGTTTAATCCCATTACATACCACTCAGTCGTTTGCAAACCAATAAACTTCTTATAGCAAACCATCAATAAAATCATTATTTAGAATAACGAATAGCAGCAGCCTCAAGTCACTATCCTGTGGTAATCCCATTTTCACTTCCACTTCTTTTAATACAACATTTCCTACCTTGACTTTTTGCTTTCTACCATTTAAAAATTTCACTGCCCATGAGATCACATTTTCATCCATACCAGTGGTTTTTATCTTATTTACCACCATTCTACGGCTCACTCTGTCAAAAACTTTTGAAAGATCTGGTGCTACACTATCAATTTTGCCTCCCTTGTCCATTTCATCTGAAATATCTTTCAAATAGCCTAATAATAAGATAGGATAGGGAAAATAAATAGTTACCCATCACTTACCACAGATGAAGGCAGGAGGGCGAGACACGTAAAAACACAGAAACACACGAATTTCACAATATTTCGACTTTAGTCTTACTCATGTGGGAGGCGAGACATATGGCCATATGTCTTGCCTCCCACATGAGTAAGACTAAAGTCGAAATATTGTGCAATTCGTGTGTTTCTGTGTTTTTACGTATCTCGCCCTCCTGCCTTCATCTGTGGTAAGTGTCGGGTAACTGTTTATTTTCCATATCCTATCTTATTTTCAGTGCCTCGCGGCAGTTTCTTTGTTTCCTTTATCCAAATAGCCTAATAACTGCGATTTCCATGAATATCCTTGTCTAAAGTCATGTTGTTAACTTGAAAACCACTTATGCTGAAGGAATAAGACATCATGTAGCAGTTCTGATAGGTATTACATTATTTAGTAAACTAGTTGTCAAAATTGAAGGAGAAATAGGTACAGTTATCAAAAGGCACAGATTTCGAAACTGAAAGGAAGTTTCATCAAATGGAAAGATGGCACAAGTACAAACAAATCAAGGTGGGAAATATTCAAGGAGATAATAAACAAGAGAGAAGAAATATTTATTCCAAAACAGAAAATATACAGAAATATAGAACACATGTACTATAATAGATATGTGAGGTGACCAAAGAGATTGGTGAAAAGAGAATGTAATAAAATTAAGAGACATAAATGCAGTAGGAATATTTGAATCAAATAAACAGGGAATTAATAATGGCAAAGAAAGTGGCTAAAGATTGGTTTATGAATAATATTATTGGTGCATGGGGGCCACTGATAGATGCATCCAAAAGTTTCTATGGTTATACTAAAAACTGAGGTGAAGCGAAGTTATTGAGACAATTATGGATAAGGATGGAGAAGAAGTTACTGACGATTTGGAAAAGGCAAGAATTTTAAGTAACTGTGTCAGTAAGACAATTAGGGACTATGATTCAAGAATGTTGGAGTGTAAATTGGAGATCAAGCTGATGCACAAAATAAGAAATGATGAGACTAAAAATTCTGAAATTCATCCTGAGGATATCATCAATAGTATTACTGGTACACAAAGAAGGGGTGACAAATAGGGTAAAAAATATAGGCCAATCAGTTCGACATCAGTGGTATGTAAATTAATGGAATGATATGCAACCACATCAGAAATATATGTGAGAAACGTAGAAACACTACTTGTCTTAAAATGAGTACACCAAAGTTATCGAGTCAGGTTTGGTATTTAATTTAATTTAATTTAATTGCAATGGAGCACAGGCTCTGGTGGCAATTTCCCTACACACCCATCTTCCCCCTATCCTGCACCCACCTACATTTGCCCTCTACAAATTTTATGTTCGACATAATTAAATTTTAAGCAAATATATAAATGAAACTTCAAATAAACAAGCACTATTAATATATGAAAGTCTTAACATTTGTGGCCTGCATTCAGAAAGATGTGGATTTGTTCTCCAGTCTGGACATCCGATTTTTTACTTTATATTATTTCCCAGAATCATTTTTACTGAATGCTGCATTAATTCCTGCAAAAAGTTTTGGCCTATTTGCTTTATGTTCCTAGCTCCCAAGCCTCTTCCAGTCCTAATGACCTAGACAACAATGAACTGTAATAAAACAAGAAACCAATGTCTGATATGGCCTCTAATATGGCGACTGTCATATGATGCAGGCTTTACAGCTCTTTTAGTGTTTCCTAATCTATTAAGATTTATGTTAGAATCTAAGTCACACCTTGATCCTTGCAGTCCTTGATTTGTGCTCTCTAGAATCACAATAAAATATGTTTCCCTTCAAGTGGGATCAACCAGTTGTTGAATCAACATTTGCATGTTGCTATAACATCAGTTAAATATGTAAGAATGGAGAAATAAAGTCTTCACGGGTGTACTGCCAGATAGTGTTTTGAAAACATGATATTTCGACAACTAGCTCCATTGTCTTCATCAGGTGTCGAGACATCTGCACAGGTCGACTGACTGTCGGATACTGAGACAGCCCAGGTTCCGCACCTCCTTATATAGGCAGTTAAATGCATTGTGAATGTCACATTAACATGAGTGAACATTATAATTGATGTGTGCAGGTAGTTCAAGATATGTTACTATCTCAATTAGGTTAATATTATATCTCAGTAATCTAATTTACCAATACAGAAAGTAACATGGCCTCGTATCATGATGATCAAATTAAAGGTGCCTGCAACAATGTTGGAACAATAAATTCTTGAACCACCTACTTCAAGGAATCCAGCCGTAGTTATACATTCATCAAGAAATATACACTTCAATACTACAAGTAGTACTTGAAAAACTTTTATGGCATTACAGTTCATCAATGCTGTTGGAGGACTGGGATAAAGAAATGTAAAGAAATTCTTTTTGGTTTATTGAAGTAACCAACCCAGAATTTTATTGGAATGATTTTGAAAACCATACACCTTCCTGGCTTGAAATAGAAGGATAAAAGACAGAAATCACTAGTCTATGGAAATGTGAAATTATTGGGTGATAAGCAATTTTCTCCCACACCAGATCTACTAACCAGCTGTGAATCTGATATTTTGGAGTATGTGTGGCCTCAACGCAGGTGGCCCAATCACAACCCACCATACACTGCATCACATCTCCCACATTGTCACTGTGAAATGTCTACATCTGTAACAGAGTCAACCACCTATCTCATTTTAATCGATGTTAGACTCCTGTTAGATGTGACAAGTTGAATCTTAAGAAATTCATACCAGCATATTTTATCATACTAAGTGTCTTATGTTCCTCTACCCATGTCAAAATAGTTTCAGGCTGACATCAGACAATGGTACCATTCATTCTCAACAAACGTGCTCAATGCTAATAAACAAGGTATTTATGGGAAATAAAATCAATTTCAGAGAGTGTATGGACGATGGTGAATGATGTTACAGTTATATAAAAAATGGTACAGTAAAAATAGTTGTAGGATAGCAATGCACCACCAAAAATTAGCAAAACTTAAATACCAAATCAAGAAAAAATATAAGAAATAAAGAGATTAGAATAGATTAAGAAAATCAGTAGGCAAATTTGAAACATGATTTAATAGCAGAAAGTCAAAAATATATTATATCTACCAGAGATCTCTGATTTTCATGTCAATAATTTATATTATCTTATATACTTTGAGTGTAAATTTCCACATCCACCTACTTTTGTCATCTGAGAATTTTAATTTGGTTTCCCCTCCATTATTCATGAAATCATTTGCCATCCTCTGCTCATCATCATCTATTCCCTTAAATGAATTACTCCTAATTCTTTGACAAATATCTTCCCAAGCCTCATCACCACCATAAGACTTGTACACTCCCAGCACTCTCTTCATCCCCCTCCTGTTTTCCAGTGACTTCTTTATCATATTGGCTACTAACTGGGTCTTGCAATCATTTCAGCAAACAAATCTAGCCACTCTCCTTTTCATGCTCTTTTTTTGATACCCAAAATAAGGGTCCCAAACTACACTACCATATTCAAGTAATGGTTAGACCAAATCTTTGTAACCAAATTGCCTAACTTCTCTGGTACATCCTCTCATCAGACAGTAAATGAAGGATTTTGAAATCACTTCCAACCATCTGTAATGTGTCCTACCCAGTTGAGTTTATTATCAAATGTTATTCCAAGATATTTACACTTCAAGCCTTCAACAAGCAATTCTGTCCCCATGCTATAATTATAAATATCCTTTTAATTATTTATCTGTGTATCTAATAAGCTGACTCTTTTTGCCAAGTTGAACTTCCCAGCGAGATATTTTATCCAGGGGCAACTACAGCTGTTCACATTCTCTCCAATATTTATCTAATTATATATGATTATATCATCTGCAAACAAACAAAATTCCAGTGTAAACCAGCAACACATCATTCATTAGAATAATGATTAACAATGGTTGAAATACACTACTGTCTGGCAATCTCTTATTCATTTCCACCTATTTTAATGATGAATTTCCTACTCTAAGATTTCCTTTATACATTTTAAAAGTTCCTCTATCCAGCAAGTCACTATTTCATTTATTCCAGTGGATTACACCTTATTTACCACCATTTTATGACTCTCTCTTCAAAATACTTTTGAGAGAACAAATGCTACTTTATCAACTTGGCCCTCTTTGTTCAGTTCATCTGAAATGTCTTGTATGTAGTCTACCAACTGGCATTCACATGAATTTCAAGGTAAGGTACAATACTGTATCATGCTATGCCAAATGCATCTGTAGTAATATTATCTATACTGGCCCATTTTGTGTTTTTTTAGCTTTCATATTTCCTTCATAATCTCCTGAGTATCTATTTCTAATTTTGTAGTTTCCTCATTACTTCTTATATGGAGACACTGCTCGGATTTACTCCCTCCTATCCCAAGAAGACAGTCCTTAATTTCAACATTAAACCAATCATTCAATATCTCAGCCATTTCCAGTAACAACATCCTCTCCATTCATGTCTACAATTTTCTGAATATTTTACCCTTCTGCATAGGTTTCTAACATAGACACAGAAATTTTAGATGCATCATTCAGTAGTTCTCCTGAACCAATAAATTTCTTCAGAAACACATCATTAGCTTACCTTTTTGTATTTGTTAGTGTAAGGAACAAAGCTGCATACCGGGGTTGAGTATCGCCTAAGTACCTTAACTAACAGTCTTGGTAGCACCTTACTGTCCAAAGAAAGTTTGTTGCATATTTTAATTTAGTTTGACCATGTTGCCAGGATACAACGAGAATGCCAAAAGGTCGCCACAATATTTAATGACCCAAATATTGAAAAGGTATGATAGCAGTTACAGAAATGAAACAGTTCATTTTTCCAAAAATTCTTCACGTTTATTTAAAAGAAATTCAAAGTTCAAACAGCATTCTTAAGTTGCACAGGCTAATCGAACAATCGATCCAAAAATTACAGATTATGGAGAGAGGTAACCCCGACCAACCCCGACGGAGATTTACAAGTTCATATTACGAGAATGAGTACCACGCCCTGGCAGCCATAATGGCCGACTCCAGCAATGCCAACCTAAGATCTGAGCTACCAACATAAGTCGGAGTTGCCAACCTACCAACACACGCCTAATACATCTTACTAACACGACTGCAACCCGGAAAAGACAATAGACGTCACCGCGACCTATAATTTATACCCTCGCTGACGTCAGAGCCAGAACGCGACTTTCTGCTAACACTTCTACGATTTAGATCTGAAATATCTCAGTAACTAAACGGTTATCCAAAACTTTAGGTGTGACAGTGTTTCGACATATTTAATTGTGAAATAATGAATATTTAATGATTAACGTTAAGTGTTTGGTTTAAAAGTTCCCAGCGTATGAGTGGACTACTTTCGTACCTGGGGAACTACTATTATATTGGAAATATCTACTTTTCGTCATTTTATTAATGCCACGGTTTATGCAAATTGTTTTATTATCACTGTGTTCTACAAAAAATTCCTGAGTTTATTGGTGTGATTTTTATTAAGATCGGTGCAGGGAAAGTTTAACTACCACGTAACCAAAGTGTGATTTCAGTTTTAATTTTATAACTTTATTTCTATTACATTTATTGCAAATACAAAATTACCACGAGATTCTCTGAATCAAATCACGTATTCTGAAAGTTATCTCATCTCTGTATCTTGTCGTAAACAGTTGTAATTAATTTCTAAGTAGACCTCATGGTCGTGATGAAAAATAAATCTTGAGATCTCTATAAAATCGGTTCTATTTACTGGAATTACTTGAAATAATTATATGTTATATTAGATTTTTAGTTCTTCCCGGAAATCTACTTTTTATTCCAAATGTTCTCTAGGATTTTGAGATAAAAATTATTAAAAGTGAAGTGCATCTGACGAAGTATAAACAAATTGATTTAAGTTATTTAAACGTTCTGAAACTACGAAATTTTAGTGGATTTATCTTTTAATCGCATGATTACTTCCCTACAATTACTTTATTTTATTCAAAAGTGTGTGAAAACAGTGAAATGCCAAATATTGGAAATTACTTGTGCACTGAACAGGATTATTATGGATTATCATATTAAAGGTTAGTAAAAGGTGTTAATATCACTACAGAAAATTGATTTATTTGGTTTATTTACTATTGAGTTACTTTCTTGCTCGTTAATTGATCTAAAAATGGCAAAATGCTTCCAAAGTAGAAATTCTTAAGTCCAAGGTAGTATTATTACTGATTATTTAATTTTCAGTTGATTAAAAGTTTGTTTATCATTATACCCAGTTTATATCCGGCATTTAACAACTACTGAAGGTCTTTACTGCATTCAAATCGGTTTTTTCACTGCAAAGTTAACCTATTTCAAAATCTTTTATGTGAAACTGAATTTGGGGGATTTAAGCTACTCCCTCCCAAACTGATGTTTTCTTTTTGTTATCAAAGATTTATTTAGAGCATTTATTTAATTATGGGTGTCTTTATTATTCCTAAAGGGTTTTATTTAGTGTGTTTGGTTACGGTATCTCTATGCTATACAAAGCTTCACTCCCATAACCTAAACATGAAACGAAAACTCTCTTCTACTACAGAGTAAACTTTCCCTCTAATGTCTAAAGGTGAGAGGCCAGAATTTAACCAAAATCCTAAGATGCTTACATTAGTTACCTGCTTAGTTGTTTCAAAAATTCCATACTGCCTTGCAGTCTCTCTAACAACTACTTCTTTAGCTTCATGACATCCCTATTATACTATGTGGGCTCTGTACTTTTGTTTATTTTCTGTTTTGGAATAAATAATTCTTACCCCTTTATATCCATGAACTCTTCCCAACTTGTGTCCATTGTACTTGTGCCTTCATCCTTTTGCTGAAACTTCCATGAAATATTTCTTCAGTTCTGAGATTTGTGCCTTTTTATAACTGGACCTATTTACCCCTTTAATTTTGGCCACTGTTTTACTGAAACCTTTGACATCCATCAGAGATTTCAGTTAATCAAGACCCCACAATGTTATCATCATGTTTTATTAGGAAGATATACACAGCATGTTCGGACCCTTTGTGTTCTGCTTCACTACTTGCATAAAGCATCCTTTCCTTGCAAATCTCTGTTCCCCTGTGCTCATATTTCCTACCCAGTTGTCACCTAGTAAATTTAAATCCCCATCAATAATTACCATTCTATGTTTAGCTCTGAACTGTGAATATGAATTTAGTTTCTCCCCAACAGCCTCATCTGGATCGTTCGGAAATGTACCCCTGACAACTCATTGTCATGTTAAATGAACACAGTGGCGGCCGAAGTGATTTCCTCAGGTAGTGACAGCAACAATTTTTTTCTAGTGGTGGATCTAGGATTTTGGTTTGATTGGGGGGGAGGGGCTAGGATTTAGTTTGGGGGGCTCATTACTCCAGAATGCCGCCCTTTTAAGAACAGCATAAAAAAAGGCTTCCCAAATTCCATGTCGTCGGTGGTGACCTTGGTGCTTTTGGGGGTGGGGGGCGCCTAAGCCCCCTAGCCTCACTCCTTCCCTGGATCCGCCACTGAATGTTTCCGCGGCTTACTGATCATCATTGAAGTGAAAGGTGAAAAACAGCTCAGAGTAAGAATCTCGCTATATAAAGATTTGTAACGTGTGAAAGTCTTATTACCTGCAATTACTGCAGGATTAATTAAATGATTTTGAAATTAATCAATGATAAATGTTTTAAAATTGAACAAACGGTAAACATTTAGTGATTAACCAAAAACCGACAAGTTGATCTACAAGCAGTGTTGGATTACCCAAAAGGTAGGATTAGGCACGACTAGGCAGTAGCCTGGAGCCCCTGATTTTTGAAGGCTCCCTGAAAGTTCACTTTTTTCACTAAATAAAAATAATAAAAAATAAAATCATCCAGAATAAAACAATCAAAATTATATGAAAAGCATGGAAATTAGTTTTTTTGTTTCATTGTAGTGTAGAATAAATAAAAGTAATTTTTAAATATGATAAATTGTAAAATTCGTTTGTTAATTGAATAAAAATACGATAAATTCTATTAGTCATCTACAAAACCTTTTATTTGAACTTTTAAAATACATATAATTAATTTAAAAAACCGAGGGAATCAAAGTTTTTGAGAGTGCTTAGGACCCCATACTTTCTTATCCGCCACTGTCTTCGATGACCACGACGGCAGTGGGACACATTTCTCTTGAGAATCGTTTCCTGTTACGTGCATTCATACATAAACTTATGTAATTCCCTTCAGAAAACCTAAGAAAAAAAATTAAACAATATTGCCTGCTCGCATTGACAAAGCTTCTAGGGCAGCGTATCCAAACCTTTTTCAACCCATTTTCCTCTTCTGAATTTCCTTCCTCCTTCGCCAGTCACCTCCGCAAGTTTTCCTCTGTCTTTTTAAATGTCTTCCACCCTGGGCCTAATTTTATTTTGTTGTTTTAAAATATACCATTATAACATAATAAATCTAAAACCATGTTTTGAATCCTATGAAAACGCAGATATAAAACTGGATGTGAACTATTAAAAGTTAATTACATGTTAATCAGACCAAACCAGATAAATAATAATGTTACTACAGGATGGGAGCTACACGGCCTACATACACAAACCAAAATAAAAGACGCTAGACCGTATGCCTTTTATTTTTATTTACTTCACCAATCGTGTTACCAATCTTATCAACTACCGCGGTTACTCATACCAATTAAAAACCCTTAGTAAACCGTCATTTACTTAATCTCTAGACGCCACATGGAAGTGAATAGACTGTTGTAGAAACAATGCTGTTCTATCTCATCTTGGAAATGCCACATTTTTGCCGGGTCATTGAAATACTTTTAAATGTTGGGCATACAGCCTTAAACAGTACGAATATGGTACCAGAATTTATGATATTATGCCTGTGGAACTCCTGAACTATGTTCGCGGACCACCAGTAATCAGCGAACAGGCTGAAGCACTGTTCCATTGGATATTTAGTTGAATGCTACAAAAATGGCAGCTGCTGCACTCTACCGGCAGTATTACTAACTTTATCGAGCTGCAGCGTGTGACAGAACGAAGTTGTCTCCATTCCCCATTAACAAAGCGAACCCCCGACCTTGAATATTTCCACGAAAACGCTAGAGCGCATGCGCGATCTGTGCCAACCAAGATTTGTCTCCACGACAGCGAAACAGTTCACTGATGTGGCCAACAGATGGAGTTCATTACTTTCCCTAGCTGTAGAGTAGAGAATGCCGCATTTATAAATATTTATTTTTCTTTCACTGCATTTATTTTTTAATTTATTTATTCATGATTAGAGGTAGTGACATGTCACAGTGGCACTACGTCTAGAACCGCCACTGAATGAACACCACAAACTGCAGTAATCTTTGCTAACCAATATGAAAACCCCTCCACCAATTGCTCTTCTGTCTCTGTGGTACACTATGTAACCATCAGCGAAAAATTCAATATCTAGAGCTCTCTTTTTTATCCAAGACTCTACCCCTATAACTACTTTGGGTTTGTGTACCTCAATTAAATTTCGAAATTTCATTTTATTGTTCATTATGCTTTTACAGTTCACTATTAACATTCTTATTACTGGCCTTTCCAGTTGTTTTATTTTTTTAGCAGTTACATCTATTTCTTTAGCATTGTTGTTTCTTTCCACCTTGCATTCCTATAACCAATTTTTATCTGCATACAAGCAGCACCTAACCTAAAAGAGACTGTCATATCCCCTTCGTAACTGGAAGTGGATAGTCTCCCTTAGAGATTTAGTTAGTAACTCAGAAATTATTGTTGTCTAAAGTGTAAGGCAGTTACCAAGGATATTAAACAGAGGAAATATAAAGTAACTATTTGATGAGAGCTTTAGAGGCTATCATGCATGGATTTGAGGGAAATATTAGAGTAGAGGCTTCACCACATAAGATGAAATTAAAAAATTAGAAAATGCAAAACAGAATGTGATGGTCTATTAAGGAAATGCGCAGGCTAAAAAGTGCTAAGTGGCAGTTATGAATTATATTATTACAGGTACACAAAAGTGATGGGATAAGAAGATTCAAATATCTACACTGCAGTAAAAATGTGTCAGGCAGTGATGGGGCTTTGATTTGTAGTCTCGTGAATCATTTGAAAGGTTTTCTGATGTCATTATGACTGCACAACATGAATTAACAAACTTTGAATAGGTAATAGGCACAGGACACAGGGGTATCATATTATTGAAATTGTTCATCATTCCTTGGTCCACACAGCAGAATGTTGCATGAATCTATAATTTCTGGCATTACCGCCTGCCATGAACAATGCTGCTGCTAACACATTTAATGACAGAAACCACACATGCATTGAGGTTTCAGTGTTGAGAGACAGAAAAAACTGCAACAAAGAACACTAACACTCAATGTGGGATGTATGACAGATTAATTTCAATTTACACGCACACAACACAAAAAAAAAATTTGAAAAATGTCCTTCCTATTCGGGAGCCCAAATGTTCAATAAGCTTCCGACAGATATAAGATTAATTAGTAACAAGGGAGAACAGTTCAAACATAAGCTTAAAGAGTATTTATGTGATAAAGCCTTCTACTCAATCAAAGAGTATTTAACTGATGAATGAGGGAAGGAAAGGCAGAATAAAAAATTGTTTGTAGTAGTAGTTTGTACTTATATAGGATATTACAGCACATATTTGTCAATAACATGAAAAAGAAAACTGTATTAAACGATTTATAGTTAAGGCATAAAATTGTTAAGTAAGATAAGAATAATATTGAATACACTGTACCTTGACTTGTCCTAATTCATTATAAAAGTTGTATGTAAATGATGTATAGGACCAAATAAAATGAATGAATGAATGTGCCCATGCAGGCAGAGCAGCAAATTTTGGGATTCATTTGTTAAAACCCACACTTAAACAACCTTTCCTTTTTTTTTTTTTTTTTTTTTTTTTTTTTTTTAAGGGACTTTTCTTTCTTCAAACGCAATTTATTTAACAAACCAAATTTGAACTCATCTCCTTTGTAACTTCTATTTTTGTAATACCATTATCATTATTATTTTTTCCGTTTAAGGTCTATATACAGAAAAATCAAATGTCTGGTGCTGTTTCATTCCCATATTCATGGATTTCAAAATCCTATATTCAGTCTCCTCCCATTAGTTTAAAATTAACTTATTTTCCTTGTAACTTTGAAATTACGTATTTAACCTTACTACCATTACCTTCAACTATACAACCATTTTATTTGTACCAAAGTTTCATCCAACTCTTATAAATGAATAACTCCCATATCTTTACCCTTTACCAAATTGTATCAATACATCACCATTCAATAATTATTATTCTCTTATATACCTATATGTTTTACCGCAGAAATCTATACTTTGTTACAGAATGAGTAGTATTTATGTTTTGTCACATTTCATGCCAAGTTAGTATCAATCACAGATTATGAAAGTAGAAGAGGATTACACTACTTAGTAATAATAAAATATCCATCTAATGACTAGTTGTGATAAACATAGTTAGCTGCAGGCATTTTTTCCTTTCTCTTTTTTATGTTTCTTCATAAATAATTAAAAACTGTAAGACTGAAACTAAAAATAATTGTTAATTATAAAATGAGAATTACCAGTTGCTATTTGGAATTATATCCCAAGGCATAAACATTCAACTGTGAGAAACAACTTACATTTTGTTGACCGTGACTAATGCAAATTTTTAAGTGCAGGTTTTCATCACTATGAATTCCATGGTTTCAGGTGTAAAATAATATGTGATCCAACCACATATGAAGTCAGGAAGTTGAAAAAAACTGTAACAAACTTTGTACGACTGCCATATGAAGATTTTCACCATATATGGAAGTAAAGTGAATACGGTATATATTTAGAAAGAAAAACATTTGTATTTTATTTAATAATTGTATTTTAATGATACACATGTAATACCACACATTTACAACCACTGATGATGCCCAATACCACAATGGCATATGTGCATGAGGAATAAAATAACATGAAAAACAATTATTCAATTTTTTTATTTTTTTTATTTATCAATCATGTTTCATACGTTCCTGCTGAGGAAGGACCACTGGGATGTGAAACATGTCATGGTTAACATTCATACATACAATATGAGTCATAATCATGGTATACTGATAAGAGTACTTTCAGAATATGTGGAGGAAATTAAATCTTTTCTGTCAGATATATTCCGTAAATCTTTAGAAGACAAAAAAGCACCTTCTGACTGGAAAATTGCCAAGGTAATTCCTGGTTTTCAAGAAGAGAAGATCGGAGTGACCCTAGGAATTATTGACCTATATCTCTAACATCTGTCTGTGGTAGAATTCTGGAGCATGTCATATGCGCTAACAATATAAAGTTTCTAGATGAGAACGAGTTACTTACACCTTGTCAACATGGATTTCAGAAAAAGAGATCATGTGAAACACAATTGGCCCTATTTTCCCATAACATAATCAAAGCTATCAAAGCAGGTTCCCAAGTTGATGCAGTTTTCTTGGATTCCCAGATATCTATTGATTCTGTACCACACAACCGACTTTTTGTGAAGATTCGAGCATACGGTACATCACATCAGATTTTCGAATGGATACATGATTTTCTAACTGGTCAGTCACAGTATGTCATTGATGGGAAAGCCTCTTCTAAGCTAGATGTTACTTCGGGCATTCCTCAAGGAAGTGTAATAGAACCACTTTTTTTTTCTTTTTATAAACGATCTAGATGACAACATTAAACGCTGTTTGCGATTGCTTGCTGACAATGCAGTTATCTATAGGGAAATAAGGTGCTCTGATGAGTGCTTAGAAATTAAGCATAATTTGTATGCTATTACCTAATGGTGCCATAAATGGCAGCTTACACTTAATTACAAAAAGTGCAAAGCAATGCGAATAAGTAAAAAAAAGAATCAGTTTGTTCACGAGTACAAAGTAAACAATTCAGTTGTTGACACAGACGATTCTCTGAAGTATCTGGGGGAAATACTACAATGCAACATGAAATAAGACTTGCACATAACTTCCGTTGTGGGTAAAGCTAAATCTAAATTATGATTGATAGGTCGTATTTTGAGGAATTGTAATGCTTATACAAAGGAAATAGCGTATAAAACACTAGTACTTTATTTTAATTAAAGTTAATTTAGTTAAATTTAATTGCAATGGAGCTCACACTCCGGTGGCAATTTCCCTACACACCCAACTTTCCCCTGTCTGCACCCACTTACATTTGGCCTCTACAAATTTTAAATTTAAATTCTTTTAACATTTTCGGTAAGTTATTCATCATTCCCATTGGTAACTCATTCCAATCCCAGACACCCTTACCTAAAAAAGAAAATCTTCCCACACCCTTGTGCCTGAAATTGAGTGCCAGCTTGTGGTCATGGTCATCTTTTCCCTTCCATGCACTACTTTTCATACCTACTACAATATCTTTCCATGCCTCATCACCAGTATATGCCCTATACACTCATATGACCCTCCTCATCCTCCTCCTGTCTTTCAATGAATCCCATTCCAGCTCATTGTAAGAACTTAGCTTGCAGTGGGGTTCTGCATAAAGCTTGAATCTTAACTCTGACCATGTGTAGCCTTGGATGTAACAGTTTTGGCTTAAATAGAGTAATACGGTCGCCACACAGATTTTAACCTGAAATCCATCTAAAGGTAAGGTTCAATAATGATAAATAGTTCATTGCCATTGAAATAAGTATATTCTTCCAAAAGTTCACTAAGCCAAAAACTGTACAGGCAATCAGACGAATTTTCCAAAGAAATGTATTACAAGTTCGACCACACCCCAATAGTTCACAGTTCAAATGGTTGGTTGTAATAATTAAATGAAAGAAAATCACCCGCTCCTATCGTTTCACAGTTCAGTTAATTTAGGCATCCCAAGGCCTCACTTGAAGAAATACTATTTTAACACGACATTAAGGTTACCTTGAATAAAACAAGCGGCATTATTCAAAAATAAAACTATCACTGATGGGCGAGTTATAAAACTTTCCGTCTTACTGAGCTACATGTTATCGCGAAAACGGCTTCCGTACGACTGGGGCCGAACCGCTGCACGCACGGTTCTATATTCCCATAGCACTTCCTGCTTCTCGAATATTCCTAGCGGCTTCTCACGCGAAGCGTGGGAACAAATCTTTTTCCTCTTTCTCAGGGGTGACTGATGGGAAAGTCGTCAGATATCAAATCGCACATCTGAAGTCCTAACATTGGCTAATCTGACCTTGACAATAAAAATAATTCGATCTTTCTGAAACTTTACAAATAGCTAGATCTCAAAATAAACGTTTAGTTATCGTGAAAATTATCCTAACTTTAATGCTTTAGCCAAAAATAAATACTTTAGATATGAACTTTCCACTCCATGCGAATGCTGAAAACTGATGAAATTGAAAATATTGAAAATACTATCTTAAAAACTGTAAAACTGCTTTCCAACTTGAATAAACATAAAAAATGACTATAAAAATGAAGTGTACTAATATTCTATCAAATCTAACTCATGGTTCTGAGAACAAAATTTTGTCACGCAGTTACAAAATTTAACAGATAGCTTACATCCTTTATCATATCTCTCACTGATTGCATTCTGCGATAATTTCCAGAAACAAATCTAGCAGCCCTTCTTTGTACCTTCTCCAACTCCTGTATTTGATACTCAAAATATGGGTCCCATACTACACTACCATATTCAAGCAATGGTCTGACAAAAGTTTTGTAACCCAATTCCTTTACTTCTCTTGTGCATCCCCTCATCACTCACTCCAACAAGTGCAGGATTTTGTAACCTTTTCCTACCAACTGTCCAATGTGTCCTGTCCAATTAAGTTTGTTATCAAATGTAATGCCAAGATGTTTACATTTCAACTCTTCAGCAAGCAATTCTTTCTCAAACTTATATTCATAATTAAACTTATGTTTTTTATTTGTGTATCTAATTAGCTGACTCTTCTTTGCATTTATCTTCATCCCATGTTTACCAACCCAACTAGATATCCTGTCCAGATCACCCTGCAACTGTTTACAATCCTATATCGTTTTGATTCTTTTATACAGCATTACGTCATTTTCTACTCTTTTCTCACCCTTACTTTATGTATCGGTACTACTATTGCACTTTCCCAGTCTTGTGGTAAGCAGCAAGTATCCAGACTCAATTTAAATAATATTTCAAGATAAGGTACAATGTCACATCCATCTATCTTTAAAACATCTGTAGTAATATTATCTGCACCAGCCCCCTTATGTTTTTCAGCTTTCTTATTTCCTTTATGATTTCTTCAGGATGAATTTCAAATTTTTTAGTATCTTCATTTCTAATCATATTGTTAATCTCATTCTCCGAGTTAGACCTTGCCGTTTCTGATTCATTGTTCCTAATGCTCTCACTAAACCAGTTACTTAAATCTCTTCCTTTTTCAAATCCTCAGTAACTACTTCTCCATCCTTATCTATAAGTGTCTCTACACCCTCCCTTCCCCTCAGTTTCCTGTTATAGCCATAGAAATTTCTAGATGCATCAGTCAATAGTCCTCCTGCACTGACAATACTCTTCATAAACCCATCTTTAGCCACTTTCTTTTCTGTTATTAAGTCCTTGTTTAGTTGTTTCAAATATTCCCTACTACCCTGCTGTCTCTTAACTCTGTTATGTTCGCTTCGTACCAACCTCTTTAACCTCCTCACTACCCTATTATAGTACACAGGTTCTCTACTTCTCTTTATTTTCTGCTTTTGGAATAAATTTTTCTTCCCCCTTTCTTATTATCTCCTTGAACTCTTCCCACCTTGACTCTACTGTACTTGTGCCTTCCTTCCATTTGCTGAAACGTTCTCTGAAATATCTCTTCTAATTTGAAATCTGTGCCTTTTTATAATGGTTCCTATTTCCCCCTTCAATTTTGGCTGCTGGTTCACTGAATCCTCTAATATCCATCAGAACTGCATCATGGTCACTTATTCCTTCTGTTACTTGACACCCCACAAGGTTATCATCAGGCTTTATTAGGAATATATCCAAAATATTTTGTCTCCTAGTGTTTTCCTCTACCACTTGTGTAAATCCTCCTTCCCTTATTAAGGTATTTGCAAATCTTTGTTCCCATGTGTTATTAATCTTATTTCGTTCCCAGTTTACACCTGGTAAATTTAAATCCCCACCAATAATGATCATTCTATTCTCACCTCTGAAATCTGAGTATGTATTTAATTTCTCCCCAAGATCCTCATCTTCATCTGTCATTCTTCCACTGTGGTAAGCAGCCAACACCCTGATTTTTTCTTTTTTATTACCCCAGAAATCTACCCAAAGCAACTCATGGTCTTGATCTATGAATGCCAGTGAACTGTGGTAGTTTTTGCTAACTAGTATGAAGACTCCTCCACCATTTGCTCCTCTATCTGTGCGGTACACTCTGTAACCATCAGGAAAAACCTCACTGTCTAATTTGTCTTCTTTTAACCAACTCTCTACTCCAATTATTACTTGTGGTTTGTGTATCTCTATTAAGTTTGCAAATTCAATTACTTTGTTCATTATACTTCTACAGTTTACCACTAACACCCTTATTACCGGCTTTATATTTTCAGCATTTATCTCCCTTTCCCAGTTTTACCCCAGCCAGTTATTGTTTCAGCAACCCCATCCACATCTGGATTATTGTTGTGGACTTTGGGATCCAAATCACAAGGGCTTGATTGAGTGGCTGCAGAGAAGAGCCACTCGATTTGTGACTGGTTACTGCAGCCCTTATGAAAATGTCACAGAATTTATACCTAGTTTGGGCTGGGATTGTTTGGAACACAGACAGCATTGTTTCCATTTGAATTTACTAGAGAATATGTGAAATTCTTTGACTTACGAGTGCAATGAAATACTTCTTCTGCCATCCTATTTAGGTCGCAATGATCGGATGGATAAGATTAGAGAAATAAGATGCCGTACTGATGCTTTTAGGTATTCTTTCTTTCCTCATCTTATTCGGGACTGGAATACAAAGAATTAGGATTTATGTTTAGCACCCTCTGCCCCCCACAATGTTGTGAATTGCAGAGTATGGATGGAGATGTAGATGTAGAAAACAATTATATGTTACAAAGAGAAATAGAGAAAATAAAAAGTTTTACAACTGTGTTTTGCAAAAGGTAACATTGAATACAGTTAATTATTATGTTCAAATTCTTGAATGGAGTAGAAGGAATTGCCAATAAGATAATCTCTTAGTTTTTTTTTTTTTTAAATATATCATTATTATTTGCACACTGTTTTACACTCCTGGGAAGTTTATTAAACAAATGTATCCCAGTATAATGAACTTCTCTCTAAACTAATGACAGATGTTTGTGTTTTGTTCAAGTTATTTATGTTTCTTATATTGAAATTGTGTACCCGTGAATTAGATGTAAACAGAATAAAATGTTCTATGACAAAGCACATGAAAGAATACATATACCGAGAAGTCATTGTAAGAATATTAAGTTTCTTAAAAAGTTGTCTGCAAGAAGTTCTACCCTACACAGCATCCTAATAGCTCTTTTCTGTGCTGTGAAAACTTCCCCAAAAACATTATGCCATATGACACCATTGAATGAAAATATGAGGAGTACACATGTTTCATTAATTCTAGATCTGATGTGTTCGTATTGCAAAGGTGGCACTACTTAACTTCCTCAGTTTGGAAGTGATATGCCATTGGTCATTAAGAATTAGATAGGATAGGGAGACAATACACATCACTTACCACAGATGAAGGCAGGAGGGTGAGAAGATCACCTGCCTCCATTGCACTGCCTCCTACATTGGTCACACCACTCAACAGCTATCCTACAGGATGAATGGCCACAGGCAAAAAGTTTATACTTCCATATTTTTTTTTTAAATTGCTTAACGTCTCTTAACAGAGAGGTCTTTAGAGACAGGAAAGGATGGGTGGCAAGGAATGGGAAGGAATTCAGCCATGGCCTTTTGAAGGAAGCATCCCGGAATTCACCTGGAGTGATTTGGGAAACTATGGAAAATCCAGATCTGGATGCCCGGACGGGGATTCGAACCGCTATCCTCCCGAATGCGAGGCCAGAATGCCAACTGTTACACCACCACTTTCGGTTTATACTTCCAACCCAGGCCATCCAGTGGAAATTCATGTCAACTCACATGATTCGAACAACCTCAACACCTGCTTCACAGTTAGAGTTTTCCCAAACACCACCACCCCTTCAGAACTCTGCAGATAGGAACTAGCCTACCAACATATCCTTGACACCAGACAGACCCCTGGCCTAAACCTATTCTAAACCTGTCACTTATTATCTTTGTTTTCATTTTACAGCCAGTTACTTATATATGTATATTTTATTTATTCAAATTACATTTTTTTAATGTATTTATTTCTACTCCATTTATTTTCACCTCTAACCGATCAACATAAAATTATAATAATAAATTTTTGAATTATGCTAGACAAAGATTACTTTGTTCCAATTTTATTGCTGGTCAACTTTATCCCCCCACCCCATGTTTTTGCCTTTGTTTCATTAATGTGGCGGGTCGGGATGTGATCACCTTTTCCCCTGCCATATGTTTCGCCTCTCACATGATTAAGGCTCATGCCAAAATATAGTGCAATTTGTTTGTTTTTGTGTTTTTTAAGTGTTCTTCTTACCCTCTTGTCTTCATCTGTGGTAAGTGACGGGTATTATTCCCCTATCATAACTAATTCTTATTACATTTCTTAGTATTTTAGAATAAAGATATAACGAGCTTCCAGTGTATAGTTATCTGATTCTCTTAGTTTTAAGTAAAGGTCTCTTTCTGTTTATCTAGATACTCTAATAAGTAGACAGCTTTTTATTTATAAAAATTCCATTTATCAGCAACTGTGGAATATGACGTACAACCAGATGTTTAAGGATTTCTATTCTTTACAAACTTACTCTGATGCCAGAGATGATGATGAAGATTTCACTTGCATTTAATGCAATGACTTCTACTCCAGGTCCCAGAGGTTTGGTTAAAGAGTTTGAGTTGCAAGAGGTTGACTCATGCATTATGAACAAATGTTCTGAAAAAGACGAAGTATTTTACACTTGAACTCAGCAAGTAATGCACTGAATCTCCAGTAAGAAATTGGTATGCCATATTTTTCACACCACGTGTGTCATTTGACCCGTATAAGGTGAAGAAAACAGCTTTATTACTGTTTTTAGAAATTGTTAGTAATTCTGTTGTTTTAAAATTAAGTTGATTGATCTCTCTAATTTTAATAATGCAATGAACCAAATAATAAGTATTTAAAAATATTAATACATGAAGGTTTTATGACTAATGTCATTACTAGTATATTGTTTTGTGTGTCTCTCCTCTAAATGGTAGCAAAAACCTCAAGAAGAAACCACTGTCAGAATCTATTGAGAAAGTTATGCATCCTGCAGTTTCTTCTTGTAATATATTCAATTCCACATGAATGAAGGGGAAAAAATACCTAAACTACTTATGAAAATAGTAAGCCATATACAGCAAACAAGCATTTGTATACAAATAGATGTACACTTCTCTATATAGCTATATATCTATACATCTATGTACATTAGGATGCAGAAATGGACCATCATTTGCATTAAAAGATGGTTGTGTGGTGTCAACACATAAAAACGACAAGAACACAAATGAAATAGTATTATTCTGCTCTTTTCACAATATTTACCAATCCTCGGGTTTCAGCTCCAAATCAATACCCCTCTTTCCTCTTCTGTTTGAATTTGCCACCAGGAGGTTCATGGCTAACAGTCACTCTATGTACTCTGTTGCTTTGTTGGTAAAGGGCCAAGACACAAAAATTACTATGTCATTTGTGTTCTGGTCTTTTTGTATACATTCACACCTAGAATTTAAAGTAAAAATTTGTAGAGGGCAAATGTAGGTGGGTGCAGGAAAGGTGGAAGATGGGTGTGTAGGGAAATTGTGACTGGAGCGTGTGCTCCATTGAAATTAAATTAAATTAAATCATCATCTAAGGTATGTAGTGGTCCATTTTCTTGTCCTGATTTGTAATTCCATTTCACTATCTAGCACCTGTTGTTTCCTGATTACCATCTATATACATTTATTGATATCATTACAGATTGTGTACATGCATAATTTATGTATATTGTAAATGTACAATGATGAAACCAATATACATGGAAATGTATTATATGGTGAATTAATTAAATAAAAAACCTCAATTTACCATCATTTGGGACTGCTGACAGAAGTGAAAACTTAAAATTATGTATATAATATGTGCAACATGTAATACTTATAGCTACAGATGTATTAAATAGCAATAATTCCATGTGGATATAATGTCCTGGTGACAGGATTTCTACTGGCTGCCCATGTCTTAGCCACCTTAACCTAACCTGGTAGTGCTTCCAGGTACAAGGAACCTATAGTTTAATGTGGAATCCGAACAATGGAAACATTTTGGCTTGCTTGACATTACACAGCAAGCTATGCTAGATTTGAAGGTCGGTACAATGGTCTACGATAATACCCGCCAAGACAGAGATTTGAGCCAGTGATCTTTCATTTGCCAGCCAGACACCTAAACCACTGAGCCACCAGACCACAGCAGATAAACTATTAACATTAGCATTTTGGTAATGTGAACTCATTAAATTTTACCCATTCAAAAATTGCCCAACATGGCTAAAGAAGTTTTCACTCAAAAACTAAAAATCTATCTTATAGTCAATATGACTCCTAAAAATACCAACTCATCTCAGGATTTTAACCTGTGACCCTTGAGAGAGAATATTGTAGATAAAGTTTGTATAGAAGACGGTATAAGTGATCACAAGGCGATTGTGGTAACTTTAAAATCTAGGCTGAATTTGAAGCATGATAAAGACAAACTCGTATATTGTTTCGATAAGGCAAATGATGCGTTTATGGTTGATCATTTGGTGAAAAATTTTGAAACGTACACGCTTAATGCAAATGTTGAGGAACTTTGGTTTAATTTAAAAGAAATAATATGGACCGGCTTAAATCAATTTGTTCCCAAGAAGTTTATTAAGGTTAGTAAGAACTTCCCGTGGTTCAATAGGGAAGTGAAACGTTTGCTCAGGAAGCAAAGGCGTTTACATGCGACGGTAAAGAAATCGGGGGACTCATCTGATCGCGCTAAATTAGTCCACTTGCGAGCGGATGTGCGTAAGGCAATGCGTGAAGCGTTTAAAGAATTCCAAGCCAGAAATTTATCCGAAGATTTGATTACTAATCCAAAAAAGTTCTGGTCATATGTCAAATTAATAAGAGGCTCTCGAAAGGTCATGCCGTCCTTGATTAATGAAAATGGGGAATTATCAGAAACTAGCATCGAGAAAGCAGAAATTTTGAATAATGTATTTAAAAAGCTTTTACGTCAGAAAACTCGGAGGAGATTCCGATATTTAACAATCGAACCAACAAAATTATGAATGATCTCGTTCTTTATGTCGAGGGAATAACTAAACTGCTTATGAATGTAAATCCCAACAAGGCTCCAGGACCAGACGGTATTCCTACAAGATTCTACTCTAGGTACGCAAAGGAAATTGCACTGTATTTGATGAAATTATATACCGCCTCCTTGGATCAAGGAAAAATACCAGCCGAATGGAAGACCACCATTGTAAGTCCAGTGTTCAAAAGTGGGAATGTTAATGATCCTCAAAATTATAGGCAGATCTCGTTAACCTCAATATTTTGCAGGATTTTAGAACACATCATCTATTCAAATGTCATGCGGTTTTTGGATGAAGATGAGCTTTTAAACCCAAATCAAAATGGATTCAGAAAAGGCCGATGCTGCGAAACACAACTTGCCCTCTTAATTCACGACTTGAGCCGTATTATAGATAAGCAATGCCAGGTTGATTTAGTTTTATTAGACTTCAAAAAAGCTTTCAACACTGTGCCTCACACTAGGTTACTTAGGAAACTTCGCGGTTACGGTATATCTAGACAAATATGTGATTGGGTTGCAGACTTTTTGAAGGACAGAACACAGTGTGTAGTTCTCGACGGTGAGCGTTCATCACTTGCCGAAGTGAAGTCCGGGGTTCCCCAAGGCAGCGTGATAGGGCCTCTATTGTTTCTCATATACATTAATGATTTGTGCGACATAATAAGGGGAATGAAAAGATTATTTGCCGATGATGCTATTATTTATCGTGAAATCACAACCCAGGACGACTGCGCTTTGTTACAAGACGATATTATGAAAATAATTGCGTGGTGTAAAGATTGGCAGTTGGAGTTAAACGCTAAAAAGTGCCAAGTCATGCGTGTAAGTAAAAAGGTGACACCATTTAGCTTTGAATATACAATTAATGGCACTGTCCTTAGAACGGTAGATTCCGCTAAATACCTAGGGGTAACAATTCGTAATAATTTGTCGTGGAATGAGCATATCGAGAATGTAATTGGGAAAGCAAATCGTATGCTTCGATTTCTAGGTCGTAATTTAAAACAATGCACTCCGGAAGTTAAATCGATTGCGTACAAGTCACTAGTGAGGCCTCACCTGGAATATTGTTGCTCTGTATGGGGTCCCCATCAAAAGGGATTAATGGAGGCATTAGAGATGGTCCAAAGAAGAGCCACCCGTTTCGTGACAGGTATATATAGTTGGAGGGAAAGCGTAAGTGCCATGTTGAAGGAGTTAGGTTGGGAAGACCTGGAGCACCGAAGGCGTTGCTCTCGATGGAAGCTAATTGAAAAATTCTCGACTGACGTATTTCGGAATGACAGCAAACAAATATTGCTACCAGCAACATTCATATCTCGGAATGACCGCGAAAATAAGATAAGAGAAATCAGGGCCAGAACCGATTCATTTCTCTACTCATTTTTTCCACGAGCGATTAGGGAATGGAATAGAATAGATTTACCGGGCGAGTAAACACAAAATCGGACAGGAGTAGCTTCCGATAAAGCACTCCGGCCATCCTGATCTGGGTTTTCCATGGTTTCCCTAGATCGCTCCAGGCGAATGCTGGTATGGTTCCTCACAATAGCCCATGGGCGCCTCATGCCATATCCCGTATATCCCTTCCAAACCATTACCTTTCCTGATATGTGCAATGCACCTTCCGCCAAACACTTTTAGTGAATCACGGAGTAATTGTAATAGTTATAGTAGAGAACTAAGCACCCTTACCACTGAACTACCATACTGCCTTGTTTTGAAGTATATGTGTGCTAACTACTATCAAAAACGGATATAACAGTGGGTTTGTATGAACAACAGTAATAGAAACAAGGGTGAGGAGGGGGGGGGGGAGGAGAGGGTTTAGGTTTTTGTAAATCAAACATCAACAGTGTTTTTATATTTGTTTTAGAGTAAACGTATGCAAAATTCTATCAAAATTGTATAAAAAACGTCCTGTGCGCATATCACACACGCAACAGGTGGCTTCTTGTGAACTCATGTGAACCTCCTCAAACATCATCTAACACGACTTCAATAAATACAGTATATCAGCACATTATTTGCTCTTCCTGCTATTCTTTTTCTGTCAAAAATCTTGACCTCTTCATTCTCACTGAGGATTTCAATTAATTAAATTACAATGGAGGATATAGTCTTGTGGCTACTTTCCTGCACATTTACTGCCCCATTTCCTGACCATTTTTGTCTTAAATTCTTTCACCAAAATCTCCCCACTCACCTACTTTTACCATTTATGAATTTTAATTTATATTCATTTGAGTTTTGGAAAAATAGTACAGCATTACCCTTTGATAATTTATATCAATCCCTGTCTCAATGACCTATAAAAGAAAATAAGCACACTCCCTGTGTGAAATTGAGTCCCATCTTGTGATCATGCTCATCATTTCCCTTCAAAGCTATACAGATAATTCTTCTTCCAATATCCTTTCAAGCCTCATCACCAATATACACCTTGTAAACTCCCAGCACTTTCCTCTCATTCCTCCTGTGTTCCAATGAATTCCAGTCTATCTCCTTTACATTTTTAACTTCTGACTGTAATCTGTGTGCCCTTCTTTACTGCTTCTTCATTTCCTGTATTGATACCCAGAAACATTAATCTTTTACTACATCATCACCAAGCAATGGTCTGACAACCCAATCCCTTCACTTTTCTGGTGTATCTCCTGGTCATCATCTCCAAAAAAGGATTTTGCAACCTTTCAACACCAACTGCCCAGTGTAGCCTGTCTTGCCTAGTTGAATTTATTATCAAATGTTAAACCAATATATTTAAACTTCAAGTCTTCAATTAACAATTCCTTGCTTACCTTATAATCATAAACTCTTTTCAGTTTTTTTTCTTTGTTCTTCTTGATATTATTATTAATACTTTTTTAAACTTCATTCAAAGTTAAGCTTCCCAGCCAGATTTCCTCTTCAGGTCACCATGCAGCTGTTAACAATCCTCTGTCATTCTATCCATCTAGATATACATTGACATAATACTGTGAACAAGTACAATGTTGACATTGATTAAAAATCGATGCAAAATATACATTATGTGATAAAATTGCTTGCCGTTTCTTTATTCAGAAATAAAATGTTATATATAAAAATATGACAAGTCCAATTGGTGCTTCACAACCCATTTTACACTTTGAAAAAATGTTCCTTATCCAAACTGAAAACTGATCAATATTGAAAGAATCTAGGTATTTGCAAAAAGAAGGACAAATTATTAATAATAAATGATTTTTGGAAACTGTGAGCAAATGTAACAATCAACAAAAGCCTCTGGAAAATGTATTGGTGTTCAATGGTTAGCATGTGAAAAAATAGCAATTTCACTGTCTACATTTTGAACTGGTGTGGGGATAAAAATAAGTTATCAAAAGGATATTGATTGTAAATACACAAGGAAAAAAATCATTAATACATAAGAAATAAATAAACCTGTTGAAATAATAACACATAAGGCTGCAACTGGGATGAAAAAAATTAATGCTGAAAATATAACAAATCTAATAATAAGAACTGGTGGTGAACAGTAGAAGTATAATTGTCAAAGTAATGGAGATACAGGAGCAATAAGTAATTATAAGGGTAGAGTCTTGATAAAAAGAAATAGCATCAGAACAATGGTTTTGTCTGATGGTTACAGAGAGTACCTTGGTGATAGAGGAGCAGATAGGGAGGGGGGGGGGGGGGGTGGCATTTGCATTGGTAAGCAAAGATTAGTACTGTTCTATGGTGTACATAGATCATGATTATGAGTTTCTATGAAAAGAATTCTAGGGCGATATAAAAATTAAAGAATCAGGTATTGGCTGCTTACTATAATGGGAGATGACTGATGAAGATGAGGCTGTTGGGAAGAAACAATATTCATATTCAGAGTTCAAAGGTAAGCATAGAATGGTCATAACTGGTGAGGATTTTAATTTATCTGGTGTCAACTGGGTACAAAGTAATGTAAGGGAATAAAGATTTGTAAATATCTTAGACAGGGAAGTAGGTTTAAAACAAGTGACAAAGCATACCGTATTACAAGAAAATCAAGCATGTTCTTAAGTAACTGAAGGTATAAGTTGTCACGATGAATACTGATGTGGGTTAGAGGTAAGTAAAATAGTGGCCTAAATTGAAATTGGAAATAGGTACAGTTATAAAAAAACACAACTTTCAGCACTGAAGAGATACTTTAGGACAGCATGTCGAATGATGGCACAAGTACAGTGGAGTCAATGTGGAAAGAGTTCAAGGAGATAAGCAAAATGGCGAGGAAATATTTATTCAAAACAGCAATTAAAGACAACTACAGAACATACATACTACACCAGGGAGGTAAGGAGTTAAAGAGGCTAGTGAGAAGAGACAGCAAGGCAGTAGGAAATACATGAAAAAAATTAAACACATAATTAATAACAGAAAGAGAAAAGCTAAACATGGTTTTATAAAGAATATTATTGTAACAGGATTATCACTGAATAATGCATCTAGAAATTTCTGTGGCTGTATTAGACAATTGATGAGAAGGAGAAATATTCAGACAAATGTAGATTAGAATAGAGCAGAAGTTACTGAGAATTTGAAAATGACAGAAATATTATTAATTAATTTTAATTTCAATAGAATGGTGGCAATTACCATAGTCATCTAATTACCCCTATATATATATATATATATATATTGGAAGGTTAAATCCTTCAGCCATTTACTTTTCCAATTTAAAATTTTAATTTTAAACTCCTTAAGCATTTTTTGCTAAATTATTCATCATTTAATTTGGTAAGTTGTTACAACCTTGACACCCTTACCAATAAAAGAAAATTTTCCCACTCCCTTATGCATGAAATTCAAGTGCAAACTTGTGGTGATGGTCGCCTTTCCCCTTCCATGCACTATTCCTAATTCTTTGACCAATATCCCTCCAAGCCCCATCACCAACATATGCCCTGCACATTCCCAGCATTCACTTCACCCTCCTACTTTCCTCCAATGAGTCCCTAGCCAGCTCCTTTATCATATCAGTTACTGACTGGGTCCTGTAGTAATGTCCACAAACAAATTAGCTGCTCTTCTTTGCACACCCTCCAGCTCCTGTATTTGATACTCAAAATGGGGGTCCCAAACTACACCATCATATTGAGCCAATGGTCTGACAAAAATTTATAACCCAACTCCCTAAGTTCTATGGCACATCCTCTCATCACCCTGTCCAGTAAATGAAGGATTTCTGTAACCCTTTACTACCACCTGCCAAATGTTCTCTGCACAATTTAGTTTGTTACCAAACATTATGCCAAGAGATTTACACTTCAAGCTTTCAACAAGCATTTCTGACACCACCCTATAATCATAAATAACATTTAGTTTTTTTATCTGTGGACCTAATAAATTGAATCTTCTTGGCATTTATCTTCATTCCATGCTAACCTACCAATTTAGATATTGTATTCAGGTAACCCTGCAGCTGTTACAGTCTTCATCTTTTTTGATCCTATTGTATACCATTATATCAACTGCAAATTACCTGGATTCTGACTGCAACGCATCAATACAGTGATTCATTAGAATAATGAACAGCCACAGTCCCATTACACTACACTGTGGCACTCTCATATTTACTACCACATCTTTTGATAATTTCCTACTCTAACACATTGCTTTCTCTCTTCCTCTACCCAGCAAGTAACTTTTTCTTCCAATCAAATATACTTCAGTTTATTTAAAACCATTTTATGGCTCACTCTCTCAAATGCCTTAGAAAGATCTAGTGCCACACTATCAACTTGGCCTCCCTTGTCGAATTCATGTGAAATATCTTGCATATAGCCCACCATCTAAGATTCACATGAATATCCTTGCCTAAAGCCATGTTGTCGATCTGAAAACCAGTTTCTTTCATCACATACATTTTTGATACAGTTGCATATCAATTTCTCCATCATTTTGCATATCACTGATGTCAAACTAATTGGCCTGTAATTTTCAACCTTATTTGTAACCCCCTCCTTTATGACCCAGTACTACAATCATACAATCATTCTAAGTGATTGGTTTAGTGAAACAATTAGCGTATATGATCCTCTGATGGGAGGGAATAAATCAGAGAAGTGTCACGTTTACATTTTTGAACGCTCGGCTTAAGTTCAGATTTTTGTTATAGAGCGAAAATATATTTAGATAAAGCTAACTTGTGAATTAATTTAGCAGATTTTTTGTAAGATTAAGTTCAACAAATTTTGTTTCTCGTATTGTGTACTTTGTTTTTAGTTTCTTGTAATCATGAGTGAAAAGTGTAGACATTGCCGTAGATTTTTGAGGGTTGGAATTTTTTGCGAAGGGTGTGAGAAATGGTTTCATTGGGATGCGATTTGTAGTGGCGTCGAAGTTGGGAAAATTGAGGAGGCTCTCCCATGGTTTTGTAAAGATTGTTTCAAAAGTAGGAAGATATTGGAGCAGGATGAAAGGATTATTGCCCTTCAGGCTGAGCTGATAGAGGCTAGAAAGGAGTTGGATAGGCTGCGCAGGGAGGGAAACAGTGATGGTTTGGAACTGGTGACAGGGAGAAGGGCAATTAGAACAAGAAGGGCTTCTGATTCTTTTGTTGTTGGGGTGAAAAATAGGTTTGACCTGTTGCCAGAGTTAGACAGGGATAAGCCTTCTGTAGTTGTAGGTGTAGGTAAAAAGCAGCAGACTTGTAGGAAAAACTGTGCAGCTAAGTCTGGTAGGCAGGGATTAGGGAAAAAGAAAGTCTTGCTGCTAGAGAGTAGCCATGGACGAGGTGTTGGGCCATTGGTACAGGAAAAATTAGAATCAGGTTTCCAGGTCATGAGTTTCTTCAAACCTAGTGCTAGTCTTGGTCAGGTAGTAGAAGATATAGGTTCTTTGTGTAAGGATTTCATAGATGAGGATCATGTAGTGATAGTGGGAGGAGCGGGAAATAGTTTGGGCAGGAATGATAGGTATAGTATCAGAGATGACCTGGAGAAAATAGCAGAAGCAACGTGCCACACTTGGGTCAGTGTGATGTCAGTCTTGAGACGCTATGATCGGCCACAGATGAACTCTGCTGTGAGGCGAGTGAATCTGGAACTGGAACGGTATCTTATGTCTGATATTGGCTCTGGCATGGGTTTGGTACCTGTAGATGCTATTGATAGGTGGGATTATACTAGGCATGGCCTACACCTCAATAGTAGAGGGAAGGGGGTTCTTTCAGATCTCATAGCAAAACAATTAATTGGGGCCACAAATTCACATGAAAAGATAACTGTTGTTAATGGTGTTAGGGCAGCTCCTTTTTTAGATTAGGATCATGTATTAGGCAGAGAGTTTTAAAAGAAGTTAGTTTAAACAATAATGAGTTTTCAGATACCAAAATTAAAAATTGTGTAGGGATTAATTTATTACATCAGAATATCAGAGGGTTAACAAATAAAGTGGATGAATTGCTAGTCCACATAAATGAATTAAATGATATCAATAGAACTGATGTTTTATGCTTGTCTGAACACCATATAACCTCAGGAATAGGTATGTCAAATGTAACTGACTTTAATTTAGCTTCTCATTATTGTAGAACGAACTTGGAGAAAGGAAGAGTTGTCACTTATGTTAGAAATGGTTATAGTTTTGAGGATATAAGTATTAGCAAATATTGTGTTGACCAACATTTTGAAGCCTGTGCAACACAGCTAAGTTTCAATAATGAAATTTTTATAATAGTAACAGTATATAGAGCACCATCGGGAAACTTTTCTGTTTTTATGAACCAGTTTGAAATCTTATTAACATTTTTAAGCAGAAAAGAAGTCAACATAGTCGTATGTGGTGATTTTAATGTAGATTTTCTAAATAACTTACCCTCTAAAGTCAAGTTAGAATCATTAGTCAGTTCATTCAATTTAACTCAGTTAGTTAATTTTCCAACTAGAATAATGAATAATAGTCACTCAGCTATAGACAATGTATCCTAGATACCTCAAAATTCAGTTATACCATCAGCCATCCATCAATGGACTTTCGGATCATGATGCCCAGCTATTAACCATCAAAACTTCAATAGGAACTAGCACTAAGAGTAATGTCTTTAAACTTCAGCGTGTAATAAATGATGAGTCAGTTACTTGTTTTAGAAAGTGCCTGAATGCCACAAACTGGGAACAGGTATACAGTGCTCAAGGTATGGATGAAAATACAACATTTTTAGTAACATTGTATTAAATTTCTTTGAAAGTTGCTTCCCCTTGAAAAAGTGTCGTGCTTCTCAAAAAGAACAAAAGCCTTGGATAACTATTGGCATTAGAAACATCGTGCGTTAATAAAAGGAAGCTGTATATTGCCTCTAGGAACAGTGAGAATGCTAATGTTAAAACACATTACAAACAGTACTGCAAAATACTGAAAAAGGTTATTAAAGAATCTAAAAGTATGTACTACAAACATAAAATTCATGATTCTGAAAATAAAATTAAAACAATATGGGAAATTGTAAAAAAGGAAACAGGAAAGAGTAATCAAACAAGTAATGATATTTTTGTCAAAGAAAATTCTGTAGAATCTAATTTATCAATTGCTAATAAACATTTTTTATCTGTTGCTGATAAGTTGACTGCTAATAGCTCTGTGACACACAGTATGGATTTTGTCAAAAAAGTCTTCCAAGAAAAATTTAACTCTATGTCTCTAAAATTAGCTACTCCAGGAGAAATAAGAAAAATTATCAAATCCCTTAAGAGCAAATACTCAAGTGGTTATGATGGGATTTCCAGCAGATTAATTAAATTGTGCTCCACTGAATTAAGTAATATACTAAGTTATCTATTCAATATATCTTTACTTGAGGGTACTTTTCCAGAAAGGCTTAAGTATGCTGTAGTTAAACCACTCTATAAAAAGGGAGATAAGGCAGCCTTATCGAATTACCGACCAATTTCATTACTAACAGCCTTCTCCAAAGTTTTTGAGAAAGCAATGTACAATAGAGTTTATGAACATCTAAAAAATAATAATATTCTAACTAAATCACAATTTTGTTTTCAAAAGGGTCATTCAACAGAACAAGGTATATTTGCATTCACTGACAATATTTTAGAAGGAATAAATGATAAATTAATTCCTGTGGGAATTTTTTGTGACTTATCTAAGGCATTTGACTGTGTAGATCATAAAATTCTGATACAGAAACTTAAGTATTATGGTATAGATGGCATTATTAATAAATGGCTTAGTTCTTACCTTCTAAACAGAAAACAGAAAGTGTCAATGGAGAATTTTAAGGCTGCCTTAAGAGGTCCACTGTTTTCTGAGTGGAAATTAATCAGATGTGGAGTACCTCAGGGTTCTATATTGGGGCCACAATTGTTTTTAATATATATAAATGATGTACCCTGTGTTTCATCTAAAAACTCAAAATTTGTCCAATTTGCAGATGAAACAAACATAGGAATTAAAAACACTCCAGATTTATCTACAGAATATATTTCAAATTATGTCTTTGAACTGATTAATAAATGGTTTACAGCTAATGGCTTGTCTTTAAACTTTGATAAAACTCAGTATATGCAATTCAGTACATCACACAGATTAACACCTGACATAGACATAAAATTTGCAGGCCAGTCCATTCAAGAGGTAGATAGTGTGAAATTTCTAGGTTTGTATATTGACCTTAATTTAAATTGGGAAGTATATGTTTCTGACTTACTAAAGCGATTGGGAGCAGCCACATTTGCAATTCGTACAATTTCAGCTTTAGGTGATCTCCGTATGAGGCAGCTAGTTTATTTTGCTTATTTTCACTCCTTATTGTCAAATGGAATAATATTCTGGGGCAATTCTACCAATAGAGACAAAGTGTTCAGAGCCCAAAAGCGTGTAATAAGAATTATGTGTGGGGTTAGCAATAGAACTTCGTGTTGAGAGCTGTTCAAGAAGTTAGGGATTTTAACATTAGCATCTGAGTATATATACACATTAATGTCTTTTGTAGTCACAAATTATACTTTGTTTGAAACAAATAGTAAAATACACAATTACGGCACTAGAAGTAAAAATGATCTTCACAAGACTTACAAGTCATTGTCATTTGTTCAAAAAGGGGTCCGATATTCAGGGATACATATCTTCAATATGCTCCCAACACATATTAAATGTCTAGTAGATGATAAGAATAAATTCAGGAAAAAATTGAAAGAATTTTTAATTGACAACTCCTTCTACTCTGTCGAAGAATTTATTTCTAAGGTATCTAAAAAATAACTGCCAGTATCTTGTGTAAATACAGCTCACATAATTAATTTACCATGTATGCTATGACGGTACATCTCCTGGTGTATGTATTTAGTTTGTTACGTAATTGTTTACAGTACCATATATGTTATGACTGTACATCTTGTGGTGTATGTATTATTTTGTTAATTTTTTTTAATGTACCATATATCCTATGACTGTACATCTTCTGGTGTATGTATTATTTTGCAATGGAAGTGTTTAATGTACCATGTATACTATGACTGTACATCTAGTGGTGTACTTATTATTTTGTTATGCAACTGTTTATCTGTAAATTGACAACTTTCCACATCCCACAGAGCCAGTCTCTTATATTGGGATCAATGGAAAATGAATGTATTGTATTGTATTGTATTGTATAAACAGGAATAAGGAAACTACAAAATTTGAGATAGATCCTCATGAAATTATGAATGAAATAAACTAAATAGCTCAAAGGGGCCAGGGTAGTTAATATTACTACAGAAGAATTAAATGACACTGGGATATGATTACTGTACCTATCTTCAAATATTAGTTAGAATGAGTATGCAGTCTTGCTGCTTACCAAAGAACTGGAAAAGAACAATAGATGAATCAGTTCATCAAGAAGAGGGAGACAAATAGTTGTGAAAATTATAGGTCGATAGGTTTTGATATCAGTGCTTGGCAAATGATCGAGAGAATGTTTTATAAATAATTTATTTTAATTGTAATGGAGTGCATGCTCCAGTAGGCAGTTACCCTACACATCCTATTTTTGACCTTTCCTGTAACTGCCTACTTTTGCCCTCTCACAATTTCAATTTTAATGATTTCAGCGAAATGGTTTATTATCACTTCTCTTTGTAATTTATTCCAATACCACATCCACTTATCTATGAAAGAAAATCTACTAACAGCCTTATACCTTAAACTGAGTGCCACCTTGTGATCATGGTCTTCCTTCCCCTTCCATGTACTCGCATATCTTTCCAGACCTCGTTGCCAATATACACCTTGTACTCTCCTCCTGTCTTCCAAAATATCAAGTTCCAGCTCCTTTATCGTATCAGTTACTCATTGTATTCTGGAGTAATTTTCAAAGACAAATCTAGCAGCCCTTCCATGTACCCCTTACAACTCCTGTATTTGATACCCAAAATGTGGGTCCCATACTACACCACCATATTCAAGCAATGCTCTGATCTAAGTTTTGTAAACACATTCCCTTACTTCTTTGTTCCCTACTTCAGCCTCCCCAAGAAGTGAAAGATTTTTAAAACTTTTCCTACTGCTTGCCCAATGTGTCCTTCTCAAGTTGAGGTTTTTTTTAATTTTTTTAAACCAAATGTTATGCTGAACCACTTACATTTCGAGATGTAAAAAACCTATTCCCCACCTTATAAACCTTATAATTATAATGAACCTTTAGTTTTTAATCTTTGTACTTAATAAGTTAACACTTCGTTAGTATTTATTTTCATCCCATGTAAACCTGCCCAGCTAGATCTCCTGCACAGATGACCCTATGTTTTGATCATACTATATAACATCATATGCAAACAACTTAACTTCTGGTAGTAAACCATCAACTCAATCATTCATTAAAATAACAGATAGCAAAGGTCGCAATATGCTACCCTGCGGCGCTCTTATTTTCACTTCCACATCTTTTGATACTGCATTTCCTTCTCTAACTTTTTTCTTTCTACTTTTAAGAAGTCTTCAACACTGCATATCACTTTCTCATCCATTCCAAAATGTTTTACATTATTTAGCACGATTCTATGGATTACTTGCCTTTGAAAGATCTGGTGCTACACTATTAATATTGCCTCCCTTGTCCATTACATCCAAAATATCTTGAATATAGTCTACTAACTGAGATTGGCTTGAATATCCTTTGGAATGTACAAAGGCCAATATTGGTGATGAAGCATGGAAAGATATTGATGGGAAAATTAAGGGAGGTGCTTGGAAGGGTAAACCATAACCACAAGCTGGCACTTGATTTGATATATAAGGGAATGGAAATTTTTTATTTCTTTACTAGGGGTTCCAGTGAAATAAATTAATAAGGGAAGTGATGAATAATTTACAAAAAAGCTGAAGGAAATTAAGGTTAATATTCATACTTGGCAAAAGTTGGTTTATTGGAGAAATTTAACACTGAAAGCATTTGAGATAAAAATATATATATATATATAATATATATATATATATATAAATAAGAAAGCAGCAATTAGATGAATATATCAATAGAAACTGGGTTCTTTACTCCATTTTAATCAATTAATATCAAATTTGCACCTAACAGTAGATAATATTTGTTTTAAGACACTATTTGTTTTAAGAATGATCTGCAGTGTTCCACAATTTTAAGTAAACAATGAAGCAAGAAAATTCTCAATCGGAAAAACTTCTGACAAATTAACAAAGAATTAGTGGCAGCAAAGAGAGAAGCTAAAGATTCATTCAAGAATATTTTAATTGCTGAATGATGAAACTAGAAATTATGTCATTATATTTAGAAACATAGGCAATAATGGATGGATGTGGATTGGAAAGGGATACAAAATATCCAGGAATATTTGTAAGTTATAGAATTCAATGAAGCTTTAAGCTGTGGTCTAAGGTTTTTTTTTTTTTTTCAGCTTTAAAACAAACAGAAATTTACTCTCTAGATTTGGTTTGCAAAAAAAAATCCAACCCCTCTACTCCCTTACACCACCCATTTGTTTTATGGCAATATTATTCAAATCAAGCACACTGCTGTTATTAGATATTGATGTAATTCTGCATATGTGTACATTAAAACAAATAGAAAAATTCTACTGAAAAATTTATTCATCTACAATCAATTGATCTGGCTGCATGTTCGAGAGATCTTCAAGCAAATAGAAAAATTCTGTCTATGTTTAGTTTACAAAATCCTAACCCCACTCCTCCTTAGCCTCACTCCCATTTTAATTTTTTCCAATCTTTTTTATGCAAATCCACAGTTTTTATCTGATTTTGGTAGTACTTAGCACACTATGCTTAAAGTAATAATAATTAATAATTGATAAAAAAATATGTGATGGAGTGCCAGCTCCATTGGTAATCTCCTTACACCCCATTCTTTTCCCCTTACTAACCTACTTTTGCCCTTCTACTAATTTTTACTTTAAATTTATGGTAAGTTATTCATCACTTCTTTGGCAATTATTCCAGTCCCTCACTCCCTTTCCTATGATTTTTTTTCCCAAACCCTTATGCCTGAAATCAAGTGTCAGCTTATGATCATGGTCAACCTTACCTTTCCAAGCACCTCTCTTAATTTTCCTATCAATATCTTTCCATAATTCATCACCAAAATAGGCTTTGTACAGTCCCATGACTCTCTTCACCCTCCTTCTATCCTTCAATGAATCCCACTCCAGCTCCTTTATCATATTAGTTACTGAATTGTGTTCTGTGGTAATTTCCAGAGACAAACCTGGCAGCCCTCCTCTGCACTCCCGTTCAACTCCTGTATTTGATACCCTAAAATGTGGATCCCAAACTACACCACCATAGGGATAAAACGATACCAATGAAATATCGATACTTTTACTCGATAGAGTATCGGTCGTAAAGCATCGATACTTATTCGGTATCCATTGAAAAGTCTCGATACTTACTCGTATCGAATGATTTTTCGTAGTGAAATTTGGAATAAATAAATAAAAAATTGTAATAATTATTGATAGTCTTTATTGATATAAAAATAAATATTTATTTGACAAAACTATTTATTACATTTTCATCTTACTAATCGTTGCAGGACTTCTAGACTTGGACAAAATAAAACTAGTTTTATGAAAAAAAAGTCGGTTTTGTAGTGCTCCCCAAAAATATTTGTTTTTCTAAGTGTTTGCCTGTTAGACGATTTCTGGATGTAGTCATTGTTGCGTCAGCTTTGAAGAAAAGCCTTTTTCACAGAGTACAGACGTACCGACAACGTTTAAATAAATTCGCGCTTGTTTGTATAAGCATGGAAATACGGGTTTTAATTCCTCTAATGGATTGGCTTTTAAAGCGCAGACTGGATTAGCCAAATAAATTGAAACTTCATCGGCTTTTGAGTTAGCACGGCGCCGCTTTTGGCCTACTCCAAGTTGTTTGTGGTGTAACCAAAAATCAAAATCTTCGTGGGTTGCTTCTTCTTCAGATCCACTGGTTGACATTGTCGGATCATCTTTAATAATATCATTTAATTTTTGTATCGCCCTCCCACACGCACCTGCATCTTGAAAATGGAGGTTTTTGAAACGTGGGTCTAAAATTGTTCCCAAAGCTGCAAGGGTGTTAAATTCAATAAGACCAAATCTTTTTTACATTCAGCCAGTAGTTTTGTTTGCAACTGAGTGACACATTCTATTGATGAGGAAAATTTTGTTAGCTGCGAAGTCAGGCAATTAAACATAGGTATGATTTTGGATAAGGTAACATAATTCTGGCCTGAAGATTCTCTTGTGACAAATTCGAATTGTTGTAACAAGGGGACTACCTGTTTAATACTTCAATTTCTTGTCCAGTCACCAATTCATGACGACCACGACATGAAATGGCGACTGAAAGCATGGGCGCCGGCAGGATTGTTTCTAGGGGGTGCACCAGGGCTGCATTGGTGCCCCTCCCCCCCCTATCGGCCCAAAAAAAATTTTTTTTTTTTTTTTTTTAGCTTTACTACTGCCCAGACGGTGATCCGGGATGCCAGGGGGGTGCAAGTGCACCCCCTTGCACCCCCCTCCCGGCGCCCATGACTGAAAGAACATCAGAGAGTTTTTTTCTTTCTTTGTTTCTTTGGGCCGGGCAGAGGCCATGGTGGAAGGAAATAGGAAATATATGGAGACGACGCAAGAGACCTTCACCACGCATTGAAGTGAAGCAGGGCGGAGGAGGAGTTGCGGGACATGGCCGGAGTGGAAGGGGCATGGCCGCTTCCATACAGACACGGGGAATATGTACAAAAACCTCAAGAGGACTCTAGGATAAAGCTAACGCTGCAATCTGGTGATGGATTATTATGTAACTCGATATGACAAATAAAAAATGAAGAATAAAATTTTTTGATATCCTGCTTAGTTTTCGAGATATTCTGTCCCAAGTGTGAAATGGTTTTGGTTGAAATTCAGAAGAAAAAATTGGTCAAAGTCAAATTTGATGCTTGATTATTATTTAAAAAGACGAGACAAATTAAAAATAAAGAATAAAAATTTTCGATATCTCAATTAGTTCTAGAGATATACTGTATCAAAAGTGATGTGTCTTGAGTTGAAATGGAGAAGAAAAATTTCGCAAAAGTCAAATTTAATGATCGATTCTTATGTAACACGGCGAGACAAATCGAAAATAAAGAATAAAATTTTTCGATATCTTGCTTAGTTTTCGGGATATACTGGGAACATCGCAATTGTTTGGAAGCGCAATATCGCCGCTGCCGCCACTGCGCATGCGCGAGCCTGCTTCACCAATTTAACGTCACTTCTCCTCCATATATTTCCTTCCTCCATGGCAGAGGCAAACAAGTTTGCCAACAACACAAACATATAAAAAGAAAGTGTTGAAAAAAAATGCAATAATGACAACCAAAAAAATATTCTTTACAGTGTAGATAAGCGTTTAATGTATCAATTAACGTGTTAAATCAAATCATGATATTCGTGATACTGGTATACACACTGATACGAGTACTTTTGACCGATACCTACTTGATACTTATTTATAAAGTATCGATACAAAAAGTACTTGGTATCGGAAATAATATATCGAATAAGTACTTGTATTTACTCGTATCGTTTTAGCCCTACACCACCATACTCCAGCAGTGGTCTGACCAAAGTTTTGTACCCAAATTCCCTTACTTCTCTAGTGCATCCCCTCATCACTCTTTCCAACAGTTGAAGGATTTTGAACCCTTTCCCTACCACCTGTCCAATGTGTCCTGCCCATTTAAGTTTGCTATCAAATGTAATGCCAAGGTATTGAAATTTTGAGTCTTCAATAAGCAGCCCCTTCCCAACTTTATAATCATAATCATCCTTTAGATTTTTATCTGTGTACCTAATGACCTGACTCTTCTTTGCATTTATCTTCATCCTATGTTGAGTGCCCTGGTAGCTCGGTGGCTTAATCATTACTCTCCCTTGAGCAAAACTTAAATTTGAAACTATTCAGAAGCAATTTTGCAAACATATGATTTAAAATTAGTGATAAAAGATGTTTTTATATAGTTTAGTAAACTGCACTCACTTTTCCTTCATCCCTCTTAAGAGTTATTTACACAAGCAACATTTGTGAAACTGAAGTACTTTCATGTTGCTGATCCTCTTCTCTCATTCACCCTCTTCAAAAAAAAAAAAAAAAAAAAAAAAGAGCAGAGGCACAGTTGAACTAGCAGCTGGATGAATACCAAGGATGTTTCAGGAAAGGAAATTTAAATATCTTGGAGAGTGGGTAGATTCCAATACCTCTCAGTAAAAATCCTTCATATAAAAGATCACGATGACATATCAATTAAACAAAAATCTCTACAAGAAGAATTCTATACCTACTAAAACCAAGATACAACATTACAGCACAGTAATATGACCAGAGGCTCTACATGCCATAGGATGCCTTTCTATGAATACAAAATATCTTTTTGAAAATTAGAAATAAAAGAAAGGCAGATTTTAAGAAAATTCTAGGTCCAATGAATGAAAATCATGAATTTAGAAATTAACACATTAATGAATTCTACTCACATGTAGGAATGATTGCAGAGATCATTAATGGATGAGAATTGTTTCCAATAGCAACATTTACTGTATGAATCCTGAACAATAAATAGGATCTCTAATTACTATCTCAACAAAAAACCCAAGGAATCTTGGTTCACAAAGGTGGTGCAAGACAAGAAGTGGGGATAACACAGGGAAATATCCAGAGCATCTTCCACTTGTGAAGAAACACTAAGAAGACCACAGTTTCCAAGAAATGCAGAAACTGAAAACTGGAAAAGCCTGGACCGAAGCAAGGAAGGAACAACATAGGATATGAATGTGGCAAATGCAGGGTAAAAGTTAAAGATCAGGCAAAAAGGAAAGGACAGTTGAAATAGAGTGGTTCATAGATGTCTAAAATGACAAGGGGCAGGGAGGAGGGGGGGGGACAATGGTGGAATATGTGATCATGAAGCAGTTTTGATAGGTATAACAGTTTTAAATATATCAGTAAGCAAAATTTTAGGTGTTTATAGATATAGTAATAGAAAGGCAGATATGTCAAATCTAACGAGACATTTTAGCAAGTGGTTCCGTATGTGGAAAGAGGGGAATGCTATGAGAGGGGAAAGCATTGGTTTTTTTTAAAAAAAAAACAAAAAAAAGAGTAAAAACAGGAAAAGAATAAAATCTACCTAATACTGCATAATAGGGAGGTAAGAAGTCTTAAGAGGCTTACAAGAAGAGGTCATAATAGAGGGAGGCAATGGCAAGGCAGTAAGGAACTCTTGAAACAAATGAACAAGGAATTAACAGCAGTAAACACACCCTGCTTTACTGATACATATCTCTAATGGTTCTCTAATTTTACTATAGCTACTTATATGGAATATAAAGTATTATTCTATCTCGAATTTTTGCTTTCTGCACATTAAGTATTGTTCTACCCAGCAAATCACTTTTTCATTACCTAATCATTAATTTACCACAATTTTGTGGCTCAGTCTCTCAAGTGCCTTAGAAGATCTGTGTTAAATTATCAGTTTGTCCTCCCTTGTCCATTTCATCTGAAATATCTTGCATATACCCCAGATTCAATTGAATATAATTTCTTAAAGCCAGTTTGATGATTTCAAAAACTGTTTCCTTTCTCACAGACATATCTGATATGGCATATCAATCTGTCCATTAATTTACCTACCACAGAAGTCAAACTGATTAGCCTGTAGTTTTTTACCCTATTTGCCACCTCTTCTATATCAACATCCAAGTATCGAGAGTAAGTCTAAATAACATTTCAATGCAAGGTACAATGTAATATCCTGATATCTTTAAAAAATCTGTTGTATTGTTCAGATTTTTTACTTCGATAATTTCTAAATGTGCTGAAATGATCATTCTCTCTCTGATTTACATGATTTCATTCCAGAATCGTAATCCCTAATGTTTGCATCAAACCAGTTGTTTAATATATCTTCATTAACTTCATCTCCATCCTTGTCTATAAGTGTTTGAAAACCTTCCCTTCCCTTCAGTCTTCAAATGTAGTTGGTCATAGAAATTATTACATACATCATTAAGTACTGCCAATAATTCCTCATTTTGATTTTACAAGTAGTCCCTACATTCTTGTTGTTTCTTAACTCTGTTGAGTTCTCTTCTTAAAACCTCTTTAAGCTTCTCACCTCCCTGTTATGGTATAGATGTTCTGTACTTCTTTTTATTTTTTGTTTTAGAATAAATTATCCTACCTCATTTTTTATTACCTCCTTGAATTCTTCTCACTTCAAGTATATTGTACTTGTTCCTTCCTTCCATTTGTTGAAACTTCTTTTCATTTCTTAAATTTGTGCCTTTTTATAATTGTACCTATTCCCCCCTTTAATTTTGGCCTCTGCTTTACTGAATCCTCTAACAAAAATCAGAATTGCATCATGATCACTTATTCCTTCAGTTACTTGAGATCTTACATTGTTATTCTCAAGCTTTATTAGAAGACTAGCTGACCCGGTCACGCGTTGCTGTGACTTACTAATTATAGTACGTTGGATTAATGTTATTCTAAACTTCCTCAAGTAATCAAATTAATATTCAATAATAAAGACAAAAACATTGTAGTCGATTTGGAAATTCAAATGTAATTGGTAAAGAGTTACGGAGAGTTAAAATTAAGGACAAACGATCATAAAAAATTTTAATTTTAATTTCATTACAAATTACTTAATTGAAATTATATAAAAATTGATATTTATAAAATAAATAAATAAATTATTTTTTATTTATTTATATAAACTGAAATTTCAGTTATATCTTCAGTCATACTGTTTTTATATTTTTCCCACAAACTCGAAGATTGTGTTGGATAACATGTCAAAATAATTGCAAACAGTTTGACGAATACTATTCGGCGTGGCTGTCAACGCTGCATCAGCAAGTGTCAGGTCCCAATAATTGTCGTCTACCAGCAGCTGCAACTCGTGACATGCATCTTGACATGTATTGAACACTCTACCATTAACTGTTCGTAAACATTCGAAAGAAGCAGGTCCGGGAACATTTACCAATAACAAACGCTGAAAGAAACATTCACGTTGTTTTGGATGCACTGTGTAAAGTCTTTGCTTTGAATATGTCTGCGATCGAAGGATGTGGTTCTCCTTGTTTACGTGGTTACCATTTTTTACCTAATTTGTTCCATGAAAAATAGCTTGGAACATCAGTGTATAATAATGTTTTTGTGAATTGGCGGAACACATCAGATTTTTGACACAATGTGAAAAATTCAGTTTGTGGTTTGTCGTTTTTGGTGGCTCAAGTATTCTTTGGAAAATATTTTCTTCGGTGAAATATACACGTTGACCGTTTTCAAGATGTATTTCAAGATGCTGGATAGAAGGGTCTCTTTCATGGATGCGAAAACTAAAAATATGCCAGATAGCTTCGTTGCTGCTGATGTATCTACCTACTTGGTATCGTGTTATTTCGTCATTTTTATTTACATTTTGAACTTCAAATACGGCCAAATCACTGCCTTTATTAACATATTTGCAAACGTACTTAATGGATTTTACAGAACTGCAAAACTCGACATTAATATGAGCTTTATACGTTTTTGAAAGCAATGGTGAGTATGGTACCACCCACTGATTGTCAATTTCAACTTGGTTTCTATAATTTGACATTCGCATTGTAAATGTTTGGCCACCATTCTCAGCGTTTCTGCGGCGATACAACGGATAACCATCGATATACGTAATAGTATCATTCGTATATTCCTTTGGAAAACGCTTCTTACATTTTCCACCTTCCATGGATGGCGATGTCATGTTAAAAGCACCGCACGGTCCGTGGATCGAGTGACTGGTAACAATATCAAACAATTCTTGATCAATTAATGGGTCCGGAATTTCGGCTGAAATTATTTGATCAATTTCTTCTTGACGGATTTTAACTTCAAGTCAAATCAAAATGTGAGAATGAGGCAAACCTCGCTTTTGCCACTCAATCAAATACAGATAGCAACGTGTGTTACCGAAAATTGAATTTTTTACGATTAAATCAATCAATGATTTTAATTTTTGTTTGAACACACGTGCAGTGACATCATGACGATGCATTGATTGATGGCCTGGTGATAGCAAAGTTTGTATTTACTCCCAATTTGAATTACATGTAAATGTAATAAACAAATCTGGACGACCATGATGACGTACGTAAGTCATCGCATCTTGTATATATTCCTGCATGTTCCGCGAACTGCCGATGTAGCTTGAAGGTAAAATAAATGCATTACCGATATCATCGGCGTTTAAATTTTCATAAATATTGCCAATAACAGTATCTCGTAAGAGGATGTATTCCTCTGATCGTAATTTAGCCTGGTTGTATCGAATAAATCGCAAATGCTTGTTTTCAACCTTGGCGTACATATCCACGACGTATTGAAGGCACAGTTGACGATATCGAAGGATATAGTTATCCTAATTACGTGTAATCATCAATCGGGGGGCATAGTAGTACTTCATTGAAGTAACTTTTTTATTTGTTTTATTACCTGAAAAAATAATAAATTAAATAGTAAAAAAAAAAAAAGAATAAGAAATCAATATAGTGGGCCCGCTATAATCCGGCCCTGTTCGGAATACCGCTGGTCTACTGTACTAATAAAATAACGAATTAAATAGTTGAATATTCAAATTTACCAGCAACTGGATCACGCTGTTTGATGTTGATGTGATATTCATTCTGCTCTTGCCAGAATATCAGTGGATACTGGAGTGCGTCATACGAACGGTGTAGATCCGAAATTATACTAACAGTTCTATCTTGACGTGTGACTTTAATCAACTGAGTCACCAACCATAAAAACTGCAACTTCATCTACGGTTCGCGCGTTGAATCTGCCAGCGTGTTCTCCTGATGGTAATTTGTCAGCTTTGATGACAATTTGATAGTTGTCATTTTTTAATTGCAGCGACATAATTGAATAAGTTGATTATTATTTTCCAACAATACCACAATTGCTCTCTCTTCTGCTTGTTCGATGAAATTATACTGGCACCTAGTTTTCAAGCGTTCCTCACAATTTCCAATAGATTTGGAGAAACTTCGGGTCATCGTTTGGCATCGGTATCAACAACCCAATCTTATGGTACACCTGGCCTTGTATTTTGAATTTAGTTTCAAAATGACGTCCATCAGATGTAAGATCGCAAATTTTTGTTGCCCCAAAAGACGTCATCTGGAAGCAAGAATTGAATTTGCGTGTCTTGCGCAGAAACAATTTCGAATCGTTTGATTCGCCAGCAAGAAGGATTGTAAATGTTCTGGCGGATTGGGTAGTGGTAATAATACATCTTTTCCTGATGCACAACACATGCCGGCTGCTTCATTGCGGAATTTCAACGCCTGACAATGCTGGCATATATTGTTCATTGCACCGATTGCAATTTTAGAATGTGCGGAGTAATCAATGGCTGGTGCATATTGGAACGCAAGACGAACAAATGATACACGTGTTAAAGCACGGCTGATTTGCTGTCTTTCTCGTTCTCTCTCACTCTAAATGTAGCTATGTGCTGTTCTCGTGCCGCTCTTGTTCTCGATATATTCTGTCACAGACGTTCATCACGCTGTTCTTGAGATTCTTGCATACGACGCTCAGCTGTCCTGATTCTTTGAACTTCCTTACTTGCCGCGATTTGTGTCGCTGATTGATGAGCTCTCTCGTCGTGCGTCTTGCCTCTCTGCTACATGCATTGTCGAGGTTAGATTCTTTGGCGACATTTCACTGAAAAATATTTGAATTACAACAAAAAGTGCCTTTCTGAAAGTCTTAAAATAAGACACTATGATACAGTGGTGAAACCGAAATTTTTGGGTCCATTGAAAAATACAGTAAAATGGAAGTTAAGAACTAATGAGGAAATATAAAATAACATTGAAAAAATAACAGAAAAAGAAGAATGATATTTTTTTGATACATTTATAGCATGGATGACACCAGGCTTTCAAGAGGTTTAGAAAGATTTGAAACGAAATAATACCAGTGAACTGTATGGAAAGAAATTTTTTCGAAAGCCGACTTTGAATATGGCAGGATTCAAAGGTAGAGAGGAGTGCAATAATGAAGGAGTACTGGGGAGGAAGAAAGAAAAAACAACAGGAGAGGAATTGAAATTGACATGTGGTCTCTAGCTGACCATAACAAAAAGAAGAAGAAAAATGATAAGCTAGCGGGAAAAGCTTACACGATTCGAATTTATCGTAACGTTTTCTTCGATGTTATATTCATGTGTGTAATTACTTTGTCGTTAGGTATAAAGACACACAAACGATGAACAACAATACAGTATAATTATAACACAATACACAGCACAATTAAAATTGAAGAAACTCACACATATGGCGTGGAATAGACTGTAGCATAAATAAATCGAAATACAACGCCATCTACTGGATGGTTCGATAAATTAACACACCGCCATCTGTTAGGAATAAACTGTAGGATAAATAAATTGAAACAGAACGTGATCTCTTGGATGATTACCCAACCTAGCTAACCAAGTGTTGTATAGATAAGTTAACACATCGCCATCTGTTAGAGACTTATGGAACTAAGTGGTCGTAATGACCTGGTTTCTACTGGCTGGGCATTCTGCCCCTGTCGTAGCCGCCTTTACTTAGCCCGCCCGTCCTGCCTGGTACAGGGGACCTACATTTTAACGTCGAATCCGAACCACAGTACTATCCTGGCGTATTTCACCTCATACAGCATACTGCGCCGGTGGTTAATGCCGGGTTAAGTGTCTATCAAAATCTTCGCCGAGACAGGGACTCGAACCGGGGACCTTTCCATCCCCAGTCAGACACCCTAACCACTTAGCCAGCAGACCGCTTAGCGTTGGTGGCTTACAAATAATTACAAACCATTGTCTATGACAAAACATTTACTGAACATTTATTTCGCAAATAATAAATATTGAGGTCTATAGTCCAGATAAAAACTATCCTATCTTTTAAGTTGGACTAAATCACACAAATTAAGCCAAATTTCATCTAAATCGGTTATGTAGTTTCGGAGTTCATCCCGGACGAACATCGTGACACGAGATTTTTATATATATAAAGATATTCAACACATTTGGACCCTTTCTATTCTGTCCCATCGCCTGCATAAAGCATCCTTCCCTTTCAAGGTTATTTGCAAATCTCTGTTCCCTTGTGTTATTAATCTTATTTCCTACTCAGTTATCATCTGGTAAATTTAAACCCCATAAATAAAGATAATTTTATGCTCACATCTGAACTCTGGATATGAATAGTTTCTCTCCAAGAGCCCTAACTTCATCATTCATTCTTCCACAGCAGTAAGCAGTCAACACTAATTTTTTCTCTTTTATCACCTTAGACATGTACCCCATCATGTAACTCATGGTCATGATCTATAAACACCACCGAAGTTTAGTAGTCTTTGCTGACCAGTATGACTACCAATCCACCAATCCCTCATCTCCGTCATACACTGTGTAACCACCAGGGAAAACGCATTGTCTGGTATTCCTTCTTGTAACCAAGACTCTATCCTCATAATGATTTGTGGTGGTTCATGTATCTCTATTACTTTCCCCAGTTCTGTTAGTTTGTTAATTAAACTTCTAAAGTACTTCTACCATTAACACTCTCATAATAGCTTTGTGATATTTTCAACATTAACCTCCAGTTTCTCAGTTGTACCCCCACCTGTTAATAACAGTTTATTTTTTAACATTAGTGCATCTGCTATCCATGTCCATTTGTTTACTTATTTTTATTCCCTCACTTGTAGCCACTAACCTTGAAAAGGCACATTTTTGAGCCCATCACACATGGAAGTGGGCTCCTTTAGTTTACAGCTTTAACTAATGTCTCAGAAATTATTCCCTTCCCCTTCAATTTAGGTGTAGGTCAAGCCTAGTGAACTCCTCCTATCAATGGTGTCCTCAGGCACAAGTCTCAAGACAGATGTAATGCCTTTCCCAAATTTACAAAAATATATAATTTAAGCTTATGACTGGAGTGATCATGTAGTGGGTCTTTTGCTCAATTTTTAAAACATGATCCTCCAGTAGAAAATGGAATGATAAGAATAAGAGGTACTGCAAAATTCTGGTTTCAGTTGTATCTAGCAAAAGAATTTAAAATTAAAAATGCTGAAGAGAAAAATTATATTTGGGTGGGTCGAATTTTACACTCAAAGGACATATGTAAGTAAAAAATTAGAAATCTATGTAACCCTAGAAGACTTTAACATTTTAGGGAAGTTCATGTCAGAACCAAGACATACCGATATAGGTATCACACAGTGAAGCATTTTAGGACCCATATTAATTTTCATTTACATAATGATTTACTAATGAACAGCTTAAATTAAGGGCATAAAATTTTATTTGCAGATGACAGTAATATTAGAGTCAGTGATCACTCAGTCAATATATTTCAGACTTAAGGAAATACACTTTACAAAGATGTCTTCTAATGATTTCTTTTAAAAAAAATTGCTTTTAGTATAAATAAAGCACAAGTAAAACAGAGAATTCATTTCTGTTTGCAAATTTCAAAAAAATAAAATAAACATAATAAAAATTGTGAAAACATTTAGTGTGCAACTAGTGAAAAGATTCTAGGTATAACTGAATTAAAGATGTGCTGCATGCTTTGATCTTACGGAATCATCCTTTGAAATTAAAAAATATTTACTACTATGTAGAAGATTATTTAAATTATGTCGAATTCTATTTTTTTAAAAACTTGTGTGATAAATTAACTCTTCTGGGTAAATAGGATTAAGGTAGAAAGCGAAAAGTCAGTGTAGGGAATGCAGTATCAAAGAAGTATAAGTGAAAATGGGAATGCCACAGGGTAGAGTATTGGAACCATTGCTATTTGCTATTTTTATGAATGCACCTTTTGCCACGAATGAGCATATTTGATCTTTCCTTCCAATATTTATTTTGACTATATATTTACTCATAGAGTAGTAATGTGTCAGAAATCTCTTTAAAGGCTCACATTTTAAACTTGATGTAACTAATTGTACTATGAAGTATGTATCTGTAGGGAGGTACTCTTTTTAAACAGTGTGTATACCTGTTCTTATAACACAATCAAACTGTGAATCTATGAACCCTAAATCACACTGACACATTGGATAAACTTACATTAACACTAATTATACTGTCAGAAATACACGAGAGAAACATGAATTCATCTTACATGCCATTTTCACTCTCACTAGGCAGGAGGGCTCCAATGACCACATAAACATAAACACAATTTACAGTATATTAAAATAAACCTTAATTATTGCTCAAGAAAGACATATGGCAAAGGGATCACATGAATAAACACTAAAGCTCACAACATAACTGAGTGAGATCTCTTCTCATCCCAAAAGTTCATTAGTCTAATCCTTCTTACATTCCTTCCCCAAAATGTGAATCCTTTTCTGCAGAATTCTGAACACTGTCCCAATCCATGTTTCAACAGACCACCCAATCTCAACATCACACTCCACAAACTACGTGCTTGCTTGGGGGTAGAAAATCACTAAGATTCAAATGGAGTAATGACTGTAACTGGCACCTGTAAGATTTGATTATCTGGCTGCCACACCACTGATTGTACCTCAATTGTGAAAGGTATTCATAATATAACCAACAAGTTTTTAGTTTAAAAAATTAAATTGTGCTGAAAGTTCCTTTACATATTTCAGTACCACTATTTAAAATTGGATAAGGCATTGAACTATCAGATCCACACGTAGAAACCAAGTTACACAAATTCACTGGAAGACAAACTTTCACCCTAGTCCCCTTACAAGGATGAAGATATTATCGGAGCACACTAAAGCAAGTTCCTAACTAACACCAACCACTAAGGAGGCATTGATCACCCTGGCTCAAAACTAACGCAATGATAGATAGGAAGAGACTGACAAAAACTGAAGATGGCCAACCTCTATTTATCAATTCATTCAGGCCTCTGACGTCTGCTTGTACTTTCGAAATTCAATATTTAATTAATCGCCTTATCCTTTGAGCTGCAATTGATGCATGTATCTTCTAACAACTTGTTCTACATGTTTTGGCTTTCCTTGCTCATTAAAGTTGTTTCTACTAAATTAAAAACTAAATGTCAATACCTTTAACAATACAATTTGAAAATCTTTTTTTTCTTACTGAAATCTTAAACTTTTTATAGGACTAATAGCCTGAATTTAACTGACTTGATTTTATCTATGTCCTGAAATTAATTCTATTCTAGTCTAGATTTTATTTTTTCCCTCAATTAAAAGTCAAATTTATAGTTTATCTAATTAGCGAATTCTATGATCAGGACTTTCTTATGGATGCAGACTACAGCTTACGATAAAAGGTCTGATGTAGCTCACTGCATTAATTAGGTATTCCAAAATAGCCTTTTCATACAACTTAAACATGTGCCTTCACATCACTGTAATTAAAATAACATTTAAACTAGATTTTTCCAAGACTAGAAAATAAACCTTAAAATGATCACCGTTGTAAATTCTCTTAATGAAAATGGAGACAGCTAAATTCATTATACTTGGGGAAAAAAAACTCTAACTGAAGTTTACATTTTTTATGAAAGTGGATTCAGATTCAAACTAGAAGGTATTTTACTTTTTAAATTTTTTTATCGAAATGATTTTTTATACTAGTTATGTGGAATAAACCTATTTCTAAATGGTTTTAATAAAGTTATAGATATATTACAAGCTCCTGTTTTGATCCAATTATATACCAATATGTCACGTGGAAGAAATTAGATCAGACTCTCAACCATCAACACAAATTTTCATTAAAATAATGAATAGCAATGATCACAATACACTGCCCTGTGGCACTCCCTATTCTAATATTACATTTCATTCTCTAATATATTACTTTTAGCAGTTTGAGAATTCCTCTGCCAAATAAGTTAAGTTTTTATCAGCTCCAATTATTTTCAACTTATATAGTTAAGAAGGTGGTTAAAGATGGGTTTATGAAGAGTATTGTCAGTGTAGGTGGACATTGACTGATGCATCTACAAATTTCTATGGCTGTGTTAGAAAACTGAGGAGAAGGGAGGGTGTTGAGACACTCATAGGTAAGGATGGAGAAGAAGTTACTGAGCATTTGAAAAAGGTTGTGATTTTAAATAACTGGTTTAGTGAGAGCATTAGGGACAATGAATCAGCAATGGGAGGGTCTAAATTGAGACATGAGCTTACCAATACAATTAAAAATGAGCAGAGCAAAAAATTTGAAATCCATCCTGAGGATATCATGAAGGAACTAAGAAAGTTGAAAAAACATAAAGGGGAAGACATAGATAATATTACTACAGTTGTCTTAAAGGTTATGACATTGTACCTTATCTTGAATTTTTATTTAAATTGAGTCTGGATACTTGCTGCTTACCAGAGGACTAGAAATGTGTGATAGTAGTGCCGGTAAATAAAGGAGGGTTGAAAATAGAGTCGAAAATTATAGGCCAGACAGTTCAACATCAGTGGTAAGTAAATTAATGGAGAGATCGATATACAACCACATCAGAAATATATGTGAGGCGCCTAAGTGGTTTTCAAGTATGCAACATGGCTTTACGATTGGCAAGAATATTCGTGCAAATCTTAGTTGGTGGGATATATGCAAAATATTTCTGATGAAATGGACAAGGAAGGCCAAATTGATATTGTAGCACTAGATCTTTCAAAGGCGTTTGACAGAGTGAGCCATAAAATAGTAGTAAATAAGGTAAAAACTATTGGAATGGACGAGAAAATGATTTTCTGAGTAGAAAATTAAAAAAAAAACAAAAAAACCAGAAAGGTAGGAAAAGCATTATCAAAAGAAGTGGAAGTAAAAATGGGTATGAGGAAAGAAGTGCTTGTTTAAGACTTAAAATTTAAATATCTTGTCATTACATTTGATAACAAGCTTAACTGGGCAGGACACATTGGACAGGTGGTAGGAAAAGGTTTCAAAATTCTGCACTCGTTGGAGAGAGTGATGAGCGGATCTATGAGAGAAGTAAAGGAATTAAGTTACAAAACTTTGATCACACCATTGTTTGAATATGATAGTGTAGTATGCAACCCACCTGTATCAAATACAGTAGTTGGAGAGGGTACAAAATAGGGCTGCTAGCTGTGTTTCTGGAAATTACTGCAGAATAGATATGACAAAAGAGCTGGAATGGGATTCATTTGTATACAGGAAGAGAGTGAAGAGGGTCATGGGAGTGTACTAGGTGTATATTAGTGATGAGGCAGGGAAACATATTTGTGTAGGAACGAAAAGCAATGCATGAAAGGGAAAAGATGACCATGACCACAAGCTGGCACTCAATTTCAGGCACAAGGGTGTGGGAACATTATCTTTTTTAGGTATGCAAAAAGTCAAATGCAAAAAGTTTCCATCTTTGATTCTAAAATAAGCAAAGATGCTTCATCAGAATGGGAGAAAATAATACGTGGAATGCCACAAGGTTCTGTCCTAGGACCCCTCCTCTTTTTGTTGTACATCAATGAGTTTCCTGGAAACTTATCTGACAAAGTTAAGAGTGTTTTATTTGCAGTTGACAGTAACCTGGCTGTGAAAAAAAAAGCAATTTAGAATTTAATGTAAATGAAGTACTTAGTGAAGTAGCAAATTGCTTTAAGGCAAATTCATTAATATTAAATTTTGAAAAAAACACATTATATTAGGTTTAAAACAAAAAATTATGCACAGCCAGATTTACAAGTAAGCTATAAAAATAACTCAATATTAGAAATTCCTTGGGATTAAAATATATGAGAAATTCTGTTGGCACAAACATGTCAATTCACTTCCGAAGAAGTTAAGTAGTGCCACCTTTGCAATACGAACACTTTCTCTATCATCAGATCTAGAGTTAACGAAACAGGTGTACTCATCATATTTTAATTCAGTGATGTCATATGGCATATTTTTTTTGGGGAAACTCTTCACAAAGTAAAAAAGTTTTCACAGCACGGAAAAGAGCTATTAGGATGATTTGTAGGGTAAAACCAAAAACTTTTTGCAGACAACTTTTTAAAAAACTCAATATTCTTACAATGACTTCTCAGTATATATATTCTCTCATGTGCTTTGCCATAGATCATTTTAACCTTTTTACTATTAATTCACAGGTACACAATTTCTATACAGGAAACAGAAATAATTTTCACGTAACACAAACATCTCTGTCATAAGTACAAAGAGGAGTTAATTATCCTGGTATACATCTGTTTAATAAACTTCTGAAGAGTATAAAACAGTCTGCGGATAATAAAGATATATTTAAAGAAAACTGAGAGATTATCTTATTGGCAACACCTTCTACAACATTCAAGAATTTGAACAAAATAATTAATTTTATTCAATATGACTTTTGCAAAACTCAGTTTTAAAAATTAACATTTATTGTTATTCTCTTTATTTGTGTTTGTGACATATAATTGTTTTTATTATGATTATGACTCATATTGTATGTACACTCCTGGAAATTGAAATAAGAACACCGTGAATTCATTGTCCCAGGAATGGGAAACTTTATATACACATTCCTGGGGTAAGATACAACACATGATCACACAGACAGAACCATAGGCACATAGACACAGGCAACAGAGCATGCACAATGTCGGCACTAGTACCGTGTATATCCTCCTTTCGCAGCAATGCAGGCTGCAATTCTCTCATGGAGACAATCGTAGAGGTGCTGGATGTAGTCCTGTGGAACGGCATGCCAAGCCATTTCCACCTGGCGCCTCAGCTGGACCAGAATTCGTGCTGGACGTGCAGACCGCGTGAGACGACGTTTCATCCAGTCCCAAACATGCTCAATGGGGGGCAGATCCGGAGATCTCACTGGCCAGGGTAGTTGACTTACACCTTCTAGAGCACGTTGGGTGGCACGGGATACATGTGGACGTGCATTGTCCTGTTGGAACAGCATGTTCCCTTGCCGGTCTAGGAATGGTAAAACGATGGGTTCGATGATGGTTTGAATGTACCGTTAACTGTTCAGTGTCCCCTCGACTATCACCAGAGGTGTACGGCCAGTGTAGGAGATCACTCCCCACAAAATGATGCCGGGTGTTGGCCCTGTGTGCCTCGGTCGTATGCAGTCCTGATTGTGGCGCTCACCAGCACGGCGCCAAACACGCATACGACCATCATTGGCACCAAGGCAGAAGCGACTCTCATCACTGAAGACAACACGTCTCCATTCGTCCCTCCATACACGCCTGTTGCGACACCACTGGAGGCGGGCTGCACGATGTTGGGGCGTGAGCGGAAGACGACCTAACGGTGCGCGGGACCATAGCCCAGCTTCATGGAGACGGTTGCGAATGGTCCGCTCTGATACCCCAGGAGCAACAGTGTCCCTAATTTGCCGGGAAGTGGCAGTGCGGTCCCCTACGGCACTGCGTAGGATGCGACGGTCTTGGCGTGCGTCCGTGTGTCGCTGCTGTCCGGACCCAGGTCGACGGGCACGTGCACCTTCCGCCAACCACTGGCGACAACATCGATGTACTGTGGAGACCTCACGCCCCACATGTTGAGCAATTCGGCGGTACATCCACCCGGTTTCCCGCATGCCCACTATACGCCCTCGCTCAAAGTCCGTCAACTGCACATATGGTTCACGTACACGCTGTCGCGGCATGCTACCAATGTTAAAGACTGAGATGGAGCTCCGTATGCCATGGCAAACTGGCTGACACTGACTGTGGCGGTGCCCAACCGCTGCGCAGCTAGCGCCTTCGACGGCCAACACTGCTGTTCCTGGTGTGTCTGCTGTGCCATGCGCTTGATCATTGCTTGTACAGCCCTCTCGTAGTGTCCGGAGCAAGTATGGTGGGTCTTACACACCGGCGTCAATGTGTTCTTATTTCAATTTCCAGGAGTGTATGTGTATTAACAATGACATGTTTCAAATCCCAGAGGGATCCATGAAACGAGATTGATAAATAAATAATAAATATACTTCCTTTCTGAAACTTCATAGTATGATCATCTTTGCAGGAAGTACAATTACTTCCACAAATAATTCATAGTTGTTTCTTCCCGGAGGGCTCAAGTCTGGATATTTAAAAAAATTTATGGTATGACTGTTGCTTTCTTGAAATTACAGTGTTTGTAGGAAAAATATGTTATTAGTAGAATACTTAAACTCACCTTTATAAGGAGTAGGTGGTGGTAACTACCAGAAAAACACTAAATCTTTTGTGAGCAGCTGGTATCTGTTGATAGGACATAAGAGGTTTGTCTGATTGACAGGTGTTGTAGTTTTTTTAAAAAAATTTAATTTAATTGCAATGGAGCACAGGCTCCGGTGGCAATTTCCCTACACACCCATCTTCCCCCTATCCTGCACCTACCTACATTTGCCCTCTACAAAGTTTATCTTTAAATTCTTTCAAAGTTTTCGGTAAATTATTCATAATTTCTCTTGGTAACTCATTCCAATCCCTGACACCCTTACCTAAAAAAGAGAATCTTCCTACACCCTTGTGCCTGAAATCGAGTGCCAGCTTGTGGTCATGGTCATGTTTTCCCTTCCATGCACTACTTTTCATACCTATTGCAATATCTTTCCATGCCTCATCACCAGTATATGCCCTGTACACTCCCATGACCCTCCTCATTCTCCTCCTGTCTTGCAATGAATCCCATTCCAGCTCCTTTATCATATCCGTCACTGATTGCATTCTGCGATAATTTCCAGAAACAAATCTAGCAGCCCTTTTTTGCACCCTCTCCAACTCCTGTATTTGATATGTAAAATGAGGGTCCCATACTACACTACCATATTCGAGCAATGGTCTGACCAAAGTATTATAACACAATTCCTTGACTTCTCTCGTACGTCCCATCATCACTCTCTCCAACAAGTGGAGAACTTTGAAACCTTTTCCTACCACCTGTCCTATGTGTCCTGCCCAGTTAAGTTTGTTATCAAAAGTAATTCCAAGATATTTACATTTCAAGTCTTCAGCAAGCAATTCTTTCCCCACCTTATATTAATAATTAACCTTTTGTTTTTTATTTGTGTATCTAATAAGCTGACTCTTTTTGGCATTTATCTTCATTCCATGTTTACCAACCCAATTAGATATCCTGTCCAGATTCCCCTTCAAATGTTTACAATCCTCTTTCGTTTTGATTCTTTTATACAGCATTATGTCATCTGCAAACAATCTAATTTCAGATAGTAAACAATCAACACAATTATTCATTAGAATAATGAATAGCAATGGTCCCAATACGCTACCCTGTGGCACACCCATGTTTACTTCAACTTCTTTTGATACTACATTTCCTACCCTAACTTTCTGTTTTCTACCTTTTAAGAAATTCTTCTACCCAGCAAATGACTTTCTTATCCACTCCAATGGTTTTTACCTTATTTACTACCATTTTATGGCTTACTCTGTCAAACGCCTTAGACAGATCTAGTGCTACACTATCAATTTGGCCTCTCTTGTCCATTTCATCTGAAATATCTTGCATATATCCCACCAACTGAGATTCGCATGAATATCCTTGCCTGAAACCATGTTGCCTGCTTGAAAACCACTTACGTTCCTCACATATATTTCTGATGTGGTTGCATATCAATCTTTCCATTAATTTACCTACCACTGATGTGAAACTGATTGGCCTGTAATTCTCAACTCTATTTTCTCACCCCTCCCTTATGTACCGGTACTACTATTGCACTTTTCCAGTCCTGTGGTAAGCAGCAAGTGTGTAGACTCAATTTAAATAATATTTCAAGATAAGGTACAATGTCACATCCAGCTATCTTTAAGATATCTGTAGTAATATTATCTTCACCAGCCCCTTTATTTTTTTTTTCAGCTCTCTTATTTCCTTCATGATTTCCTCAGGATGGATATCAAATTTTTACTATCGTCATTTCTAATTGTGTTGTTAAGCTCGTTCGCTGAATTAGACCCTCCTGTTTCTGATTCATTGTCCCTAATGCTTTCACTGAACCAGTTACTTAAAATCCCTGCCTTTTTCAAATCGTCAGTAACTTCTTCTCCATCCTTATCTATAAGTGTCTCTACACCCTCCCTTCCCCTCAGTTTCCTGATCACTTAGCATTATCGGGGGTTCACCACGAAGAGGTAAACTAGCTTTACACAACTAGAGATGACCACTAACACTTAATTTTAAACGTGAGGAACTTGGGAAAATTTTATTTTTGCAGGCAAGGGGATCAGAGGCTGGAACAATTAGGGCGTGATAGAGTGAATAGTTTACCCCAAATGGTGAAAGAATTCAGTGTAAGGAGTCGTGGAATACAGAAGTAGGTTTGTAAGGGAAATTGACGCGTTAGCATGTACCCCGCCGCAATCAATCAATCAATTGAACCAGGCGACTAGACATAAGCTGAAGAGCCCGGGAACTTCCGACGAGTCTCGATAATGCTCGAAGTATTAGTTACACTGGTTGCCACCTGAGCGCTGCTTGGCTAACCAGGATATTTCAAATAAACAACTGCATTTGATTTTATTTCCACTTATATTTATTAAAACGAAGTGTAACAGCTAAAATGTAATTAGTCTATTGAGGGAGTAACAGTGGTTGTTGTTGTCATGGCTTATTGCCGCTTTGACAACAGGGTCATTAGCGCCGTGGGCAAGTAACTAATATGAAGGCAGAGATGCGACGATCGTTTAAATTTACATGATGCTATTTGTTTATTTACGGCGATTAATTCATGTAAGGAGAATAGCATCTGATGTTTACGTTGTATTCACTATTGCAGTTACTACAAACAGGAAGATAAGGAACAAGAAAGTTTATTAAAAATTAGAGACTGTTTAGAGGAAACATAAGAAATTACGAAATGTATCAAAGAAATAAATAATCGTTATACGTCTTTCTCATAAAAATAAAATTTTTCGTCATTTTCCACCGGATTTGTTGAAGTAATTGCAAGTAATACAAAAACTGAAGTAGCCACGTACATTGCCTGTGCAAGACGCTTTATCCTTATGATAATATAATATGATCAGAATATCCCAAAATACCTAATTCACGAAAGAAAAGAAACAGTTATCCTCGAAACGTAATAATGTCGTTCAGTCTGAATTTCAGCTTAGCGCTTAATTTAAGCTATGCTCCCATCCTCTCTGAGGTATGATCAAACACATCTCATTTTTTTCGTTTTATTTCTTCGTGAATTCGGTCCATTCCTTCTCGTTGCGGAGCTGTTGGACGAGGTGCCTAGTGTAGTTGAAGAGAGCTCATCCAGGCTAGAACAAAACTTTTTTTTACGATCCCATTAAACTGTATTCTGAGAGGTCCCAGAGGTGCTAATTGGGTCGCTGAGCGGTCATAAAACACCGTCGGCCGCTATACGACCAAGTCAGGACCGTGTTAACAGCTCGACCAACCATTGCTGTGGCAAACGCATTAAGTTCGCTATTTTCAGAGGCAATTTTTCGTTTTTCCAAGAACATGAGATCCGGTAATGTTTTTGTGACTGAAACGTTATGTAAACAACTGGAGAAATGCACAAATGCACGGATGAACTATGAAAACCTTCTCCAAATGTAGCTAATAGTTACATATTTCTTGAACCAAACATTCTTGATTTGTTTCTAGAAAATGTATTTTCTGTTTCTAGCTAGATCTTAAATAGGATACCTAAAGAGGATCGTATAATCTACATTATCATAGCAGGGTCGGCGTTGGAGGGAGGCGAGGGGGGGGGGGGGTAAACGGGTCAAATGTACCCGGGCCTGCCGGCTGAGGGGGGGGGGGGGGCGATCAGCGGCAAAAAAAAAGGTCGCCTATTTTACCCCGGGCCCGAAATTCCTAGCGCCGGCCCCGTGTCATAGTAAATGAAAACTGTTGAATTTAGCTCTGAGGTTTAGATGTGGTGATAACATTGCCACATACACAAGTTTAGATACTAAGGTAAATTCAGTCTAACGAGAATTAATTGGACCTCAACTTTTTGCATAAAATTGCAAAACTATCTCATTACACTGAATGAATATCTGTAACATAATTTCTTCATCATTAAAACTAATGCCTGGCGAAAGTAGCCATTACACGACTTTCAAAATGTCTAGAATTAACATAGAAATTGGTTTGCTTTTCATCTAAAAATTTATTAGAAAAATGTAGTTAAGTTGCACTATTTCATACAGTACGGTAAAACGGAGGCAGTAAATGAGTTTAGAATAAAAATCTTTCAGCTAAGTTAAGGTTTAAGCCCAAAAATATAAATGTAGTTCTCTTTAATGATGATTATTTTTAATCAACCTGCATACAAGAGTAAATTTAGAGTGCCATCCCTAGGTTAACAATGCCAGAGCAAGTATAAATTAAATCACTTGACCATTCAGCAACAAAGGGTAGATCTTTTTAGCCAAATTTGATTAAAATTACAATCGTGATATGAGTTAGCATATATGAAATTACTTGTAATGCGTAGTTGCCAGTATTAATACCAAATTTTAAAAAAAAAAATCCCTCACAGGAAATGTTTCCTAACATTAGTATTCAAGTGGAATTCTTTGGACAGAAGTTTGATTGTTTCTGGTGGGATAGCATGGGACCAACATTATGATTATGAATCACTTCTTGGAGTGGGTTTCAAATGGGAAAAAAGGGGGGGCGACAGATTTGTTTGTGAAATTACCACAGAACATAATTAGTAACGGAAAGAATAAATATAAGCATTAGTACGGCACCTAACTTCCCTAATATTACCTGTCCTGTCACTGCGATCCTAATACAATGGTGGATGAAACATTTTATCGGAATCATAAATGAAAAGAATTGTTCGCATAATCCAAGCCCAATCTGCATTACAATTTTCCTAAGGACTGTGGCAAGCAATCACGAATAGGGCGATTCTTCTCTGTAAACTGAAAATCAATTGCTTGAACTTGTTAATTAGCCTCCATTGCCTTCACCCGGCTCCATTGCAATTAAATTAAATTAAAAATTAAAAAAGGTGGTTGGTACTTGGTAGTGGTAGGTTTAAGTTATTTCTCAATTTCCATAGTATGCAACGTCTGGTAGCACAGTGCATAACCCAGCCACCTTCCAAATTTCATGGTGACAGATACGAATACAGGTGCAGTCTCGCGTTTTCACTGGTTTTGGTTTGTTCATGTTACGCCAGAACGCTCTATGGTTCAGATTTCATGTTGAACTGTAGGTCCATGAGGAAATAAACTGGCCGTTCCTATATTGGCTTAGCACTGCACCTTCGGGATGACGTTATCAAACTTTGTGTTGTGAAATAAGTTAAGTAAAGGTGGTAGTTTCGACAAGTATAAAAACAAGTTTGAATGGCAAAGGTTTAGCTCCGAATTCCCTTTCAAGCACAAGAGATTTTTTTTTTGATTGTTGCTTTATGCCTTGTTGAAGTCGAAGTCATTAGAGGCGGGAAAGGACTGGGAACAAGGAACGTGAATAAATTTGGCCATGGCCTATTGAAGGAAGAAACTCGGAATTCATCTGAAGTGATTTGGGTAAACTATGGGAAACCGAAATCTGGATGCCAGAAAGGGGATTCGAACCGGATTCCTCCGGAATGCGAGGCCAGAGAGTTAACCGCCCATCGATCACGCTCGGTGGCAAAAGAGGGCAGGAGTAGTATCATCTTCTAAGGGGTCACTCAGTATCTAACCTCTTATTTGTTATTGTACCCGCTATTGGAATCAACGAGTAACAAAAAGTCTCCTTGCAAGAATTCTTGCACTGCGCGACAATGCCGGTCGATAGAACGGGATCATCAGATGTTTTCACCGAAGTCGACGGCGCAGCTGTGACAGCTGTAGAACATTTAAACTGGCATTGTTTGCCGCATGTCACCTGATCGTCAACGAGTTCTTCAGCAGTCCAGTAAACGCCCTGAACGAGTTCATGTACCTAATTAATTTGCTAAAGAACATTCGTGCTCTTTTAACGGCGCGTGGTGCGTGAACAGTAACGCTCTGGCCTTGAATTCGGGAGGACGCGGGTTCCAATACCCGTCCGGTAATCCAGATTTGGGGTTTCCATGGTTTTCCCAAATCACTCCAAGCGAATGCCGGGATGCTTCTTTCAAAAGGTCATGGCTGAGTTCCTTCCAGTTCCTTGCCCTCAATCCCACTCCGCGACTAATGACCACTTCATTGACGAGGTGTAAAGCCATATTTAAAAAAAAAAAATTTTAGAAATGTATTAAACTTAAATAATTATGTTTCGAGCCATAATTGCTCGCCTCTTCAGTTAACAAAAAAAAAACATATATATATTCACTTCTTATTTTGTTTCAACTGATTCAAAAATTAACTATTGCAGAAGTTATTGTGCTTGTATTTCCAGGATTCTGCCATAGGGGAGCGTGCATAAACCACGTAGCTCCATTTTGGCCTCCTGTGAACCCCCCTCTCCCCCCCCCCCACGTACCACTACGTAGTTTTTGTCTCTCCCCCCCCCCCCCCCCCCCCGCTTAGCACGTAACTTTTTTCCCTTTTGATTCCAGAAGGCATTTTGTACTGTTTTCTCCTATCAGGCTATTGTAAATCACATACGGAGATAATTAACTGAGGGAAATACATATTCACATGCTGTTGGGAGTTCTGTTCCTCATTTTAACTATGAAAAATGTTGTGAAAGGAATGCTACGTGGCCTGGCTCGGAACCCCCCTTCCCCCCACGTAGCCCAGCGTAGCCTTCCAGCCAACCCCCCCCCCCCCCCCGGACCGAGCCACTTAGTTTGTGCACGCTCCCTATATTCCCCAGGTAAGTATTCCAGGAATCAAGATAAACAAATTTGAAAGTTTTTACCTAATTTGAGACTTCAATCACTCACTAAACTATGACAATACAATAGATTTAAAACTTTTTGAAGTGAAGTTTCTTTGGACATGTTAGGGAAAAATATATTGGATTCACGTGCCCATGCGCTGCAACGTTCTGCACTTAACGATACTTTGATGAAAGCACCTTCGACAGTGTCTGTTGTTATTTAAGCTCGTGTTAAACACTGAGTATTCGCTATACCGTCTGAAGTTAGATCGCGTTACGCGTTTCGTTTTATATGCATGTATGTATAATTGTGAATTTATGTGTTTCATGTATGTTTTCTATGTGGCTGAAGCTGCCCACGTGATGCACGCGGCGGCAGTTCACGACATTAAAGCCGTCTTCCCATGAGACACAGCTGTCACCAGCTGCGGTGCGTAGGTCATGCAGGCTGACCCCATCCGTCCCCCTGTGGTCTGGCCTTCGGTCCCGCCACTACAGGCACCATGACGTATGCCGCCGCACAGTGCTGAATAATGTCTTGCGTCTCTGAAGGCCTTGCCTGTATGTACGGGCGAGGCTGTGGTATTAACTTGCAGGGCTGCTCGTGCAAAGTCCGATAATAACACAAAGATCTGGTATTTATTTTGACCAAAACAGGCTGTGCCAGCCATAAAGTAACTCTAAACGTGAACTGAAATTCGGCGCTATGTTTTGTAGGTGGATACAGAGAGCGAAAGACTTTGGCCAGAAAACAATTCTACGTGTTGTGCTGTTTTGTAACTTTTGTTGTAATTGTTTTTGCACTTCTTTTTACAATATTAGCCTCGTAAGTGATGATGTTTTGGAGGGCTTGCCGAATTTAAGTTAACAGCACCGAACAATATGAAGGTTATTTCTGGTGGCTTTTTGGCTGACGAATAAGCGAAAGAAATAATATGGCACTGAGGGAGAGGATATGAGTGTTGGAATAATATACAATTATGATGGATGCGTTATGATTATGTGGAATTAATTCATTCAGTGTCGTAGACTGTAATGTGCGGACAGAATGTAAAAGGAAATCATGAACCTTTAAGGGTGTACATCAAACATTATAATACCGGGTGTTTCAAAAATGACCGGTATATTTAAAAAATCAATAAAAACTAAACGGGCAGCGATAGAAATACACCGTTTGTTGCAATATGCTTGGGACAACAGTAAATTTTCAGGCAGACAAATTTTCGAAATTAGTTACAATTTTCAACAACAGATGTCGCTGCAGGTGATTTGAAAGATATAGAAGTAAACGCAGTCTGTGAGTTCGCCATTCTGTAAGTCGTCTTTCTGCAGTAAGCGTGTGCTGTTCACAGATTACAATTTTGCTGTGAAAAAATTGTTTGTTCCTTAAAATAATCGTATTTTAGAATTTTCCAGACTGCAGCGCCATCTGTTGTTGAAAATTGTAAGTAATTTCGAAAGTTTGTCTGCCTGAAAATTTATTGTTGTCCCAAGCATATTGCAACAAACGGTGTATTTCTATCGCTGCCCGTTTAGAATTTATTGATTTTTTAAAATATAGGCCTACCGGTCATTTTTGAAACACCCGGTATATGGACGAGATTGGATTGTAGACTCCAGTGATTGACAATGAGGTGAAAAGTGATTCGAGGAATAAAAATCGTTTTCAAAAGAAAGAAAAACCAAAATTTTATTGTTCCGGTTTTGTCCTAATGCTGATTTTTAAGGTGGTGGTTTATCAAAAAGAAGACGTTTTTTTAATTTGAGAATGACATAAAGTGAAAGTTCTCTTGTAAGATCAAAAGTAAGTATAACGCAATAATTCTATTTGTGAATTCTTATCACATTTATATGTCAGAAATTTCTGCGTCATGACGTAGCGGCTTATAACGTTAAGAATAATTTACTGCTGGGTGATCAATCATTAATCCTAATCCTGATTTGGTCCTCCCCCTCCCACTTCAATCATCTTGATTTCTATTTAGCAACGAGGTGTTATTATTTATAGATATCATCCGGCAAGATGATGACGATACTAATCAATCTGTGAAATCATTTTTTTTATCTAGTTCATGAGATGACATCGGTATAGTCTTTGCTGCATTAGAATACTCACTGTATTGTTTAGACTGGTGAATTTTCGTTTACTGGTATTAGCAGCGGATGTTTTTCTTTCTGTTAGGAAACAGGCGGTAATTAGACTTCCCGAAAAAAAAACCCCTTTTGTCACTTATTTGAAGAGGTGGCAGTAGAGGGAAAGGGTCTTTTATTTCTTGTCTCCTGTTTCGACTTAATCCGCTCACAGCACGAAAAAGTTTTATGAGGTTTCTCGAGATAAAAAACAGTGGATATTTCTTGCCACTGTGTTCGTAATGTGCCCAAGCTATCGCTGAATGTCTACGTGGGATTTAAATTTTTAATGAAGTTCTGTTACCGGTTGTAATACGGAACTAGCGAGTGATTTTTCGCAGTTTCGTATAGATTGAAAAGATACTCGCCCTGACATATAAATGCGTTAAGGATACCAAATTAATTATCCCGATGAATAATTCTGTCATTTGTAATGTTCTATTTATTTAGCTATAGCTATTGTCAGTTTCTTGATAGTAAAATGAAATGTTATCTATTTACAGGTAGTTTGTTTATGATTTTTGTTGTCATACTTTCTATTGCTCACATGTTGTAGTTCCCGCATTGAAATGTCTAGGCTCGTTATGCCGAGAAAACATTTTCGTGCATGAGATTCAAGATTTTAATTATATAAAAAATGTTCCTTTAATATTTATTTTTAATTGCAAAAAGCAGGCTTAAATATAAGTTACACCCTCTAATTACAACAGACAACACGAGTGCGGAATTAAAAGAAAAGTGTACATTTATAAAATAAAACACAAAGAAATACATGTTTGTTTAAGATTACACAAAAAATTGAACTCAGCCATCAAAGAAAAAGAACAGAAACTGACAGACAATAAACAAATTGTTCCCGGCTAGGGAGAGCACGAAATTCCATCAGTTTGGGCGCATACTGGGTAAATGTTGATATGAATTTTTATCACTTATCGTAATGGAGTAAGCTGTCGGTGACCACGATATATCCTTCACAATGATGAAACACCTTTCAATGCCATCCACCAACTGAGATGGGTTCATTCTTGGCAGCAAATGACGAAAAACAGCACGACAAATGATGTCATGACAAAAACGCGTCCTCCACGTTTCTGAAGTCCGCGTACACAACATGCGGACTACACGGGGTCTCTCCCCCAAGTGCATGACCACTCTCACTCCCCGCCTCCGGGAGTGGCATCTCTACCTGCGTCAAACAAAGCAACCAAGCCGACAATATGACGCCTGCAGGAATTTGCCAACCTTCCCTATCTTCCAAAACGGCTGGATGAAATGTCTCACAAATGGAGAGGTGACGGAAAATCAATGACAGCAGAGGCTGGACATTACACGCGACTATGTGGATTGTGTTTTTATTACTGTATTAAGGGAACGACAACTGAGTTCTTAACTACTTTGTAAAGATTGGTTACTCTGCAGCATAATACTAAATATAGTCACTTGTTTAGAAAGTGTTTATATTTGTCGCTGTGGTAATGGTTTCGCGACTCGTCTTCAACTTTCTGACTTGAAACTGAACAATAAAGTTCCTATTGCTGTGGAGTAAGACTAAACCTTGAACATCGTAACGCTGTTGCTAAGGTCCATTTTACATTTGGTTGGTCACTATAAGGCCTTTGGGCAGTTATAGGGTTACCCATTATTTAAAGGATACCCTGTATACCAAGCATATTGTGATATACGTAGTCACAGTTTCTATAGCCGACCTTCACCTATCTCAGGGTTTGATTGTTAGCCGTAAAGGAAGCCGTCAAAGTCACATCTAGTCATTATGGTGTGAATAAATGGTATTTCCTTTATCTCTCTATGCTGTATTTCTTGTCCTGTGAAGTTCGCATGCGTCCCTCGTCACTATTTGCAATGAAAACTGTAAAAATAGTTCTGACCACTTGTTGCCAGTAATGGTGCTAATGGACCCTGGCTAAATTGCGTTTCTGGAACCCAAAGCTTTCTCTACCATTCCAGGAAATTAAGTTCTGAGTCATCAGCTTGGAAGTAATTCGCTGGACATTATCCGTGCTTCCGATCATTCCCCGCGAACGACTTCTTTGTCCGCTAACTGGTCGAGTGTTATCAGAATTCATCTCTCCATGAAAGAGTCTCCCCATTCCGAGGCAAAGCCGAGTTCAGCGACCCAAGGCGGCTGATACGCATGTGGACTTGTCGCTTCACATTCTAGTTAACAGCGTGCCACTATGTCCGGCCCCTTACAAAAATCAAATTCGTAGACTATCATCACTGCCACTGTCTTGAACGTACAGTTACAGCTTTATAAAAGCGCTGACTCTTTATAGACTTTTCAGTTTGACAATTTACACTGGCGGAAATTAAAATCCCAACTCCCAGACGGAGTTGTGATAAATGAAGAAATTTGGTCGCAGGTATCACCATATGAAGAGTAGACTCTATTAAATGATTAAAAATTGAATGCTTTAATTGTAATAATGAGAGAATTACGGGACTGTTCATAATGTAAAATTGGTGTATAAGTGGCGAACAGTGTAAATTACTCGAAGCTTGGTTACACTCTCTGAATCCTATGCAATGTGTTCCATTAACCTGATTTCATTGCCAGTATCGTCTAACCTGGTGTAATGCAAAACGCAATTGGTCACGTGAATGGCGTACATTTGTGTTTAGAGACGACTCTCGATTCTGTCTGTGACAAAGTGATAATCGAGAATATGTTCGTAGGCGTAGTGGTAAAACAGCTTACCCTGCTGTGATTTCAGAGCGTCACACAGGTGCAGCCACTGGTGTCATGGTTTTAGGGCGATCAGTTTCGACAGAAATACTGAGCAGGTTGTTCTTGAAAGCACAATGACAGCCCACTGCATCCATTGTGTCCGCCATCCAATCGCATCTTCCAACAGGATGATACCCGTCCTGATACTGCGGTCATCGCAACACAAGCTCTGAAAGGGATTACGATCGCAATTTGGACTGGACGATCCACAGGTTTTTACCCAATAGAGCATGTCTGGAATACCAGGAGTAGACACATTAGGTCACATAGTCACCCAGCACAAATTGTGCAAGAATTGACTCCACAAGACATGCAGGCGTAAAAAGACATAGCCCAAGAAGACATCTGAACATTTATTGATTCAATGCCGGCAATGATCCCGAATGTATAGATGCTCAAGGTGGGCGCACTTCTTACTGGTAACTGTATCTAAAGGTAATAAACTTAGCCTGTTACATTTCAATTCGTTATCATTTCTTCTGGGTATGACCATGGATATATCTACAAGGTTTTCTAAAATTCCACCATTCCTGTCTGAGTGTTGGGATTTTAATTATCGCCAGTGTATTTGCAGCCTAGCGCTCGACTTCTGTTCTTATTCACATTCCATATGTTCAATCAGTAACAGAATTTTTAGACATTAATTATTTATAACGCCTGCCTCGGTAGCGTAGGGGCTTAAGTACTGGATCCTCGTGCCGAGGGTCGCGGGTTCGAGCCCGGCCTTGGGGATGGGTATTTAAGTCGTATGTGTTTTAATGTCTTGTCCGGCCTGAGATGTCTATAATTAGTCGGAAACGATATATAGTGGAGAAACCGAAAACAATGGATGATTCGTAATCATACCTGAGCTGGCTGCTTGAATAAGACGAAAGTAATTAAAATATTTATAATGCTCATTCGAAAGCGTATAATAAAATTTTGTGCTAATTCATGTGATATAAATGTTGACTGCAGTGATATTTTTCACTAACTCGGTTCTCTGATATGAATAACTTAATAAATAACCGCATACTAGTAATCCGTAAATTTTCTAGTAAATTTGCTAGTTTCAGTCACTAACATAAGACTTTTGTCAATACAAAAAAAGTTGGGCACCGATAACAGGTTTTAACTTAATCTCGTATACATCAATGAGGAGGTAAATATAGAATTTTGTAATAACTATTTTCCTATAGAGCGTACAGCCATTCTGTGTAATGTACCCTTGTACTAACGGGGAAAAGCAACCTTAATGTGGTGCTGATTCAGCCGCAGAGGTGAACGCTGTTGCAGTTGTGGAGACTGAAACTCATTCACTTCAAAAACGCTATAGAACATGAACATATCCGAAACATGATCCTATAAACCCTCCAATATCGTTTAAGAGGGAGTACAAGCAGTAAAAAAAAGTAAGTCATGTTTTATGTAGCAATTCAATTTGCGGAAGGGGGCACCGGATATTGACTTGGGAGAACGCTTTTGGGATTTATCTGGTATTCTAAATGAGTAGAACTCAACCTATCCATCCCTTATGCAAATGAAATACTACGTTACCATTTAGGATATAAATCATCCAATGAAATTTTGTTAAAATTCTCGTTTTATCCTCCTCCATTTCATAAATGCAGGCGAAGTTGGTATTTTATGCTCTGGAAATGTATCGAGAGCACTAATTCAACTCTCTCGAAGGGTATCCGTTTGATTTTGCAGGAAATTTAAAAATCACTGATTAATTATAGCCGTAAGGTAAATTCATATATTTTTATTCGTTTAGGAAATAATTTTAAATGAAATACCACCCAGCTGCACTTGATAGTGGCTCGTGATTTCTCACCATGAAATTCCATGTTTCCAAGGCTGACGCTAATATAGCAGTATATTTTCTATCTGATGCCAATAACGAGGATCATTCCTCTGATCTTTTTTCATCTAAATTCAGCTAGTGAACTAAATTCCAAAGGATTAAACAAATTCTGAAGCGTGATGTGACTTTGAAAAACTGAGTTGTATGTAGTTTTTGTAGTTGACAACTATAGTTTAAACCTATCTGTTACTACTAAGAAAACTTTAAGTTTACTCGAAAAAACGTTCATTTTATGCTGACGAATACATAATTACGTTAATCATTAACATTATGATCAAAAGTGTTAGACAAAAAAAAAAAAAAAATTAAAAAAATCGGGAGTTAAGACGTAAAATTAGTAAATAATTTCCTCAATATGACTGATAGTAGGATTAAAGAATGGCAGGCATGTATTTTCTTTTTCTTTTCTTTTTTTTTTCGTTTAATATTGCAACGTGTTTGCAATTGACCACATTTAAGTACAACAATAAGTTTCGATTTCTGTTCCTATTACATTTTTTAAAGTAATTGTTTCTGTTAACATAAACTGCACAAGCCAAAAATAAATGTTTAGAAACTTGTAACCGTTTACTAACTGAAGTTCCAGTGCAAAAGTTGCCTACCCGAAGTACAAAATCCCGTATTTAATCTAATAAATAATATACATAAAAGTATCATTCCAAAAGCGAGTTGAAATTTTTTTGTTTACCAATGAAATGTTCTTAAATTCATTCCTGAATAAAGAAAGTAAAAATCCAGGCTATTAATATATTTTGATCTCCATTTTTATGCCTATTGTCTGTAAAAATGTGGAGAGTTATATTTTTTAATGAAATAAACAATTTTCAGTGTATAGTGCAACCTGGATTCTTTTATCCTCCTCACGTCATCACCAGTAAGCTCTTAGTCTGGATCGAAATAATGTATTGTGCAGTTATTTCTTAGCTAAATAGTTTTTTGTCATTACCGTTTTAAGCGAAAAAGGTATTCTTCTACTGTATTTCAAGCTCCACCATTTAAACGTCAAATATGTATGTATTAAAAAGATAGTATTGTTTGGACTTGTAGGGAGTTGAGAAATATTAAAAGCAACACTTGAATAGCAAACTTTTGTACCATAGTTGTAAAGACGTGACGCTAAGGCAGAATAACTCATGTAGCGCCATCTGAAAAATAAGATCTTGTATGAATCTACAGGAATGGTAAGATGGTAAGATGGTGGCCACTCTTGATACATTATTTCTATGAAAGGCCGGTTGTGTAAATAGAACTGATATTCAAATATATATGTGTCAAAATATAGATTTGACCAAGTTTGACATCCAGGAAATTAAACTAGTACAACAAAATGGGGAGCTGTTTTCTCAAGTTTTACTGTTTATTAAACTGAAATTAGCGTCGTAAAGTTATACATTTTTTTGTTATGATAGACATTAATTTGTATGGTTAGGGTTAAAGTGTTGAAAGAAATTCTGCTCTTGAGAGGGCTACCATTCTACTTCAATTTTACATTGAATGATTATTTACAAATAATTTAATTTTGATAGTATTTTACAATTACATTAAGAGGGTAAATTATTTAACCTGTTCTACCCGAGACATATTACTAAAATCTTCTTATTACGGTCTTCGACTGCCCAAGAATCGTATTATACTTTCTGACAATGGGAGTACAAGATTGGGTGATGTTCATTACCTCGCTCTGTATTACGTGAAAGAGGTTGTTACGAATATAATTCCTTAATTGGAGTATAATTAACGGTCCTCCCCATTGTTAGGAGGAATTGACTTCTTTGTCAACAAAAAGACCGAAAATATCTCATTATCTACCGGCATGGTTCTGAAATGTGATGAAAACTGTTTTATACTGTGCTAATTAACGTTAGCATTAAATCTTCTTTATTATAATTATTTTTTTAAACAAATAAATCTGTCATACAAAGCTAGAAAATAAAAATGTTGGGTGACAGATACTAATTATCTCATATTTTGTAATCATTCCATACGTAATTTAAATGCAAGTAATTTCGTTACAGTACAAATTTCAGAAGCGCTATTGCATTTGTAAAATGTTTCGAGAAGCTAAGGCGAATATTTTCTCCGCATTATACACTTAATCTTGGTGCTATTTACTGGCACAGAAATATACCATTATCGATAAGCATACAGACTAAAATTCTAATTGCAAAAAATTGTACATAATTTCTGTAACACTCAAAAGATTGACTTCATCCCATCCAGAATTAAATTACATTGCATTTTAACCACCTCAGAGCATTGTGTTACGAGTTCCTTTTAGTTACCCAGTAGGGTTACTAACGAATGTGGTCTATAAGTACGATATGAGAAGCACTTGATCGATTATTTTATTTGACCTTGAGTTTGATATTGAGGTATATTTACTACAATTCTGTAAGTGACGTACAGTTTGAGGTGGAAAACAAGTGTTTAATGTCGGAAGTGCACCAATGGGACATTTTCACTCTTTAAGCTTTAGTCGGCCATGAAATGTTCTAGTTACTGCTGCCCCCCGAATTTGGAAAAAATCCGACCACCTAAGATCCAGAGGTGGCCATTGTGAGTCATGTTAAGTGTATTGCAGCACTTTATCGAAATATATTTATTTGAAGCAGGTCGCGTGGCCTGCAGGGAGGGACAGAGGGGACAGTAGGTTAACGGTAGTTAAAGCATTCCGCAATGAGACCGTGGGCCATGTAGCCCTCAGTGAAGGAGCAGCATATGGATGGTACAGTGGATTGCGAGCTGTTTGGTGGGTGCGTGGCCAGCCTGCAGAAAGAGATGCGCTGCGACTAACGCCTGTGCGGTGTGCGTGTGGTTGCTCTTGTGTTCCCTATCGTTATCCAAATGGACGTAGTAGGTTTCTGCTAGCAAGTAGAAAATGGAATCATCGCGTCCGACGACTGCGGGCAGGAGATTCTATGCCTTCTGCTAAATGGTAACCCCACCGATATGATGATCACCATAAATCATTATCCTATAGATCAACCCATTGTCGCCACAGATAAAATTTCATTGCCCCACTGAGCTTAATCAATATAGAAAACCCTGAGAACTGATGAAAAATGAACCCATTGTTGGATATCAAGATGTTTGTTTAATTTGGTCACACTATTTTTAATAATATTTGATAAAGAAGAATTTTGTTAAATACGTATATTAATGTCAAATGTAAGTTCAACGGTGTTCTTAATGTGCAAAGCAACATCCTGTTTCCTCATATCAGCAATTTCAATGATTAACAATATTTTTATTGATAATTTATGCAAACAAAAATTAATTTAATTCATGAGAAGATGGATTGCATCTCACACGAGGGGAGGGGAAAGACTTGTGCTCTGCCCGAATTAGACCAAACGTACTTAGCCCATGGGAGGAAAGTCTTTGTTATCACCAGTCTTCAAAACATGTAATTTTTTGTATTATATATGATAAGCGTATTTTTCTTAGCTCATGAGGCAGAGATGAGCGAGCGTCTCAGCATTCGCCTAGATTGTTGCGAGAAACCTCCTGAAAGCTGCAGTCAGTGTGGCTGGCACATGGGGACCTTGTCCCGCTGTACCAGCCAGTTCCAGCGGCGGCGCCTTAGCATACTGAACCACACTGGCGGGTCATATTCAGAATTATTAACTAACTATATGAAAGGTAGGATCTTGTTGTTACGATGACTGTAGTTTAATGAACATGAATATAATGTTGGGCGCCACTGGAGTATTCTCCAAAATCTTGGAAAAATATGTATCAAACTATTATTAAGTCATGCGTAGAAAATGATACAGAACAAGAGGATTGAGCTGGGGTCATAATATTGCTGCAATGAATGACTTTACAAGATTTGTTAACAGCGAGAAAAACGTAGATTACTAACTGTTTTATTAAAAGCAATACTGAACAAACAAGGTCTTTGTAGATTACAAGGACTAGTATTCAATCAATCATGAGGCATTTATCTCGATGTTAGTCAACTGGGTGAGTTACCTGGTAATAGTACATCTGTGGTTGACGACGATATTGTTCGCTGTTACCATACTGTCGTAGTCAGTGAATGTGCGGCGTCGGTTGAAGATGCATCTCTTTTGGCAGACGGAAACAGTGTTATCGACTGCAGTGAACATTGGCAGCTTGGGTCTCATCAGCAGCTCTCTATAGTCTGTCTTGAAACAGTCAGACTTGGAAACGAAGAACTGATTTTCCAGAACTCAAGCCAAAGAAGCCAGGAAATGATGATTAATATCCCAGCCTTTCCTTCACTTTCCATGTCACCTCGGAGTACTCGCAGCTGCAAAGTGGGCACGTCATATTTTCCAACCGCTCTCTTATGTGGTTGGCCATGAAAGGTATCAAATATAGCACATGAATGTATTTATATAAAAAAATAATGCTTAGTCATTGGTTAAAACAGTCATTAGGTTTCTATGTTATCTATATTCAAAACACATTGCCTGAAATGCTCGAAATATGCCCTCTCTTCCAGGACCATAGTCATTACTTCTGGAAACGTCGATAATCATATCTGCTGCCTTTTAATAATTCATCCTTAATGTTCTTAAGCATCAGTCGTTTGATAAAGGCCACTGACTTAAAAATGTTCGCCCAGAAGATTACTCTCACATCTCCAAAATCGCTGATTTTCGTTTGCTGTCCATTCGCCTTCCTGCGGCCACTTTAGTTAAACGATTTCCAGTCTGATAGCGGTCCAAAGTGCCAGCACCCACTGGCCTTCGCTTGAAGAAGCCTGTATTGTGTCCGCGTGGTGGACGGAGAAATCTTTCCTTTGCCCACGGCAAAGCACTTGCGACTCATGCTTTCACAGGTATCTAACCTCCGCGTCTTGTTCTTTGCGAGGGTCGCTCTATGCCTCTCCTGTCCATACGTAAAATATGAATATCTCACGTTACATGTCAGAGGTTTTATCATATCCAGTGTCTTACAGTGAAATATTTCCTCAAAGCCTGCGGATCTGACTCATTTATAAGATCAGCAGTTGAATAAAAAATACTTTAAGCTACTACTCAGAATGGAATTTGGTATGAAGTATCTCATGAATTCCCATTCAGTGGTTGTTTGTTTTATAAGAATTCAGTTCTATGTTTTCTTTTTAAAATCTTCTGATAACTTTTATATTCTGTACTGCTGAGAGTCAGTTCATTCAGCAGATTCTTTTTGTCCCCTGAGTCGCAACCTGGATTCTCCAACGAAACTCCTTGGAAGTCTCCTGCTGAAACATTCAGAAAAAATTCTCCTAAGTTCCCTTCCAGAGTTTTTTTTACTCTTTATTCCGTCAGAGTTTCAGAACATTTAAGACCTTCAAAGCAATCGCTTGGATCTCCTCCTGGTACGAGGTAGCGTCGGCAACATTCGCATTCCTGACATTTCACTCCTTTCTTAACTGTCCGTTAGCTAGCTTCATAGAATACCCATTCTGATAGATCAAAAAAAGTACGTTAATTAAAGAGAAACTACAATTGTTTACTTTTTAATGAGCCACTTTTTTCTTTTAAAAATATGCATAGCCAAAAACTTTCTGCATCTAACAAAAATTTCTTTAAGTTTCTTAGGTGGTGATTAAATAAAAACTTTAAAAAAGCATATTTCAGACACCACAAATGATCTGAAAAAAATATGGACTTAGCACGTTGGATGAGTTTTTAGCAGTCGGACCCATATTCGGCTTAGTGCGGGCTCGATCTCCGCTCATGACATTATGGTTTCCCAAAAAAACTACAGACGAATTCCGGAATGGTTTGTTAGAAATGCAGTTGCTGTATTTCACCTAGTTCCTTGTTCCCAATCCTCTAGCGACTCTAATGACATCGAAGAACCATAAAGTTCTACGGTAGAGTGAGGAAAATTGAAAAACACCTAATTGACCCTAGGATCGAAAAGTAATTAGAGTAAAATTACGATTTAGAGATCTACACATAAACAAAAACTCTCATTTATGTTACAAAAATATATTAGGATCAATGGTTTAAAACTTTTTTGGCCTTTGGCTTTATGTTTCGTCAACTTTAGGTCACTATAAGCGGGAAAGGGCTCGGCACAAGGAAGTGAAAGGAATTTTGACACGAAACTTTTATTATTTTTTTATTTTAAGGAACTGTTCTCTATTCGCCTGTAGTGTTTTAGAGAAATCTTGGAAAACCGAAATATAGATGGCCGAACTGGGATTCGAACCGGCGTCCTCCAGAATTTGATGCCAGCGCATCTCTTCTCACTCACCATGATCGGTTGTTTAAAACAAATGGGCTTGCAAATTTATTCGAGAAACTATAATTTACCATCATAATACGCAACACTTGAATGAATTCGATCAAAGATACCATTCTATCAGTTGCAAAGAAAATGAATATATATATATATATGTTTTGCCGTTAGCACATTGGTAGTGATTCTTAATTAAATGTTGCTGTGGTTAGAATAGTACTGAGGAAAATTACAACTTGTTCGACATCTTGCGTAAACAATAAAAACTGTTGACTCTCGCAATAAATAAATCTTCGACCCATTCATCATACAAAATCTCGGGAAAATTTCTGCAAAGTGACCTGCAATTGTAGGTCATAAGGTTGATTAGTGACACAATCTTACGTAAAGCATAACTAAAACAGCATCGCGCCTCATAATAAACCAGAAATACTCCTGTCGAAGAAACAGTGTTTGCATAGTGCCTTCTCTGTCTGTGGAAGAATGTTTTTACGCGTGAGTCGGTATTTCATTTTTGGAGTGTTGACATCTGCGGCAGACGCTACAACGCTTAATGCCGTGCGCCTAGCATGAGCGCTACCCGCATCGCGCGCAGACCGCCATCAATCAATGAGTAGAGTGCTGGTGGGAGGCCCTGCACTAGCAACGCGTGTAGGTCGCGAGGGGGGGAGGGGGGGGACACTTTGGTAACCCTGATGGGACGTCAGGCGCGCAAAGTGCCTGCGACAGAGGACCGGGCGACGGCCACGTCATAAATCAATTAATCAATCACTTACCACGGGATCACGCACCGGTGTTAATGCGATAAAATATCGGAGCCGAGGGATCGAATATCGGATATCGGGAAGGACGTTAAAGGTTAAGGGTCATTAGGTACTGTGAAATCTGGTTGTATATGGAGCAGTGGAAGCAGGTGGCAAAAAGAACGAAATTTTTACAGAGTTTTTAAGCATCTGGTATGTGACAAAAATTTATCTATAAATCCTTCATCACTGCAATTGAAGATTAGTTATATGAGCTGAAACAACGTCCAGACTAGAGAGATAATGTCTCCATTAAGTACAAATGGATAAAACAATAGGAAACATATTAAGGAAGGTGTATATTAGAAAGAAACTTGGGATGATAGACTGACATGGAAATTGGAAGGAGACTGTTAATACGTTTCGGTCATACCAATAGGATAACACCAACAATACTTCCATGACATATATTAAGAACTGAGATGAAGACCACGCGGAAGAAGAAGGGATGAGAGATAGTAAAAGCTCACGTTGGAAACGGAAGCAGATAGACAATTAACTCTAAACAGGCAAAGTGAAGTGCGGAGGTTTAATCGACACCAAGATCTACTTAAATATTACGTAGACCGGATATACAACTATTTCTTTTAGAGTTACGAGTTTTGTTCCCTCTTAAACCGATTATGTCACAATTAACACAATGTCAGTGGGGTAAAGAAACTAATACGATACGTGAATCACGTTCAACAAAAAATGTTTTTGTAGAAAATTTTATCTTTAATTTCTCGGGTTTCTATCTTCACATGAAAGTAAAACCCTGTTTTTTCTACTGAATGATAAGGACACTAAATCATTTCTTGTATACCAACAAACATTTACTGCAAGTATGAGCAAAATCGGTACAACAATATAGCGGTCAAGGAATCATAATTGTATCTCGCAGTGGAATATATAAATTAGACTATAGCGCCACGTATCGGAGCGAAGGTAACTAAAAACCTTACAATCCACCTCAATAACATATAGTGTGTATATAACCTGAATATGTCAAGGGTTATGTCTCTTTACTCACACATTGGATTTTATACGTGAAGAAGATAGACCATAAATTATTACTGTATAGCTACTCCACAAGCTTTCGGTAGCATTCATCTGCTACATTAAACAGTACACAACACGGTTTACTATGTAACTGTAGCGAACAACCACTTACCGTAATCTTAATATATCATGTCTAATTCGACCAAAGATAATTAACATTTTTGCTTCATAGTTCTTCTCGAACGCGTGAGCGCGCGCTACTGTCGTGTTTAGGTAAATTAAATATTACTTACACTTGTTAAATTTATTTAATGTATTCCGTTTTATTTTAATACACACACTACATTTAACAATTCCCGTATTTTAAAAAAAAAAAAAAAAAAAAGTAGTAGCGTAAAATTTGGTGAGAAATGCTTCTCAAATACAGAGTTATCTGTGGAATCGCGGTTAACTTAACCTAACTGTAAATATTGAAATTATTCTTCAACGCCACCTGTTGGATAGAATTACGGAAAAAAACATTTCGCATCACCTCTATTACGTTTCGTGTTGAATATGGCCTGAATTCGTGCAGTGGTTTATCCGTGATGATGCGGTTTAAGCACGCCAAGGATTGTGTATTTAAAGATTATCACGGGTATAAGGTAATTAAGAACGCAATCATAAATCACAATAGGTTTTGGTACAGTGAAATTCTAAAAGCCAGTCACTTAAGTGCATGGATGAAAGATAATAGAAATTCATTTGACAGACAAATCTTTTGTCGGCACGCAATTACAGACAACATAAGCCGTAACTACATGTATTAAATCATTCTAGCGAACACTTAAAAAGAGAAAAAAAAAAAGAGGCTTACAGATAGAAAAGCGGTAGAAGAAGAATGCAGGTTTTGAGTAAAATAGATACGTCTAGTCTAAAAACCATCCATGTATTCAAAAAATAAAAAAAAGAGAAGAAGTATGGGCCTCGTATTTTGGAGTCCACGGGTTCGAACCCCCTTCCGGCAATCCAGATTTATGTTTTTCAGAAATCACTTCAGTCAAATGCCGGGATGGTTCCTAGCTGTTCCTTGACCCCAGTCCTTTTCAAGACTGTAATTACCTTGACGTCGATGAAGCGTAAAGACAGAAGCAAAAAGAAAAACTAATTAATTTATTAATATTATCTGTTCGTTTCCATTTGGACAAGACAGTAGGGCAAATAATATAACGTATGCGTTCATTTCACTCGATACACTAAAGACGTTCTGAAAGATCTCTTTGATGGTGGTTGAAAATCTATCGAAACAATAGTGGAAGTTCGGTCCACTCTTTATCCTGCCCTGAGCAACAGTTACCAGAAAATAATTTAAGATTCAAAACTATCAGTGTGTTTATAGATTTGAAAAATTAGATGGAGCTTATATAATAGACAATTTTGACTACTGACATTGAATGGGAAGCACGTGTCATTTCTTCTAATACCAAATTATGTAATAAGGAAGCCATGTTCTATCTGAATAGTTCTCTGGCTTAATTAAGTCCAATAATTTATAATGTAAAGTGCAAAGAATACAAGCCGTTTATTGCTCTATTTAGTATCAATCATGTAAATTCTGTTTTAAAGTGGTTGTCGGGTGGAAATAACGATTTACACATTTGATAAGCAATAAATCGATATTGTAAAGCAACGAGAAATTCAAATGATTGTCGCATTGATGTCGCTGGTTGTGTTCGAATATTTCGCTACTAATAATCTTTAGTTCAGCTGATAGAACCAGACTACATGTCCTATGACCGTGTGGAAACCGTAAGTGAAAGTATCGGAGTAGTATGAAACACGGAACAAAGTAACCAAATGTCCCCTTAGTCACCAGATATTTTACTTTAAACTTGATACGGCCACCAATTCCTAAGTAATAGTTTTATCACGGCAAAGAAATATAAGGTACTATTTAAGACAGAAGATCACATATTTTCAAAAACCTCTTTTTATGTTCTGATAAACTAAAAATAATTCCGATAATAGTGGTACACTTTTTCTAATCAGACTTCTCAAATTACAGGTTTTCTTTTCCACGAGGATCCACAAAAACATGGTAACAATCATCCCCCTTGATTCAGACAATCTTACACAGGGTCGATTTATATTACTGTACCGCTGACTTAATTTCACAAAAAATTATTGAAATACAAAGAGACTGGTGGTTCCACTAAATGTTCATCTCCAAAGTAATCGTAAATCTCCACAACTAACGCAAACCTTCTGGTTTTTCTCAATCTCCACTAGAAACGCCAACTTTTCCTTATTACACTTGCTACTTCAGCTATCGTACTAATTAACAGCTATGTATTAATCCCACTTTGTGAGAAGCCAAAAGTACGATATTTATTTTCAACCGATCCAATCAACTATTTTCTCTTCGGTTATTCTTTTCACTATGGCAACATGATGTTGACAATGTAAGAAGGAAATGACAACCGAAACTCGAAGACCGGTTTACCTGAAACCTACAGGTGAGAATTTGTTATTCAATAGCCAAAGAATGTGACATCACTGACGATATAAAAACACACGGACAACTGAATGTTGAGTTTTCTCACTGATAACTTGAATTAAGCCCCCTTCTCTAAATACAATTAATAATTATGAATCTAAATAAGACATAGAAAATATTGTAGTTGCGCGGGTACATGAAGATATTCTTTTAAAAAAACCGCTCCAGTCTTCGCGGATTATAATTAGAAGTTGGACAGGGTAGAAAATAGAATTCAAAATTTGTGGTAACAGTTCTGCTGAATAAAATTCGAAGAATTTCTAAAAATAAATTTTGTGACCTCTTCGTAAAATATATGTTTTAGTAACAGATTGGAATCAAGGAAAAATGATTAGTAATGCTTCACTTAATAAACAATTAAGTATGTACAGACTATTTTATCTGTTCAACAAAACTATTTCATTATAGCAGAATAGCTCATAAGAAACGCACTAAAAATAGAAGGAATTCATTTTTTTTTTTAAATTAAAATTATTTTTATTAGTTGCTATACTTCGTGAATTGTTATCAAATGGAAAGTTAATATTGTTTGTTGTACTTAGGTTGAGGTAAAACGAAGATATGTATTTAGAATCTTGGAAATGATCGGTGGTTTGTGGAAGAATCTTACCGATAGGAGATACAGTATGATAGGTCATATTTTGAGACATGCAGGATTTGTTAATTTGTTGGTGGAGAAAACAGTAGAAGGTAAGGTCTGTAGAGGAAGACAGAGATTAGAATATTTGAAACAGTTTATTGAAGACGTGGGTTGTAAGGGGTATGTTGAGATGAAGACGTTTCGGTATGATAGGAAGGGATTGAGGATTGCATCAAATCAGCTGAGAGACTGATGACAGAAAAAAAAGTATTTAGACTGGTTAAAATTATTTATATATATAAAAGGGGGAGAAACACTATCAGAATATTACAAAACACAGCAATGGTTTTTAATATTGTAAAAATATTTATTACTTGTTAAAGTACATTTCTACACTAATTTTTACGCATTAGCGTGAAAAGAAACTTTGAGATCATGCTGGTGTATCTTAAGCATTATCAGAGATACAAACCGACAAAAATGAAATTAAAGAAAAAATAATCACCACAGAAAACTTTATGAAGCTACATAAAAAATTGCAAAAATAATACGTTTCGTGACGGTTGTGTAGTAATCAACTACCTAAATACTTGTTTAACATAAGTGAAGTACAGACATTATGCTCAATATATGCAAATTTATAAATTTGTTTGTATAATTTTTCTTAATGTTATAGCTTGATTTAGTATTTTCTAAAAACCGCTTTATACTTCACAGGAATGTTTATTAAACAAGTGTCCAAAAAGTTGTTTTGCTGAAATATTGTCCGGTAGTTCACTGTGAGCGTCTGAGATATCTTCACGTCTCAGCAAGATTCTCGTTTGTTGCGTGCTTGAACCAATGTTGCATGGTGTATTTAATTAACTGGTAGTAGTGAAGTATCGCTTGAAAATCACAGGTGTCCGTGGCAGAAACGTATATTCGCTAACTTTGCGTGATAGAAGCAGATGAAAGCCACCATTGCGTGAAGAGAACAGAGTTCACCACAAGGAACCATTGCTTCGGCGTTCGTGTATATGGCACTTAGCTTCACACTTTTCAGTGCAATATGGACGATTTTCAGCAGCACTTGCCAGAGTTCATGTCTAGTATTACTCACATCACAAAGAGTTATGATTCTCAAGCAATAGTTCTTAGAGAAGCAAAAGAGAGATATCAACGTAATTGTATGTGAACATTGATTTAGAAACATTCAGAATAATAGACGACATTAGAGATAGCAGTTTATGTGAATTTGGAAATGAATAATTGAAACCCCTTTTAACCTGGATCGATGTAGGAAAGCCAATGTCGTTGCCATCAGAATTGGTTATTTAATTCAGTGGCATGATATTGAAGATTTGATTGTTATACATGATTACAACTTATTTCGGGTTCTGCGGCTGACGGAAAACGAAGCGCTATTGTCTGTCCGAAGTAATATCTCTCCGTCCTCGTGTCGATTTGTCATAGTCGTAAGAGATGTACCTTAGGTTTTAAAATTTGGAAAAATTATGCGTTTCGCAGATTCAGAATTGACACTATACTGAAAATTTTGTAAAATTATTCTCGAGTGGGCTCATTCAATTAGCGAGCGTATTGGGTAAGCGGTAACGCTCTGGCCTCGCATGCGGGTTCAAATCCCCGTCGGGGGATCCAGATTTGGGTTTTCCCAGACCACTCCAAGTGAACGCAGGAATGTTTTCTTCAAAAGACCATGACCAAATTCATTCCTTTTCTTTGTCCACTGGCCCTTCACGCCTCTAAAGACCTCGACGTCGAAGAGGCGTAAAGCCGTATTAAACAAGGAAAATAATCCCATTTAAGTAAATGGGGTTGAAGTTTTTTACTGTATCAGCGTGTGGGTTAAGATTATTTAGTAATCATTAAGTAGAGGAACAGAAATTATGTAATTTTTTTTCTCACTGAAAAATGAAGAGGTAAGTGATCATCATAGTTGCCAGTTATAGATAAAGTCTATCTTATAAATACTATTACCTAGGAAATTGAAATGTGACTATATGATTTACTTAAGCAAAAATATTTGTAACTAATATAATTTGTATGTTACAATCAAAGTTTTTATTTTACTTATACTAGTCGCATATCAGCACTGTTTTGTTGGAAGTGCTTTTAACTAGTAGTGAATTACATCCGAAGGGATGCGGTAGATAGCTTTCTAAGTAGTACCTATAATAAATTTGGCTGAACTCGGTAACGATTGCTTAAGCGGAGAGCGCGAAAATGCGGCGCAAAGTGGGAGAGATTTTTTTTCCAGAAGATATCGTTCTACTCACTGATATCACTTGATATACGATCATCGTATGGAGAAATCGTTAAAAGATATAGAAATTAGAACTTTGAGTAAATCGGTCAAACGTTGTGTAGAAATTTAATTGAAAACGAGATTTTTTTTAAGAGGCACTACATAATTAATTTAGCCATCATTAATTCTTAGCCGTTGTTTCCTGGTACTAACAAACGAATCAGTTTAAGAGAAATTACTTAATATTCTAACATACAAAACTTTTCTTTGTTTACTTTTTATAGACACTATTCTTTATACAATCTGCGAGAATATTTACCAATAATTATGGATTACAGTGCATATCATCAATGCTGAAACATATGCATTTACAAATCTTTAACAAACTGTGGATGAATGGCCAATAATAAATTGAAAACACATTTACATTAGATACTTTTTGTAATATTTTGAAACTAGGATAAAATTGAATTTTATACCCTGTTAGAATACGTCGTTTAGAAAAGTTAAATGCGCAGCAGCATAAGATAAAATATGTGGATATCACAATGGAGAATTTTACCATATTTCTCATTAATTGATTAACGTAATCATTTCTGCATTTTTGTCGATGAACGTTAAGGACATCAAATCAATGGAAAGAAGAAAACATTCATAGTGGTATAAAATTACGAACTAGTGAAACAGTTGAGTTTGCTGGTACTTCAAGGTCTTAAATAGACGTAATATAAATATGATAAAGGAACATTTGCACTTCAAAAACTATTAGTTTGATGAAGGCTGGGTCAGAATCGCATTCCAATCAATATTTCTCATGTGTGCTTCGTCATGTTTAATGGAAAATTCAACCGGTTTTGCGAGACTTTTTGTTACTGTACACAAAACGTAACCTCTGAGGAGAAACAAAGCAGTAATCCAAACATTTAGTAGATGAACCTAAAGTTGCGAAGCTGTTAAGATAAAACGGCCATACCTGAGAAAGAACAATAATAATCTTCCATCGAAACATTTCGTCAGCTAAAACTTGTTACAACATAAATCCATGAACTGTATTCTGAAGTGCTATAAAACGAACAGTGCTCAACAAATTTGTTTCACGGTGAGTTTTTTGTTTTCCAGGGTCGTAAGAAAAGGCTCGCTGAGATAAACACTTTTTTTAAAAAAAAAGAGTGTTAACGTAGAAGGTGTATCATTAATCTTAATGTACTCGGTTGACGAGTGGCTACGTTGGAAAATAATTATTAAAATAAAATAAAAGTAAATTAGCTAATTTGTTCCAAGAATGCCTCTGACTTCGTTTAAACTTTACATCATATTTAATTTTATATAAGAGAAAAGTCAGATTGGTGCATGGCGCGTGGATTTGAATGGAAAAAAAACTGTGAAATAATCATCATGGCACGCTGAATGTATAAGTTAGCACGCAATTATAACAATTATTACATAAAATGCCTCTAACCAATGTAAACAAAATGTTACAGTCAAAAATTATTATTTCTGTTAGAAATTTCACAAAGCATCCAGAAATGTGTACCGGTCTTCAGTGGATCCTTTCACAAATGTGAGTGTCCTACTTAAATGCACATTTCAACTAAAATTACATTCCTATTCGTACTAAATGATTTCCGGAAAAATTTTCGTATTTGGTGACTAATTGCACTGACTTCACCGACTGCAATTAATCTCGCTCAGCTCATGTAAAATATCACAATAGTTCACTTTAAATCTTTCACTGTGACCCGTTGCAACGAGTAAAATCTTTCGCAAATTGTTCCAAAATTGTGAATTGTCAAAGATTTTGAGATATAATTTTATATTATTAATATGGGTCTTAATTAATTTCAAAATCGGTTTAAGAACTAAGAATAAATTATTATGAACTTAGGAACATAGTAATTTGGTGAAATTTAGAAATAAACTGAATTAACTTTTGATTCGGAGGGAATGGCGTTTTGTAGTAAACGCCGATTATACAGTCAACAGAAACATTTTAAACAAAGTTTCTGGTGGTAACAGCGTTTTGATGACTCTAACATGTTTGCTGCAGTTATCTTACAACTTTCTAATTCCCGTAATAAAAAAATAATACTTATTAGTTGAATTGAAAAACCAACACCAATTTGCACAAAATATTCTGACACAGTTAACACAAGTACTGTATATCAAGAAATGGCTTAAAAGCATTTTAATGTTCTTATTTTTGTTACTTAACAATTGTCTATGCACTGCCATAATGGACCGAATTTCAATTTTAATCTTGGGAAACACAACGGGTCAAATTTCAGTATTCGGGCCTGACATTACGGTTTTTAAGGCAGTTTTCGGTTAATGTATTCTCAAATGCTAAAGTGTCCTGCATCAGAAATTCCATAACCAAATAATAATTTATCACTTACAATATATAGAACTTGGTTTATATTATTCATCGAAAGAATTACACTGGTCAGTCAAACATCTTTCTGAGTTCTGCTTATTTATTTATTCTTTAGAAATTCATACATACGTTAGAAGTTTTTAAATATAAAAAATTTCATTATTTTGTTTCTATACGACATACATCTTTACCAAACATTGTTAAAATTCAGTGAGAGATGAAGATATGTTCGACAGAATCTGGTGATGTTTGCTTCAAATCTTCGATTAACATGGATATGTAAAGAGTGGTTGACACTTGACAGGATGGGGTCGCCTGAGCATTTACATGGATATTGAGGTATTACGACGCATAGTCTTTCCAGCTCTCAAGGATAGTAATAATAATGTGCTGTCAATCACACCCAAGTTTACCGTGAAGGCTAAGTGTGTCTATATACAGAGGTCCAGTATTGGTAGGGTCAACGTGCTCTACCTTATAAGACATTGAGCAGAACATACAACCTGGAAATCCGAAAAGCGTAAATTTTTGTTTACATAAATAATAAAATTATTTGCTGAGAAATAAAACAAATGTGACTAACTGTTGTTTCACTTTGAACTACATCATTAGATATGCATTACATCTGGGACTTTTCTGATTTGTGTAGTTGTAACAGTAAAACATTTTTGTGGGGAAATGTCTAGTAGTGTGTTATATTGATGGTACTGTGATTTATATTAACAAACTTCCAAACGGTTTAAGGTTTTATTCTTTTCTTCAGACACTGGAACCTCAATTTTTTTTTTCTTATTGGTTCACGCCACGTCCACTTCGAAGTCATTATAGGCGGGAAAGGGCTGAGGGGACAAGGAACGGGAAGGTATTCGGCCATGGTCTTTTGAAGGTAGCATTCCACTGGAGCGATTTGGAGGAACTGTGAAAACCCAAATCTGGACGCCCTTACGGGGATTCGAACCCGCGTCCTCCCGAATGCGGGGCCAGAATGTTAACCGTTCAGCCACCACTCTCGGTAGAACATCTAAGGAGCGCAAAGTTGTCCTCTACCGAAGAAAGCCGAAACGTTCACATAGAGGCTTGCATAGTGTCCATATTTATTTACACTGATCAGCGAAAATATTATGTCCAGCTACTTGTTAGTGTGTGGATCTATCTTTGGAGCGCAGTACAGCGATTAGGCGTGGCATGGATTCGAGAAGTCTTTGTTTGGTTTTCTGAGTTGTCTGGCACCAGATGTCTAAGCACAGGTCACGCTATTCCCTTAAATTGCGGGCCGATGGTTTCTGGGCGTGACATCTGGGAACGAGCATCTCGGAAACGGCGAGGCTGGTCGGCTGTTCGCGTGCTACTGTAGTGAGCATCTATACAGAGTGGTTGAAGGACGGTGGTGGACGTCCACGCCTGGTCATAAACGCTGAGGTCTGAGGCTTGCCCGCTCTATAAAGCGGGATAGGCGGTGATCTGTGGCAGATCTGATTGCAGATTACAATGCTGGTGCAGGCACACGTGTTTCGGAGCACATTCTGCTGTCAGATCTCCCACAGATCGCGGTATTTCCCGATTTACAGAGCGAGGAAGCCTCCGACCTCCAAGTTCTATGATAAGGCGTGGATGTCCACCACCTTGCCGCCAAGTCGTGGTTTCACTGTCCTTCGACTACTCTGTATAGATCCTCACTAGAGTAGCACACGATCAGCCGACCAACCTCGCCGTTTCAGAGATGCTCGTTCCAGCCGCCCCGCCCTCAAACCACCGTACCGTAATTTAAGGGAATTGCGTGACCTGTGCGTAGACATCTGGTGCCAGACAACTCTGGAAATCTAACAAGGACTTCACGAATCAATGTCACGCCGATTCGCTGCTGTATTGCGCTCCGAAGATGGACGAACACACTAACAAGCGAGTGGGTCATGATGTTTTCGCTGATCACAGTATTTAGTTTATGGCAATACAATACTGTGTGAATACAAACAGTGTGTCATTCTAAGACAGTCAACAATGTTCCTGAAATAATAATTTAAAGCTGTAAATATAGATTTTCCAAACACTCTGTAGCATTGCTAGGTCTTCCAATGATCCTGGATACGCCCTCTTGCAACATTCAGTGAGAATATGGCAGATCCTCTGTTGCTATGCTCCACAGTCACAGGTGGGTGAGGTTCTCACGCTCCCCTTATATAACAGTAGCCACTCTGACCATGATTGGTTCCTGTCCATTGATAAGTCCCAGTACCTCTGAGGAATTATGTCAGACTAGTATTTACGGAAAACCAAGAAAATGGTGAAATAGGATTACTGACCACTTCTTGTATCACATCCGCAACCTATACGCGAAGTTTGAAAGGAAGCTGATAATGAAGGATCTGTGTTTCAAACCACCCAAGGTTCTTTACATAATTGGATTTCATTTTTTTTTTTTTTTTAATATCCAGTTTTGGATGTGCCCCAAAGCTGAAAAGTGACGACATATCAGCTGTATGGACACTAATAACGCAACATTATTGCGTTGAACATACTGACTTCAGCTGTCGGCATCTACGTCTACAAAACCTCTGGCACATATAACATTTCTTGTAAACAAACAGATGAAGTAATTCAGAATGAGTAAAGTTCCAACGTCTCTGACCATCTTGTTAAACTATTGTAGTCCTACTACCCAGTAACAAAGCTAAAAGTTGTCGTGGATTCCTGCTCTATTCCTCTGTTAAAAGCAGTGAACGCACTTTATAAACTGTTTATCAGAATCGACACTAAGACAGATACAGTACTTCCACTGAATTGTATGATCTTATGCTACAAATATCAGTAAGATTAACTTTAACCTCAATTTGGAAGAGTTGTTAATTCCTGGCCAAATTATTTTTGGGAAGTAAATCACAGACGAAATGAAGGAGGGGATGAATTAGCATCTGAAATGATAATTCTAATTACTTGGTTTCATCGATACCCATCACACAAAAGCGTCAAACAATCTTTGTTTTTGTGAAAATTTTAGCTTCAAATTACAGTAATTTTATAATTGCGATGCTGTGTCAATAATGTTATAAAACAGCAAAGAAACTACAAAGAAGTATGTATATACTGATTTAAAATGTATGGTACGCGTAAATATTAATTAGTTTATTCATTAGTTACGGTATTATTTTTTCTTATTTTTTTCCAAACCTGTTTAACTCCTCTGTAATGCATAGAAATAATACTTAGAGTAAGAAACGTACTTATTTCTCATTAAAAAACAAATATTACGTAACTGGAACATGAGAATGATTGTTGGAAGATTACTTGTATCATTTGCCATATTTACAAAGCCAAATTTTTGCAGTTGAGTGAATTCTAACATATGATCTAAAAATCAAAATCATTATTCCATTTTACTTTAGACGAGAACGTTTCCTCTACACAGAAGGTCTCCTATCAAAAAGATATCTTCAAACTGAAAGATACAAAGAGTAACAATTTAAGTGGTTAAAATTGCTAATCGCCGAACTAAGACGATTGTTGTCTCTGGAAATAAAAGGCTGACATCCAACCACATCACTGATACCCATCATTCTACACGTAACTGGTTGAACTGGAGTACAGAACTTGTGAATTTCACAAAGACAATAAACAGTGTTAAACCTGTTTGTTCATACACTTAATTCACGCTGAGGAAATGCAGAAGAAATTACAATTGTAATAAAGGCACATCAGTTTTTATATATTTTTCAACAATTTTCTCTGAGTTTTCGTTTCCCTACAGACGTTACAAATTTTTACTCAGGTGAGGAAGAAAAAAATTATAAGCTCAACAAACTGCTGTAGCTGTTACGTTATCAATCGGCATCTGATTCCCGTCTACTGTACTATCACAAATACGAAAATTGTCCGGATTATCACATTAAAGGTCTCTCCTACCATAAATTAAGCACGTCCTTTTGTTGGAAATGTTGTATAGGTAAAAAAATAATAATAATTTGGACTGGTTGCAAGAAATAGAACGAGGACTTCGGAAATCTTTCATTCATAATTCATGGTATTAGTCAGAGACAGCCAACGTCAGGTGACTATACGATTTCTGAGCATTTTTTTTTTTGTTTTTTTTTTGTTTTTGTAAGAAATAGGGCTTAGAATGAAGTGTTTATATGATGTTTGGATGTCACCATAATGAAAAAACAAAATTAATGATTAACATTTACTGCCTTACTTTAAGCCCTTGTTGATTACCTTAAATCTTGCAAGAAACAGTGTTAACGAAAAAAACCTGTGAAGCTTAGTGTTTTACTGGAAGTCGAGGGACGATGCGTGGAAGTGATGTATTGGGTGCGGGCAGCTGTAAATGAAGAGTCGGTCAACAGCTATTTGTCACTGTAGGTGACACCGACGCTACGAACGCCACGGTTGCAGATGCTTCGTACACCATATTTTTCTCTCTTCTTTGTAAAATATCGGTGTAGCTATCGTAGCCGTCACGGCATTTTCAAAAGTAGTATTAATGCCCTTTCGGGCAAACACCACACCTACTAAAAGCATAGAGCGAGTTGTAAAAAAAAACTTTATTTTTGCATCAGTCTTTACATACGGTATATTTTCCCAGAATATGGCTCTTCATAGTACATAGAATTCAAGTTTTTGTCAAAAGGTGAACTATGCAGAATCGTGAATGGTTTTTATTTGATAATCAATACTTTTACATTCTGCTTAATAACTACGGTGAAATATTATCTACACAGCAAAGTGAAAAACCTGCGTGATTGCTGGCTGATAGGATAGACATTTCTCACTATATTTCCATCATAAAGTTAGTGATGAATTTCATTAGGGGATATGGATAACAGAGGTGACTTTCAGTCTAAGTGCATCTACCTGAATGCTTTTACAAGTAAGAAAATATTTATGATGTAGGCAAAAATATGTTACATAGGTGACGAAATATAAATTACTCTTTGTTAAAGACATGTGAAGAGAATGATGTTTTTAAGTAGAACCACGATAAACCTTTTGTTGAATATTGTATGATTTGAGCATAAAACTATTTTAGAGTTCTAACAAATGGAATACCGGTATTTGTTCATTTCTAGCGTAGAGTACAGCTCACTAATTTTGACAACTGATATCATCCTACTTTGCTTTTAATGAAAAGATACTTTTTTCTCTCTCTTCAGGAACTTATTAACTTAATAATTCCTCAAGAAGTAAATTACAATGCCAATCCTGAAAGTAAATCTGAGTTGACAGTGATAAATAACAGTTACTTGAGTTTTTATTCGGTTGCAGTTCGTTGAAGGGCTGAGTGAATAATGTACCCAAGTGACAAAAACAGAGAAAGGAAATTAATGGAGAGCAAGTGAAAAATCTGATGGTCACGAAGAACGAGCATCTGGTTAAACAGAGAGGGAAATTTTTAGCCTTTAATGCCGTCACCATTTCTTTATCTATTCCTTAAAATAGAATTTACAGTAACAGTCTAAGGTCTATGGATCTGTTGAATGAGAGTGAAGGTAGAAACTTATAATACTAGCAATGTGAAGTCATTTTTTTATAAATAAAGTTCTACAGTGTCTGCATTGAAGAAGTCTCACTGTGAACTTATTGCAATGATTGACAGTGCGTCGGAGGTGAACAATGACGCTTTGAATGCTTCCTGCAAAACGAATTGGCCTAATTCCTTGCCGTCCCTTACCGCCAGGCCTTTCCTGTCTCTAATAACCTTGACGTCTACGATGCTTAAAACATGAAGAAGAAAAATGACGTTAAAAATTTTTGAGATTACATACACATTTTCATTTCCTGCTCCTGCGGCTGTTAACATTGCGTTATAAGACATGCGGCAGATCCTAAATCAGAATATAAGTTTCATGCAATTTTCAAATTGTCATATATATAATTTCCATAAGGTGCTTTTTTTGTTTTTTGTTTGTTACAAGTCATTATCTCCCTTGATAACTAAGCGAAATGTATGAATGAGGAATCATTTTAAAGCTTTAGGTCTCCACTTTCATCACATCATATTTTAAAAAAGTAATTTTTCGGAATTCCACCCTTAAAGGGCAAAAATGTTATTATTTCTAAAATGTGTTTTTATTGTACCACGCACTATTTATCTCCCTGCATTCCCGAAATCGATAAATGAAGTTTTATTTTAAAGATTAAGATCTCAGCTTTGGTGATATCATATGTTAAAAAAGGATTTTTTCGAATTACGACCCTTAAAGGGCAATAGTATCACTATTTCTCCAACGTGTTTTTGTTACACGAGCCATTTATCTCTCTTGATATCTCACCGATGTAGGTAAATGTGGTATCTTTTAAAAGATTAAGGTCTCCGCCCTGGTCAAATTATATTTTAAGAAAGGAATTCGGCCCTTAAAGAGCCATTTTATCATAATTTTCATAACGTTTTTTTTATCATAAGCCAGTTATCTCCCTCGATATCTAAATGAAATATATAAATCAGTTATTATATTAAATATTAAGGTTTCTGCTTTGAACACACATTTATTAAGAACAACATATTTCTGAATTTGACCCTTAAAGGGAAAATTAATAATTGTGAAAGTCGCGCGTATGAGACAGTTCACAGCCTAGCCATTAGAGAGCAGTAACACATGTCACAGAGTTATTTCATTGGCGTCAACTTTTGGTTATATACCTATTACACTAAACAAATAAACAACTGAAACAAATGAGGATTTCTTCTTTCAATCTATTACAAACACACAACCTTAGTATTCATTTTATTCGCGAAATTTTCGCACAGGTCATCTATCATATATATTATTTCTATAAGATGCTTTTTTGTCACAAGCCATTATCTTCTTTCATACCGAACCAAAATTGATAAATGAAGTATCATTTTAAAGCTTAACCTATCCGCATTGGTGACATCATATTTTAAGAAACCAATTTTTCCAAATTCAACCTTTAAGGGGCAAAAATTTCAATATTTCTAAAATGCATTTTTTTATGTCTCGAGCCATTTATCTCCCTGTATTTTTTTTTGCTGTCATCAGTCTTTCGACTGGTTTGATGCAATCCTCCATCCCTTCCTATCTTGTGATAACTTCTTCATCTCTACATATCCCTTACAACCCTCGTCCTCAATTATCTGCTTGATACATTCTAATCTCTGTCTTCCTCTACAGTTCTTACCTTCAGCTGTTCTCTCCACCAGCAAATTAACTAATCTAGCATTGTCTCAAAATATGACCTACCAACCTGTCTCTTCTTTCGGAAAGCTTCTTCCATAAACTTCTTTCCTCACCCATCATTTCCAAAACTCGTTCATTTCTTACTTTGTCTGTCCACTTAATTTTCAGCATTCTTCTGTAACACCACATTTTAAATGCTTCAATTTTCCTTCTTTCCGGTATTCCTAAAGTCCATATTTCGCTACCGTAAAGTGATGTGCTCCACACATAGAGTTTTAAAAAGTTTTTTCTGATTCCTAGATTAATATTTGAAACTAAAAGATTTATCTTTTTCATGAAGGCTCTTTTTGCTGGAGCTATTCTGCTTTTAACATCATTCTTACTTCGGCCATCAGTTGTAATTTTGCTTCCTAAGTAACAGAATTCCCTTACTTCTCCAATTGCATCCGATCCTATTTTTATATTTAACTTACTAGTATTGGTATCATTTCTGCTACATTTCATCACTTTTGTCTTGCTTTGATTTATATTCAGTCCTGTATATCCAACAGAAATTGATACATGAAGTAGAATTATGGAGAGTAATTTCTCCGATTTGGTGACATATTTTAAGAAGGATTTTGTTTGTTTTGGAATTCAACCCTTAAAGGGAAAAAGTGTCAATGGTTCTCTAACGCATTTTTGGGTCACGAGCCATTTATATCCATTAATACCTAACCAAAATCTATAAATGAAGTCGCTTTGGTGTAATTATGTGTTAAAAAATAAATATTTTGGATGAAACACTTAAAGGGAAAAAGTGTTAATGGTTCTCCTACGCGTTTTTGAGTCACGACCCATTTATGTCCCTTAATATCAAATCAACATAGATAAATGAGGTATCATTTTAAAGTCACCGCTGTGGTCACTTCATATTTTAACTAAGCAATTTTTCGGATTTGACCCTTAAAGGGCAAAAGTATTGTTATTTCCATAATGTATTTTTGTGTCACGAGCCATTTATTTCCCTTGATATCCAACCTAACACGAGAAATTAGGTATTATTTCAGATATTAATGTCTTAGCTTTAGTCGCATTATATTTAAAAAAAAAGAATTGTTCGGAATTTGATCCTTACAGAGCAAACGTATCATCATTTTCATAACCTTTTTTTACGATCCGTTTATCTCCCTTAATACTTAACCAAAATCGATAAATGAAGTGCAGTTTTAAGGATTAAGTCATAGATTCCACTTAAGCAACATAATGATTAAGAACAAAATTTTTCGGAATTTGACCCTTGAAGGACAAAAGTAATAACTATGAAAATCGCGCGTGTAAGACATTTCAGAGCTAAGCCGCTAGACACCAGCAACAAATATCACAGAGATATTAATAAAATGTTTCACTGGTCTCAACAAAGATTGATCGCTTTACCGACAAATAGCAGCAGCACGTATTACAGAGATTTCGGGTATTCTGTGTGTATTTTGTTAAGGTTAGTTGTAATCTGTTAAGGTCAGTGACAGTTTGTCATACGTATGATAAACGCATTCGATAGTTTTTCCTAATTGTTTCGTAACATGCTATAAGTATTTTGTTGCGTAACTATTAAACTAGACAAACAAAAATTGCTACACATTAGGTGTTTTTTTTTTTTTTTCATCCTATACTAACCACAAAAATTACTAATCACTAAATTCACGAAAGTATCACACGTGTCATCTAGTGTGTTTGTTAAAAAATGTTGAAGTTCGTAACAGATTTCACTTTTACTGCACCTGTGAATCAAATTTTATGTCAGTCGCTCCATTTTCTATATTTATTCGGACGACTCATATAATGCAGAAAGTGTCCCGAACTGCAGTAGTGGCACAAAGTTTCAGTGCTAACATGAAAGGTTTTAAACATTTCAGTTTCATGTTAAAATCTATCATATTTGCACTACTTGCTATTAACAGCGAATAAAATTTTATTACCAAACATTCTCTGTAGCTTAATAGCAGCGCGTATATCTCTTTTTTTTTTCTTTTTTTTTTTTTTTAAAAAAAAGGAAAATAATAATATATGTGCATACGTTCTTCCGGTTACCTACTGTATTACAAGTATAGATTATTATTTACATGTTATTGTAGTTAAATTTTTGCGTGAATTCTTTTCAATTAAGTGTATCGTTTCTTGCAGTTGAAATGCTTACAATATAAGATATAAATAAATCCAAGAAATTAAATGGATGTATAGTTTCTTTCATATCACCTTAATACACAAAAACTTGTTTTTAATATAGTGTCAAGTACTGTCAATTACCACTTTCCTTTCCCAATTATAGAGATAAAGCTTGCTAACGTCGATTACTTGACTCTTGACTGCAATACCGTACTATCGATCAAAGTTCAAGGACGATAATCAACCAACCAATCTGTTCCAAACATTATACAATTTCCTTCTAATAAGTTCTCATCTCCGTCGTAAGCAGTTAAATGTTTTCAGAAACAGGTGCACAACCTGACGCCAAGTATTATTTTTTTCCTCTTTAGCTCATCAACTGTGTCAAATCAGTCGATGTGTACAATCCACGGGAATACAGTGGTATTAGTACGAGAAACGCTCTGTGATTTATCAGCTTACGGCCTGGACGGCTCCGATTTAAATGATTGTTTTTTATTGTATTTTATTGTATTTTAAACATTCTTGGAAGTTTCTACGCTTTGGAGAACCTAAATTGCTGTACGCTTTCAAAGTCCCTTACCTGGGTTTGTAGGTCTATAGTACTGACTGCGTTCTTGCACTTTCTCCCCGAAGGTTAATTTTTTTTCCTCGTTAGCACACAGCCCATCTTTGTATACCAATTCCGAGAGTGTTGTTAAAATTTCGGATGCTGTAACTTAAAAACGGACGCCATCGTAGTAGTTAATATGTTTATAAAATTTGTTTGTCTCACTCAAATTTCTTCTGAAAAATATCAAAAAATTTCAGTTAAAACTTAAAGCAATTTTCATGCTGTTTTAACCCCCATTTGTGGATGCTAGTGCGTTAATAAGGAATTTGATAATGTAGTCTATTTGTCCTGACATGTACCGATTGTTGAATAAATTCTTTGCCATATTGACGATTGGGTTCTAAATCGCTGGATTACTAAAATACTGGTATTCCCCATTCTTTACGCGTAGTGGAGTCGGCTGCGTTTTCATTTTCAATACGTTGTAATCACTTGAAAGTGTAATCACTTTCTGTCCGTAGCAAAACTGGACACTTATTATACATCTATCTGTACACTCAAGATATTATTTCAGTGTTCTTTGGAAAGTCTGGAGACATTACTCAGATGAAACACCAAAAGTTTCGATGTTTTAGTAAAACTAAGGTCGAATGTACTCATCCGCTTTTTATTTATATTCAATTGGTATTACCATGTCATAAAAACATTTTCATGGATCAAGGGAATACCTTGTAGAAAGTAAAAACCATCTGGCGGACGATTTAACCTGAAGTCATAGCACAAATGAGGAGTCACAAACAGAGATGTTTTTCTACCCGGCAGGTTCTGTTCGAGAATTATCGTGATGCATAATTACAATCGTCATTCCTCCCCATTCGAAAGTTTCCAACAACAGCTTTTTCTTAATCTTAGCAAAATGGAACCAATCGCAAGCGTAAAGTAATATATCATTCATAATCTGAGATAACCAAGGTGTTTTACTTCAAGAGAATTACCTTCAGAAACTTTAGAGAATCATATTTTCCGTGAATTTAACTGATTACATTTTGACATTTCGAGGAAATTTGTCTATGTTAGTCGAATTTTTCACTGGAAATCAATCCATGTTACAGAAATAACTACCACGACAGCAGCAAGTATCAAAGTCGTAATTCAATAGCACCAGAAAATACAAATTATCTCACAAATTGGCTATTGAAACCAAACACTACGAAATCTACGCTAGAATTTTTTGCTTAATTGTAACAATATTAAAAATAGTACAAAAATTAAATCTCAGAAGTGATTTTTGCTATTGGAAATTATCAGATAACAACTTCAAAATTTTGTTCGAATGGCACCACTGTGATATAGGGTATAATCACTAGCAGTTATATACAGACGATTTTAGTTTAATTGCGATGGAGCACAAACTCCGGTGGGAATTTCCCTACACACCCAATTTTCTACTCCCTTGTGCTCACCCACTTATGCCCTGTATGGATTTTTAATTTTAAATTCTGTCAGAGTTTTTGTTAAAGTATTCATCAATTCCCTTGGTAATTTTTCCTATCAATTACTCCAATTCCTAAGAAAGAAAATTTTCCCACACCATTATGTCAGAAATCGAGTTCCAGTTTGTGGTCATGGTCATCTTTTCCCTTCCACGCAACTCTCATAATTCTTCCACCTATCCTGGTGCTGATGTTAATAGTGACCACAACCCAGTAGTAATGAACTTTAAAATGCAGCTCTGTAGGAATGCAAGAAAGGACATCAAGAAATCAAGACGCATAGATGTAAGAAGGTTAGAAATTCCTGAGGTGAGAACTAATTTGGCACTGCTCTGGAGGAAAAGATCAAAGTTATAGTAGATACTTGTCCTATAGAAGTAGACTCTACCTGGAACTTCATAAAAGATAGCATTACTCAAGTCCAGGAAAATAACATTGGATACATTACTAACAACAGAAAGCAGCTCTGGATGACTGATGAAATACTGGAACTTATGAATGAAAGAAGGAAATTCAAAACCAAGGATCCCATAAAATACAAAAACCTGCGCAAAGACATACGCAGAAAATGCAGAGAAGCAAGGGAAACATGGATGTCTAGCAAATGTAAAGAAATTGAAATACTCCAGGAGAAACACGATCACTTCAACTTATACAAAAAGGTAAAAGAGCTGAGTAATATACAAACGAAGCGGCGCGGAGAATACTGAGGAATGCAAACAATGGAATTATCCTGGGAGTTGAAGGAAACCTTAAAAGATGGAAGGAATATATCGAACTTCTTTTTACAGACGACAGAGATGATCCTCCTCCACCACACGAAAGAATCAATGAAGTCAGTCCAGAAATCACAAAGATTCAAGTAGTACATTCCATTAAACTTCAGAAGAGTGGTAAAGCTACAGGTCCTACTAGAGTTTACTCTGAAATTATTAAAGTTATAGCTGAGTAGCATTCAAATGGTCTCAGCCTCCTAACATCATTGTTCAACATTTTTATGCATCAGGTAAGTTAGCTTACGACTGGCTGAGATCAACTTTCATACCACTGCTGAAGAAGACCAACTCCTCACAATGTGGTGACTATCGTATGATCAGTCTGATGTCGCATGTGCTGAAAATATTTCTGCGAATCATACACAACCGCATTTACAAGAAGTGTGAATCTCAAATGGGTGAGACCCATTTTGGCTTCGGAAATGGGCTTGGCACACGTGAAGCACTCTTTTCCTTAAATGTATTAGTGCAGAGGTGCAGGGATATGAATGTCGATGTATATGCCTGTTTCATAGTATATAAAAAAGCCTTCGACTGCGTGAGGCATGAAAAGATGATAAAGATTTTGAAATCAACTGATATTGACCAAAATGTTGTATTGGAATCAGACTGCAGATGTCAAAATTGACCAAGGAACATCAATCAGAAGCGACTGCCATCAGGAAAGGTGTTCGCCAGGGCTGTGTACTATCACCTCTCTTGTTCAACATTTATTCCGAAGTAATTTTGAGGGAAGTGTTGGAGAACAAAAACAGCGTGATCAGTATAAACGGGAAAGTGATCAATAATATCAAGTATGCAGATGACACTGTTGTAATAGCCAGTGATTTACCAACACTCCAACACATAATAGACAATTTAGTTCGGCACAGTGAAGAGTTTGGTCTGCTTGTCAACCCTTCCAAGACAAACGTTGTAGTTTCTCTAAGAGAAAAATCCAGGCAACCATATCAATAAAAGGCAATAAGATCGAGCAAGTATCCTCCAAATATTTAGGTACTTTGGTGGACGAGCAGAGTGACTGCAAGAAAGAAATCAAATCGAGAATAGAACAGGCAAGGAGACAATTTATTAGCATGAACAAATTTTTTATATGATCGGATCGCAGTATGCAATTGAGATTGAGAATGATTCGCTGCTACGTGTTCCCCCTTTTTTTTTTTTTTTGGGGTGTGAAAGCTGGACTTTAGACCAAAATCTAGAGTAAAAGATTGAATCTTCTGAAATTTATTTGTATTGTCGTCTCTTACGCATATCTTGGGTGCCGAAAGTCTCAAACGAAGAAGTACTTCATCGGATGGGGAAACAAAAAGAATTGCTGCTCACTATAAAGCAAAGGAAAACGCAATATCTAGGACACATTATGAGAGGCGAGAGGTACCAGCTACTGCAGCTCATCATTGAAAGGAAAATACAAGGGATAAGATCTGTTGGGAGGAGAAGGAATTCGTGGCTGAAAGACATTCGGAGGTGGTTCAATTGCACGTCTGAAGAGGCTTTCCATGCTGCAGTTTCACGCTCAGAGCTAGCTATGTGGACCGCCAACCTCCAATAGGAGGAGGCGATTTAAGAAGAAGAAGTGTCTAACCACGCCTCATCGCCAATATACGCCTTGTACTCTCCCAACCACCTCTTCACCCTCCTCCTGTCTTCCAATGAATCCCATTCCAGCTCCTTTGTGATAAGAGCTACTCATAGTGCCCTGCAGGAATTTTCAAAGACAAACTTAGCAGCCCTTCAAAAAACCATACATTATCTAAAAATATTTTAATTGCGATGGAGCGTATTATATATAAATGAACCGAATAACATAAATATTTTTAGAACATTATCTGTTTACAGTCCAGTCAGTAAACCGATCCACAGATGGGAAAGGTTGTCTGAAGCTTTACTACCTGGCTATGACAAGGGATGGTTGATATGGAAGTTTGAGAATAGGCTGAGTTCAGGAATGGGCAGATCCAAACTATGCGGAGATCAGTGATATCAAGTGCGACTGCGGAGACCAGACTGTTCAGCACATGCTCCAGTGTCGACTTTGTCCAGCCTCCTGATAAGAAGATGACGTATGTGAGGCATCGGAAAATGCGCTGGAAACGGCCACATTTTGGTCTAGTACAATTTGATGTTTGTAATTGGGTAACAATATATGTTTCTGACACGAAATAAAATAAATAACACATCGTGATAAAACATGAATTAAGTTTCAGAAAAATTGTTAGCTTGGAACAAATTACCTTATTTTTACACCCACAATTCTAAAATCATTTTCTTCAGTTTACGAGAAATACAGCCCTGTTCCGGTCAGTCAGTACGTTATCCCGCATACAGCGAATAGAACTTGTCGCACAATGTGGATTCCTATATGAGTTGGTGTCACCGTGGCGCCATTTCGTTAACGACGGTTTAGGTTCTCGTACCACAGATGCGTTTGTTTTATATCCCGTGGAGTTAAGTAATCTGTTTCAGTTGCACGTGATCAGTGCATGCTTGTGCACCGGTGCGAACATTTACTCGTTTTATCTGTACCACTGCGCCATTCGTTTTCGCTCTAGTGTGGCTGTAGCGATGAACGACCGCGTTGGTTTGTCGCAGCGTATCAGCAATTGCGACACATATCGCCAGATCCAGTGAAGTATACGTTTTATTTCAGGTCAATGAATACAGAGCTGTTGAAATCATTGTAACAGCCCTCACTCCAAGTCCTTTTATAAAATTTTATTTTGGAGAGTATTTATAGCAAGGCGGGAGTTGATTAATTGTGAATTTGTGTATGTTCGTCGTGTAAGTGAACATTGTTTTATAGAGAGGAACTGTGTAAATGATATGTAATACAATCAAGGATAGTGTTATGCATGAGACATTAATTAATAGTTTGTAATTGTGTTGATTTGAGCCAAGATGTTTGGAGCAAAATTTTCAACTGTTTGGATTGGTTCATGTTGATATTTTTGTGTGTAAATACCTGTAAATATCTTTAATTTCAATTTCCGGGTATTTTAATAATTCAGAACTAGTTTTAATTGTTTTAATGTGGTTCTGACTGTCGGCCACATTTGAACGTCCGAGAAACATTGTATTAAGATTCTTCGGTGGTTTAATTACTGATTAATTAATTAAAAAGTCCACCAAACAGGTTATGTTTGAAGAGTTGTTTCATTTTGATCCAAACAAGTCAGCGATATTCACAAGCATAGATACAATACAGATATGCACTTCTGAATAATCGCAAAGATAATCTCTGTGAACTCAACTGAATGATTGAAACTCTCTGTAATACTGAATACTGTCAACTAAACTGACTTACTAACTGAAACTAACTGCTCTTTCCAGGCGATCTGTTTATATAGTCTCTATCGAAATTACGAGAATTCTTCAAAGCCATCCGCCCGATATTTCTCGATCATTAACAATCAAACAATCAAACACATTAAAAACAATCGAAATTAATACAAAATTACAAATACTTCATACAGTACAATGCTATTCAAAATTCAGGTATTAGGGCTGTTACAATTGGTAGCCTTCTTTGATATACTGTGCATGTTTCTCTAGTAACTATTTAAGCGAGGAGCAGTGGCGAGTAGTGAGTTACCGTTTAGTTACAGTTTCAAGTATTTATTCGCCGACAACAAGTACTTATGCTTTAGTATCTATGGACAAATCTGGGACCTTATCCGTATGAAATGTTATTTTTAAGCATTCAACGACATAAAAGTGAGGTGAAAAGTGATTCGCCGGCGTTGTCATTTCATAGAACTACTGTATTTAATCCATTCATAGCAGTAGTTATTAACCTTTGGTGTAAGGTGAAATCATCTGGCGATCAACGACAGTAACCTGTGAATTGGAGGACGAAGAAATTAAAGGTAATCATCATTAATTGACGACAGAAAAGCTCACTACAATTACCGAGTGGCATGACAACATGCTCACTGCATTCCATGTAAATTTATGTAGCTTGTTATTGTATTTGTCAGGAGGATATGATATCAGTTAACAGATGAGGTGATGGAAATCAAAAGGCAGGAAGCTGATAGCGAGGAGTGCTGTTAAATTAATCTAAACCTAATTTCTGTCAAACCTGCCAATTAACCTGAAAATTAATGAATATTCGCCGATCCTACAAACATATCTATCAACCACTGAAATTTTAGCGGCTATTTTTTTTAACTTCTTAACGTCTCTTAAAAGCGAGGTCTTTAGAGACGGGAAAGGATGGGGGGCAAGGATTGGGAAGGAATTTGGCCATGGCCTTTTGAAGGAAGTATCGCGGCATTTGCCTGGAGTGTTTTGGGAAACCATGGGAAACCCAAATCTGGATGCCCGGACGGGGATTCGAACCGCCGTCCTCCCGAATGCGAGGCGAGAACGCTAGCCGTTACACCACCACTCTCGGTCAGTGGGTATTATTCCGCTCTTAGAATAATAAGCAGAGGCATTGATTGAAGAAGGAGGGCATCAAGGCAACTCAAGTTTTTCCGTCTAACAGATTTGATACTTTTCGGGAATTACCAGTGATGATGATGTGAGATTCTTTTAAAGGTTGAGAGGTATCAAACAAATTTATGGATTTAGTACTATAGTTATGACAACGCTATTTGAGAAGATCACGGAAAGAGACGGAGAGGATCATGTTTGTTCTTGATGCAAATGGCCTTCTGGAAAGCGTCAAACAAAACGTTTTAGCTACCACCGCATGATCGGCTTCCAGCAAGATTCCATTGGTGGGTCATGTCATTATCAAAGACTTTTGCCACTTGCGATCCTAAACTCCGTATGAGCAACTTACATAGTGGGATACGATCCTTGCAAACTCTCAACAGATGTAATAGTTTCTTCTGGTCAGCTCGTTAGGGTGCAGTAATTGTGTCTGGTTCTGTTTCCAGTTAATGTGGCGGAAGAAATTTACACTTCTGATATCTTCCTCGCTGTCCAATATTTATTTTAAAGCTGTACTATTATGTGGGGGTATCGCCTTTTATGTGAGCCCAAACAGATATTCAAAGGAACAGATGTGAACGTTTTGCAAGTCGGACATCTCTTGAGGGTTTAGGACGTCGCAGTGCGGCGGAAACCAGGAGCCGATGTCTGAGGCGACGTCGAGGACAAGGGACGCAGATAACGTTATCGCACTGCTGTCAGAAGCCAGCTGCCGTATCGACCACGGCAGATGTGGGCCCGAACCAGAATACAGCCAAAGGAAACGGTTTTATTTTGAATACAGTGCGATCGGTGGATCAGTCCAATATCTCAGCTTGCATACCAGCGTGCATGGACAAAGGATAAAAATTGTGTTACGAAATCTTAAAGGCCTTTTCTTATATTTTTAACGACATTGTGTGCCAATACCTTTCAGCCGGAATAAATGTTACATTTTTTTTAACCACCGATACTTATCATAAATCTAATCCTGAAAGTCTAACTTAACATAAAGATTATTATTATGTATAGAGGTACCTATAACTCAGTTGTGTTTCATCTTTTTAGGAATATACTAAAAATTTAAAAAAAAATTATAACAGTACAATTTCTTTATACAAGTTTTCAATAAGATACCTAAGTATTTTTGCCACTTTACTATTATTATTGGGGTATTCGAGGTTGGATTAGATTTTTATATGGTTGTCCAGTACAAATTTCACTACGAGATTCTCGTAGATACTCCATGGCTAAGAAATTTGGGACATTACTATGTACGCTGGATAAATGCTAAATTTTGACAGAGTCACAATGAATATTAATATTCCAAATAATACATTTATTTAAGGGGGTAGATACAGTTATCAGGCTTCAAAAAATGAAATTTTTCTTTCAATTCACAAAAATAGTTTTTAGCCTTGACTTTATGTTGGTGAAAAAATTATTTCAATATATTTTACAGTATGGGAATTATGCTTGATTAAGCAAAGCCCTGCACGATTGACAGCTATTTAAATCTTACTGCACTTGAAGGTAGCATAACATGTTTAATCTTAAATATCTCAAAACAGCAATTCATCAAATGATTTTAAAGATAACTCTTTTCCACGTGCATAGATCTTTTTCAAATTTGCAAAATATGTTCTACATATTAATTAATACAGTCTCTACCATTATTGTTTATGCAGCTTTTCAAAAATGGAAAATATGCCTTTATGTTTAAACAAAAATAAAGTTAGAATTTTAATTTCTTGAGAAAAAAATTAACAACAAATATAAAGTGAATATACTATATTATTGGTTTAACTAATTGCCTCAATATTAGTTTACAATATTAAAAAACATTTATGCAAAATTTTAAATATTATGATATCTGTCATTAAAGACCTTAATAAAAACATATTTTTAACTTTGAATTTGGTTGAAACATTTAAATATTGTTATATTTAAATATTTTTATTCTAAAAATCAATTTTTATACATATCAATAACAGTTCTATGGTCCTATGAAATTTGAACGCTCAAATTTAAATATCTTTGGAAAAAATTAAATTTCAATTTCTACAAGTATATGTATGTGTTAACTGTATCTATCCCCTTAAGACATTAATCCTAACATATATTTTACCTGCTGTATATATAGATGGTCAGTTGGAATCATGAGAGGGATTGGTGGGGAAGGACTCGTGCTCCGCCTAAATTCAATCTTGGTTTGCTAGACACGGTGTATTTTAGACTGGAAACGTGTAACTTATGATTATCTGTGAGATATGTAGCTATACGGTGACTGTCCCAGTGGTCGCCTAAATGGTTGCGGGAATGTTCATAAAACTGCAAACTGGGTGGTCGGAACGCGTGGACTTGGTTCGAGCCCTGGTCCAGTGTGCGGCGTCTTAATGCACTCAGCCACACTGGTGGGTTTATTCAGAGGAATATTTTATTTTCATAGTAAAATAAATTTTCTATTTTTTTTATTCAGTAACAAACCCTCCCATTATCATTAATCCCAATATTGTTATTAAAGTGCCTTAATTAAAAAATGAACAAATAGCCAATAATGGCAAGCAAAAATATTTTGACAACACGAAATATTTACCACATAAAGTCTCCTTTGTCTTACATATTTCCAGATAATAGAGAAACAAGGAATCAAATTTGCGTGATGATATAATTTTTACCAGAATTCGTCGTGTTAATATAATAAATATAACATTTATACAATTTCTGTGCATTAATTATAGCTTATATATTCTTAATTGCCCATTGAGACCGTAATTGTGTTGGAAAGATCTTATATTATGCTTTGTTTGGCATAGTTTGAAGCTGAGACAATATTGAGCAAAGCGAAATTTTTCATCGCTGCCAGATTTACATCGCTGGCATCTGTTTTATATGCTCAATATATAAAACATACTTCAAATTAGTATTGTATCCACACTTATCATATATAACTGGATGAACATCAGTTTTTCCGCATGTTGGTTGCAGGTCCTCCGGTGTTCTACATTGCACAGAGCAGCGAATCGTTCGGAGGTAACTATGAGGGTGCTAGAGAGGTTAGTAGACCACGGTGCGACAGCTGTCTATAATTCACTTCGCCTCATTTCAGAGTTCTGTTTCCAAAATAGGGGACACATTCCACAGGAGCACCTAGCAATGCACCGAGCTTGATGGGTGAACGGTTAATGCTCTGGCCTTGCATTCGGGAGGACGTAGTTTCGAATCGCCGTCCGTCGCTCCAGATTTGGGTTTTCCATGGTTTATCCAAAGCACACCAGGTAGGTAAAAATGAGGAGGTTCCTTCAAGAGGCCATGGCCGAATTCCTTCCCGTTCCTTACCCTCAGTCCTTTCCCTCCCTTCAAGGCATATAGCCAGAAGGGGAAGCACCGAAATTCTGTCACAGAGTGTAGCGTGTAAACAGAAAAATATCAGATAACAACTCCACACTTAAACCATTCAATATTTAAAAAATAAATAAATAGAGTAGGTGTACTGTAGAAAGTAATTCATCTTTGTGAAGCATCAGAGAAATGTGATGAGAATTATTAATAGAATAACAGCTCAATAGCCGACTGTGTAAGTAACAATACACGGCTGAACACTATTTATTATACCGTGAATAACACAAAACGTGGGAAGTACTCGTAATGGTTTTTTTTTTTTAAGTTATATTTGCAGTTTATCACGATATCCGCGGAGCAAATTAAAACGTGTATACTCTTGTTACATAATTACTTTTATGAGAAAGGGCAACCTAGCGGATTTTTGAAAATATCGAAACTGAATTTTATGACTAGCCAACGAAATACAGAAACATGAGGACAACAAGGTTTTTGTTAGTCAAAAACTAACTTGGAAGATCGTAGCATGTCGATGTGCATAAGAAAGAAAATACTCCAGAATAATCGGCGTGGTAGCATCTAGTTGCTGCTTAAAAAAAGAAAATTACCGAATTAGGGATTCACTTTCTGGGATAGAACAAGTTGCTGACTTCAAATATCACATACCACTACAAAAGTAGTAAAGGTCTCCAAGGAATCCTCAAACAAGTTTTTGCAGTAATTAACTCATAATGCTGATATAAATTGCTAACAGAGAGGAGAGACGCAATTTATAAAGTTAAGGACCAAGAAAAACACAAAATGATTTGAAGTACGGTTTATAAATTACATGGTAATTTTTATGAAGCCAGAGCAGTTCCGATTCCGTAAGTAACGCAGAAGATGGAGAAACGTAATGTCATTATTTTACATACAGAAAGTATTAGGGTGATATATTGCCTCAGTGTCTCGCAAATATTCAGCACCACAAAATAAACAGGCAGGCGAGTTGCGTAATGTAGAGTGATTGGATGCAAAAGGGACAACTGTAAGAAGACAGCCAAATATGCAAGTGGTGAGGGGATGTAGGCTGAGAGGGAGGGAACGAACTAAGCAGATATGATGGAGTACTGCTGGGGTAACAATGGTGTGTCACCTCCCCTCAAGAATAGCAACAGTCATCAGTGAGTAACTCTGACTGTAAGCCTATAGTTATAGTTTATGCTTGTCTCTTTCTATAAATACACGTGTGGTATAACATATGGGGAAAAAATCTTGCACTTCATTTAAGTAATTAGCGGGAAATAACAATGAGACTATGAATTCTGATGAAAAGTCTGGGGAATTACTGTCCGTTTGGGTATATTTTGTATTTTATGGGCTTTCCCAAATATTCCAGGTGAATGATTCATTAAAAAAAATTCACTTGACCATGATTTATTACATACATAGTAGTATCATTTAACGATAAATAAATTACCGGAATATCCCAAGAATATTGTGATTGTTCGTAAATAAATAATAGAGAGGAAGCTTTTCAAGCTAATTTAGTACTAGAAAATATTGTCGGAGGGATTTAAACTTGTATTTAAGAGGCTAATACCCATCCAATCTACTCTGTTGGTTGCGGCACCGGGAGGATATCCTGGCAGAATTAGCTAGTTCGAGTCCAGATGATGAAAAAAATTTTCATCATCAGGACTTGGTAGGCAATGTAGGCAGGCGCACAATTCCTAATCACCAGAATGTACGCCATAGACAATCTGCTTTATCAATATTTTCCATTAGTCCTACATCGTATGTTATTCGCACAGTGCTGCGCTATTACATACGTGAATCCACAAAAGTTTAATAATTTTTTTTACTGGCTGTATTTCATTAAAATTCGTTCAATATGATGCAAACAACATATGCAATAGAAACATTATACGTAACAAGTGAAAGTATCGGTTCGAAATATCTGAAAAATATTGCAATAGTTATTCAATAATGAAACAGGATACTAAAAGCGAAAATACTTAAAGCAACTTTACGACATTAATACCGTAAAGGATTTTCGTAATGCTTTTACAATATGTTGATACTAAAAATTCATGTTCTTTTGTTCTGATTATGTCCTCATTAACAAAGATAAGTTTTTCATATGAAAAACAGGATACAACTTACAATGTACACGCATCTCTGCATTTAAATTCTCAGTAATTACCATTAATCAGATTTCATAGCAAAAGAGTGACTGCATTCAGGGTTGTTAACTAATCTTTTTATAAATCACCTAAGTCATTTTCAAGTAGTTTTACAATCATAATCAACAGTAGTTATAAAAAAAAGACAAATTATCTCATTTAGCATTCAGATTCATCGTAATACCTCATTAACGTAATATCATACCACGTGACATTAGAGAGACGTGTAGAAGCATACAGAGAGAAAACTGACACATCGTTTGGGTAGGGGTGACTTCTTTCACATCGCCCGAATAAAGACACATTGCTTCACAGAATTACTAGAAAATCTCCAAGAACCAAGGTCCAGCAACGAGAGCTCCTATTGTGCTTTGTAGGATTTGAATAGTTTCCGGCTAACAGTATCTTGACTTGTAGATGGATAATTCTGTCTTTAGATGGCTATTCTTGACATCTCTAGCGTATGTAGAAACAGACGGTTTTCCTAAGATCCTATAGATCTTACTGTTCCCCTAAAGGTTTCGTTTTTGTTTCCGCAAAATTGACTTCTGACTTCTACCCTTGGCGCCAGGCATGCGGGTGGGAATTCAGATAAATATCATACTTTCGCATCCCCTTTAAAAGAAAATATTTATGTATTTTTTTAATTGCTCTAAATATGCTTTCCCTCACTTTCGTCACAGCAAAATATGTTGCTTAATTAATTTCCTATTAACTACTACATAAATTAGTGTTAATTATCATTATTAAATATCGTAAATTGGAGGTCACGTAGTTCATGCATTAGAGCGCCTAACTGTGCCGTAGACGACCGAAGTTCGAGCCACTACGAGGCTGAGTATTTTTACCGAAACCTAAGATCGCCGGAACCATTCTTCCCTTTTCCAGGCACAATCAGCCTGCTGTCTAGTAAGTACCCTGGAGAAAATATGCGGGAAAACTATTTTCCGAAGTGTGGCGTTAAACCCGTCACTTCCATCAGTGTTGGCAAGGTCAGTTGGGAGTGCGAGTGAATTCCGCTTGGAAACAGCTGTAGAACTGAAAGAACAAGGCATGAAAAGAAATTATTATTATTATTCGCACTTTTTATTGCGTTCTTTTATTTGGTCGCACCAACTGTATGGTCACACCACTTGAGAGTGGATGTCCCATGAATTTCCGTCCTTTTACAGACCGTAGATACGCCTTCTTTATTCATCGCTGGAACACAAAGGACTGCGGTCGACTGATCTTCCAGTGAATCTGCGTAGGGCACGGAATCCACGGCGACAACGGCCCTCGTGTTGTTGCCGATACTGGAGCACCGAGCAGGTGTTTACCCAGTCACTCCCATCGACCGCAGCCTCCAACGGCGGGCGCTCACCAGACGTTATTTGTTTTTTTCTTCTCAGACAATGTCTGCAGTTTCCTGACTTGCAGCGAAGCGCAGACTTTTCTTTAACTAAACGCCGGGAAGAACGTACTGATATGTGTAATGCTGGCCGCTTTCGAGTACAGCTACTTCAGCCATTGAAGCAATCCTTAAAGTATTCGGCTAGTCGAAGCAACATCGTTGCAGTTAACGACACCTTGCAGTTGACTACAAAGCCCATAGCGGCTACCGGTGTCGAAATGTATTGCCTAATTTTATATGTAATCCTCCTTTAGTTCATTTGTACTAGAGAAATGTGGTGGGGGAGCTGTAACGATGGGGCTTAGCATTCCGCTGGACGTGGATTCTAATACCGTTCCGGAAATCTAGATTTCCGTTTTCCATGATTTTCCTGAATCAGTCCAGGCAAATACTAGCGTGGTTCCTTCAAGAGGCAATGGCCGAATTCCTTCCCGTTCCTTGCCACCAGTCCTTTCCCGGTTCTAATGATCTCGACATCGATGAGGCGTAAAGCGATTAGCAAAGAAAAAAATATATTCTTAACTGGCCGGCAACTGTTACTTTCTTAATTCGTTGCCACTTTTTGTGTCTTTTAGGGAAGGCTACCGAAATACGTAGGTTCACTGGAATGCGCGATAGAATTAGTAATTTTACTTACTTACAAATCCACTATTAATATATCAGAATGCTAAATTCCATGTATTTTATTTATTTGACATTTGCTTTTTAACCCAGCACCTAGACCAGGGGTGGCCAAACCGCGACCCGCGGGCCGCATGCAGCCCGCCTTAAATATTTTTGAGGCCTGCGAGATTCAACACACTTTACAAAATATATTTATTTTATAATGGCCAAAGTAGTGAAAACCAATGTATTAAAAACTACATTATTTGTGCATCCACATTTTCAAAATTTATTTCATTTATATTTATGTATTTTTATATATCATTATTAGTGTTATATATTTCTTTAAAATGTGCGTTTAAAATCATTATTACTATATTCTCTATGGTTACATGCAATAATAATAGTAAACAGAGTAATAATAACTCATTATGTTTCAATTTTTCACTCCAACAAAATGTCTATAATGGGTCTAAATCTAATATAGGGATATATAATTTTATATGCGGCCCGCGGAGTTATGACGCATTTCCAAAGTGGTCCGCAAGAACATTTGGGTTGGCCACCCCTGATCTAGGCGATATAAGATTGCGGAAAATCTCCTAAAAACCACAATCAGGATGCCCGGGATACGAACCTCGTTCCGTTGTTTGTTCGTAACGCGTGCGCATACACCCTGGTGAGTCTACATTGCAGTTTATCAATATATATTTATCTAAAATTCTCTATCTTCAGAGTCTGTTCCCTTCCAAAGTATTTATAATACGCTTGATTGTAACGGAACGATTACCATTACAAAGCGCTCGCGTATCGTTGCAGAAGCAAGGAGACGAGTCGTCAACCTGACCTTGAAATGTGTCAGCGACTGATTTTTGTGCCGTCTGGCCTGCTACATTCGGGGAATCTATAGGTTGCTAGAGGATTGAACTATAATGCCGGAGGATCGCTATTTTTAATCTGGCTGAACGTATGGACATGATGCATGGCATTTACCATAAAGAATCCTACAAACTTGAAACCAGGATATTCGTGATGTATAATTCGAATGAAACTGGTATTAAGAAAAACACATCATTTCGGCTATGCAATTTAAAACGTTATCAGCTGCAATTTATTTCCACGCGTCACGGCATCTCTAAACCTTGCGAACTTTCGTGGCCTCATACCAAGAAACGTAATGACTGTCGTGAGTCGAAACATAGCACGAAATACTAAATTTCTCTGTTAAATAGAACTGTGACCTTTGCAAGTATTATATCGAAAGATTGAGGTGGATAAAGTTAAATAAATACACAGTCCAGTCACATTAATGTGACCACCTCTCAAAAACCAGAATAACCACCTTTGGCAGAGCGGACCGCTGCGAGGCGTGCAGGAAGAGAGTCAATTAGGTTTCTGAAGGTGTTGACTGGGATTTTGAGCCATGCCGACTCCAGTGCCGTGGCCAGCTGCGCTAGATTACGCAGTTGAGGATCCATGGCGCGAACAACCCGATTGAGGTGGTCCCACAGATTCTCGATTGGGTTTAAATCCGATGAGTTTGCTGGCCGGGGGAGTAAGGTAAACTCATCCTGGTGCTCTTCGAACCACGCACATACACTGCGAGCTGTATGACACCTCGCATTGTCCTGCTGGTAGATGCCATCATTCTGAGGAAAAATTATTCGCATGTAGGGGTGATCTGCAAGAACAGATACGTACGTGTGCTGATCCATCGTGCCTTCCACAATGATGAGTTCACCCAGTGAATCCCAGGAAAACATTCCCCAAACCATAATGCTCCCTCCTGGATCCTTCCGGCAATTGTTGCAGGGTGTTTGCTTTCAGACGTTTCACGTCGTATGCGCCAACGTCCATCTGTCCGATGGAGCATAATACGTGATTCATCGGAAAAAGCTACCTGTCGCCACTCTGTGGACGTCCAGTTGCGGTAAAGGCGTGCAAATTCCAGCCTTCGTCGCCGATGAACAGTATAGGTGCATTAACCAGGCGTCTGCTGCGGAGGCCCATGCGCAGCAACGTTCGCTGAACCGTTGTTGAGGATACACTATTGGTAGTAGCCCCTTGGTTCATCTGGGTGGTCAGTTACTCAACAGTTGCACGTCTATTTACCCGAACACACCTCCGTAGCTTTCGTTCGCCTCTGTCATCTATAGCCCGTGGTTCACCACATGTTCCACGCCGCTGATTTTGAATAGTGCCATTCTGCCATTCACGGTATACTTTCACCACGGCGGCACGTGAACAGTTCACAAAATTAGCCGTATCCGAAATGCTTCCACCCTTGGCCCGAAAGTCAATAATCATGCCCTTTTGGACGTCGGATAAATCGCTACGTTTCTGCATTACGCCAACGATTGAAATGATTTCCGATGCCCTACGACATCCTTTATATACACTCCACTGTAATGTGCTGCCACCTGCCTTTTGTGATTGGTTATTTCACGTTGACGTCGAAAGTAGGTGGTGGTCACATTAATGTGACTGGACTGTGTTTAATTGCAAAGGAGTGGTCGTTCTGGTGGTAATTTACCTACACTACTTTTTCCCTCTATAAATTTTAATTTTTGGTAAATTATTCCACTACTTTGGTAAATTATTTACTGTTTCTCTTGGTAATTTATACTAATTCCTCACTATTCTACCTACAAACGAAAAATTTCCCACTCCCTTTTGCCTGAAAACAAGTCTTATCTTGTGCTTTTTTTGAGGCCTGGGAAGATATTAGAAGAAGCATATGTCACGTATTGATTGGAAGGGAGTTGCACTATCACAATTTAATACTTGATATGATGCAAAAATGGTGGAAGATTGAATGTTTTTAGGCAAGGAGGTTACAGTCTACAATAAGTTACTAAAGACGTAGGTGAACCCCGTGCCACACATTGTGAAAGGGTTAGATGCAAAAATTCCCATGAAATTTAAACATATGGATAGTGAAATAACAATCGTAGCGATATAAGTTATTATTGTGAATTAACGAAATTTTAGTTTCCAATAAAGGTATAATTGCAATACTCAGTCACAAGCAAAGCTTACAATAAAACGAAAATCATCAGAACGATCAACAATTTTTAAAAATCTGATCTTCATATTCCATCCGCAGGCGAGGTGACATGAAGATCGGTTTTTGTAATTATTTAGTGAGTTTTTGTTACAGAGCAACAATTTCTTTTTATAAGAAACGCACTTTCACCAAGAGTAACACAAGTAACCTTTAGTCAGAAAGAGATGATTATTCGCATGTTAATATAAAATCGTTTTAATAAGCGCGGTTGCAAATTAGAAATTAAGCACTTCTAAAATGGTCCAAGTAGACAAGATATATTTTTTCACATCTCTTACAGTTAATTTTGTTGGAATGCTTTGATATTTTAGATTTGCTCTCAGGTCTTACGTCCCGCCGAATTTCAACCAAAAAATTAATTCAGTCTTAGGTTCTCATCAGATCTCTGTGAGACATTTTCCTCAGGATGAATGATTTGGATTATTAGTGACAAACTGTTCAAGGATTTATTGTACACTTTTGATGTGATGTTTCAGTTAGTTTTTGCTAATTCATGCCAATAAATGATACTTTTACGCAGGTGGCGAGACACTGTTTCTTCATGCTGAGTCTGGAGTAGAATTACTTGGCCATGTTGTATATTCATTGCTTCGGTAAATTTAACATAAATAAACAGGCTTAGTTTCTGAGACGGAGCGTGGTGTATGAGGAGTGATGCTATGGTCGCATTAAGGAGAACTAGTGATCGCCCAGCGATCGAAATTCGACCGTAATTCATTATGTTGTTTAGTTTCTTTCATGAAAGAGTAATAATCTATTAATTATCTGCATTACCTATAAAATTAAAACGATACACTCCATGCGTGACTGTATGTAAAATTTTAGCCTCTAATCTAACCATACCAAATGATGAAATGTATTTATCGATGGTTCATTTAGGCCGGAAAACTGCTTTAGCTTTATGAAACATGCGCATTTAAATGTATCTATCAAAATAATTTCGTCATTTTGTGTGTTCGCTATTTAAATTTGGTCTATTATCATTTTGAATTTCACGCAAATAAGTATTCCTTATTTCTTGTCTCTCTCTCTCTCTCTAATGAAATTACTGAAATTAAAAAATCAAAAGACACTTAACCAAAGTTTAACATTTTAAATAATCAAATGACCATATAGTATTTGGCAGAATCGCTACATTCCTTTTCAAAGTATTCCTTTCATAACTTCAAACATTAATCTCTACTTCATCCGAGTCTTTCGTTTTACCAAAGACCACAGAGTGTCTCAATGCGGGGGATTCACGTAAGAACGTTGGCTCCGATCATATTTCACGGGCACACACAAGTTCGCAAATTAATTTTTTATTTTAATAATCTATTTGTAACATGTATTAACTTTGCTTATTATATTTTTGGGTGGGGTGGGACATTCTCTACCAGTGAAAAACTGTTACTGACCTGTAGAAATTTGGATTAACTGTTTCCTTATAGTGTCCTCTTCACGTTTAGCACTCTCCTTTTCCGGAAAAGTCGCCACGAATTAAATTAAAAATACCGAAATATAGGATTCTCCGCAACCGCAAAATGTTATCAGCACTATAAAAATGACACAAAAATTATCGGTACAGGGATCATATCAACCTAAATAGGTTCGTTTTGTCATAGTGATCATGGTTAGGTTGAAATTCGGCCTGGACCAAGAGTAAAAAGTTTACGGGAAATTCATTCTACTCAGCCCATGACGCAAACCAGAGACTAACTGCGCATTTGTTTACAACTGAAGCAATCGATTATCTCTGACTGCTTATATCGATTCCAAGGTTTGTAAAATATTTTATATATAATTTTAGCTTTCTGTATTTCTTTAAGTTCCTCCCTTAGCCCAATATTCTGGCCGCTAGCTGAGCTATCTACCAGCCCTCGAAATGTTGCTTCTATATTAGTTCAGAGATTAATTTCGACTGCTTGTTTCACCAAAGAAGACAACGTAAGGCCGCTAGCTGCGCCATCTACCAGCCATCTGAGCGAACTACGTAGGCGAGCGAGCGTTTTATTTTACTTAATTTAATATATTTGTAACGCATATTATATATAGACTTTAGCTTCCTTCACTTCTTCTCCATATAATCTTTAACTATGCCAAATCTCACACTTCTCCGTGCGCGCAATATTCTTAAAAATGTAACATAAGTTTTCGCTTAGCGTATTAATATATAGATGAGAGGTCGTATCAACGTCCGGACATTCTGTGGTTTTCCAATATGATGCCAGGCAAATACCGGAATGGTTCCTTCAAAAGGCTATGGACGAATTTATTCCCGTTCCTCTCCCCCACTCTTTTCCTGGCTTTAATCACCTTGACGTCGACAAGCCGTAAAGTCATATGCAAAAAAAAAAGACTCTGAGTATCCCGGACTTTAGTTAGAAATCAGAAAATGGATAATGTAATCAAAATTATGTATATGTTAAATTCCTGTAGTTGCCTGATTCAAGCTAATGTTGCGATTTACTGCAACTGTCATTTATTTCTTATGAATACGGATCCAGATCCGTATTTCTTTTGATTATGTCAATCATAAATTTCTATTGTGTAAATTAAGAGCCTGAAGAAGTTAGTGATAAATCTTCACATTGTTTGAAAACAGTTTCAGAATTTGATGTAAGTTAAAGTTTTTCTTTCAGTACTAATAAACATAAATTATGTGCCAACGATCTGCGATGGAAATGAAAGTATTGTGCTTTTTAGTTATTAAAGAGTATCTATTAGTATCGCAGTAGCTGGTTGTGTTCAACAAACTAGAAGTTACTATTTAAGGTATCAAAGGCTAAACTAATTCAATTAATCGATAAAGTTATTACAAATGATAATTATAATGTTTTTTTTTAGGTATTTACGTTTCTTCAACGTCGAGGTAATTATAAAGAAATTCGGATATGATCTTTCAAGAAATCATTCTGACATTGCGATTTTTAAAGAAAGATTATCAGAAAGAAGAGACTAATTATTTTATTTAAGTACATTCATTAAGATTTAAATGGAAACAAGAAATATATCAATGTCTTTCAAAAAATTATTTATACAACATCTATTATTTAAAATGACGCAGATTCAAATCACTGTCCATCCACAGAGATTTTTGCTTTCGATGGTTTCCGAATATCTGTATGGTTCCTCTGAAAGGTCATGGCTGAATTACCTCCCCTTCCTCGTCCCCAGTACTCTTCTATCTGTAACCACCTTGACGTAGACGAGGTGTAACTAAAAAAGAGAAAACTAATTGGAACAGTGATTATACAACGAGAAACATGATACACTCCGTGTAATTTCCTACCTTACCGCGTTTGGAATCTCGTTCCGGACAACATATTAGAAACCAAAAAAAGTATTTAAGTCATAAAAACGTAAGCTAAGATTACGATTTGGGTAGATTCTGCGATAGTGTAGACGAGATTATAGTCAAAGATTTAGTTATGACTACGGTAATAAGAAATAACTTTGGTATTTTTTGTGTAAACCACTTCCTCTACAACTACATATCTTATTATTACCTGCGTAGGAAATAGGTTATTTTTAGTTGTACAAAGAGCATCTGTATTGATATCTTATCCATTAAATTTCAAGGGAAAATAAGAAACTGTAACAATTTTTTTTAAATATAGTGAAATCGTTTTAATTCTTTTACTCTTAAAAAAAAAGTTGTGAAAACTAAAAATACCTAAGAAATTGTTGAAGATTTCATGTTAAAAAGCATGCTCAGCGTAATTTACAATCAATGTAGCGTAGCATGGTTGTTTAATACAGTATTATATTTCATTAAGACGCAGCTAGCACCCGTAGTTATATTGTTTCATTTAGATGTGTATATAATTAAATAACATAATTGTTGCTTGTTATTTACCTACAGTTATATTCACTATTTTTGAGTTGATCTGAAACTCCACAAACTTTTTTGCATGAGGGAATCTATCGATTCTGTTCTGTAACGACATTTAATGGCTCTGGAGCGCCTAATGAGGCTTAATTACGACCACCTCATTACGCAATGGGTGTGGCTATTTTCTGTGAACGTGGTGTCCTTGCGTAGCTAAACAGCAATCTCGTTTCGTCTATTAAAGTTATAATTCAACGTGATGCAGATGCTTAAATTAAAACAAAGTATCCTACGCACCAGTGCATTTCGCTACCTTGAACATGGGCGTAATAAGAATTTTCAATTCATTAGGTCATGTTTCCCACCATTATTTCACTCCTAGAGCAAGCACGTGACAGTTTTTTGCGTATCGTCATGAGTCTAGAATAGTTTCAGTTTTTAAGGTCGAAGATTATGACAGGTTGACGTGATCTATCAAAATACGAACTTGACTTGTAATTCACCTTTAGGGTGAATAAAATATTTTTAGCTTGGAGAACTCAGAAGTATTAACAGAGGTATTAAACACGTACAGTGACCACCGTGCTATCGTATAATAGTTTCAAAGGTTGTGGTCGGTAGATTATAACTTGTTGCAATACGTACCTTTCATTTGCATTTGACTCTGAAAGTTCACTCTGCAAAATTGGAATAATTTCTATTAAAGAAAGTGCGAAATTGCATCGGGAGCATCAACTTTTTATTTTTTTAATTTTTCTTTGTGGTTGGATATACATTCATAATGTGATTTTTGATCTTTGGTCATACTGTCGTTAACGGCCAGAGAACTTAATACTGATTACAGATTATTAAATAATTGAGCAGCTCCGAAGGAATGAATTGCCAGGATACTTGATTCCGTAATATATTTCGTCTGATGTCCACCTAAAATAACCTAATAACTCACGTACAGAGACCATAAATAAAAACCATTAACAAAAGTGGTCAGTAAAACACGTAAAAAGTAAATAAACGGTAAAATATAAACTTTGGTAGAGCAGCAACATTAGTGAAAGTTTTAATTAAACTGAAATTTAGCTTAGACCGGAGTAACAACTGACATTCGTGGTTACAGCAGATAGCGTGTGATTTAAGTTTTTTATGTTGTTTTTATTAGTAACATGTTATTGAAAAGCAGTTCACGTTTTTTCAGCCTTAAAGTTTATCGATATTTTTTAACTATGAAAATCAAACCTAATGAATGTATTATGGCAATTAAATTCTTAGCAGTTGCTAATCTATTAAATAGTGGACAATTCTTCTAGTGATATCTCTTGTCGCTGTTAATATGCGAGCGACGGCTGGCTTACGACGTCACCGTTCTCCAGCCAATAGCTATGGATGTGACTGAGTGTGTGAGCTTAGGAAATTATATAGTAGACTGGTACAACCTTTTCTGAAGAGAAGAGGTTGCGCCAGTAGTGATTATTAAATTAAAAATCGCTGTCATTCAGTTACGCTTCAAAGCAAGAGGTAACTGGTATAACACATATTGTGGCCCACTGAAGTGTATTGAAATTCGAAACACTAATTTGATTATCTAACGAGATAAATACGTCTACTAGATGGGGTTGAACATCATTTATTCAAGATTCTTGAGGAAAGTTATAACAAAAAAACATTGTAAACCTAAAGATTTTTCTTTGGTTGGAATCAGGGCCGGCGTTAAGGGGGGGGGGGGGGTAAGCGGGTCAAAAGTACCCGGGCCCCGCTGGCTGATGGGGGCCCCGATCACCGACTATAGGGTCCCTCAGGCCATGAAGCCAAGATTACGCCCATTGTCGCCTGGCCATTTTGTAGAGCTAAAAAAAAAGGTCGCCCATTTTACCCCGGGCCCGAAATTCCTAGCGCCGGCCATGGTTGGAATAATCTTTTACTGATCTGTTTTCTTCGACAGTTAATCAGTGGTTTCCCATTTCTTACATTCAGATGCGATGTTACGACGAAGAATCACTTCAAATCTCAAATTTCAAATCTGGATCTTAATAAAAATGTAAAATTATCAAAGATACTTGATGCAATGACCTTGAAATATTGCAAGTTAGATTAGATATATCCACTTTGATGTGATGAGAAAATAGTTGAGAGGATGTGGAAAAGTACGTTTTATATTTAACGGTCGAATAATATTATCAACTACTGATTATGGGTTAGTTATTTAACATACCAAAATCATAAAAAAAATCCTGTGTTAACTACAAATACGTAACATTCCATGTTAGTATATATTAACGCAGTTTCCGGACAGACTTATTATACACTACGTTTGTAAACAGTTTGAAAAAAAATCATAAAACTCTTCAGAGATTCTAAATAACTTTGTTAACGTTTCCTTGTATATTCCAAAGCATTTTTTTTTCGAAAAGTAGTATACTCATTCCCCTTAAAAGAAATTATGATAATATTGGAACTAAAGATTTAAGGAGAGCCACACGATGTGTGATGCCTCGCACAGTATCATGACGGTCGAGTGATTGATTTTTCGGAGCGCTTGAGAATGAAGTACAAGATGGATTGCGGACAACCGATGAAACAGAGGATGTAAAGAAAGAAGACAGAATGATGGAACGCTTTCGTGGCAGCAAACCAGCTCCTAAAGGAGCGATGATGGTAAAGAAAATTCAGCATTAATTTGAAAGGAAAAAAACAAGAAATCCATTTTCCATACTTCGATTGTGTCTTATAAAAAATTCTTTGGTGACGTTTTTTGTGAAAATAATTTTAAATAGTATTCTTAAAATACTGAGTAAATATTTATGTGTTATTTTCTGGAAATGATACCCGCCCTTAACTGCATACTGACTATTTCGGGAAATGGGTAACGTTGGAGATTTCCGAATTAGATCACTGAAATATTACACTATCTAGAAAATGTCCTGCCTAATGTCTGTGCTGGTCTGTGTGTTGTCAGCTGAGGTCAATTACTGCTACAGGAGGGAAATACGTATCACCTTCTGTCTGTGAACGGAATTAAGTTTGTTATACGTGTGTTATATTTTCTGTTTGTTGTTCTGAAAATATATTTCATAAATTAATATATTATTATTTTAAATTTTTATATTAATTTCGTACGAAGTATATACACGAATAAAAAATGGGAAACAAGATTTTAGGTTAAATTCTAGGTGCTTTGTTGAACACAGGAAAATGAAGAAGTACCAGATTTTCTGTTTTTGTACAGACTATCTTGGAGAAAAAATTTAAGGAAGCAACAAACTATGGAAAATCTCATAAGAATTTCTGTTTCTCGACAGCTGTGAAAATTCTTCTGTTATATATAAAACATGTTTATCTTTAAAAACCAGGATTTTCACAAATACAAAAAATGACGGAGTTTCGTTTGTGGGTATGGCTTCCAGCGATGTACTGAAGGTGAAACATCTTGGGGTACAGAGGACGGTCTGGTGGCTCAGTAGTTAGCGCATCTGACTGGAAAACGGTAGGTCCTCGGTTCGAATATCGGACTCGCCTGGGAATTTCAAAAACGATCATGCCGACCTTCACCTATTGCAAAGCTTGCTTTGTGTATGAGAAGTAAGCTAGAACACTTCTGTGGTCTAATTCGCCGTTAAACTGTAGGTCTATACGCGGTAGAATTACCAGATACTGGTGTCTGGCTACAACAGAGATGGTTGGGCAACTAGTAAAAAAGTCTATCAGCCAGGTCTTACAGGGACCACACGAAATTATTATTGCCGTGTCCTTGGATGTTCCAGTTGCATATGGCATGACACCACTGCAGAGAATGTGCCTGCAGCAACTTGAAGCATTCCGCATTTCAGATGCTTCATTTTGCAAGCAAATATTCCAGCAAAGATGCTGCGTGCCGGACAGCACTGGGTCGTAACGGTACCACACGTAGCGAGCGGCTCCGAATGTCTTTACTCGATGGGGTTTAAAGAGACAGGTGTCGCGCCTAAAATTTTCAATTAGGCGAGAGAGAGGAACATGTGTGACAAAGGTAGTGCCAGAGAGAGTGGGTGTGTGTGTGTATTTAAGCCAATCACAGCCCCTGTGTGGTTTCACGTGGACTAATATGCTTTCTGCTTTCCATGCAACACGGGAGGAGAGGACTGTGCTCCTAGACGCCGAGCCGTCGGGCGCTTGTGTGAGCGAGGGAGCTTCCGAGCGGAGTCGACGTAGGTTCGACCCCCGTGGCGGCTAAGACAGCCTTCTATAGCGACGGGCTGATTACACGTGTGCGGCGTGTGCAAATTTGTGCCGCTCTGCTTCGTGTGTTGCCGAGAGTGCAAATAAGTGCATCGGTGCGACCTCATACAAACGCGAGGTACTAAGTGACGTGTCTGGCTGTAATTACCACCCGCTAATTCGTGATCTGTTGTGGAGATCTCTTGTGGTGGTTTCCTTCAAGCCTACTCCGTCGCCAAGGACCAGCTCCACGGTTAAATTTTCAACTATTTGCTACCGCAAATCTTTATTTGAAACTGTCGAGACCCCAAAACTGTGTTACAAAGCCCAGTAACGGCCTTCATCGAGATTAAGGGATTCTCACTCTCTGAACTGAGCTTAATTATCATTGTAAATGGTCTGCTATTCCTCCGCTTTGTGTACAATTTGTATTTAATTTACCTTTTAATTTTTGTTTGCATTGGATCCGATTTCTGTGACATAACAATTCTCGTGAGTAAGTTAACTGTTTATTTGCATATAATAAATGTGTAATGTAATTAATGGTAGATTGCCGTTTTCATTACTTGATATCTCCCATTTCCAAATGATTAATAAATATAATTAGCTCCTTGTATTGCTATCATTATTATAATTATTGCAGGGAAATTTTTTATTAATTTCATGTGGAAGTAATTCCTGGCACCCAGCTCTTAATGATGAATGCAAGTTTTTAGCAGACATTTACAGCTCTCACCAATAAATGGTGCAAGGTATAGTGTGTTATATCCAGGGAACACTACAAACTAAAAGAGAAAGTCATCCTTTTGTTGGCTTTATTTGGCTTAAAGGTCTTATAACCTTCTCCTCGGAAGTTATGCCTTTCTCGTTACTTCTGAATCTAACTACTTATCGTTTGATCGTGTATCAAACAGTTCTTAATTATGTTATTTTAACTTTAGGTATTTCCTCTAGTTGTTTCCTGACAGGGGGAGAGCATTGTATGTCACCTTTCAAGCTGATATGACTTTTAATGTTAGACCTTCCGTTATGATTACAGATATCGTAGATCATCATTTAATCATCTGAAAGAAAATATACAACTTATATTGTTTTACTTCATGATATCTTCCCTCAACCTTCAGTTACTTGACCACAATTATACTCTCAAAGTTTCACATGAACACACTTTTATTTTTCAGTTTCTCCTGTATTACAACAAACTCAAAATAACGTATACATTTCTGTAAATTCTTCTTTGGCTGCGACCGTAATTAATTTCTGTAAGCATCTAATTCCATAATAACATTTGCTTTCCCAAATCGCTGCAAGGGAACACCGGCACGGTTCATTTAAAAGGCCATGGACGAATTCCTTCCCGTTCCTTGCCCCACCTCTTATGATCTTGACTTCGATGAGGAGTAAAGCCATAAATAATAAAAAAAACATATATAGTTTAACATATTTTCTAATATATGTCTCCATTAATGTCCGTCATCTTCTCATTGGTCTTGGATGTACTGTGCCCAGTTTATTTCTCGCTGCCATGCTGCCAAAGATGATCCAATATTCACAACTTTTATTACAACTAATTAAACAAATTTCTGTATTTACGTACATTAATAGAATTCCGTGACTTATGTCCCCTACAGACTGATGTTCTGCGAAAATAATTGTGAAATCGAACATTTCAGGTGCTAAGACGACCAAAACCAATTTTAAAATTCCAGTTACGAACAACTGAACGCAATCACGAGTTGGTTTTTGATTGAAACAAGCAATCCTCCTCATAGCGCTATAGAGAGATTGATTATTAAACAATCGTCGTTGCATTATGCAACATATGTTATTACTCGTACTTCAGGTGAAGAAGATGGCAACGCTGTAAATCAACGCGGAATTCCAAGAGGTGTTACTCCGCAATGTATGCTAGCCTGATTAAAATCGACTTCTGGAATTGCTCCTACTTCATCCCATTTTCCTCTTCTCCCTGAACTCCCTCTTCACCATCCCTCTCCACGATCGGTTTCTATTCTGGAGCCCGCGATTAGAATGTAATCCGATCGTTCTTACAGTCTGGAGAATGCACGTTCCCTACTATCTCCCACCGTTATTTCTTGTTAATACAGTGCCTCTACTTTTGAGCCAAACTCAAGGAGCGATACATATCACGTGGTTGTACCATAGTATTGCATGTATCAGACTTCTCTTAGCGGTGTAACGGTTAGCGTTCTCGCCTCGCATTCGGGAGGACGGCGGTTCGAATCCCCGTCCGGGCATCCAGATTTGGGTTTTCCATGGTTTCCCAAAATCACTCCAGGCAAATGCCGAGATGCTTCCTTCAAAAGGCCATTGCCGAATTCCTTCCCATTACTTGCCCCCATCCTTGCCCCCATCCTTTCGAGTCTCTAAAGACCTCGATGTTAAAAAGAGACGTAAAGCAGTTACAAAAAAAAAACAGACTTCTCAGTTAAGCCTGAGCTATTTTGTGTTACATAGCTATCAACTGCCTCCACCACGACTTACTGCAGTTCTTATAGCGACGGGTCTATGTCTAACAGTCACTGCTCCCTGTTTTTATAAGTCATAGATATCATTACTAACACGATTTGATATCATGTTCCTGGTATTCTTTGTTGAGCCAGTAACGTCTGTAGATATCTTCACCCTATGTCCATAGCTAACGATATTACATCAACCTACCAATCAAAGTAACTTTTCTTTGTTTCTGAAATGTTTCAATACCATTTAAGCTGCAAAACAATTATAAATAAAAGCATTTATTTTGTATAAATTTTTTTATTAATTATTAGTTTTTTTTAATTTTTCGATGTATTTGCTTTCGGTACATCGTTTGTCCATTGATGTGGCTATTAAAGCTAGCGACGAATTAGGCTACTTATTTATTTTAGTAATTGCTGAATATTTTTCCCCTTTAAATTAAAATATTGAACAATCATAAGGTATGTATTTCGTTAATTATGAAGACGATGTTGTAATGTATAGAGGCGAAGCCGAAATATGTACAACATTATAAGATCCAGGTTATGAGAGTTGTTTAATAACAGACATATTAAGCTAACGATCTGCGAAGAAATTTATTGCCAGAACAGAGTAACGAGCATGGTGTGTGATCGGTAACGCTCTGGCCTCGCATTTGGGATGATACGTGTTCGAATCCCCATCTGGGAAACCAGATATGGAATTTCCATGGTTTTCCCAAATCACTAGACGAATGCCGGGATGCTTCCTTTATGAGGACATGGCAGAATTCTTTTCATATCTTGTCCCAAATCTCATCTCGCCTCTAATGACCTCGATGTCGAGTAGGCGCATAGCCATAATAGAAAGAAAAAAAAACAGACACGTCATTTATTACAGGGCTAGAAGTTTATATATATTTATCTTTCTTCGTGGCACTAGAACAGGGATGAGAGTCAGTTTCCGGTTGTTAGCTGCTAGCTCCTACCGTCAGTTAAATCGTCTAAATGTTATTCCTAAAATAACTTCCGGGATTCATTCCAATTTTAGATAATCTAATCTCTCAGGATTTACTGTTCATACAGCTTGTAACCAGGAAAGCTGCGTTTAAATTTCAGTCTTATTGTTGCTTTGGTAGTCATCATAACCAGAAAATGTTAACTCAACCTCCAGTTAGTATCAACAATACTGAAAAAAAATCCCGCATTTATGCATTTTTCTAATATTTACCTGCACTATTCAGAACTTTACTTAAATGCCAGAAATAAATTTTTGATCTTGTGGCAGCAGGTATTTAAAACAACGTTAGCCGTCTCTCATGTTTATAAATCGAAATTATGAGCTTTGCGTGTTATGTCTGCATTTTCACATGTTTTAACCTCTAGAAACCTTAAAAAAACGTGTAAAATAAATAAAGCCTTTTATTATTTTTCGATAAATCTCCAACACGATGCGTTGGATTATAACTGAGGCCACGCGTATCTCTAATTTTTAAGTTCAGTAACGATACAGTCATTTTTGTCTCCGTGCATTCATACTGGCTAGCAAAGATTACTACAGTTCTCTACTGTTCAGAGATGATGACCATGGGTACCAGGGGTGACAAAAAATAAAACTCAGGGTGTTGGCTGCTTAGAGTAGTGAAGAATGAATGATGAAACTGATATTATTGGGGAGAAACTAAGTTCATATTCACAGTTCAGAGGTGGGCATAGAAACTTTCATTCACCTTTTATCTAATGAATTTCAAATGCGGATCACGTGATTTAAAAGTTCATAAGGGATAATTTTTCAAGATGACTGGGGATTAGCTCACGATAGTTGTTCCATTGGTAAAGCTGTAATAAGTGGGGCAGCTCGAAGGGATCTAGACGGGCTGTAGTAGCGCAGCGGATCGAGCAAAAGCGTGAGTTATTCGAGGAACCCACTTACAATGTTTGCCAGCTCCGTTGGGGAGCGTCAATAATCTTTGTGGTTCCGTTTTGGCCTCTCTCGAATCTCCCTTACCCCCTCCCCCCCTCCACTTAGCCTGACATGGTTTTTGTGTCGACAAACCTCCTCCACCCCACCACGTGTGGCACGTTGCTTTCTTCCATAATAATTCCAGAAGACAATTTGCACTGTATTCTCTTAACAGTCTATCGCTAAACTTATTGCGTATATAATAAACACAACGGATATTTGCGTCGTATTCTTTTGTATGATTATAAATATTCTGAGTGAAATGTTGACACCAAGCACTCCTGCAAATGGTAAATTATTGAGGAAAATCTCTCTTTCTTAGGAACTGTCAGGAATCCTTTTCTTCATGAGGTGTTAGTAAAAACTTGCTTCTTACCTTATTTATCATTCTTAATTAATTAATAAAATAGAAAAACTGTATTTGCGGGTAAAAATTAAGAAGAGATAATTTTTTGGTTTTCTTTTGATGAAGTTCTGTCACATTTCTTTCTACATGAGCAGGAAATGATTATTTGATCTGTTTAAAAGATTTCTGTAACTCATTTTATAGTGAAAACGTGTTGCAAAAACATTTTCAATACGTCTCGTTAAGTTTATTGTACAGCGCCACTTCACCCGACACCTTTAACTTGAAAAAATATTTAATTGAGCAGTATGATTTAAGTTGTACTGAAATGGCAGCAAAATTATCAAAATTTATCAACGAGCGATGTAGTTACAAGTAGGTGATCCTAATCGAAACAGCTTTATTTCAAACCATTAAAACGTCACTGCTTTAGAAAATCCCGGGTGAGATCTGTAAGCGTATTTCAGGATATCTAAATTACATACTTCTGAAATAATTAAATGACGCAAATAAATATCTACGTCCTGTTGTGCATTCTGTAAATTATTTTAAATGTGACAAATAAGATGAATGAAAAGATACGTGGCTTGGCTCGGAACACCTCCCCCAACCACCCCCTTGACCGAGCACGTAATTTATGGACGCTCCGTTGGGTGCGGCACCGTGATGACGTCAGACGCTGACACGGGTTAATTGATTCACTAATGGTGGTGCAAGAAGTTTCCATCATCGGGATTTGGGCGGTAGGGTAGAAGAGGTGGTGATTCACAATTCCCAATCACCCGATTGTTCTCAAAGACCTGGGTTAAATACCTGGCACCGTGAATATCGGGAACCCGGTAAAACATCAAATCTCCGACATCACTGCTGCCGGAAAAGATCCTGCAAGAATGGAACCAACGACGACTAAAGAGAATCGTTCAACGTGACAGAACTGCAACCCTTCCGCAAATTGCTGAGGATCTCAATGCTGTGGCATCAACAAGTGTCAGCGTGAGAACAATTCAATGAAACATAATTGATATGGGCTTTCGGAGCCGATTGCCCACTCGTGTACCCTTGATGAGTGGACGACACAAAGCTGGGCCCGTCAACACCAGCATTAGACTGTTGATGATTGGAAACATGTTGCCTGGTCTGACGAGTCTAGTTTCCAATTGTATCGAGCGAATTGACGTGTACGGGTATGGAGACAACCTCATGAATTCATGTACCCTGCATGACGGCAGGGGACTGTTCAAGCTGGTGGAGGCTCTGTAATGGTGTATGGCGTGTGCAGTTGGAGTGACATGGGACCGCTGATACGTCTATATACGACTCTGACAGGTGACATGTGCGTACCCACCCTGGCTGATCACCTGCATCCATTCATGTCCATTGTGCATTCCGGCGGACTTGGGCAATTCCAACAGGACAATGCGACAACCCACAAATCCAGAATTGCTACAGAGTGGCTCCAGGAACAACCTCCGCTGGCCGCCAAACTCCCTAGACTTGAACACTATTGAGCATATCTGGGATGCATTGCAACGTGCCGTTAAGAAGAGATGTCCACCCCCTCGTACTCTTACGGATTTATGGACAGCCCTGCGGGATGCATGGTGTCAATTCCATACAGCACAACTTCAGACATTAGTCGAGTTCATGTCACGTAGTGTTGCGGCACTTCGGCGTGCTCGCGGGGTTCCTACACGATATATGGCTGGTGTACCAGTTCTTTTGGCTATTCTGTGTATATATCTTAAATTTAATTGATAGTCTAATAAAAATAAATAATTTACTCTGTACTTAACTGATTTTTTAATTGAAGCTTTACTCTTCAATCACTTTATTATAAGTAATAACAAAGTGAAAAGTATTTAAACATAAAAGTTATATTTTTACTCTTCAAAATTAACCTTAAGATTCAATTTCATAGGTCGATACTATTTACTGCTAATGTGAATAAAACTTACCAGTTATTTGCGGAAAGAATATTTTAAAAAAATGAGTTAATTATTGTTTTAATTTATTAATAAATAATTAAACAACAATTATATTCTACATAGAACAGGTTAATCACTTTAAATTACACTTATGTATGTCTAAACTTAACTTGCTGCGGAAATTGAATATGATAGTTGTAACGAGCCGCGCTGTCGCCACGTTACAAGGTGCATTTTTATTATATATGTAATAATATAAGAGTAATTTACATAAATCTTGGGCGACCACCTAAATAGATTTTTGTTGTAATTTTATAAAGTACGCAAGATTCCAAGTGAGGACTGTAATGAAATGATGAACATACAGTGTATCTTGGTAAAGCGAATATTCAAGAATTATTGAGCTATGTAGGCTTGAAGCTAACCTTGGTGTTCCCGAGCCTTGGCGACAAGAAGTCGCGGATCTGGGATTTGCCAGACCACACACTCTGCTCCCTGGGGATGGGCGGTCAACGACGTCACTCACCTGGCGGGAAAAGCCTGCCGTCCGAAACCCGAATGTTCCCTCGCCCCGGCGAACTTAGCCGAATATGTCCGACCTCTGTTAGATACTCTAGCCAAATCACATATCGAGGATATCACGTGACATTAGGTGCCGACCTGAAGAACCAATCAAAATGAGCGTATAACTCAAAATCCTGGGAATTTTTGTTGTATGTGAGCTTCGAGACTACAAATCGGCGGAGCGAGAAGTTTCCTCGTGGACCGAAGAGCGAGGAGCTGGACATTCTAACTTCGATCTTCGAGTCCAAGCTATGCGAGTCTAGTCTGAGGTGGACTTGGAAAGTTGGCTTCTCTCGCCAACTGCCGCTGTACGATTTCTGGCTGGCAGCTTGCCTTGCTGGAGCAAGCTTATCGCAGCAACACAGCCGGTAATGCGATGATGCGCATTGTCAGACCAGAGATGCCTATCGCCGACTTGTGAGATAATCTCACATATCGTGGGTCTACTACAGTCACCGCAGACATCAGACGCAGGACTACAATGGTAATTTATTACGACCAAGCCATCTGATTGTGCATTCCGTGAAACAGAACCCGTAAGCGACTTTGAGAGGATAGGTCCATGTTCTCACTTTGTAATTGTAAAAACCCCTGAGCTAGCGGCATAATTTGCCAGAACTAGTTATTTTCGAATGATATATTGTTCATTCTGGCGCCCATGATTTTCCTTTTTAACTGTAAAGTCACAGTATTATGATATCTTTGTCTGAGGTCGTCATAACTTGTATTTTTCATTGTTTCCAATTGTCATTATTTCTTGCATTTTGATCCTGAGATATATTTAAAAGTAAATATACAATTGTTTGCTTGCTCATGACGGCTAATTGTAACTCTGAGCGTTGCTTTTATGATTTTGCCAATATGTGTTAATGTTAACGGTAAATTCGCTCAGACTTGTAATCGCCAGTGATAAGAAAATAAATGTCATATTGTGACAATTTTTCCTAAATTCCAACTAACGTCGAGATTCTTGCATAATTAGTAAATTTTCACTCCTTCATAAAAATTAAAATTAAAATCCACAATTATTAATCATAAAGGTATGAAAGATAATTGTAACGTGGTTTGCCCACCAAGGCACCCACCACATAGAATCGATATTGTAGAAAGGTAATGTATTTTTATTATTTATTACTCACAAGTTGTTATATTACTTTTACAGGACTAATTAAATAATAAACAATTATATTTTAAACCGAACAGAGACTAAAATATGGGATGATACAGTAAACTTGACAATTGAAGTTCAAAATACTGATTTAAATCAGATGCAGAATATAAGAAATTAGAACTGTTATATAACTTCCACCAGAATGTTTACCTGTGCTGTAGTATTCTAATTAAACTAACTACCAAGCTTTTAGCAATATATAAATAAATAATAAACTGGCAATAAATAGAAGTGGCGCTCTAAGAACAATGACGCAACTTTAAAATTGTTATTTATGGAGGAAATTTAATAATAAAAAAATTGTTACCGCTAACTACGGTCCGAAGAATTTAGTTGAGAACTTAACGATTTTAAAGTAATTTAGTCTACAAAAACTTAGCTGGTGATAAAAAATCGTAGTTTCTTCAGCAGCTCTAGACACGCACAACGAACGATGGTGCTGTCTGGTGATGATGTTAATCCAAACACTGTTCTACTCATCAAATATTTCGGTCTCTGTCAACTTATGGGGTTATTTTATGAGAAAGAATGGATTGTTTCTAAATGTAGATAACTGAAATTAGTTTCCAATTTTTACTACACTTCGAGTTGTTATAACCATGATGCTAAAAAAATATTAGCCCCGAAAACAGCAACCTCACATCGGTTTCTAACACAGCTTTTTCTTTTTTGCTGCCATTTTAACACTCTGTCACGTAGTGATGAAGAGATTAGTAATACCTTACTTCTAATGAATCGTAATGGTATTTGCAGATAAAATGTCCTGATCTAAGATCTTTATGGAGATTCTCAATGGTAATAGCGTTTTCTTTATGCGTGTCAGTTACGCTAGGAAAACTTAAGTCCCGAACAGAACACTGGCCCATAAGATAGTCAGTAGTAAAGATACAGTTGAGCCACGACGTATAAGGAACTTTAACAAAGAAACTAGCCGGTGTCTGGAATGTGCAATTGTAATATCGTAACCAGTGGCGTAACTAGGTCAACAAGGGCCCCGGTGCAAAAATTTATTTTGGGCCCTCAGGCAAGATTAATGACCTTTTTTTGCTTTGTGTTTCTGGTAGAGGCCCCCTGAGCTGAAGGTGGGGGCCCCTGTGCAGTGGTTGGGGCCCCCTGAGTAGTCAAGGCCTCTTATTGAGGGGGATCCCTGTGTCTCAGGGGCTCTCTTAGACGACGGTAGAGCTAAAATAAGTTTGCCGTGAAGGCCCGTAGGTCCTTTGAACTGCGCTTGGGGGGCCCCTGAGCGTAGGGGCCCCGGTGCACTGCACCGCCTAGTCCCATAGTAGCTACGCCCCTGATCGTAAAAAAGAGGGTTTCCGACAAGAGCACGGAAGTCCACATGCGCGCCGCTAGGGGGTCACGAGTGCAAGTCACGTGACTACAAAGCTAGCGGAAACATGCGTCAGTCATCCAGCGCTCATTCGTGCTGTAAGCAGTTAAATGGAGGCGTCAAAAGAGGAGCAAAGAGGTGTTGTTCGTTTTCTGACAGCGGAAGGAGTAAGGGCAACGGACATTCATCGAATAATGTCACAACTGTACGGTGAATACAGCATGTCCCTTGCAAGGGTCAAGGCGTGGCACAAGCGCTTCAGGGAAGGACGGGTGTCGCTAGCCGATGATGCACGGTCTGGAACACCACACCGCATTACCGATGACATCGTCCAGCTGGTTGATGGACTCGTTACCCAGGAACACCGAGTTACAGTGAAAGCTGTAGCCGCCGAGGTAGGATTAAGCGTCGGAAGTGTTCAAACCATCGTGACTGAAAGACTGAACTGGTGCAGAGTGTGCGCCCAGTGAGTGCCCCACAGTTTTCAACCACAACAGGAAGCATGTCGACTCGCCCTCTGTCGTGATCATTTGCAGCGCTATGTATGCTAGGGAAGGAAATGATTTCCTGGTACGAGTGGTGGCTGGAGATGAGTCTTGGTGTCATCAGTTTGAACCAGAATCGAAACGACAAAGTCCAGTGGAAGCATGGAGGGTCATCACCACCAACAAAGTCTAAGGCCATCCACATAAGTGCAGGAAAGGTTATGCTGGCGTTCTTCTTTGACCTCTGATAGATTTCCCGCAGCAGGGGACAACAGTGAATTCTCTCCGCTCTGCGTATGCGCGGAACTGGTTCACATCGCAGCCCCAGGAATGTTACGAGAAGCCATTCATCGTCTTGTGTCTCAGTGGGACAAGTGCCTCAACAGACAGGGCCGATACTTCTGAAATACAGGTACTGCTTTCTGTTCCTAGGCCGCCGACTCGTTACTTTTTGAACCAGCCTTATTCAACATTGAATTCTAAAACCAAATTGTAGTAACAAATCAAAATTGGTTGTGTTCCCTATAGAGCAGGGGTGGCCAACCCAAATGGTCTTGCGGGCCACTTTGGAAATACATCATAACTCCGCGGGCCGCATATAAATTTATATATCCCTTAGATTTAGACCCGCTATAGACATTTTTTTGGAGTGAGTTTTTGAAACATAATGAGTAGTTATTATTGTGTTTACTATTATTCTCACATGTAAACATAGATAATATTATAATAATGATACTAAACGCACATTTTATAGAAATATACAACAGTAAAATGATATATAAAAAATATATACAAATATAAATGAAATACATTTTGAAAGAATGGATGCACAAACAATGTATTTATTGATACATTGGTTTTCACTACTTTGGCCATTATAAAATAAATATATTTTGTAAAAGCGTGATGAATATCGCGGGCCCGAAGATTGTTATCGGTGGCTGCATGCGACCCGCGGGCCTCTGGTTGGCCACCCCTGTTATGGAGAGAAGACAATTTCTCGCAGGTGAATAATTGTATTTATTAGTATAATAAATGAACGTTAATAATCTTTCCCCAGTAGAGCACCGGAGCAGAGAATGGGAGGCTCGTGTTTCGATGCTGACCCCAGGTGATGGGACGCTGTGGGCAGAGACAAAGAAATTCACTAGGCAGCGATCTCGAATCCCGCCCCTACACGGCGAACGGGGACCAGTCTATCGCCCAACCGACAAGGCAAACGCCCTAGCAGATTCCTTCGAGAGGAACTTTCGGCCATCGGAAGTGGAAGACCAGTTGCAAGTAGAAGAGGTACATCGCTGCCTAAACACCTATCTGCAGGCTGAGGAAGGGGACAACGAGGAAGAAATTGACACCATCACTCCGGAAGAGGTTGCGAGCTGCCTAGCCACACTTCACCCAGATAAAGCACCTGGTCATGATCGTGTCTTCAATAGCTGTCTCAAGAATCTACCACCGCAAGCGTCAACTTACTTGGCAGGAATATTTAACAACATTCTTCGCACTCAGCAATTCCCCCAATGCTGGAAACATGCTGAAGTTGTGGCAATACACAAAAGCGGGAAGGACCCGCACCTACCTCAAAGTTACCGGCCAATAAGCCTCTTGCCGTCTATAAGCAAAGTATTTGAACGATTATTGCTCAAGAGGCTAAATCATTACATCGAACGGAACGAGATTATTCCCCATCACCAGCTCGGCTTTCGCCGCAATCACTCCACCACGCAACAGCTCATGAGGGTGGTTGAAGCAGCGACTAGGGCATTCAACGAAAAACAATACTGTGGCCTGGTGCTTCTGGATATCGCCAGAGCATTCGACTCTGTGTGGCATGCAGGTCTGCTACTCAAATTATACGAACAAGGCTTCTCAGGCAGACTAGTAAAGCTCCTTATGTCATATCTCACTGGCCGCACATTTTGCGTTCGTGTAGGCGAGGCCACTTCAACTGTGAGGCGAATCCTTGCTGGGGTACCGCAGGGCTCTGTACTGGGACCAGTGCTCTATGCACTTTTCACCGCTGACGTGCCTACCGCTCCCAGAGTTCTAACTGCCACCTATGCCGATGACACGGCTTACTGTACGGCAAGCAGAAGCTGTGCCCTAGCAACTAGGCGTCTGCAAGAAGTCCTTCGATCAACTGAGGACTGGGCGAAACGGTGGAGGATAACCATCAACGCCACAAAAACTCAAGCCATCATAATCAGTAAGAGACGCACTCAAAACCTTCCACCCCTTCTACTTCACAACGAGATGATCCCGTGGCAAAACGAAGTCAAGTACCTAGGAGTCACTCTAGACCGGCGACTGACTTGGCGATCCCATATTCGAGATATCAGGAGAAGGGCAAGTGCTAGATTACACGCTCTATACCCTGTGCTGAACAGGAATAGCCTTTTGAAGCCAGCCACGGGAGTAAACATCTATATCACCCTGGTAAGACCAATTATGGAATACGCTTGTCCCGTATGGGGCTACGCGGCTGCTTCGCACCTTCGGCGCCTTCAGGTGATACAGAACAGGGCACTAAAACGGGCCCTCCACTTACCGAGCAGATTCCCGACTACAGTTCTGCACGAGACTACTAACATCCCGCTGCTGACGGATCGCTTCAGACAGCTGTCCGCGACGTTCTACGAGCGCGCCCAGAAGACCAGAAACCCGGAAGTCAACTCGCTCGGGCAATACGTTACAGGTATTGACCGTCATAAAAGACCACTCGCTATTCTAAACTAAGAACGCCAACGATAAGCCATACCTAAAGCAAAGTGTTGCTCCTTCTAGATTATGTTGAAGTAAATGTCGAAAGACAACACACTTCAAAATACTCTGCCTGTGATTAAATGGCAGTAAATGGCGTGGCATCATCTTTCCCCAGCATTACCGGCCAATCAGCCTGCTACCCGCGCTCAGCAAAGTGTTCGAGCGAATTCTGCTGAAGCGTATTGACACCTACATCCAGGCTGCAGGCGTCATACCCGATCATCAATTTGGGTTCCGTAGAGGGCACTCCACAACGCAGCAGTTGATGCGTGTTATAGAGGCAGCCACAAGGGCCTTCAACGAGAGAAGCTATTGTGGTTTGGTATTGCTCGATGTCGCCCGTGCATTCGACTCAGTGTGGCATACGGGTCTGCTCTGCAAGTTGTACGAATGGGGCTTGCCTGGACCCTACGTAAAATTGATCCGCAGCTATCTGTCAAGGCGCACATTCTGCGTCAGGGTTGGTGATGCCATGTCAACACGACGGCGCATTCGTGCAGGTGTACCACAGGGTTCAGTGCTGGGACCAGTTCTTTATAACCTGTACACAGCCGACATTCCAGCACCTGTGAATGTGAAAACAGCCACGTACGCCGACGATACGGCATTCTTTACATCCAGCCGTAGCAGAGCCATCGCCACGAGACGATTGCAGGAAGCTCTTCAGCAGACGATAGCCTGGGCCAGAAGGTGGCGGATAAGTATAAACCCTATCAAAACGCAAGCAATTATGCTGACGCGACGCCTAGGACGCCGTAGTGAGCAACTACCTCACCCGCAACTTCAGCTCAGAGGTAAAACCATTCCCTGGGCACCAACTGCTCGTTACCTTGGTGTAACACTTGACTGTAAGCTGACATGGCGAGCTCACATCAAGGACATCAGGCAAAGGGTAAGTGCTCGGCTCCATTCTCTTTACCCTATACTTAACCGGGAAAGTTCGTTGGTACCTCACCTAGGAGTTGCCATTTATTGCTCCTTGATTAGGCCGGTAATTGAATATGCTTGCCCCGTCTGGGGGTACGCTGCTAATTGCCACCTGAGAAAGTTGCAGGTGCTGCAAAACAGAACACTGAAGCGGGCACTACATCTGCCCAACCGTTTCCCCACCGTCGCAGTCCATGAGGCGTCGGGAACAGAGAAGCTCATTGACAGGTTCCGGCAACATGCCTATAAATTCTACAGAGCAGCACATCACTCTGCCAATCCACTGGTCAGTTGTCTCGGCGAATATGAAACTGCCGCTGACAAACATAGCAGGCCATTGGTGCTGACGGAGCGCTAAGGACCAACTAATAATACGCCACCAAGACGACCAATCAGAAGTGAAGAGAAGACCACTCAAGAGAAGACTGAGGGAGGAAATGTCTCAGGACAACAACCTCCAACCGACCAGCTTTAATGCTGAGACTGGCGAAGATGAATTTATATTGTCACCGAGATGGGAGGAGGCCAATATTGGCCTCCTACCTATCATTCGGGAGGACCGGGGTTAAACTCGTTTCGGCCATCCTGTCTGAGGTTTTCCGTGGTTTCCCTCAGACACTTAGGCGAATGCTGGGATGGTTCCCTACAAGGCCACGGCCGACCTTCCATCCCCCTTTCCTCCCCGTAGTAGTAGATTGGCTGAAAAGAGTCCCCTATGGACTCTCAGCAGCCCGCCTCCCAGCCTTCTGCTGGGAGGAATGAAATGGTAAAAAAAAAAAAAAAAAAAAAGTTATATTGTAACTCTAGAATCACATCTCTCTTTAGTATAGGCTGTAATATGTATATAATTAATTTTTGAAATTATTTTGTAACTCTCTTTAGTTAATTATTCGACTTAATAATTTCTTGAGTATGGTTTATGTGAGCTGTTAAATAATAAATGCGTTTAAAATGAATTACATACCTTAAACATTACCACCTATCTGCAGAAGCGATACCGGAATAAATCGACCATGTATCAAATTTGATGTCAATACATTTAATACGACGTAAGTAGGTAACTGCCATAACGTTACTCCACATTTCGGTTACTACACTTGTATCCATAAAAAAAAAAAAAAAATGAAATGACGGAAGACTTAACAAATTAACAATTTATCTCCTAATTCTACATTTAATGTAAATGCCCTTGATACCGATTGGGGAAAAAATGAATAAAAAAAAAGGGTGAGACAATAGTCCAGCAATGAAGCAGAGTAGAAGTTACCAAACAATATGAAATCTGAATAAAGATTCTGAAAATTGAAATAAGAAAGAAATTATACGGAATGCTAAGATTTTTTTTACTATACAGTGAACGTGTTTAGTGGTGTGAAGCAATCATTCATTTCTTCCAGTGCTGGACTAATCTCTCCTTCATAACCTGTTTCATCAGTATATCACACTCGTGAATACCCTCAGCGTAAATATTATTGGAAACTTTCATTCAGGTAATAGAATTTCAGCAGTGTGATACAGTCCGTTTTGAGGCTCCCTAAATGAGAACTGTAACGAAATCTCGCTTCATTACTGGAAATACTACCAGTATTGATTGAATACTACATACACTGAAGTGACAAAAGCTACGGGATACCTGTTAATATCGTGTGGGATCACATACTCCACCGCAAAGAGCATCAACCTAACGTAACATTTACGCAACAGGTAGTCGGAAGCCCTTGAAGAAATTTCTTACTATCATGTTACAAATATGTTCGATTGAATTCATGATCTCAAAACAAAAGTTATTTAACAAAAATTGTTCACATAATTACAAATACAGTACTCTCACTGTATAAGACTATGAAACAATGTAAACCATGTAAACCATAAGCCAATGATGAGACAAAAATCTGATATCTCTAGGATATGAGAACGTGATTGGATTGTTACTGTTTCCAGTTAACACCAAAGAGAGTGGTCTTCATTCGAGGATTAAGATAAAGTCCGTTTTATGAGGGTCTTGAGGTAAATTCAGGTATTAACAGGCGGCGGATTGTGCCGCTAACAAATCCTGCAATTGGTTAATAATATATAGCTAGGTAAAAAAAAAAAAATAAGGTCAATGAAAGTTAGTGGTCCGTAGAATCTATTTTTGACATTATACTGGTGCTAGGGTTGAAAAAGATTGAGAAAATCTGGTCTATACTTTTTCGATCGTCACAGAAATCAACTTTGCCGTATTTGTTTGCGATTGCGCTTTGCCAGTGAAAACTGTTGTTACATAACTCGCAACACTCCATCTTTGTGATATTTACTTTTAGGAAAACAAACTGGTAGATGTAACTTTACACATCCCCCATGCTCGCCTCTGCACCGTGCCAAGTCCATTTGTCAAACGCTATGTCAAGATGTCTACTTCTTTCTCTCACTAAGTTGCTTCGTTTGTTAAGGGAAACATTTCTGCCAATCCATAGGTGTATCGAGGCGTCCACGCTCAGGTTTGGCGCAAAATAGAAGAGATTCAAATTACGCAAGTCTGAGCGAATCCAGAAAACATTCTGCAATAACATAAAAACAAATACACCTCCATATTACTCTCTCCGCCTAACCCTCCCGAACGATTTAGAGCTATACCAGCTCGGAACTCGTTTGTAGAATTTTCCTGGCCGGCCAGTGATAATGTTTCACTATTACGCTGCCCCAAAAAGGAATAGGTAACTGGTTTTACACCTGCATAGTTCACTGGTAATTATGTAAACTTACACCGTCAACAATTTTCTCAATCACACACTGCACTTAATTGAAGGTTACAACAGTGTTACTTTCCAAAACAATCGATATTTCTTCAGTGTTTTCAAAAACATCAAAGTTCATTTCAAAAGAGAATAACTTATCCCTGTTGATAAATAATTGAGTGGGTCATTGTTCAATACAATTCCCAAAGATGCATCCTAAAAAAGCTTCCAATAGTGGGGAAATCTTTTGGAAAAGTGTGTGCAGTGCCAAGGATACAAATGTTAACAGGATTAAGTTTGCAGACCTCTAAGTGCTTAGTTATATTTTTTACATGGTTTTTGAATACAGCTCTTATTAAAAGATAACATATATTTCACAAAGATAATCAATCGCAATCTCAGCAACACGCAGCACATCAGAGAATTTGCCGAGCTATGTTCCTTTTCGCTGTGTGAAGTAGGCAAAGGAGTAAATGACTGGAATAAGTTATCGAGGAATGTATAAGGACTTATTTCAGCCAGTAAGAGAATCTATGTTAATACGCTTTATTGGGTGAGGAAGTTACCGTCGCGGTGTATCATTGATTGTACTTGCTGATGATAATAGCCGGATGTTTTTCTATTTAAAACGGAAGTTGTAAAGTGTCAGGAATAACCACCGTGTGACTATTCGGTATGGTTGAGGCACGGCTCATCCCGTTCTGTCTGTGACGAGTCAGTCGTGCGTTAGTTATATTGTAACCGGGGACTGCAGTGAAAGCCGTCTGTGACGGGACAACTTCGCCGCGCGGCCCCAATTTCGTCTCAGTAGAGCGTGGCGCGTAATGTTGTCAGCGCTGATTCAATATTAAACTTGGAGCGCTAGCGGTACGATTAGTGAGACTCGCGCGCGATACCACGCTGGTCCACTGAGCCGGCAAGGAGAACGGCTAGCGGTCTGGGGGCTTAGCGTCTTGCAGAAATTGGCACTAATGGATTTCCTCTGTGGATATCTCGAGGTAGCAGGGCGTGCGATTAATTGGTTCCTGCAGTGAGCGCAGCGTACATGAAGTTGCATAACAGTTCCCATCTTTCGCTTGGTAATAGGTAATTTCCTGCTAGACTCCGTAGGCGAGGAACGATGTTCTAAGGCGTGTTCTATGAAACAAGAACTTGCTTGCTACAGTCTATACATTAAAAAAAAAAAAAAATGATGTACATCTCCCTAAAAAGTCACAAAAATCATACAAATTACATATCTATATATAAAAAGATGAATGTATGTATGATTGTTTTTTTGTTTATTTGTATGTTTGTTTGTTTGATTGTATGTTTGTTTGTTTGATTGTATGTTTGTTTGTTTGTATGTTTGTTTGTTGGTTTGTTTGTTCTTTATACAAATATACAGTTTTCTTCCGATCTCGATGAAACTTTACACATTTATCTTTTGAAACAAGGAGAAAAATACTGTCTACATTTGGTTGAAAAATTATCTGTATAAATAAGACTTGTTGTCTTATAATTTCGAAAAATTACTGAACGGTGATAGACAGACGCGTTGGATGTGGAGGTCTCTGTACTGTTTTTCTGTATGGCGGTCAGGTAGCTCAGTGGTTAAAGCGCTTGCTTACTGTTTGGGTCGTGGTCTCCGCTTCAAATCTCCGTGGAGGCTAAGATTTTTAAAAATTGTTTTTGATCGTAAGAGTCACGCCTGGGCTGTAGGTTATTCGGATTGAATGGTAAACTGTAGATATCACGAAGTTAGGGGTGCAATGCTAGGCAAATCGTAGGTAGTCTTGCAATGCTGTAGGTGTACACTTTTTTACGTTATAATGATGCCTTGGGGGTGATTCACAGTCAGTGTGTGTGTGATCTGCAGTAGTAATACTATAAATGCGGAAGTAAGTCTCTGTCTTTTGTTACGTTTTGACAACTAAATGTCTTTACCGATATTGACGGAATTTGACAAGAAAATCTGTAGGGAGGGCACAGGACCGGTATGATTAACAGTTGTAGTCACGAAATTTTGAGAACTTATCGAATGGTGACAGAGAGACGGATGTGTGTGTTAGTCTGTAATGCTACGTCGGTTGCTCAAGCTGTGCTTCTCGCGCATTATGTTAGTGTATAATTTGTTAATAAATTTCGTTTAGAGAAAAAACGTATTATTTATTATAGATGTCTGCTTAAATGTTTCTGGCACCAGTTTCCTTTGCCTTCTTTTTTTTTGACATACCTTGCGGGCGTAAATTGGCCTAAGGTGTAGCTCTAGCAGAGCACGAGCAGCTAAAGTTATTGGAACTCAAGAATCGGATGCTCATGCTGAAGAAAGAAGAAAAGTCCAAGCTGAAATAAAGCTGCCCTTAGTTAACACCTCCCTCCCCCACCACATTCCCTCACCTTCGCCTGTTTTTCTGTTCTTAAATATGTTGGAAATTGATTTTCTTGAAGAGACAGGTTCGATGGTAGAATGATATAGTGATGGCTTTCCAGTCATATTATGCCGAATCGGTGTTGTTTGGGACCAATCCTTCACTACCAACAACTTTCTATATTCGATTCTGGCAAATAAATTTTTAATCCACGCGAACGATGTCGCGGTTATCAGCTAGTAACATATATTGGAAAACTCAGGTTATAACAGAAAAATTTCTAAAAGGAAATGATTTAATTCATTTGTTACAAAAATCATGTAGATCTAACACTTAAAGACGAAGAGGTGCGTGCAAGTTTAAAAAAAGTGGAGACCAACAAAACGATTCAGAATTGCATAGGTACCCATGACCGGTAGTGGATCTTCTATTGCTAGGCAGTGCTGTTCCATCAAAACCGAAATCTGGATAGCCGGACGGGGATTCGAAGGCGCGTCCTCGAGGCAGCTGCATCACCGCTCAATTAGCCGCTCGGTCGGGTTAACATCACGTATGACATACCAAATTATCAGGGACTCTTTGAAACTGCCGTGGTTGATCCTGACATTCATTGAAGATGTACAGAGTCAACCAGGACAGTTTCAAAGAGGCCGTTAATCCTTTCGCCGCAGGACCGAGGCTTGCGACCCAAGGTTTATTAGATATTTTGTATCGTTTTGACGAATTCTATCAACTCCTAAAATAATCGAATTTTTCCAACACTCTGTATATGCAACCGAGGAGTTCACAGCGGCAAGTCAAGATTTATCAACTCAAAGGATTTAGTCAACAACAGATCCAGAGAACGCTCTACTATTATACTTCCTAAAATGTTCGATACTTTCTCAACACCCTGTATATATAGCTCATTAGATTATGTATATTGTTAAACTCACATAATTTAGCTGGCCACCTTCGCAGAAGGATGCTTCCCAAATTGTTTCTTTCTGGTAGGAAAGCTGACTTAAATAACGTCTCTGGAATTAGTAAATTGAAGATGGCATCATTGAGTAGGTATTCGATGAGCGGATAAATTGCTGATAGGAAAAGTAACTTATTTTTAGTATACCATGTGAATGATGATGACGTCAAAACATCTCTAAAAAATGAACGATTTTGTTTTAGATTGGTTTTTGTGTGAAAAGAATCGGAAGATGACCTCGCGAGTTACTTGACAAGAAGACGTTGCACGTACTTCGCATAATCTATGTTCCTCCTGAGTACGATTTGTAACGTCGAGACCTGTTGTAACAGAGGACATAGCCTACCGGCACGGATCTGAGAGCATAATATTTCGGCGTAATGCATGTTAGACACGGATAAGCATCTGCCTGGAGGAAGAAACTTTCGGTCCCCGGTGTAGCTTAGTTAGCTAGTACCTGCTCCACGACAGCAGTCGATGTTTTTTCCTGATTTCCTACGGGAAAGAGGAGCAATGGGACAATGCGTTACTTGTTATTGATGAACAGCTTGGGAGTAATTTCAGAATAAACTTTTTCTCAGAGGTGATTTACTTAAACGGGACCTGGAAGATAGATTTTTTAATTTTAAAAATACTGTAGGAAATAATATGATACTCGATTATACAAGTTTTCGCTTGTGAAATTTTCAGGACGACCTTCATCTGATTTCTTACAATCAATTAAAGCTTGTAGTGGTTGTGAAGCGAAACATTAAATTATTTATCAATTTTGGCCACGAAAAAAAGGTGTTACATATACAAAGTGACGAAGTACTTAAGCAACGTCTTTAAACTACATAGCTCCATTTTGAACCCCTCTGAATCCCCCTCCCACGAAGCCTGACGTGGCTATTGCCTGCATAAACTCCCCCCCCCCACTCGCGTGGCACGTAGCATTTATTCTTATTGATACTGGAAGACATTTTGTACAGTTTCCTCTCGTCAGACTATCACAAATATGAAATTATTAATGATGAAAATAAATATTGACATGCTGTTGCGTGTTATGTACCTTATTTTATAATATTTAAATAAAATTGGATTGGAGCACACGCTCCGGTGGCTATTTCCCTATACACCCATCTTCCCCCTTTCCTGCACCCACCTACATTTGACCTCTACAAATTTTTAAATTCTTTCAACTTTTTTGGTAAATTGGTAACTTATTACAACCCCTGACACCCTTAACTAAAAGAGAATATCTTCCTACACCCTTGTGACTGTAATCGAGTGCCAGCTTGTGGTCATGGTCATCTTTTCCCTTCCAATTATTTTAACTGTGACAAATAATAAGAATGAAAAGCTACGTGGCCTGGCTATGAATACCGCCTCCCCCCCCACGTAGCCCAGCATAACTTTCAACGCAACCCCTCCTCCACCCCTAAACCAAGCCACGTAGTTTATGGACGGTTCCTTACTTTTTTTGTTTCGGGCTTTAAGATTCGTGAAACTCGAGGTCATTAGATTTTTTTTTTTTTTTTTTTTTTTTTTTTTTTTTTTTTTTTTTTTTTTAACTGCTTTACGTCTCTCAACAGCGAGGTCTTTAGAGGCGGGAAAGGACTGAGGGGGCAAGGAACGGGAAGGAATTCGGCCATGGCCTTTTGAAGGTAGCATCCCGGCATTCCCCTGGAGCGATTTGGAGGAACCATGGAAAACCCAAATCTGGATGCCCGGACGGGGATTCGAACCGCCGTCCTCCCGAATGCGAGGCCAGAACGCTAGCCGTTACACCACCACGCTCGGTCGAGGTCATTAGAGACGGAATAGGAGTGGGGTTCAGGCATTTTGAAGGAGAAATCCCAGCATTTCCGGAAAATTAAATTGATTCGATGGATGGAGATTTGACCCGCGTCCTCCAAAGTGTAACTCACTACGCTCCGTCTCGTGTTTTCAGCTATGATCACCTCATGTGGTGAATCAAGTTTTACCTTGCGGCAGAAAAAATACATGCTAAATGAAACAACAAATTTAAAAAGTCGACACACGCGACTAAATGTGCCTTGACTCTTTCTTTACCGATGTTTCACGCATTTAAATAAAATAATATGTAACGTATCTCGCTACTATTGTCATTTATAACCGTCTTTAGTTAGGCTTTTTATAAAACAGTATAGCTACATGCATCCTTTTTTACTTAATACTGAGATTGACCGTTACTTATATTTTCAAACTGATCAATACTATTCAAACATTTATTATCATTGACCGTGTAATACTACTTATTTTAATAGATCACATTACCTTTGCGTAAAATAACATCCATCTCTTTCCTCATAACACACAAAATTTATTCAATCTTTTCTTTGCACAATTAGGTTCGACCGCAAGAAGGAAATGTGCTATCGGTCTGAAATTTATTACACACGTTCCTAAGTGTATATTATCTCATAAAACGTTATGTGTGAAGCCGTCAAACCTATGAGAAATGTATAAAGTTGTTTGAAATATGGCTAGATCGTGACAAGTTATCATGAAATAAATGTTATTACCGCCCACGATCTTGCATGTTGATATTTTTATGAGTGATTCTTACTCTTAACTCTTGGTCTAGGCTGCATTTCAACCTAACCACAACCACTGTTAGCAAAAATTTAGACTAACTTAAATGCTCTGTATAAAACATACGGTAGCGCCATGTTTTACCCTGGAAGGTAGGCTGCCATGCAATATCTTCATACAAATCCACAGTTTTTATCCGTTCTCGATGAAACTTTGCACACTTATCCTTTGAAACAAGGAGAAAAATACTGTCTACATTTGGTTGAAAAATTATCTGTATAAATAACACATTTGTATCATAACTTCGAAATACGGTGGTAGACAGACACTTTGGATGTGGACGACTGCGTACCGAGATTCCGCGTAGTGGCCTGTCAGCTGAGTGGCTAAAGCGCTGGCTTACGAACGTCGTGGTCTCCGGTTCGAATCTACGTCGGGGATAAGTTTTTTAAAAATTGTTTTTAATCGTAAGAGTCACGCCTGGGCCGTAGGTTATTCGGATTGAATGTTAAACCGTAGATATTAGAAAGTTAGGGGTGCAATGCGAGGCAAATCGTAGGTATTCTTGCAATGTTGTAGGTGTATACTCTTTTACGTTATAATGATCCCTCAGGTTTTGTTCGCAGTCAGTGTGTAAGTGTGAACCACAGTAATATTATTATAATTAGGGATGTAAGTCTCTGTCTTTTTGATACGTTATGACTGCCAATTGGCTATATCGTTGTGATGGAATTTTATAAGGAAATCTGTATGAAGGGCACAGGATATTGTTTGCAGTGTGATTAACAGTTGTAGTCACGAAATTTTGAGACCTTATCGAATGGTGACAGAAATATGTTGGCAATTGATTCTCATCACTTGGAAATACGGCGATAGACAGACACGTTGGATATGCACGTCTTCAGACCGTGTTTCCGTGTAGTGAGCTGGAAGCTCAGTGGCTAAAGAGCTTGCTTACGAACGTCGTGGTCTCTGGTTGAAATCTCCGTCGGGGATCAGATTTTTAAAAATTGTTTTTCATCGTAAGAGTCAGGCCTGGGTCGTAGGTTATTCGGATTGAATGTTAAACTGTAGATTTTAGAAAGTTAGGGGCGCAATGCGAGGCAAATCGTAGGTAGTCTTGCAATGTTGTAGGTGTACACTTTTTTACGTTATAATGATCCCTCAGGTGTTGTTCACAGTCAGTGTGTGAGTGTGAACCACAGTAATATTATTATAAATACGGAAGTAAGTCTCTGTCTTTTTGTTACGTTTTGACGAGTAAATGGCTATATCGTTGTGATGTAATTTTATAAGGAAATGTGTATGAAGGGCACAGGATATTTTTTCCAGTATGATTAACAGTTGTAGTCACGAAATTTTTAGATCTTATCGAATAGTGACAGAAATATGTTGGAAATTAATTCTCTTCAAGATGCAGGTTCGACGGTAGAATGATATAGCGATAGCTTTCCTGTCATATTATGCCGACTCGATATTGTTTGGGACTAATCCTGCGTTACCAACAACTTACCATATTTAATTCTGGCAAAAAAATTCTTAATCCACGCGTACGAAGTCGCGGGTACGAGGCTAGTATCTTAATATTGAAATTCAAAATGCCAGCACGCACAGAGAAATTGTAATTTTTACTGATTTTCTACTTATTAAGTATCTGCAATTTGCATGTGGAAAGCAGTTTTTACCCAACAATGAAGACTTAAGGGGACTTGGAATAAAAATCGACAGCTAATAACGTGCATTTATTTCGTGATAACTTGTCACGATCTAGCCATATTTCAAACAACTTTATAAATTTTTCATACGTTTGATGGCTTCACATACAACGTTTTATGAAATAATATGCCCTTAGGAACGTGTGTAGTAAATTTCAGAGCGATATCACATTTCCTTCTTGGGACCCTGGCGTTGCGGTCCAGTCCACAATTTGAATTCACTTAAACATTTTTTCTACATCTATACTGACAATCCATCACATATATCATTAATTAAAAGCGTCGCTAACGCTTTCATTCTCCTAATCACGGCTCTTCCATGTCTTCTCTTGTACTCGTCATATTTTGTTCTACCTATATCATCTCTTTGATTTATCATCTATGGCTTGCTTTTCCTTGCTCCCTATTTAACTCAGAGTAACAATATTACTAAAAACATTTACGAAAAACATACAAATCCTTGAAAATACATTAAAAACTGTCTTTTCATCTTATTTGGTTGATGTATGTCCGTTATGAACACCATAAACCCAGTAACGAGCACTTTTGCATTTATTGATAATGTTCGAGTTAAACTGTTAACATCTAATAGAGTGCTCTGAAAAACAAATCAGTAGGAATAGATAGAGAATATATGCAAAAAATGTGCGGTTGTCTCAGAATGGATGTTCTCGTTCGTCCCCTCGCGTGGTAACGTCAGACACAGCTCTCTCGTTTGTCTTGTCGACAAGTTCAATCAAGCTTGAGCAACAGCGTGGGTGGAGGGTCGCGTAGAGTCTATAGGCAGAGCGGAGAGCGTCAAATCCGGGCTGTCTCCGGCGACCCAAACAGCACGCGGAGGCGCATTTGGAAACACTTTAAGCAAAGAAAGATTTGATTAAAAAATTCGATTCTTAAAATAACAAAGTGGTATCGTAATCCTCTAAAGATCTTTAAAAGACTGTTACAGTAAGTTCGTAGTCAGATATTTTCAAAAATAAATTTAGCATCTTCTTTAAATTTTTTCTCCCTAGTATATAATTTGTACATTGTGGGGTAACGAGACAGATTCTTCCTTGTTTTGGTATTTTTGTTTTCACTTTTGGAATTATTTGTAGGAATGTGCAATCACCGTCCAGTTTTTGCGTCTCCAGAAGAAATAAATGAATCAAAATCAAGACAGTATGAAATTATTGTACGGAAAGGAAATACCAATTTATGAGAGGTTTATAAGTTGAAGTGGACATTTAAAATGTGTCACATGACAATTTCCTGTGTCTTTGGTTAGTGGAAAATTTCCTTCTCAGATAAACCCAGCATAAAAACGAAAGTGCAGAAGGTATAACATCCACTGAAAACTTCATGACTCACCATGTACGAATAGAAATACAAATTAAAGGGAAATTATTTTTTACAATAAATTTGGTATTTTTTTTAATGTGAGATGGGAGCGATTGTTACTCTGTTGATAGTCTGTCGAATTTGGCTGTCTGAATGTCTCATATATCTTAACGCTTGAACTGGCTACAAGGTGCCACTAGGTTTTCGTAGAAATGTATACCCACGTTTTGATAGACTATGTCAAATCTGCAAGACCGTAACATGTGAAAACTATCCTCTGTACTTTTGGGTAACGCAATGCTTCCAGTTATTTTTCAATTGTGAAGAATCATAAGGTAAGAGAATCAAACAGATAAATTTGTTAAAAAGTTGTGAGATATATAAAAGAATTTTTTTTTTGACAACTTGTCACAGTGAATGAAAAACGAAGGAATATTCACCAAGCTCGAAACAGGCATGCAATATGAAGTAGTTACATAATATAGTGGCAATCACCGTTACCCGTTATTACAATATCTTAGCTCCGACCAGAGGAAATCGAAGAAACAATGGGGAAAAATACTCACAAGATATTAACTGCAGCTGGTAAATGGCATATCAGCTAATTTAGCTATCCATGAAATTCATAATCAGAGTACATGAGGCTCAGAATTCTTCCTATCCTTCATTCTGGAAATAAGTTTTTCTAAAAACGGAGATTCGGTTCAGAAATTTCCAGTTTGGCACCAAGAATTTATTACAAACATTTGTTCATGAAATGAGCAGTGGCTTCAGAACCAAAGTTGAGAGGTTGAAACAAAACTACTTTCATTTTCATCAACTACACGTCAACTGATTACGAGTTCGTGTAGAATAAAGGTTCGGATATAGGCCCTATGTGGAATTTTGTTGCGTGTGGTATGTGAAACTGTTTTTAATCACTGTATCACACCTTTATAATTATGTTCATTTATTTAGATACCTGATAATTTGATTAAAGGACATTAATATGTTTTGTTGTGCGATCATAGATCAAGTGCATATAAATTGTTGATTTTGTTCAAAGTCATTTCAAAAGCTTAGTTTAAGATTACTTAGTTGAAAGTATTTTTAAATTTTTGTAATAATAAACGATTGCTCGTGCCGTTGTTTAGTGTTATGGAAACACACAATTTTCTCTGTGGCTTATAAAATGTCACTCTAACTCAGGGGTGGCCACCCCGCGCCCCGCATACGCCCTACTTTGAATATTTTCCGGCCCGCGAGATTCCTCACACTTTTACAAAATATATTTATTTTATAATGGCCAAAGTAGGGAAAACCAATGTTTTAAAAAATATATTATTTGTGAATCTATATTTTTAAAATTTATTTCATTTATATTTACATATTTTTATAGAACATTTTTAATGTTATATATTTCTTTAAAATGTAAGTTTGTTATCATAATTATTATATTATCTATGTTTACATGTAAGAATAATAGTAAACACAATAATAATTACTCATTGTATTTCACTTTTTCACTTCAAAGATGGGGATATATAATTTTATATGCGGGCCGCGGAGTTATGATGCATTTGAAAAGTGGCTGGCAAGATCATTTGGGTCGGCTACCCCTGCTCTAACAGCAGCTAACTAGGAATATTTCTAGGAAAAGTTACACAAATTTTATCGATGAATGTGCCTCCGTAATACAAGTTGAAGTGGCTAATAATTATTTTTAAAATGTCCCAACAATGAAAGTGAAATAGAATTCATCTGAAGCTTTCTCATTTGAAGTAGGTCTAATGTTAAGGTGAAAGTTCAGAAATTTAATTACTTTAGTGGTGAGTAACACCCACTAGGTGACCAATTTAACTTGCTATTTTCCAGTTTATTGGCAATAATATCTCGAATCTCATTACATGATGAGTTCCGTGACAGGACTCATTTTAATGCAAACATTACGACTTCCGTTATCCATAAAAACTACCTGTCCTGCTGGAAAGTCCTCTGGTGCAAATGTGATACCAAGGACGATGACTATTTACAGGACATATTTTGCGTTGACGTGTTAGTTTCACTAAGTTTTCTCCCTGTAGTAGATTGCAATAACATTTGGCACACCTCACAGTAGATAATATGCATTAAATGTGGATTCAGGGTACACTTTATTTAAGTCAGTAATTACAGATATTTATGTCATGATTTTTGTTGCACTGTGTTCTGATCTCATGGTTTGTAATAGTTCCGTTACATATGTGTATCAAACACATAGGCCTACACATTACACTTCGTGTGTGCGACGATTCAATTAATAGATGGGACAAGGAACGCGTAAGAATTCGGCCATGGCCTTTTGAAGGAAGCATCCTGGCATTCGCTTGGAGTGATTTGGGGAAACCATGGAAAATCCAAATCTGGATGCTCGTACGGGGATTCGAACCGGCGTCCTCCCGAATGCGAGGCTTGAACGTTAACCGTTCAACCACCACGCTCGGTAAAAATTACACAAAATGTCTCGGAAAACTGTAGGTTCGTGAATGCCCTTGCCGTAAAATCTAGTCCAGTTTTCTATGATCTACCATCCATGTTATACGGTTCGGCCGAGAGGGACATTATGCACTGTTTCTGCACTGTCCGTATATACCCGAGCTTTCGTTTGTCCGCCGAGTCTTCGTTTGTCCACCGAGCCTTCGTTTGTCAACCGAGCCTTCGATTGTCCACCGAGCCTGTGAAAGTTACAGCGGGCACAGCTTGTCCAGGAAGAGGGGACCGGTCACAGGAATAACCGAGCGAGTTCGGGCTAGAGTAGACGGGAGTTTACCCGACGCTAGTAGATATCAACAATTAATTCTGAAATGGTACATTACTGGACGAATGGAAACGAATAGAAACTAAAGACTTAAGTAAATATCACAAGTTACAAGGAAGACTCAGCCAACAGCTGCTCCGGAAATTTGCACCTCTCTTGGTTTGCATCGCAGTCGAAGATTTTGGAAAGAATAGTGCCACGTCCCAAGCAAGCTAGCTGGTAGACAATGAAGCCAATGCAGCATAGGCAAAGTGACCATAGTGGCCGCAGTGCGAAAGTCTGGCTTGGATTTAATGCAGTTGCATCTCTGTTTTTCATCCTTTTTATTATTTCCTAAAGACAATGATCTCTGCGTATGTTGTCGAAGGAGGTTGCAGCCAGGCTTTTCAGGCGACGGTTGATCTGGCAAGCGATGAGGGATTTAATGATTCCTAAGACTTCCTCGCCCATCTTTCTTCGGCTTTTCAGGCGAAGGTTGATCTACTGAGCGGAGCGGTGTAACGGTTAGCGTTCTCGCCTCGCATTCGGGAGGACGGCGGTTCGAATCCCCGTCCGGGCATCCAGATGTGGGTTTTCCATGGTTTCTCCAAATCACTCCAGGCAAATGCCGGGATGCTTCCTTCAAAAGGCCATGGCCGAATTCCTTCCCATTCCTTGCCCCAATCCTTGCCCCCCCATCCTTTCCCGTCTCTTCCGCGCCCGTCTTTCTTCATGATTAATAGACTTTCAGGTTTATTTCATTACCTAAGCTTTCGGCTGGTAAACTACAGCCGTCGTATCTCTGACGAAAGCTGTAGCATACCAGCCGAAAGCTCGGCTAATGAAATAAACAACGCGGCGTAACCCGAAAGTCTATTGTTCAACGAAATCTTGTATCTCTTCGTCGGCGCCCCTCTATTCAAGGTAACCAGTAGTAAGTTCACCATATCGCTCAATCTTCGGAAGGCGATGATCTTCCATCCTAGATAAATTTTGGTGATAAAGTGGTGCATACACCTCCGCAGTCCTCTACCGAGCGTGCTGGGTGAGCGGTAACGCCGTGACCTCGCATTTGGGAAGACACCGGTTCGAATCCTCAACCATATTTGAGTTTTCATGTCTTCTCAAAATCATTACAGGCTAATTGCTGACTAGTTTCTTTAAAGCAATGACAGAATACCTTTCTGTTCCTTGGTGCTAGTCCTTACCCTACTGTACAGTCGTCGGCGTGGACGAGGCGTAAAGCGATAAAAAAAAAAAACTCCTCAATCCTCTCTCCAGAGAACTGGTGTATTTTCCACATAAACACCCCCGGCGCCAAAGAATGCGATGTTTAAGTCTGTGAGCTTAAAAATGGAAACGCTTAAACGCACAATGTGAAACGTGCCTAAGCATTTTACCATTTGTTCCGATGGTCTGTCTGGAAAGTCATCCACGTAAGATAACAGCAGGTACATCATTCTAGTTATACAGATCGAGGCTTGTTTGTACTGTCGTGATTCATGTTGTCAATTTTTGTGATGGCTGCAGGAATAATAATCGATTAACGAAACCCTGCTAATCAAATTTCGCCCTTTAGTTGTTGACAGATTGGACGCAGCAGCTGTGAAATTGTAGAGACATTTCCCATTTCGATAAGAACATGTGTCTCTTAAAATGATTTGATATCAGTCTTTGTGAGAATAAGAAGTGAGTTTAATGATATTAGAGCAGAGTATTTGAAACTTGAAACCCGTCTTAGATACAGAGCAGAATGATATTGGTATGTTTACTGTGCAAAAATTAATGTACTGTGAAAATTTCTTTACGCTAACAAACTACTTATTATAAATGTGGAGATCAAATTAGGCTCAACTTAATAGTTTGTCCTTGTTTCTGATTTTTTTAAACACACATTGGACGCTAAAAGTTAAATTATAATTTAATACTTAGTGAAATAGAAAAACAAATCAAACAGATTGCACAGTGTTATTTTTAAATTTAGGATTCCTCCTTTTCTGTCAACTTCTGTATGAAAAGAGAAAGAACTTACGTTAATATTGTGCCAAGTTAAGAATATGGCTCATTCTCTAAACATTCTCTGCCAATCTCGTGTATTTATAGACCTCTATGACGGACAAATTTATTCAGGAAACTCTGTTATGAGTCCTTTAAAAAATTAATTGGTTTCATTTCTCTCATAAACAACACTCATTATCCTCATTATACACAGTCTGAACAATTTAAATAGGTTTTCGTCGATAATGCAGTGGTATAAACCTTGTAATTGTTTTATACCCATAGGCTCAACAAATATGATTTTAATTCGAACGCCTCTCTTAAAATTCCAGAAAGATAATACAGTTACTGCTTTATGATTACTTTTGTTATATTACTATGTTAGATTGTTCGTGGATTTAATTGCTTACATTAAATAACGATTCCACGATCCAGTTTCAAATTTTAACTTGTTTTATTGCTAGTGAGACATCGGACTTCAAGATAACAGTTCACATTTAAACACAAAACTCCAACGATTACAGGCGATACTTCTTCCAAAGATAATACTACCAAAACTGTTCGTTCAAAACTGTCCTTGGCGGACGTATACTGAGTTTGTAACAACTCTGTCGAAAAAGTCTCTTAGTCTCTGCTGATCGCATGATATAAGTTCTATCGAAACACTACAAAGGCTTCCGACAGATATTTCTCGAACATTAACAATACTTCAACAATTGAAAACACATTAAAAACAATCAAAATTAAAACATAATCATTTACAATCATTACAAAATGCTTAGAAATGAAAATTAAAGATACTTAAGCACAAAATTATCCACAGAAATAATTTTTAACGGTAGTAAAACTTCCTTTAAACATCGTGGCTCAGCTTAATACTTACAATTACAAACATTTAAGCAATTCTCTTGCATATTTCTATCCTTAAATATATTAAATGGCATTTAGATAATTTCTTTTCACAAAACAAAGTCCATTTACACTGATTTACAAAAAATTACAAGTTAAATATAGAAAACCATTTTCAATCACACTCTAGCTTGGTACAATTGCTTCATAAAATACAATTCCCGTTAAAGTTTAGGTTTGAGGGCTGTTACAACTAGCAACGGAACTATGAGTGGAGACATTATTGAGCAAAATCTTTCGTGCTTGCAGGATGTTCCTATTCACTCCGTGTCGCCTTTGCCCGGCGCCTGAGATAAACAGAGCTGAGCAGAGAGGTTCCAGCTGCTCTTGTTGCAACTGGAGTGGCTTTAGAGATCCTCCAGTTTGTCTCCAGCTCCCGTTCCTTTGTCCCAACCAGCGCGCTTGAGTGCTCTCCAATATTTCTGCTTCGGTTATCAAACAGGAAATAAGATACGTGTAACGAGAAAGCGCGTTCACGTTTTACTTTCACCGAATCAGCAAATAAATGAAGCCAAGTGACTGCTATTTCTCGAGAGAAGTTTGTCTCCCTCTCTTTCGGCTATTGTGATCTTCCCGTGCACTGAAGTTAGGAACGGAACAGTAGACACCCGGCTTGACTGTGCCCACACGAATCAAATTGTGTCTACAAATGCAGCGGACGTCTTGTTGAGCCTTCTGGGCATTACGCGCTTCCGTAAATTCTGTCCGGGACAGAGGAGAGATGAAATCAGCGTACACCGAAGCTTTAGAGTAGCGCTGCCGGGATTAGTCAAATTAGACTGTGTTCTGCATAAATCCGTGTCTACATAGGGCTAAAATATCTACAACCTACGAGCTTACAGTGCGAATGAATTTGAATATAAATATGCAAGAAACAGTGCCTGCACGTTATAACTAACTGCACTGCTATACGGTAAATATAACTTTGTGTGAACGAAACTTCACTGGCGTATGGCTTTAATGTAATATTAACGGGTATCATACTGGATGGTGTCTTGAAAACAAAAATTTTCGACTGCTAACTCTACTGTCACCATTACGTATCACGTGGCTCGATATCTAATGAAGAAAGTTGTAGAAAATAGTGCCAGTCTCTGCATTTGAAACATTGCATTGAAAACATAATATGCTAGTTGTAATACACGATTTCGTACTTGGAATTTTATAAGTAGATTTGGATATATAAAGCTGGAAGTTAAGCAAAACGTGTCCCACAAACTACTGAAAGAAAAAAAGTCTGAGCCACCGATACAACATTAAAGAAATTTGCACAAGCTATAAATCTGTCCGCCACAGGTTTGTTTTAAAAATTTCATGCCAAACTCTCGTATTTATAATAATAGTATAGTTTGTCATTCTGCAGCATCAAATATCTATTTCCTTCCCTGTCAGATCGATATACAGCTGTGAAAACAAGACGTATATATCAGCATGCATATTTTGACCGCTACGTTATTCTGTTTTTGAAGTGCTTTTTATGACGTAAAAGCTCGCATGAGACATACAGGGCTATTTCTAAAGCGGGTGTGGCCAACTCAAATGATCTTGCGGGCCACTTTGGAAATACATCACAACTCCGCGGGCCGCATATAAAATTATATATTCCCATATTAAATTTAGACCCACTATAGACATTTTTTTTGGAGTGAAAAATTGAAACATGATGAGTTATTATTATTGTGTTAAGTATTATTATTACATGTAAACATAGATAATATAATAATAATGACACTCATAATTTCTATATTTAATTTTTTAATATATGGATGCACTAATAATGTATTTCTTTTAATAATTTGGTTTTTACTACTTTGTCCATTATAAAATAAATATATTTTGTAAAAGTGTGATGAATCTTGCGCCCCGGAAAAATGTTCAAGACGGACCTCATGCGGCCCGCCGGCTGCGGAATGGCCAACCCTGGTCTTAAGTATAGGTGCAGTTAGTTTAAACAGCCCAATTCTTTACTTAATGTATTTGCGTCAAGTTTATATCGTGATGCAATAATTGTGAGCTTATTTCAGATATAGTTCATACTGAAGGTGTATGATGAAATTAATTGTGACAATTTATGCTACGTTACTTAGGAATCCTGATCTGTTGGGCAATTCACCAGAAGATGGCGACGGTGAATGTGACAACTGAAAATTGGTGTGATAACACCTCCTTAACCCGAGAGCATTTCATAAAATAAGCAATGCTGCTCTTCTTAAAATGTGATGTATTAACTCGTTCCTTTCCTCTGTGAGAGTCTTCCACAACTTATTTCCCACCCAACATTACGAAAACACATTCATTTCATAGTTTTTCTATTCACTCCATTTTATTACGATATGTAAAAAATTCACTCTCTCTGAACTGTTATTCCAAAATGTTGCGACAGAATAACAGATTATTTTACTGAACATAGACCCATTACATATAGAAATATACCAAAATTGTCATAATACTGGCTAATACTAGAGTTTAAACAATCATTGCTTGTTTTGGCAAATTTCTGGTGATGGTTCCCGAATATGGTTCTTTCTACTTATTTTTCACTTTAGAAGTTGTAAAACTACTCAGTTAGTTTTAATGAAGTTATTTTAATAGTCAGTTCTGCTGATATATTGACCAACCTAATAGAAAGTTTCAGACTTCGTTTAAATTTAATTTTGTTGATACGGCCGCCACAGCTGATAGCTGACGTAATGTGAAACAGTTTATCAACCCTACGAATAACTTGAACATTCAGTACTGTACAGGGTACTATACCACTGAACACACATACACAGACGTTTAAAGCTGAAGCAAGTTTATTCACATAGTATTAGTTTTAGAGACACATATACGCCGATCACCAACTGAAAATAATATTTATCCGAAATTACAGGTTCGCTATGGTGAAAAGTATCCTCACTTAGCATAAAATTCAGTTACTATCGAGTCCATTGTTCACACAACAATCACTGTATATGCTTCACTTCTTATACACTCGTTAAAGGAATGTTAATGCAGTTAGTTCAGCTTGGTCAGTCCGATCGAGTCGTAAAAGGCAGTCACTATTCAGTGCCGGCGCGGATGCGCAAATCCGAAATCCATTTGCGCTCGGGAGAATACTGCTTCTCCACCAGCGCTGCCAGTACAGCCAACTTATATTATACCGCTGTCTCTTTGAAATTATACAGAATGAATCCCAATTATACAAAGGCGTCATCCATTGATTACATACGTGAGTGAAAGTGCTGGGAGCAAAAAAAAGTCCACGAAAAGTAAATAATGTATACAATTATACATTGATAAATTTTGAATAACAAATATGAAATAGATATGCAGGGAGGGTTGCCAACTCAATGAAACAAAGGGCAAACACTTTCAAAAAGGTGCTGAAATGTACTTTACTTTTATGTGCTCATTTTTTTATCCAATTATACAAGGCAATTTGTTATACAAACAGGATACAAGAGGTAACCAAATTATACAAGTTTTGTATCCAATTATACAATCTGGCAGCCCTGTTCTCCACCCTCACACGACACTCACGTTGCCGTGCGCTACCTTACCCAGTGACAATCATACAACGACTGCTTACTACTTACAAAGAGTTTACTACTACGACTTTTCTATGATGGATATCGATTATCGATCCCATTGTCTTAGATGAAATTTGACAGTTAGTTAGCTTATCGCTCTGTAATGTGACAAAGTCTCATTGGTTAAGGTGTCACACTGAAGATCAAAAAGTCCCCGGTTGTAATTCGGGTCTAATCTGCGATTTATAATGGTTCTTAACCCGGCTTCAAGTCTGACAAAGCTTACTGTGTTATGTGAAGTACATCTGAACGCTTCCCTCGTCCGGATTCCACGTTGAGGTGCACGTTTCCTATTCCAGGTAGGATTACTTTGTTAGTATAGTTAGTCACGTTAAGAGGCGCATTACAGGCCAAATCGAAAGCTCTGTCTCTTAGTAGTCCAACAATCCTACAAGAATCCCGGCCAACAAATTCCATAAATGTTTCGATTTGATTTTTCATCTGAAAACTATTCGCTGGAATTTATTTATGATATCATGTCATTTCCACAAAAGATGTCTTTTCTTTCGTTTCAAATTCGAAATTCCGCTCAGGGTAGACCTACTTGAAATAGATTTTGCAGTCTCCTTTTCTTAAAGAATTCTGTTACGAAATGATCTGTTACGAAATGAATCCATGGAGTTGGTAAACTTAGCAGATGCATAAATCAACAGTGAATAGTTTTTAATAGTTTCTTGAAGAGAGAGAGAGAGAGAGAAACAGCTGGGGAGACGGATAGAGCGAGGAAGAGAGAGAGAGAGAGAAGGATTGTTTAGTATTTACGAGCGTAGCATCCCCTGAAGTTTGTCGCCTCTAGTTTGTCCTCTACTGGTATACATATGTGACGCGACAGATTGTTACAGCCGGAATGTTCTCAAGGCTGATGGTTCCGAGTTCATCTTTTCGGAGAACACCTTGTGCCGAAGGCGCGTGGGAGTTGCCTGCAGGCGGCAGGGTGTTTTGCGGAGTAGTTGCAACTCATTTCCGACGCGGTGGGGGTCCTCCAACACTCCACTAACAGTCTTCAGGAGAGTTGCTTCCAGAACAGAGCACAAAGACGACAGACGGAAAGAATCACTTTTCCCCGCCGAACAAAGCCCCACCTGAAAAGACGCGCCTCGTGTGTAGGTGTTTCTCGGAGATACAAAGGGAAACCTTATTCCGAATAATCGTATGGTACCACCTTTCTCGCACCAAATTTTGGAGGCAATATCTGCTTAACAATAAACTTGAAACTGGTGTTGTAACTAAGTGGTATGTGATTACCAATACAAAATAAATATTCCATACTGAAATACATGTTTTTAAAAATAGAAAACCTTTGATAATCAGTGACAGTTGGATCAGAATCATTTAGAAGCAACAAAATACTGTAGTTAGATTACAATCTCGGACATTTTTGGAAGGAGTGGTATAAAATAGGAGTCTTAGTTAGAAAAGCAATGAATCCAGCTTGAGGAAATGAGATTCAGGCTGTCTGAGTATGGAAAAATCTTTAGAATCATTTCGGAGAAAGGAAAAGATAGAATACAGTCTTACACATTATTGTAAGGAGTGGTATAAAATAAAAGTTTTTATTAGAGAAGCAACTAACCTAGTTTGAGAAAATCAGATTTAAATACCTGAGTATGAACTAGTCCAAACTTTCACATTTCTATTATATCAGATTCAAAGATTAACAACATCAATTTTTTATCAAAAAAATTGAAAAGTCTGAAGTTGTCGAATTGAAGTTAATAAATTTGCAACCACCCTTTTTTCCACTATGGACCATGGTGTGCATAGTAATTTATTTGCATTGTGTTTTTCCTTTTCTTTCAAAGCATAAACGTTTATATCTATGTAGTACCTTTGTAACATTTACCGTTAGTTCAATTCCACGATATAGAGTGCTAATCTTTGACTTAGTGGTTTGATAAATGTTTTACATGTATGCTTACGTATTATATTTGAGAATCCTGAAGAAATAAATAACCAATTTTGAGTAACTAAAAATAAAATTAATTGAATCAAAAGGATATTTATCTGGCGTGATCTTTGGTGAGTATGTTGTAAAGGAGTGATCATCTGAGATACAGTGTGATCTGTCGCGCCTATCTCTTTTCGGCACGAACGAATTACATTTTATTGCTCCATTGCCCGGTCACGCAGAGTCAGAAAATATATCGCAAATTCTAAAGTGGGTTGTAAGCTTTCAAACTGTGAAAAGTTAGTTCAGATTGGTTTGGTAGTTTTTGCGTGATACCTGGACAAATGGACAGGCATACATAGTCTGCTTACAGATTTATAATAGTATAGGAGAAGAGATAGGAGGCACAGATCACAGTGCATCTCAGATGAACACTCCTTTACTACATACCCACCAAAGATCACGAAGCTACTACATAAACACTAAACAACTCTTTGGATTCTGCTAATATTCTTTTCGACTACTCAAATATAATACGTAAGAATGCATGCAAAACATTAATTAAACCACTACGTAAAAGATTAAATACTAAACACTTTGGATTCTGCTAATATTGTTTTTGACTACTCAAATATAATACGTAAGAATGCACGTAAAACATTAATCAAACCACTACGTAAAAGATTAGCACTCTAGTACGCCTAACAATTTCGTGGAATTGAAGTAACGGTAAAGGTTACAAAGATAGTACATAGATACAGACGTTTATTGTTTGAAACAAAAAATAATAATAATAATAATAATGTGCACACCATGGTCCATAGCGCGAAAAGGCTGGTTACAAATTTGCTAACTTCAATTCGACAATTTCAGACCTTTCTAATTTTTTAACACCAAAAAAAAACCATGCTTGGTAGCATTTGAATCTGATATACAAGAAATGTGAATGTTTGGATTAGTTCATACTCAGATGTTTTAAATCTGGTTTTGCCAAACTGAGTTAATTGCTTCTCTAATAAAAACTTTTATTTTATAGCACTCATTACAAAAATGTGAGAGATTGTATTCTATCTACATTACTTTTTCCTCGAAATGGCCCTACAGGTGACTAAACCATCGTCCTACCGTTTGTCAGGCCCGCTTATCCACCAGGCTAGGTTTTAGCCATTTGTGTGGATGGTAATTAAAATAATTTATAGATTTTTTCAGCTAAACATAAAAATCAAGATGTTTGCTCTCGGTACTACAGTAACATGTACGCTGCCCACCACCTTGGCTCAGGTGGTTGCGGCCTACTTTCGGATACGGGTGTAACATTCATGCAAGAATAATTCGTAAACTAAAACATACTGGCTTAGTCAGTATGATATGAGACTAAGCAGTGAAGCCAGAAGCTATCTGACACATAATGAATACAGCAGAGTCAGCTGTCGAAACGTTGTGTTTTATACAACACCACTCGACTGGACACCCGAGAAGCTTTAATTGTAGTATTACTGTTCAGAAAATACGGTGTCTAGAAGATTCAGAAGTAACCAGTACAGTTCACCAGGTTCTGTCTAAACTGGGACAAGAAGAGGGAACGAAGCAATTTTCAAACACCATTGTAATAGAAGGATGATACATCGTTATTTTTTTATTCTAATTTAAACGTTTAAATTCTTCAGACCCCACTTACTCCTGTAATAAAAGTATATGTTAAATTGTGGGTTGTTAGTAATTTTTTCAAAAACTCTTAAAGGCTGTGGTAAGTATACTTTTACTAAGAATGTACTATTTTGTAGCAATTAATGGTTAAAAAAATTATATACAGGGTGTTAAAAATATAAAATATTTTAGGAGGTGATAGTATGCATCAAAAAAAGACAAAATGTTATATAAATATTGGGTCGCAAACGCATACTTTCAGAGATAATAATAGGTCTGCAATGTGACGCCCGTATACGGCAATGCACGCCTCAATCCGCCGGCGTAAGGAAGCGCGCGCTCTTTGGAACTGTCTTGACTGGTCCTGTGCGTCTTCAGTGTATGTCATCACGTACTGGACCAACCAGTACAGTTCCAAAGAGTGAGCGCTTCCTTAAGCCGAAGGAGTGAGGCGTGCATTGCCATGGCGGACCTGCTATTAACTCCGAAAGTATGCGTTTGCAACCCAGTATTAATAAGACATCTTTGTCTTATTTTAATGTATACTATTACCTCCTAAAATATTATACACTTTTTTAACACCCTGTATATGAAATATCTGAAGGATCTTTAATTTGAAACCATTTATCACTAGCTGCTACCCCCTACTTCGTACTCGTGGACTTAGTATTTGATTGCTAGAATTGGATACACAAAGCTGAAAGTTACCTAAGATATGTAGGCATAATATGATGGGAATGCTGTCGAAATATCCTTCTACCGTATAACCTGTCTCATTTATTCATATCGGAAAAAAAGTATCCTATTTCGTTCTTAATGATTCAAAGTATTTCGGTATATCGGTATACACATATAGTCGACAAAACGTAAAAAAAAAAAAAAAAGAAAAGACGGAGACTTACTTTCGCATATATAATATTATTAGCTTAGATCACACAAAAACTGCCTGTGGAACCAATATACACTGAATAACGTAAACGCTTAGGGCACTATTCCATCGCCGAAGATTTGCCAGAACATGGTATCCTTACTACAAAATTATTGGCTTGGCTCAAACTATGAGAAACCATTTCATAAAAATTTTTGCTCCCAGTGGGGTTTGAACTCCAGAAGCCAGTACGTTACCACTGCGCTACGCTGCCAATGCTGTGTAGCGTTATGCATTACAAAGACATAGATATTATGCGTTTGTCTTTCACAGTTCAGATAGTTTTCATAATTTAATGACAATATGTTCTAATCTAGACAGAATATGGTATCCCATGTTCATCCTAATGTCAGATAGCATCTCATTGTCAAATTTCATCACGATTGGAGTAGCGGTTTAGCCCAAGAAACGTAACAAACAGACAGACAGAGTTACTTTCGCATTTATAATATTAGTATAGCTTAGCTATTTTGTGAAGTTAAAGTAAATAGGAATCTGTGATTATCCACTGAAACTAAATTGTTCTTGAATACCGTGGTCTCTTATAAATATTCTTGAAGCTATCAACTGAGGCTGTCTAATGATGCAAAAAGCCAATCAGCTCGGCAGTGTCAGTTGCTGCGGATATCTTCCAGTCGGAGGCCTCCTTGATTGACGTCCAAAGGGAGTTCCAGCGATGGTCGGGGACAAGGCCAGCGGACACCCACCAACGCCATCTTCTGCGGCAGCTCTCCACAGACTTTATGTAAAGGTCAGGTTTTTTCTCGTTGGTATGTATAATTGTGCCATTTACATTTACAATTCAATTAATACTAACATAATTGGATTTACTTTTCCTCTCTCGGTATCGGATCTATATGCTAGGTCTACATTCATCACCTATACTTCCGATTCCAGGTTTCACATCCACGCTACAAAATTATCGGAAAAATAATAATCTTATTACTTCTATTCACTAGCAAAGAAACAACCATATGTTGCGAATCTCTCTGGCTTTTTCAATACACTGTAATACTTTTGTAAATATCAACTCAAATATGTGTTGTTTTGTTTTTTTAACTTATTATTTGTTAACTATTACCGCATACGTATCTTCTGTTTGCTTTCATTACACAATTCTCCATTCATAAAATCTTGGTTTTTCATTGTCCTTGGGCTTATACTCTCAAATACAATTGCAGTCTGGAACAGCACACCAATATCTATTTTACAGTCATCCTTCCAAGATTAAACCATCTTCATTCTATTTCTGCAAAGATCTTTATTTTGGAATTGCCAACCATAGATCCAAGACATGACGCTCTTTGCACTTTTAAACTCAAATGTCAATCAGTTTATACAAATAATTGATAAATGTTATTTGATTAAAATATTACACGCACACAATTGAATTGTTCCTACAATTAAGTAATCGTCTAATAGCCAATCGGATATCTAGTAGTGTGTTCTACGATTTAAGAAGAAAAAGTAATTACAACACGTGGAACATTATTAGCCACGCCATTTACTGCCAGTTAATCACAGGCAGAGTATTTTGAAGTGTGTTGTCTTTCGACATTTACTTCAACATAATCTAGAAGGAGCAACACTTTGCTTTTGGTATGGCTTATCGTTGGCGTTCTTAGTTTAGAATAGCGAGTGGTCTTTTATGACGGTCAATACCTGTAACGTATTGCCCGAGCGAGTTGACTTCCGGGTTCCTGGTCTTCTGGGCGCGCTCGTAGAACGTCGCGGACAGCTGTCTGAAGCGATCCGTCAGCAGCGGGATGTTAGTAGTCTCGTGCAGAACTGCAGTCGGGAATCTGCTCGGTAAGTGGAGGGCCCGTTTTAGTGCCCTGTTCTGTATCACCTGAAGGCGCCGAAGGTGCGAAGCAGCCGCATAGCCCCATACGGGACAAGCGTATTCCATAATTGGTCTTACCAGGGTGATATAGATGTTTACTCCCGTGGCTGGGCTTCAAAAGGCTATTCCTGTTCAGCACAGGGTATAGAGCGTGTAATCTAGCACTTGCCCTTCTCCTGATATCTTGAATATGGGATCGCCAAGTCAGTCGCCGGTCTAGAGTGACTCCTAGGTACTTGACTTCGTTTTGCCACGGGATCGTCTCGTTGTGAAGTCGAAGGGGTGGAAGGTTTTGAGTGCGTCTCTTACTGATTATGATGGCTTGAGTTTTTGTGGCGTTGATGGTTATCCTCCACCGTTTCGCCCAGTCCTCAGTTGATCGAAGGACTTCTTGCAGACGCCTAGTTGCTAGGGCACAGCTTCTGCTTGCCGTACAGTATGCCGTGTCATCGGCATAGGTGGCAGTAAGAACTCTGGGAGCGGTAGGCACGTCAGCGGTGAAAAGTGCATAGAGCACTGGTCCCAGTACAGAGCCCTGCGGTACCCCAGCAAGGATTCGCCTCACAGTTGAAGTGGCCTCGCCTACACGAACGCAAAATGTGCGGCCAGTGAGATATGACATAAGGAGCTTTACTAGTCTGCCTGAGAAGCCTTGTTCGTATAATTTGAGTAGCAGACCTGTATGCCACACAGAGTCGAATGCTCTGGCGATATCCAGAAGCACCAGGCCACAGTATTGTTTTTCGTTGAATGCCCTAGTCGCTGCTTCAACCACCCTCATGAGCTGTTGCGTGGTGGAGTGATTGCGGCGAAAGCCGAGCTGGTGATGGGGAATAATCTCGTTCCGTTCGATGTAATGATTTAGCCTCTTGAGCAATAATCGCTCAAATACTTTGCTTATAGACGGCAAGAGGCTTATTGGCCGGTAACTTTGAGGTAGGTGCGGGTCCTTCCCGCTTTTGTGTATTGCCACAACTTCAGCATGTTTCCAGCATTGGGGGAATTGCTGAGTGCGAAGAATGTTGTTAAATATTCCTGCCAAGTAAGTTGACGCTTGCGGTGGTAGATTCTTGAGACAGCTATTGAAGACACGATCATGACCAGGTGCTTTATCTGGGTGAAGTGTGGCTAGGCAGCTCGCAACCTCTTCCGGAGTGATGGTGTCAATTTCTTCCTCGTCGTCCCCTTCCTCAGCCTGCAGATAGGTGTTTAGGCAGCGATGTACCTCTTCTACTTGCAACTGGTCTTCCACTTCCGATGGCCGAAAGTTCCTCTCGAAGGAATCTGCTAGGGCGTTTGCCTTGTCGGTTGGGCGATAGACTGGTCCCCGTTCGCCGTGTAGGGGCGGGATTCGAGATCGCTGCCTAGTGAATTTCTTTGTCTCTGCCCACAGCGTCCCATCACCTGGGGTCAGCATCGAAACACGAGCCTCCCATTCTCTGCTCCGGTGCTCTGCCAGCGACACCTTCAATTCTCTCTGGACTCGGTTTAGCAGTCTTCGCGTGTCGGCGTTCCTCGTCAACTTCCACTCCTTAGCTATTCGGTTTTTGTGCCGAATAGCCGCTAGGAGGTGGGGCGGGAGCTGGCGTGAAGTGTTCTTGGTGAGGCACCTCTTCGGAGTCGTCGCTGCTGATGCCTCCTTGACAGTGTGCTCGAAGAAGGACAGAGCATAGTCTATATCCTCTGCCGGGCGTTCCGGTAGTGCTGCTGAGACTATCTGACGGTATCTGCCCCAATCGGTTTTCTTGAATTCCGGCTTTTGTTGTGCATTTAGGATTAGGTCGGACTCTAGCTCCACGATGACTGGGCAATGGTCAGAGGACAGCCTGTTAAGCGTGGTTGCCGCGACGAATCCGGTGATCCCTTTAGTGACTGCCACGTCGAGAACATCCGGACGTCCGTGGTGAGCTGGGTAGTAGGTGGGTTCTTCGGGTCCCCACACACACATATTGTGTCTGTTGGCGACTCTCCGTAGTATGTTACCTGAAGGGTTGTTAACTCTGCTGTTCCAGTCTGTGTGTTTGGCGTTGAGATCACCTCCGATGAACAGCTTGCCTCTGATGTTTGCCAAGGTATTAAAATCAGCCTCTGCTGTTTCCCTTCTAGGAGGCCGATAGGCAGAAACTACGGTCAGTGGGCCTCTTGTCGTGGCCACTTCAATGCCGACAGCTTCAATGTACTGCAGGGGCGGAATGTAGATCTCATGATGTGGAATGCTTCTCTTGACATAGATAGCCACGCCACCTTTTGCAGTTGGACGATCATATCTATAACAGCAGTAGTTCGCTACTGAGGCTTTCAGTCCCGGTTTTAGGTGGGTTTCGGTGACAAGACATAGATCAACGTCTTGTTCCCTAATGAACTGCCGGAATTCCACGGTCTGTCCATGAATGCCATTGGCATTCCATATGCAGAAAGAGAGGCTATTGAATTGGGGTCGTCTATCCATAATGAAGATTACAACTGCATTTGGGAGTAGCTAGAGCTGTCTTCACTGCAGCGCAGATGTCCGTGGTCATCTGGTCTAGCCGCTTGGTTAGACTGACCAACATATTTAGAACAGTCTCCAATATTTTACTCAGTCCTTCAGATTCCGCCGGAACTGGAGCAGCTGAGGGAGGCCAATGTCGTGGTTGGTTGTTTAACAGATCTTCTGTGCAGGAGCTCTGCGGGTTTTTATGTTCTTGTTGGTCGACCAGATTGGAGTCAGAAGTTGCAGCAGTGGTCGACTGTGGACCCGCAACTTCCGAAAAGAGGCGACCGTCAGTCTCACTCGATTTTCTGTGTTTCTGGTACTTTGGATGCTTCCTAGTCATCCTAGTGGGCTTCGTCTGTTCTTTGCCAGTCGGCGGAGAGGAAGTATTTGTTTGTTGATGCTGGATAGCGGAGACGCTCTGTAAATTTTCTACCGGTGGCTGTAGATCCTTCTTGCGATGTTGTTTGGCGGTATCACTATTGGCTGGTAGGCCTCTCTGGCGATCTCGTGCCTTCTTGTACACTGGACAGCCTCTATAGGACGCAACATGGCCGCCCCCACAGTTCAAGCACTTAGCTGCGTCGTGTCCTTTTCTCAACGTGCACTGTTTTGTTTCATGTGGGCCGGCACACTTTACACAAGCGGGAGGCATTTTACAGTGCTTGGCCACATGACCAAAACGTTGACAATTAAAACACTGAGCGGGTCCAGCTGTAGCTCTCAGTTTTTCCGTTTGAATCTTTAGGTGGCAGATGCTCTCCACCTTAAAGATGGGCCTATTCTCAGGGATGTCAGGAAGAACGACAAGGAAAAGAGGCATGACCTCATTGCTTCCTGGGCGGCGCAGCTGAACCACTGTCTGGACATTGAAGCCCATATCTTTTAGCTCGAGTTTGATGTCGTCAGTGGCCATAGTCCGGGGAATCCCACGGAGTACCACCTTCAGAAGTGGCACTGCTCCAATCGGAAAGGTATAGTAAGGAATGTTGCTAGCTTGCAACATCTCAGTGGCTGCTGTGAAGTCTTCAACGGTTGTAAATGTGAATTTTATTTTGTCCCCTCCAGCCGATTTGGCTGAGAAAGGGTTTTTCGCGACGTCACCCACTTTGTCGTGCAGAGTTTTATAATTCTCTTCAAACTGCACAACAATTGGCGGGATATGCGCACTTCTGGTAATCTCTGATGAATCGTCCTGAATTGGTTCGAAAGGATTGGTTGTTTCCATCCTTTCCGGGTCAAGCGTTGGTGGTGGCCTCGCTGTACGGCGAGGGAAGACAAAGCCCTCGTCACCTGGTTCCACACTTTTCTGGTAAGTGTGGTTATCCTCATTGCTCTTGGGACCCTGGGAACGACGCCCTCTTACTCCATTCCGCCCGGAGACCGAGGCTGTAGTATTGTCGGTGGCTTCCATGGTCTTCTTATTTTGTGCCTTAGCTTTCTTTGGTTTCTTGGCTGTACCTAGTTTCGACACTGCTAGACTGACTCCACTAGATTTGCTTACCTCATTGTTTCTGCAGCTTGACGGCACGTGGCTGTTTATTGTATGTCCTCTCTGGTGGAGTAGTGGGCACGCTTTCTTGGTGTTAATTCTTTACTCACCGAGTACACATCACCGTGTATACGCTGAATGTTAAACACAGCGGCTGGTGTAGCGTCTTCATCCATTGCCATATCTTATCCGTTGTCGCACTTGTCACAACGACCGCCGGCATTGAGACGCTCGACGCGCGCGGCGCGGAAGTGCAAGGCAGCCTTTCCTCGTCACCCATCTGTGCGGCTCCTCTGGTCACGTACTGATGGGTGGCCGAGCTTAGTTCTATCGAGTTATTCAACTTCGACACGACACGTAATTTCTTGTCACTTTCGAAAACAATAACTATCTATAACAATCACACGTCCAGTCAAAATACACACACGTAATAATCACCAATTGTCACATACCAATCCAAAAATCTATTAATTCACTAACGAGACCTCAATTATTGTACGAGTGCACACGTGGAACAAGCGTTGAGGTTTCATTATATTGTAAAATTTAAACAATTCAAATGCGAGAAGCATCTTACGTTTAGCTGACTGATGCTCTGTTTGTCTATCTGTTCGGATGAATGGGATTCATGTACCAACTACAGTGAGGATTTTGATGGGAGTTCCAATAACATGCAGCCCTCTGTCTGGGGACTAAAATAGGATATGTTTAGTTTTAATGTGAAGTTGAAAAGTTGAGAAATTCAAGATATAAAATTTCGAGTAGTATCCATTTTTTGGTTGAAAGGGATTCGAGCAAAAATACTCGTCGAATTTGCTTACTTCACCACAGCTTCATTACAAAATCATTGTGCTAGTCGAAACGTTTATAATAAGAGTGGAATCGATTTTTTTTTTTAAATTTCGTTGGTGATCTGTTAACTGTGATACAATCGGTGTAAGAGACAGATCCGCACTTTGACGAGAACGAAGTTGCGGATAACAGCTAGATGATAAATAAGTGAACAACCACCAAATCGAGAAACAATTGATTGTTGCCCATTTCAAAGGATATTTAGTGTTACCAAGAACAACAGCAAAGATGTCAAACACCACTTCTAATATGAAATTACCATGATGTGCGACTTATGTTAAAGTCTAAATAACTGTGCAAGAGCTAATAAACAAATATTTCTTTTTTATTTATTTATGTGCCCAAGTTTTAGGGCAATACAGCAATAATTATCTTTCTAATAATAACTTTCAGTGAATACTGACTTCATTCTACAATTTCTGATTTTACTTACGTGTATTTCTCGGTGTATTTGCACACATGTAATCAAAAATCATTGGCATTTTCTTCCCACTTTTATTCACTTTTAGTTGTTCTTTACGTTTCTCTCCTCCACGCATCTCTATGTTCCCTTTTTCACTATGTAATAGTTGATTTTTCTGTTGAATGAGAACACTGGTCAAAATTCAGTTTCAACAGCTTCTTCACAAAATCATAATGCTATGGGAATGAACTATGATATTTATTTGTTAAATTTAACTCTCCGGAGACTTATTACTGCATTGCTTTCGGAAGCATCTGGCGGAAAACGAAGTTCTTGATTGTCGTAAAGTAATCAATGAAAATTGTTTATTTATTCATTTACTATCTGGTGCCCACGACTTCGCACATGTTTGTAAAGGATTTTGATTGATAGCTACCATCATCAAACCACCATAGTGTACGACGGGAGACTTAAAGTTTCCACCATACACAAACATCAGTGGTCTGTAGTTGGTAGTTGAGACTGGAAAGTGAAATATACGGACACACATGTCTTTCGTCGAAATATGAAAATGCCTTTCGTCGACCACTTTCAACCACTATTTCTCCTATACCCCTACAGCTACCGACGTCTAACAACCATAGTGCACGATGGGAGACTTGAGGCCACTACCACACACAAACACTAGTGGTTTGCGCTATATAGACGTGGCACACAGTGAAATATACGGAGACATATGTCTTTTGTCGAAATATGAAAATTTCACATATCGACTGCGTTCAACCACCATATCTCCCACATCCCTACAGCTACCAACATTTGGCCAAAGTTGTGCACGATGAGTGACTCTACACTACTACTACGTACAAATACCAGTGCAGGGCGGCATTTAAACATAGGCTATATAGGCTGCAGCCTAGGGGGCCCGCACCACAACTCTGGATCCCCCGCCTGGGGTTGCCCATAAATTTTTTGGGCCGAATTTCGAATATTTCAAAATTTAAACATCCATAGCCGGAGGCAGCCAGCGCCATTGCCAACAGGGGGTTCGGCCGGCCCCGGTAGCGTAGGGGCTAGAGCAGCGGTCGGCAACCCGCGGCCCGCGGGCCGCATGCGGCCCGTAACCTCTCTATTTGCGGCCCGTGTCCGTCTTATAAATATCATATCGAAAGCCCATATTATAAAATAATAAAATATAAATGCATTAAAGAGTGAACGCGATCTAACAGCGCAGCGAATGAACTACGCGAACAGAGCAGAGCAGGACAAGTCCGAGAGGGAACGATTGCCCCACTCTCTCCTATGATTCAAACAATAGGTCAGCGTTGACAATAATCTTCTCTCGCTCGCCCGCCGTCCATCCGCGCTGGCAGTGTCATTGACTGAAACAAGTTATTTAATGTGTGCACGCCACTGCCGCGGCCCTGTACCACGATTTAGTTATCGTTCTGTGACCTACGAGTACCTACTATTTCGTTTACAGTTCGTTAAATGTGATATATTGATAATTCATACAGTTACATAGCGAAAGTAAGTGACATGCTTTCAACACGGCTTTTATTCTTACAGGTGTATTTGGCATTGTTGGTTATAATTTTTATTGAGGGCTACAAAAAAAGGAAGTTAATTGAAGACAATAGAGAGTTTAACGATGCATGGACAGATTTATACTTTTTTCTTAACTGTAATGGAAATCCGCTATGCTTAATATGCCAAAAAACCCTTGCTATACAAAAAGAATATAACTTCAAACATCACTATGATACCAAGTATAAAGCAAAATTGGCGTGCCTAGTTGGTGATTCCCGAAAAAACAAAATCAACTTCCTCAAAGTGTTTTTAAGGTGCAAATTCAAAGTAACGAGTCAAATATACGTACGAGTTTAAGGGTGGCGGAAATACTTCCCAAGTCTGGGCGATCGTTTACCGACAGCGAATTAATAAAGCAATGAGCCTTAGCTATGGCTGAAGAGGTATGCCCAGATCGAAAAAAAGAAATTTTAAAATATAAGCTTATCTGCCAGAACTTGTACCCGGCGACTGAAGATTTGGGCGCTAATTTATGCAAAAAGCACAACAATTTGAATGGTTCTCCTTAGCTACCGATGAAAGTAATGATGTGTTAGGTACTGCCCAGCTTCTAATATTTGTTCGTGGAATTGATAAGTACTTCAACGTGTGTGAGGAACTTTTACAGTTATGTAGTTTGAAGGGATCGACTACGGGGGAAGATTTGTTTTGTCACTTAGAACAGGCAATGACGTCAATGCAATTAGCGTGGGAAAAATTGGTAAGTCTAATAACTGAAGCAGGCAGAAACATGATTGGGCAAAACAAGGGCCTGATGGGTAGAATTAAAACAAAATTTGGCAGATACAGATGTGAAATTCCGTTATTTTTTCATTGCATTATCCACCAAGAAGCGTTATGTTCCAAAGTCGTTTCAAGGAGAAAAGTAACGGACATCGTTATATCCACTGTAAACTAGATCAGAAATAATGGGTTGACACATCGCCAGGTCCGAGAGTTTCTATCCGCAATGGAAGCAAATCATCAAGATGTCCTTTATTTCGGAAGTAAGATGGTTAAGTAGAGGTGCAGTACTGAAAAGATTTTTCGATCTCCAAAAATAAATCAACACATTTATGAATCAGAAAGGTAAATCTGTTCCAGAGTTAACAGACCCTCAATGGTTAAGAGATCTTGGATTTTTGACAGATTCAACTTATGAATTAAATACTCTGAATGTCAAGTTTCAAGGGAAAAACAAACTAATGTCTGATATGCATACAGACGTAAAGGCGTTCCAAACTAAAAACCGACTCTTCATAAAACATATTGATGAAAAAAGAAAAATAGATCACTTCCCGAATTGTTTAAAGGCTATCGAGGAAGCTGGCATTGATTATAATTGGGATAGTGAGAAAATGAAAGAAATTTTAATGGAGTTACGAGGTCAATTCAGTGACAGATTTGGTGATTTCGTGAAGGTTTCTAAAAAACTCAAGATTTTTGCTAACCCTTTTTGATGCGATGATGAGGATGTACCCAGTAATCTACAAATGAATGTGATTGAACTTCAATCCAATGAGAGTCTAAAAAATGCATTTTACGAGATGAATGATTTTGTCAAATTTTATGGTAGCTAGCCGTCTGATTTTGTCGAATTGAAAACGTTTGCTCAGCAGTTTATTTCAATTTTTGGAAGCACTTATTTACGTAAGCAAACTATTTCAATCGTCAATTATCGAAAAAATAAATACGCTTCTCGTCCAACAGATGAGCATTTGAGAGATATAATACATATTTCAACTTCTAACATGAAAGCTGAAATACAAAAAATAGTCAGTCAAATGCAACATCAAACGTCACACTGAATTTAGTATGCGAGATCAATTTTGTAACTTTTCTTCATTTGTATCCTCATTTGTATTGATAAAATTTGAAAACTGAGTTTTCGCATTTTTACTGTGTATGTGTGGCCCCACCTTTACTTTGTTTTGCCACCTTGTGGCCCTTGCCTGCTAAAAGGTTGCCGACCGCTGGGCTAGAGTACTAGCTCCGCGTGCCGAAGGCCGCCGGTGCGAATCCGGCCGCGGGCATGGATGTTTAAGTGTTGTGTGTCTGTGTGGATGTCCTGTCCGTCCTGTGGCGTCCATACATTGGAAACATACAATATATATACTGGATGACGACTTATACACTGAAAGCTATAATAATAATAATTACATTGCGCTGACTGTATGGCCTCCGTTGCCAAATGCCATTAAAAAAAAAAAAAAAACCAGGGGGTTCGCACCAGATGTATAACCTTGGGGCCCACAGAGCCTAAATGCGGTCCTGCACCAGTGGTCTGCGCAGTTCAGTTGCAGCCGCCAAGAGAAATATAGGGACACACATGTCTTTGGTCGAAATATGAAAGTGTCCCAGATCGACCAAATTCAACCACCAAGTCTCTCCTCCCCCGCCCCCCCCACCCCCTCAGCTAACGGCGTTCTGCCAACGATGTGTACGATGGAAAACTCTATATGCTATTACCAAACACAAACACCAGTGGTCTGCGCTAGGTAGTGGAGGCTGCAGAATGACATATAGGGACACAATCGTCTATTTATATATTTATATGTAAAATATTTGCTACTGGCTTTACGCCTCGTCGATGTCGAGGTCATTAGAGGCAGCAAAGGACTGGCGTAAGGGAACAGGAAGGAATTCGACCACGGCCTTTTGAAGGAACTTTTCCGGAATTCGCCTGGACTGACTTGGAGATATCTGGATAGCCAGACGGGGATTCTAACCCACGTCCTTTGGAACGTGAGGCCAGAGCGTTACCGCTCACTCACCACGCTCGGTACGAAAATTGTAAAATTAGTGAAAAGATAGACGTCTTTCTGAGATTCTCTGCTGAATGATATTTAAACGCTTTTGTTGACTTCTAAGAATACTGAAGACAAAATGGAGTAAGTATTTAATCATATAATTTTCTTGCATGATGGAATTCGGATATGAAGGAAATAAGTAGTAATGCAAGTTGTTTACGTATACAGCGTTTTTTTTTCTGTCATCTGACTTTAGACTGGTTTGATGCAATCCTCCATCCCTTCCTATCCTATGCTAACCTCTTCATTTCTACATACCTCTTACAATCCACGTCCTTATAAATTCTAATCTCTGTCTTCATCTACAGTTCTTACCTCGACTGTTCCCTTCATAAGCAAATTAACCAATCCAGCATGTCTCAAAATATGACCTACCAGCCTGTCTCTTCTTCCTGTAAGCTTCTTCCACAAACTTCTTTTCTCACCCATTATTTCCAAACTCGTTCATTTCTCACTTTGTCAGTCCACTTAATTTTCAGCATTCTTCTGTAGTACCACATTTCAAATGCTTCGATTTTCTTTACTTCCGGTATCCCTAAAGTCCATGTTTCGCTACCGTAAAGTGCTGTGCTCCACACAAAGAGTTTTAAAAAGTTCTTTCTAATTCCCAGATCAATATTTGAAACTAAAAGGTTTCTCTTTTTCATGAAGACTCTTTTTGCTACTGCTATTCTGCTTTTAACATCATTCCTGCTTCGGCCATCGGTTGTAATTTTGCTTCCCAAGTAACAGAATTCACTTACTTCTCCTATTGCATCCGATCCTATTTTTATATTTAATCTACTAGTATTGGTATCATTTCCGCTACATTTCATCGCTTTTGTCTTGTTTTGATTTATATTCAGTCCAGAATCTTCCTTCAGTATTTTGTTCATGCTATTCAGTAACTTCTCAATATCCTCAGCCCTCTCTGCTAACAAGACAATGTCATCAGCAAATCGTAGCATACTGATTTTTTCTCCCTGAAAACTTATGCTACATGGAAATTTTTCTTTGACTTTCTTTACTGCTTCTTTTATATACAAGTTGAATAGTAACGGGGATAGACTGCAACCTTGTCTCACACCATTTTTAACTGATACATGTCTCTCGTGATTCTCTACTTTTATTATAGCCTCCTGATTCTTATATAGTTTATAGAGTATTCTTCTATCTCGATACTTTAGACCTGACTTCTTTAAAATTTTGAACATCTTGTCCCACCTAACTTGATCAAAAGCTTTTTGTAAATCAACAAACGCCATAAAAGTATCTTTGTTTTTCTTGATCCGCTATTCAAGTATTAAGTTAAAGACAGAATTGCTTCCCTTGTACCACGATTTTTCCTAAACCCAAACTGATCTTCACCTACTATCTCTTCTACTACCCTTTCCATCCTTCTGTATATTATTCTGGTCAGTAATTTTGAAGCATGTGATGTTAGACTAATGGTGCGATAATTCTCACATTTGTCGGCTTGTGCTTTCTTAGGAAGTGTGAAAACGATATTTTAATTAAAATCAGTAGGAATTTCTCCTGTTTCATAACTTTTTGATATCAGCTTGAATAATCTCTCGATTCCTTCCTCTCCTAGGGATTTAAGAAGTTCTGCAGGGATCTCATCAATTCCAACTGCCTTATTTGCTTTCAAGTCATTCAGAGTTTTATTAAATTCTGTCGTCTACAATCATCATCAGTCCTCAAACGAGAATGTTCAATAATTTTTGTCTACAAGTGTAACTGTAGGAACTTACTCCGACAGCTTGTCAGTGTTAGGATAATGGCACCCCTACAGAGCATTGTTTATTTGCAAGTATCCAGCATTCTCGTTCAACGAGTTGTACGATGTGACAAAAGATGTGGGATTGTGTCTCTGTTGAGACCATACCTTCCAGAATTATCATCAAATATAACTCGGGGCTCTATTTTGTATGCTGACCAGAGAGCTGGTCGTGCATCAACACTGTCTGCCTCTGTTTTGACACGGCTTGTTTACCCCTTAGGCTGCCAGCAGTGAACCAACACTGTAGGCAGAGGAATCTGTCTAGTCAAGTAAATTGTTAAAATCACATCGAATTTAATTTCTATATTATGTAATGGGCCACTGTAGTTTAACTGCCATCATTAGATTTATTCTTTGCAACGTGTAGAGTATAGAGACTAGAATCCTTTGCGTGTTTTTTGACTCGATTACTGCACATATCATTATTATCATAAACCTGCATTGTCATAGATACTTTAATGTAACGGTCTAATAGACAATACTGATTTTTTTGATTTCTAAAAGAAAATGAATTAACGAAATACACCTCAGCTCCTCAAGTGTATTGGCTTTTATTTAAAGAAAGTACTGATAACTGTTCACCTGAGTGTTTTAGCTATTGGTTATTACTACTCATGTTTAGCAGTTTTCCCAAATATTAGCGCCAACAATTCACGTCTCAAAGAATCATAGGAGGATAAAATAGAGTAAATAACAGTTATAAAATGAATAGATAAGAACTGCGGACAAAAATCTTCCGGCGTCGATAGCAAATTTCTGAAGTCAGTAGTTCAACAAAGAGTGGAAGAAAGAGAGAATAAATATGCCATGCCGGTAGGGTTACGTTTACTTTGGAACCGACTTTTAGTGATTTTTTGCTCCATTGAACGGTCAACAAAACGCTGCCGTTTTAAGTGCTAACACTTTTTCTCTAGTTCTCAAAATTTTTAGTTGCAAGATGAACGTAACTGACGTTCTTGAAAATATTAGGTTAGAGTTCTCTCTTGAGATTTAATAAAATATTTAGTAGTGGAAAAAGTACTTCGCATTTTTTTTTCAGAGATGGAGGTTGTGGAATAGTTCCAGATGTTGTTCTTCAAACTATTGCGACAACCAGTTAACTTTGGAAAGTGCTTCAGAATGCACCCGCCATTATTTTTGTAAAAAATCTTTGACCAATGGTAAAGTTGCTCTTAATAATTGTCAACATGTTAAATGTTCCCTGAGAATCCATAAATTTTCTATCAGTCTAAATATACGCTGGTCCATCCGGCAGACTTTCATTGAGCTGCATTTGTTAAGGGAGCGTCCATAAACCACGTGGTTAGGTGAAAAGAAGGGAGGGTTTCGGTAGAATAATATGTTGGACAACTTGTGTTCAGAGCTCAACTACAGCAAGTGGGTATCTATTTCCACCATTTAATATCTCCTTACTTTAGAAACACTAAATACTCACAGTGCTATGCGCGTGTGTGGCTAGAAGTCATAAGTGTTTGGATCGAACGGGGCCGGTGCATTTGAACTAATCGACACGCGAGGAAGCAATAATAAACACGAGATACCGGGACTAAAATTCGCTTACAAATGTTACACGGGATATTTCACGCTAGAGGCAATGCTAAATTTGTTGTGTCAAGTGAATCTCATTGCAGTTTTAATTATAGCTCACCCTGAGGTGATATTTCAACTTCAAATTGTAGGGTAAAATGGTATTGTATGACCAACATTACGAGGCTTATCGAAATTGTTTTCCCGGCTAGTTTTCAATTTCAAATCGGCGTCCGTGAGCTATTGAAATATTTTAGGTAGGAAAAAGTATCGTTCTCTGGAAATGTGGTAGAAAGGTAACAGAACTGCAGGGTGAAAAATAAAATCAGATTTTTTTAGATTATGTGCAGTTTGCTCTGTTTTATTAGCTGAATGCAGTTAGGAGAATGTTTTTCGTAAAACCTCAATAAGAAAAGGATCATCTGGCTGTAACTGAGAAAGAGGTTTTCCTTAACTGAACGGACTATAGCATCTTCAGAAATGCTACACTTCGGCAATCTCTGTGATTTAGAATAGTCGATGTTTATAGAAAAAACCTGTTATGCGGTTTGGATAGATTCAAATTTGTTTGATATTTCTTTTGATCAGGTACATTTTTTGGGTTCCGTCCGAAGTTAAGGTAAGGTGATATATAACAGATCTTTAGCCAGACTCTATGATTACTAAGGGGACATCCATAAATTACGTGAGCTGTTTTTTCGGATTTCCGGATCCCCCCCCCTTTTCTGCTGAAATTTCATGAGATCTGGCAGGACTCCCCCCTTCCCCCTTTGGTGAGATCTGGTCCGTGGGAACCCCTCCCCCCTAGAAATCTCCCACCAAACTTTTGGAGACCTTTTTTTTAAGGTATCACCCTTCAAAATCTGGTCAAAACCTCACTTTTACATTTTTAGACGAAATCCCCTCTTCAAATCGACTTTCGCGCAATTTGCAGACTTTTTTTTTTTTAGCTCCACAGTCCAAATTTTTTTTCACAAAACCTCAAGTGAGTTATCCGTACACTCCTCCCCCCCCCCACTTGGTGAGATTTCGCCGGACCCCCCCCCCCTACTTCGCCTCATGTTATTTATGAATGCCACCTAATCTGTTCTGAAGTTTTTGTAAAATGCAGGAACAAAGAAACAGATACAGCCCAATTACAAATTTATCTAACAGTGTACAGTACATACCTACACCAAGCCGCCAGCGTGGTTCAGTGTGCTGATGCGCCGCACACCGGTTCGGGGATGTACAGTACAAAGCAACCAGGCATGAGCCCTCTCCAACCTTCCTCACTGCAGTTTCCAAGTGTTTTCATCATCCATTAAGTCGTATACTAGGACGGTCTGTAATCTTCACACATACTAAAAATATACTTATTTAACAAAGGATATTGTCACACATTTCACAGACAGAGGGCAACACTTCGCCTCTTCCCTTAAGGTGCGATCCCACGATCCCTGGTAACGAAGGCGAGACGGGACGGGACCTCATTAGCCGAAGTGTAGGGACGACTGCGGGCCGCAGGTTAGTCCTAGCTTACCTCGCCGCCACCTCCGCACCACGTTGCCTAGTGTCGTTTGGCACAGAGCACTTTTCAGCAACAGAAGGGGTGCGCACCGCTGCTGCAAACCGATAGCAACAGCGCACCGCTACACACGCCTGTGATGTTTACCGACTCAGAGTGGGTAGCTGCGTCTCGTCTCCGCTAGAAGAGGTGGCCCTGTTCCCATGGCGTATGGTTGAGTATTCGTCTCGTCCCGTCTCGCCTTCGTTACAAGGGATCGTGGGAACGCGCCTTTAGTACGACAGAAGGCAGAAGGCATAAAATTCTTGGCGTCATCGAGGGTACGCGGCCGTTAAATTTGACCATGTCAACGACAAATCATGAAACGCAGCCGACATGAAAATGTTGGGAAAAAGTGGAGAAGAAGAATACAGTAGATATACGCTTATAAACGTTGCAACTGTTAACTATAATGTAATTAATATAAGTCAACTCTTGTGCCTTTTCCTCGTTTTTTTAAAATCACATTAGCAAAACCAGCGCAATTATTTATGAAGAGTTCAACTAATTTTTATTTTCTTTCTAGAATAGGAACAAATAAAAATAAAATAATGTCAATTTATTAGCAGTCAACAAACTATTTTTTTTTAGCCTCTATGCTAACGGAGACAGCTAATGCTGATATGTGACCATCTACTGTTTCTGCGTGTTGTAATTGAGTGGCGAGCCAGGCAGACCGAAACAATTGCAGTTGCTCCCCTATACTCTATATCTGACGAGTATGTTACGGATAACGCTAACCATTTCCGTTCTGGTGACAGCTCTGAGACTGGACTGCTATTATTTGAAAATTACTCCCTGTGTCGAATGAGAGGAGGAAATTATGCTGTGGAATCAAACTGCAATGACTGTGTATAATCGCTTATAATGTAACGGACGTGACTCAAAATGCTTTTAAGTAACACTTAGTGACGTTTCCATATGAAAATGTCACTGGTGGCGTTACGAACGATAGCGCAATGACATTTCCGTTTTCTGTTTAAGTTCTTGCTCTTCATCAATAAATCGTAATTATTTCATAAAATACAATGCGATATCTTTTTTTTTTTGCGCTTATAGTCGTTGACGGATTAAGTATATTACTGATATATTTTATACGTGAGATCTTGTCTTGAAGCAGAGTAACGAAGAGCATGATTAAATTTTCGATTTTTTGTTTTGTTTTGTTTTTTTTGTTTTTGTTTTGTTTTGTTTAATCTTCTACTTAAGACTTCTAGCTCATCCGGATGCGTTCTCTAGAGCTGCTGAGAATTTAAAACTACTTGTGGAACATAAACCGAGGCTTAATTATTCATCAAACGTAATGTCTTTAGTGATTATAAACCGGACCAATTAACTCATTTCGTAGAACCATTCTGACATAAGTTAGTTTCTAAAAGTAATGAAAAATTTTAATACGAAAGTTCAAATCCCTATCGTGACATACTGATCGCTCTATATACCACACCAAAATTGTAATAATTGAATAAACAGAAGAATGATATTGCAAAACTCACATTGGATGTAATGTAGTTTCACCTAAATTCATTTTCTTGGTACTTCGGGTGGATCCACTTCAATTTATTGAAAATTAACGTTCGAGTTATGCGTTATATAATGAAAAACAAAACAAAATGATAAACTGAAAACCTTGATGGAAAAGAGAACAGCTTGAAAGAGATCTAAACTCTCTGATTCGGGGGAAAACGGACAATTATTTTAAATGGCGCATACTGCTCTGAATGGTAATAATGCAAAAATGATGGGTTAACAGATAGCATAAAAAAAGGAGTGACTCTTCTTCCATGTGTAGTAATTCTTGTATAACGTTTCTACTTGAAATGTAATACTTATAAGAAACTAAAGTTGTCGTTTTATTTGTATAATGAGGCTGCATTCTCACAGTAGTTAAGCCTTATGTTTATTTAGCAATCAGATTTAATGTTGAAGGTAGCTGAAAAAACAATGTTTCAGTCATTCGTTTTGTTTCAGACTGGCGAATCTACGAATGGTTTCAGATATCGATGACATCGGATTCGTTTTACCGGAACTATCTGGCTTCGAGTCTGAGCACTTACGTGTCGTAAACATCGGTTTGATGTTGCTTAATATAGTTACTGAAGTTAGCTTAACTGTCTGATTTTTTTCACAACATACTGTTCGTTAGGTGAGGTTAATCACCTGAATGAAACTTTTTGTAAACATATAATTATTAATTTCATTTATATCACATACGATGAAGGGTAAATCGGGCTTTTATATTTATGTTTTTTTTAATTTTTTTTAAGGGAACATGGAATATTACCAAACTTTTTACCCCATTACATGTGCTATTCTATTACTATACGCTACTGTAGCTATTGCTAGCTAACGAAACATTAGATAACGGTAGTGGGTTTAAGACAGCAACACAGCTGAGCAGGGTAGGTGGGGAAGACATTGATCGTTCCTTAATGACACATTATAGGCCCTAATCTCCTTACTGCTAACGCCTCTCCTTCATAGACTGGTCGTTAAGAGGAGCAAGCCTATTAATGAAGGGAACCTTTTCCTAGCTCCTAATTACGCTGAATTATATTTAGTTAACACGCCCCACGCTAGATGTCTGATAGTGTCCTGCTTGCTCTATGGTTTCACAGGGCTTGGTTTCATCCTACGCTCTCTGAAAAGATATGCTTGCTGACAGTTACTGCAGTAGCTTCAGCAGTCCGTATGATGAGATGATTTGACTCCTCAGAAAAACTGTGTCTTATAATAATTGTCTGATTGTGTGAACAATCTAGCTATGTCGCCTAGTTTAGAAGCAACTCGTTATATCAATGATTCAAATAAAGCTTCATAAACTTTTCTTCCACTCTAGAAACACATACTGGCTAAAAATTATCATCGGAATTTTATAGCGAAACGAGATGATATTATAATTAAAATGAGTGAATATGAGTGTGAAAAATTTATTTTTTAATTTAATGAATCTGTAACTTTAACCCATCATTGGAACTAAAAAAATTGAAAATATAAATATTTATCTAATGAAAATATGCATTCAAAACTTTGATCGCAGAACAATAACCGATTACCAATTATATGTTCTGTGTCCTGAAACACACATTTTATAATAATGCATTTCAAAGTTCGCTTGACTGTGATGAAACATGATCAGCACTACTGATCACGCATGGTTCGATGATAGTTGACATTACCTTTTATTGCCAGCAAAGATGATGAATCAGAGCAGCTTTCATAGTTATGGAGACCTGTTCCACTGTCGCAGAGCGTGGTGGGTGAGAGGTAACGCTCTGGCCTGGCATTCTGGAGGACATGGGTTCGAATCCCCATCCGCCCATCAAAATTTAGGTTTTTTATCGTTCCCCCAAAAAGTGCAGGAAAATGCGGAAATGTTTTCTTTAAAACCCGGGCACAGCATCATCTTGATCCCCAATATACTTCAACCTCATTTCTCTATGGCCAATCAAAATACACAACAGTCCCCATACGACACGTGGTCACGAAAAATTTATGTCCATGCCAAAGCCAGGTAGGGCTACGTGGGGGGAGGGGGGGTTCTCAGGAGGCCAAAATGGAGCTACGTGGTTTATGCACGCTCCCTTATGAAAGCGTTACAGAACTGATTAGTAGACTAGGCTGGGAGTCTCTGGTAGATAGACGACGCACGTTTCGTTTAAACTTATAATAAACATGCGTACTCCCACTTTCGCTTACGAGTGTAGTGAAATACTTCGTCCACCAACCTATTTGAGCCGGAATGACAGGAAAGATAAGATTAGAGAAATAAGGTGCCGCAATGATTCTTATATGAATTCTTTTTTCCCTCGTACCATTAGGGATTGGAATACACAACAAAGAGATTAGGTTTGGTGCAGAGCACCCTCTGCCACCCACAGTTTTGTGAATTGCAGAGTCTCGTATGTAGATGTAGATGAAACACGCTTGTCTGTGGCAATCGGCCTTAGCGTTCTTCGGAATTCTCCTGTCTCGCACGAATACATTAATAGTTAACTGAGCTTCACACTTTCTAAAACGCTCCGCCCAACTAATTTTTTTACACAAATTTCATTAAATGTATGACGAACAAATGAGTTATTACAGTAAGTAACGACTTAATATGCAAAAGAGATGAAACCTATTATATTCTATAGTATCGTGTGTATTGCTGGGTTGAGAACAGTTATGAAAGCATCGGATGGTCAACGTTTTCTTATTATTGGATTTTAATGTGTTATGATTTTTGCACAGTAATTGTTCGCTGTTATTACCTTGTTAAATGGAAGTCAAGCAAGGTATCTCCATGAGCGTCGTTATTATTGACGACCGACGTCCCTTGGTGACAGCAAGGAAACCTTGCACCATGTTGAAAGCAGTTATTTGAAGCTGTCACAGACAGGAGAAGAAGACCCTAGTTAAATAACACGAATTTTGTTTATTACTTAACGGGATCTAAGCATCTATGCTTCATATGACGATAATTTTTTTGCTACACCCAAAATATAATTTTTCAAAATTTTCAGTACAATATTCAGTTTTGGGCCGAAGAAACATATGATGTGAGAATTTTAAATCGTTAAATGATTTTTTTTTTAAGTGCTGGAGCCCTGTGTGAGACGGGCAGACAGCGAGTGTCACTGGAAGGGCTCCGTTTCATATTGGCCAGTGAAACCCTAACACCCAGACGCAGGTAAGATAATGCTGCTGATGTAGACAGCAGATCTTAACTTCGAAACGTTAATTTACTTCCATTGAGCATAATTATCTGTTACGGAAATTAGTAGTATTTGGAAACTCAATACTGAGCATGTTACCTCTCTTGAAATTATTTTTTTCTGTTATAATATTTTAAATGAATTTTTTTTTTTCAGCGTCCTCTTCGATAACTAACCAAGTCCGTGACTACCTGAGCTACGATTGAAAACGTTCATGAGCTCTGATACACATTTGAATTAAGCCAATATTTTCTTCTAGCTTCTTCAATGGAACTACAAATATCTTATACATTTTTTATACCAGTTGTATCACAACGATTCTTTTTTTAATTTTTTTTTACTTGTGGCTTGACGCCTCGTCGACGTCGAGGTCATTAGAGGCGGGATGTTACAGGAGACAAGGATTGGGAAGGAATTCGGCCATTGCCCTTTTGAAGGAAGTATCCCTGCATTCTCCTGGAGTGATCTGGGGAAACCATGGAATACCCAAATCTGTATGATCGGACGGGGATTTAAACCAACGTCCACCCGAAAGCGAGGCCAGATCGTTAACCTCTCACCCACCACTCTCGGTCACAACAATTCAGTTTAACGAGGAAAGTTTTGTTAAACTTCACTAGAAAAAGCATGAAGAAAATAAAGGCATCCTTGGTCTCATTTAAAAGTGATTTTGATTAATTCGAAGACATTAAAAGACTCGCTATTCTCTGTAGGACTATTGCAACCACTAGATAACATTACAGCAAGAAGTTCTAACCATACATCCCGAACTTCGTGTTTGCTCAGCACTATTAACCTGGATTAAAAAAAAAAAAAAAATCGCTGTTACCAAAGAGATTAAATCCTTCACTTGCCCAGAATATTCTGCTGACAATTAATAAAGAGCAAAGTGCCGCGTGACTTTCCAGGAACACTGCAAAATCTATGAAACTGGTAAAAATTTTATCTATTTCTGTACGGTGCTCTATGTTCATAAATAATTTTACTAACAAAACAATTTCATGCATTTTTTTCATTTTAATTGTTATTTATCACATAAATTTATTTTACAGGGGAGTCCAGGAAGACTAACCGCACACACGAATAATTAAAGTTAATATCTGTGGATTTAATGCACAACAATTTGTAGACCATGTTGTCAGAGATGATTAATTTTTTATTTTTGTTTCAGAATCCTGTGGTTGGTGTTAATTCGTAACTGATAGGAAATTGTATACATCTTCTTCCTGTTGTGGAGTTAAAAAAGTATATTAGTAGATTTCACTGTGGACATTTAATACTGATGATGGCTGCAACTGAAAGGGAACAGCGTCGATGGAATAAAGGAAAAGTGCAAATTCGTTCTTTTAGCTTGCAAATGGGTGTTACGTTTCTGCGTTTGTGAAAAGCATATACAACACTCACCTATTCGGTTACAGAAAATTTCTCTATAACTGTAATCAGGAAGTTGGTAAACCGCCGCGAAATTTGAAATACTGCTGGCACTTGGGTAACTCCAGGAAGCCTCGGGAAAAATATTATAATTGCTTAACAGGGATACTGTCATAAGATTTTTAAGGCATGTATTTTATTTATCCGCACTAAAATTGAATTAATCTGTTTTGTTGACATTTTTCGGAAATTATTACTGTTAATGTAAACTGAAATTTTCGTGCTGGAAAACTCAATAATGTTAATAACAAAGTCCTTTTGGGTCCCTTTGTATCATCCGTTGTGTTAGCATCACATTTAATTACTCTCTGATAAGCCCTCAATAACCGTCAGCGATTTAGAATTAGTCTATTGGTGACGAAAGCACACTAAAATTAAATTTAATCGCTGACAAAGTTGTCCGCAGCGTGGTACTAATATTTAATTGCGAATTCCACTGATAAGCATCTGTTTTGGCTGGATGAGGGCACCACTGTTCCAACCCAGATTATTTAAACTAAATCGCCCGTCATAACCATAACATTTGGGCATTTACGCCAATCATCGTTTATTATTATCTCATATCGTAAAAAATAAAAATAAAAAGTTAAGTGAAATTTGCTTCATAGAATCAATACGGAACCGGGGAATACATTTACGTTTTATTATTATTATTTGAGAATGGGCCATATCGGATTTCGCATATTCTCGATTCTCATTATGGTTTGTTATTAAGAATTTATTCAGTGTTATCACTGGATAGTTAGAACCATGGATTGTCAATTCCTGGAGCAGTTGGAAAGTGGGGGGGAGTGCTTAAGTGTTGCCATCTGTCTGCAATTCTTCTAACTTAGGTTCTCCATGATATGTGTATCTGTGTTTGTGAAATGTGTAGATAATGAGGCGAAGGTTGGGAACCATCCCAGTGTTCGCTTGGGTGACTGTGGAAAAACCTCTAAAACCCGCAGTCAGTACGGCCGGCACATTGGGCCCAGTATTTGGACGTAGTCCCGTTATTCCTTGCCGATCTAGTCTGGTAGCTCCCTAAAGCGCGTAGCCTACTGGTCCAATATTCGGGTATAGATTCTACCCTAAAACCTGTCTTTCAAATAAGTATGAACAGTCGCGTAGACAAGTTAGAACAATCTTGGGGATGACTTCATCGTTGAACATTATCATCAACCAGTGTTTAAGTGCTGATTATTTAACGTTCCAAATCCACAAATACTTAAGTTAAACTATTAACTACGAACCCATTTCTTCAGATGCTATTAAAGGTATCAACAGTATGGGTCAACAAAGAAGACAAGATGTTTTTCCTTACTTTTTTAATGACTTGGTTGGCGTTAATAGTACTCTTTCCCCGGTCATAAACTAATTAGGCCATATTTCTTTGCCGCAATAGTGGATTATAACTTCCTTTTCAGAAGGTTATACGGTAAGAAAAAATGGAAGTAAGGTAACACTTCCATTTTCTATATATTAGACAATCTTATTGAATAATGAAAGAAATAACTTTTTTTTACACATACACGGATGAGATAATTAATAATTACTTTGATGAACTGCATTTTTACGTTTAAATAAAATGTTTAATGAGTTCTGTATGCAGTACAGCTTACTCGCACTTGTTCAATTATTTGCACCGTTTATATTGTATAATAGATCTAATTTAAATTAGATTTTTGTTTGATGAAAGCATGAAGCATATTAGTTTTACTGCTCAAGTAAACTGATTACGGATTTAACGAATTAAAATTCACGCAGCTTTGCTGCGAAGAGTTTGTTAACGGAAACTGATGCTATATTTATTTATTTTTTAAAAGTTATACATGTAACGATTTACAAATAATTTTAGGACGATACTACAATATGGTATTTAAACAATGTTTAAGTGAAATTGTTTTCACAGTGGCAAAAGAGAGTAAAGGAAGTCAATTCGTTTGCTTGTAGATAAGCCGCCCGTACGTTTAAGATGAAGTGCCGATATTATTCAGCAGGGAGCCATGCATCTGACATCTTTGGTGTCTCTGGGAGGGGCTTAGAGCCCTGTTATTGACAGGGCGCCAGGCATCGACAATCTACTATGGTTCCACGCTGCCTGTCGTCTTCCCACACGACAAACGCCTCAAGCGCATCACCGCAGATTGCGAATCAAAAACAGCCTTTGGATACACTGTCTGTTCACTGAACGACCATGCCTCCCTACACAGGAATGTTATTCACGTATTTTTTTTTTTTAATTGTATTTACGTCTCTCAACAGCGAGGTCTTTAGAGACGGGAAAGGATGGGGGGCAAGGAATGGGAAGGAATTCGGCCATGGCCTTTTGAAGGAAGCATCCCGGCATTTGCCTGGAGTGATTTGGGAAACCATGGAAAACCCAAATCTGGATGCCCGGACGGGGATCGAACCGCCGTCCTCCCGAATGCGAGGCGAGAACGCTATCCGTTACACCGCCACGCTCGGTTTATTCACGTATACTGATTACATGAAAATGAGGAAATATTTCTCGTTTTTTTATCAATTAAGTTAATGTACAGAAGAGATTTGGAAAATTAAGATCTGTAGGATTTTAAATATCCTTCATCCCACCCCTTGTATGAAATTTTTTTTGAGAAATTATGAATAGTTGATTAATTATGATTCTACATAATTTTCGTGTAATTAATTGTGAATTTGTGCAAATGAACATTGATTTTGGAGAGAAACTGTAAATGATAGTGATATGTTAAAGGACAGTTTAATGCATGAACCATTGATTGGAAGTTTGTAATTGTAAGTGTTGATGTGAGCCATGAAGTTTGGAGGACAATTCTCAACTGTCTGAATTGGCTTATTTTTATAATTCTGTGTGTAAATACTTGTAAAATATATTTAATTTTCTTTTCCGTGCATTTTACGCTGATTGTGAAAGATTTTCTATTAATTCTGATTGTTTTAAGGTGATTTTCATTGTTAGCTGTGTTGTCGCCGTCTGAGAAACTTCGAGCGGCTTTCATTGTGTTATTCTGGAAATTTCTGTAGCATCTATATAAAGCGAACAGCAGAATGAGTCAGTTTCAATTTTCAAAGCGGAGTCGCAAGTTAATTGAAAGTTAGAATCGCTGGAACATTTGCATGTTTGTACTTAGTATCTTTGGATCAAGGCGGTCTTGTTCTGTGATGTTGATATAGAGCGTACGGAAAAATAAATGTAAGAAAAAGTGATTCTTCGGGATTGTTTCATGCATCCAAATACCTATCAATCTGTACGAGTAAAGGTAACATCCGTATTTCCAAAATATTTTTCACTTTCTGGTTTTCTTAGCAAATAACAGTCTGGTGGCTCAGTGGTTAAGGTGTCTGCCACAAGTTGTGTTTGCGGGGCTGTCTTGATCTTTGGTCGTACAACTAAGCTCGTGTCTACATTCATGGGTGAAACATGTAAAAGGGCTGCTATTGCATGCTTTGTCCACATCCATATTTGGTATGCATCACCACACTGAAAACAATGCAGCAATGAGTCGATATTTCCGCAAAATTCACATCTATCGGTTGCTTTGAAGTATATTCGGAATAATTTCTCATTTGTTCCAATTGCCTCGTTGACCACTTTATACCATAAAACTCGTATGTCTGAAGGCAGGTTGTTGTTAAAAATATTTGACTAAACAATCCCCCAATTAGTATCTACATATTTTGTTTCTATCTTTTTGCGCGGACCGTTAATCTTTAAGATTTTGTAGTTAAGTCACACAAACATAATCCATATTGTTAAATAAACAAATTCTTACGTAATATTCAAAGAGCAAGTACACCAGATTATAACAGGATTATTTTTTTCTCTACGTCATTTTCATAATTTTTCCTTCACGTTTCGCATGATCTGATGTTATTTATTGTTGATATTGTCAAATATTATTTATCAACCAACTTGTCAGAAAACCAGCCGTTGCTTGAATCTCGCTTCCTGTTCTAAATATGTGTAATTTATTGTGTATTCTTGTTTCACGTCCAACACAAATTTATTTTACACATCTGAAAATTGTTATTTAGTTAAAACTCTGGCTTGAATATGCAATAATTACTTTCCACCTGCAGATTTGTCAAAATCTTGTGTTTTTTGTGAATTCTCTTTATATTCTTAGTTGATATGAGGATTTTACGATTGATTGTTACGAAAAAGAATTCCAAATATATAACTTTTTCTTTAATTGCAAGTAAATTTGAAATTTTAAGTACACCCCAACGCGAAATCCACGTGCCTACTTCCCAAAAAATTCTTACAGATAATTTTTGATCTACAACTAAGTGCATTCCATGCAAATAATCACACTATGAACATGTGATGTAACAGAGTACAGATTAGAAATATGCAAGTTATTCCAGTTGAACACAAAGAATGGCGTCGCATTGCGTTCAGCGAAGAACTGTAATTCTGCATTACCTCGGATAACCATCGTCGGATACCTGGTGAGAGACAAACAGTTTTGAAACAACAAATACTAAAAACCCTTATACGTCAATATTAATGAGGATCGCAGTAAGTATCTATATCTGTAAGAAAAAGCCTATAACCATCCTTAATATTTAATTAACTATAAAAACTGGCAGACAATATTTCACGAAAGTCGGATTATATTTACTCCATTTATGTGCTCGTTAACAATTAAAATTAATCATGTGCCGGAAATTATTTCCGTTCCGTCCTGTATCGGGAATTTAGTAATTGTTAGATAAGTAGTTATCCTATAATTAAATTCATGGAATACGTAATAAGTGGGCGAACGTGATCTCGTAGGAAGGCAAAGTTTAACTGATTACTGAATTAATTATTTAATAGCATCTTGAAAGGAGTCTATTATCGGAGTCCTAGCAGGAGTGAATATTTTTACTTAAAAGAGTTTGCCAATGTGACAGAGTATAATATTACATTGACGGGAGTGTCTTTCATGCTGAACTGTTTTTCTGATGTCGAATAATTCTATAAGGGCATTTCAATGGGTTTCAGTTTACAACTATACATCTTTTATGGTAGCAGTTTATTCGGCTAGCAAAAAGTTAGAATAAGCGAGCTGGCCTATCCGTTCGCCGGTATTGGAGCTGTTTACTAATTAAGCACCTTTATTGGTTCGTGAGCAAGTGATGAGATGCAGTCTACTTAAAAACCTGCACTTATTGAAGAGATTAAGTTCACTCCCACGCTAATCAGTATTGGAACGTCAATTAGCGAGTTAAAAGCAGATCGACAATGTAATAAGGGAAGTAAATAGACTTCCACAAAAAACATGGCGTATTTTACAGCTCTAATGTTTATTCAGCTGATATTTCGAATGTTGCCCCTTAAGTATCAAATCAGTTCCAGTGCCAGTTCATTTATTTTTTATTTATTTTTTTCACCGTGTTTTGTGCTAGTCCAGACAAGTCCCACATTTATCGGTATGGATGGCACAGGTTGCTGTGTAAATTGAAGTACGCCAGAACGCTTCCATGATTAGGATTCCACGTTTAACTGCAGGTCACCTATACCCAGTAGGAATACCGGATTAGGTTAAGTTGGCTACGATAGGGCCGTGATGCTCAGCCATTAAAAACCGTGTCACCAGGTCATTATGACCATACGAACCTTTACCTTTAGTAACAATTCTATTAGTTCCATGATTATATAAAATCACAATAGCGAAGAACACGTAATAGCGTAATGCCCCAGCAACAGAGAACACCCTCTCAATGTAGAAAAGCAAATAAAAATAATTTCAAAAAGTCACCAGCCCTAACCTCACGTCTGAGAACTTTTGGCAAATTTTCCACTGCCCTTGGTAACTTATTCCAATCAATGGCACCCTAACCAAAAAAAACTACTCCCTTACGCATTAAATCGAGTACCAACTTGTGCCAATGGACGTATTTTCTTTCCATGCACTACTTCTAATTCTGCAATAGTTTCCACAAACAAATCTAGCTACTCTCTTTTGCATACTCTCCAACTCCTATATTTGATACCCAAAATGTGGGTCCCAAACTAACCCACCATACACAAGCAATGCTCCGACCAAATTTTAGTAGTATGTTAATGGTAGTTCATCTTTTGAAAGAGCGTGTTGGTTGTTAGATATTTTAAATTGGTAGTACTTGCTTCTAACGTAATGATAAACTAGTTTCCCAATCATTACAATACGTTTAAATAATTAAGTTTGTATGATTTAAAGGAAGTGGTTGGGTTATTGTAATTACATGAAATTATGTCGTTAATGTGTGGTTTTTGGTTTGCATCTTGTGCGAAACTATTTTGAATGAATGTGATAGACTTTGTAAGTGTGCTAAATGGATTTCGGTATCTGTAATTTTAACTGAAGGACACTAATATATTACGTTGTGTTGACTATCACATTTGAACATGTTTTACATGCATTTAAATTGTTTATGTTGGTCAGTGCAATGCCAGTAAATACTTTATATTTTCATTTACGGTTGTTTCCATTCATTAGCAATTAGTTTTGAGTAAGTTTTAATGGTCAATAATGGTTGCTGATTGGATGGGCAATTGTTTGCTGTTTTGGAAGCTTGCAGCGGTGTCCTTTGATGACATCGAGAATTTTATACGTTACATAATTGAGAAAGTTAATCATTCTAGAACGATTAATACTCACTTCAAGTGCATAAAAACTCAAGGCAATAATCTTCTGGGTGCAATTACTTATATGGTCTTCGGTTAAATATTTGCATTAAAATGCAGTGATACAAGTAACTTTTTTCCGGTGCCTAAATGACAGTTGTAAAGTGAGCCTTGTCCGTTTCGCTGTTTGTTGCCAGCAGTATTTCCATTTTCCTACAGATTATTTTCATACCTTTTTGTTTTCTTGCTATTATTGTAGCATTCTAAAAATTTTAATCTTATGAATTAGAGATTGCTGATTACCCAACTTGTCTGCTAACCTATTACCTGCTATCGTGCTTCGAGCTTTTAAAGACCATTTCTCTGAAACGTGTAAGGGACTCCATAAGAAGCGTTTGTTTGCCTTAACACCAGCCTTTGGTTGTTTAATCATAACAGTCTTCCTAATTACCTGCATAAAGTTCTTATAACGTCCAATTTAGAGATATATATTTGACACACATGTACGTGATATTTCAATGTCGATTGCAGATGGTAATACCGATCAGGCGTAAGCTTTTCTCGGATGAAAGATAAACTGCAGCTGATTTTATTCAGTCGAACTCCCCTTCTGGTATTGTTCATGAAATTCGAAAGAATAAGTTCCGTTCGTTAGGACCTGGAGTGTCTACCATCAAAAAAGTTTGGAAAACTTTATTCGAACTTCAACTCTATTAATGAAGCCGGCCTACGCTTTTCCACCTGCGAAATTTCTTCTGAGAAAGTTTTACTGGATTTAGTCTAAAATATACGAATGGCTTACTTATATCTTCGAATACAATTTTGCAAGGGCTACTGCTCCAGTAAATTAATGCTAGTATATTAAGAAAAATATTTTTCCCTCTTCTGTACAATCCCACCATAAACTACAATATTCGGCAAGAGTGCAGAGTATTACATATTCAAAACCGTAATACCGTTTTTTATTGGTGGTTACTATTCAGAGTTAAATTATTAGCTTTAGTTATCATCTACGACAAATGATAATTTCATATCGATAATCTAGGCTGTTTGTTCTGACAAATAATAAAGTGGCTACTTACTCGGCGTTATAAATTAAAAAACTGTGTTTAAAATGTTTCCATAAATCACTAAACCATAAAAGGAGCAAAAATTTTTCGCGGTATAAATCAGTTACGGGAAATTTTGTGAAACTTTCTAGAGTAGAAGTGACACTCACTAACGAATTATCTCGGTTTATTTAGGAACAGGAAGCGGCATGAGCTAAACTGGATCCTTTAAATTTCTTTTAAAAATGAGAATTACCTTGTTAAAAGGATTTCTGCCCGGTAAACATCTATCATGGTTATCTTTTGAATTGGATTTTATGAGTATGGAGTGTGTTCTGGTTGCTTAATGGTTAAGGCATCTGACTGGAGATTAAAAGGGGCCTGGTTCGAATTAGTATCTTGGCGGGAATTTTCATAGATCCTTAACCCGTCCTTCACCTCTGGCACAGCTTGTTGTGTAATGCGAAGCACGCTAGAAAGCTTCTGTGGTTCGGATACAACCTTAAACTGCAGGTCCCCTTTACCCGAGAGGATTGTTGGGTTAAGTTAGGTAAGGAAAGAACTGGCCACCCTACCTCCAATACCATGCTAATTAAATCTGCTTCGGGAGGATTTAACCAACCTTCCGGTCAAATATCAGGCTTTGCTTTTGTGATGGAATACTGAAGCAACAACCGGTATGGTTTAGTTATCAGCTTGACTGAGAAGAACATGGACATTTTTGTTGAAAATAAAATTGCGGTATCGATACCTGAAAAACGAATTCTTAAACTGTTCTCAGCATATGCACCGCGAAATTAATCACAAGTATTACTGCCAGTGAATTTGTTTCTAAAATGATGCCATGTGATTAATATTACGTCAAGGAAGGAGATACATATTTCTTAAGCGATTCTTTTGTTGAGGGTGGTGGTAATGTACTACCAGGGGATTAAACATTGTCTTTGGTAGTTCCCTTACGCCTTATCGCAACATTTCAGTAACAGTCCTTCAAAGAACGAAACTAAATACCTCCTAATGTATGAGAAAATTGATCTTTCAAAACAATAAAAGATACAACATTAATTTCTCTTCTACTAGCCTCATTCTCCTAACATGGTAGTTTTCTTTTATACGAGACTTACATTAGAAGGCAAATGTGTTGATTACATCTCAGAATACATAATTTGTCGATCCAAGTACTAGGTGTTAAGCTATAATTTAATCTATATATATTCTACCGTAGGTTTTTCATTTGCTAGACCCATCAAAGTGGCTTTCCTTGGTGGTGGATTTATGTTGGTTCAACCCTAAAAAATTATTTTTGAGTTTGATCGCTGTGGAAAGGTTGAAATTGGTCCATAATTTTTTTTTAGACACAGTAGGGCGTCGATTAACCGAAACAGAGTATAACTTACTTTTCGGGTAACAGGTAACAGAGTACTAGCGAACTAGTTTGCGCCAGTGTCATAGTATGAATACACAATCAAGAAACAATGGAATATATTAAACAGAAATTGTGTACTCGTAGATATATGTTGGTGTCGTAGGAGGAACACGAAATCAAGAAACAATGGAACATAGTAAAAAAATAAATCGTACATAGTATATATGTTCTTTATTTGTACTTTATTGTGTAACACATGTCATATAAATAGGGTAACACCAAACTTATAGTATCAATTTTGTTTGACTTGTTCAAAATTGTCATAAAATTTGACGTATATTGTATTTTTACTTCAGAGAAGACACTTTTTTTCCCCCATAAGTCTCGCTAACATTTTAAAGACAGCATCACAATCTTCATAGAGTTTGAAGATAGTGAATAGCTTTCTTACTGGACTGTCACTGCTAGATCATCCTCGTCATCTTAAGGGTCTTAGTCGCAGTGGTTCCATCGACCGTCAAGCATTCCAATTGGCAAATTCAAGCAGTATCGTACAGTCAATTTGTACCAGATGTGGTTCGGTTGACTAAAAAAATCTTCAGAATTTGATTTAAACTATAGACCACAAAAAGAGACTCCTCCGGAGTATGGAAACAAAGATAATATTTTTGCATTGGAGCCTGAACAAGGCACAATCTCCCAATCCTTGCGGATGGATGCTGATCATGACCTAATGATTTCGTTTAGCTACTTTTATACATTGTGAATAATAAATACTCATATGGGACATGGTTAGCTGGAATCGTGTGATAGTGACAAACTGATTTAATTTAGAGAAGTATTTATAACACAAATCATAATGCAAAATTACTCGAGCTCAAATTCCAACTAGCTATTACTGAAATTAAGGAGAAAAATGTCCCAAAAGAATCGTTCACGATTTGAGAGTCGGAATAAAAAACTTGGTCGGTTTTCTTCACTCTCTGACAAGTACTTAGTCTGTTCGTCAATGTCAGACGACAGGAAACATTTCACTTCGGAGCTGAGACCCTGGAACTTCACCAAGGGATTGCTGCGGAACGCGGACAGAGGGAACAGATGATTGATATGGCAAACAGCTCTGGCACAGTCTTCTGCCGCGTTGAGAGAAAACCGGGAGACAAGACTAATTCTAGAACTACTAAACGACACAATCCATCAACATGAATGAAAATTGGAGCATTTTGTATCGCTGGCAATATCTAACATCAAAATCTGTTTTGGCTGAATATACGTCTGAAACAGCAGTTCATCGGAAAAATCTGGGATTTTGTTCGTCAAGTTAAATATTTCTTGCCCAGAGTGAATATATATATATATAAGAAGCCATCCATAAGTTAAACAACTTTTGAATGAGTTAGCGTGCTTGTTCTTCCAGTAACTTTGAAATCATTTGAAAATGAAGAATAAACGACCACAGACGTCCAGTGACCGGATGCGCTTTGATGATGAGAACAACTGAACAACTGGCAACAATCTGCTGGTGTAAACGGTAGCGGTATTTCATTCTGTTGTGTGTGTGTGTGTGTGGAAATTATATTTTTTCTGTCGTCGTTATGTTTGCCTGAAATGGGACAAATGCGTTTATAACTGAGTACTGCAAAAGGTGAGAGAGGGTTCAGTATTGTGACGGTGTTACGTATATTTTACCTAAGTTTCGAACTAGATGTCTAGCGTAAGGCATGTTTCGTATTTTGTCGAGTAAGCTTGTCTCACTGCTTGGTGATTGACTAGAACGTGTTTTACATTATCCAGAGACAAAATATATATTCTTTGGACTTGATATCGCCCTTAAAAATAGAGGTCTGTTTCTGAGAATGTGTACCATATATATATATAATTTTTTAACACGTCTGATACAACAGTTCCTGGAAAGTGTTCTTAAAAATGATGTATAACTTAAACCTTGAGCTTTGAATCTTGGGGATATAGTTTCTTGTCAATATTATGTGATGCGAATGGTAATTCTGTTGCCTTGGCAATAAGTAAAGTCAATTAAAAAATTGTCTTCAATGCTGATATTTTGTTGTTACGATCTGAAGTTTCTTTATTAAGTGCTTATTTGTTTACTGTTTACCAAAACTAGGCATAAGCTGAGGAGTGAGCTTTTATACGTGTGCTGGTTTCTAATCTTGTCCCAACAGGAAGGATGAAATCTCTGGTCTGCTGTTCTTTGGAAGCGGGAGACTTTAAAGCTGAGAGCTTACAACAGGCTCAGCTGTCGAGAGTTATAGCTCTAAACGTCGATCGCAGCGCTTTGCGGCTGTGCGCTTTAATAGAAACCTAACGTGCTGCTCCACGTATGAACGAATTCCAAGGTCTTCTTGAAGGGTTTTCGTTATGAAAGAACCTCATAATTGTGTTTGCATGTGTAATATGTTAATATAAGACATCTTAATAACGTGTACAATAGCGGAAACGTTTACCCCTACAAAGCAAAAACTGGGAATCTAGAAGCATTGAAATAAAGTTTAGTTCATAAACCATTATTTTTTCTTCTGTATGTTACTTGAGCCTTATTAATGTTCGGACTAAAGGTGTTTTTTGTTAACTCAATATAGTAATAACTTTCGCCATTAAACGGGAGTGCATGAAAAGATAAATTTACTGGAATTGTACTCAAAATGATTGATTCCTTTCAGCACCACCAACTGGACTGCAATCGTATAATACTTATGGTTTTCCGCCTCTTTGCCGTCGAGGTCATTAGAGGCGAGAAAGGACTGGGAACTAGGAACGGGAAGGAATTCGGTCATGGACCTTTCAAGAAAGCGTCTCGGCATTCGCCTTGAGCGATTTGGGGAAACCATCGAAACTCAAATCTGGATGCCTGAACAGGAATACCAACCCGCTTCCTCCCGAATGTGAGGCCGGAGCTTTACCGTTCCGCTTGTCAAACTTATAAATTGGTGACAGTAGCGGTATAAACCGGAAATTGCATTTCTAATGCTGTTTTCCGTGCCTAGTCTGTGCGCTTCAATTTGCTGCGGCTCCATTAACGTCCTTATACGACCCGGGTTTCTTATCCTGCAGAGGGATTTTTCTGAGAGTTAATCGGCTAGACGCATTACTTCTTGCCGTCACCTCCAGACCGTCCCGTGAAGACGGCCTTTCATGCAGCCCCGAAAAGATTACTGCAGCAGAGGAAAACCGCAGTGCAGTTCTCAAACAGCCCGCAACGGCATTATACCCGCCGCACCTTGTCTCAAAGGGCCGCTGCATTTCCTCTTTTATGGGGTCGCCACTCACCAGTTTCTGCAGTGAATGATGCGGTACACAAGGTTCCTAACTACACCTGCGCGCGCTGTCCGAAATTTCTTGTGCTCACCAAGCGTGGTGGGTGAGCGGTGACGCTCAGGAGGTCGTGGGTTCGAATCCCGCCCCGCCATCCAGATTTGCGCTATCCATAGTTTTCCCAATCACTTCAGACTAATGCCGTGTTGGTTCCTTCAGAAGGCTACGGTCGAATTCCTTCCCATCACTCGCCTTCGTCCTCTCCCACATGTAATGACCTCAACGTTGAGGGGGAGTAACGCCAGAGCAAATAATAATAATTTCTTGATTTCATAAGAGTCTCATAATTTACAAGCGTGCCTACAGACAGATGTTAACACGTTTTATTTTAAAAGTATCTATATTTAATGTTGTCACCAATATAGTAATATTTAGTTAGGGTATTTCGATGCTCAGTTATCGATCTGAAGGTATCAATATGGTCTGTGTGGAATAACTTTTGCCTCTGTGATTTTCCGACTGGGTGGCATTTCTTTAAAGAACTGACAGTCGCAATTCTAAATTTCTTGTTATAACCAATGTAACAGGCTCACTCAAATTTTAATTATAGTTTAATTTTTTTCCCATGTGAAAGAAATGATTGCAAAGATTGGTATCATTGTATCACGCCCTTGAACGAGTAATAACGTATTTAAGTCATTCACTTAACCAACTTACAGCGGTTCCTATTTCATAAATATGAGAAACCTAGATAACAATCTAAACGTGGAGTCTCAAACTATTATTTAATGTTCTAGAAAAAAAAAACACTAAACAACCAGAATTTTCTAGAGGATTTAAGAAACAGTTTGGTAGCTAAATTGTTCTGCGCCATATGATGTAAAGCTTTTCAATATGACTAAGAAAGAAAAGCACTTCCAAAATTCGAAAACGAGGGAAGCATAAATTTTCCCAAAGAATATAATATATTAACCAACCAAAAACATGGCTTCCGCACACTGAGGAGAAAGAAGATACACTAAGATATTAAGCCTATTTAAATTACGTTTTTTTTATATTACCTTTAAAGACAAAAAAAGATATTATTTCAATTTTCATGCTGGTCGCGTTTGTTATTTCGAAATTAACTTCATAAAGCTTCAAAGGATTCGAATATGCATGTTTAATAGTCCAAAATATTATTAATAATTTCTGATGCGGTTTTATTTGCTGAAAAAAGATTAAATAAAAATCCGATTGGCTTCTATCTAGTTAATTGTAATGGAAAACCTTTCTTTTACATCTGCAAGGAATTAATTATCTGAGAATAGTCTGCGGATGTTAGAGTACTTTCCTAGATTTTTTTCTAGATTTTACAGTTACCTTCATGTTTAGCTACGTGTGATTTCATTCTACCACCTCATTAACAATCTGTTATGGCAGATGTCTACGTAATTAACGAACATATCGTCGCCAAACGAAACTTATTTTCGTACAAACACTTACATTACTGTAATTTAATTCCACTGTAATTGGTCTAGTAAGTGAATGATAGATTTACGTTAGTTAGATGTTTAATTTCTTCCAATATATGAGTAGCTCATTATTTAACATTGCTGCTAATTTGTGAAACTTTTTCTTGGTAACATATATCGCAAAAGTTTTTTTCTAATACTTTGAATAGTTGGCGAAATTTACCTTAAAATTGTTGACGTCTATATATAATGGTAAAATGGAACTCATATTTGTACTGTGTGTCAATATTGAAATCCTTTGATAGTAGGTATGGGAAAATTGAGTTAACTAGAAGCAGAGTCCGTGCAGTAGCAAAAACATTTTATTTTTCCTTACATTTCATCAAGTAAAATAAGGACAGTAACTGTTAAATCCGTGTTTACAAATATGTAATTAGAATTAGTTTGTTGCAGTGCTCTCGCAGTCAGAAATGTGAGTTTGAAATATTTGACACGTAAGTTGTTCCTAACATTCGCATAGTCTAACTCTATCCATGTATTTACAGTTTCAATATCGTGTACATAGATTGGTGATATCTTCTCAGATATATTGCCTTTTGAAAAAGATTGATGACTGGATATTCAAAATTCTACAAGATTACACAGTGACATTATCTGCATTATCTTCAAATTAACTGATAATTCTTACAGGGCTGTATGTAATTGTATCAGTACAACATGGTTTAACCGTATTCTTGTTTCCTTCCTTATACTCTTTAACAAGGGTAAAGTTAGCACCACCTGATTTTGTTTAGTATTTTCTATATCTGCTAATCACTCGTTCCCATTTTTATACTTTTATATATTTATTAATCATTTGAGTAATGTAGTTGGGATTATAAGACAGTAATCAATAAATTGGGTGTATCTGTATGACATGATATTCTGAGTTCCAAATGATGAATTATTTTTTAAAAGTTTGTTGAGATCGAAGTTGATGTCGGTATTTATAATTTAGTAATTTGAAGTTAGAATCAATGGGTTTCACTTTTGTCTATGCTGTGAGTTTGCTTAAGATTAGCAAATAATTCAGGAATAATTGTATGTTTAAATTTATTTGGCTTGCAATTATGCCGAGGCCAATCAATTGCTTATTAGCGGAAAACTGGAGGGGAATCGCTAACTGGGGCTCGTGTTTGGCGCATTTGAAGTGGCCTCCAGCCTGCAGATAACTACGCCTGGCGTAGGTCCGGTGTGAATGCACAAAGCTCTATACATGATTGAGTGATGCAATGCCGTTTACAGTGTTCTCAGTTATTGCGCGAGGTGATATCTAATATGCAGATGTATTTTTTACGATGACACACGAATTGCAAGATTATTTACGAGACACTATTCGAACCATCATGTGCACTTCCACCCATATCCATGTTGTAAAGAGTATGTTAGGATACCTTTTCAGTTAATGAGGAAACTGATATTTATAACAAAGTTCTCCCATTGACGGCCGATCCACATTTATCTTCGTTTGCATTATGAACTTCAACATGTGATGATATCGTATAAAGCTTAGTTGTATAGCTTCGTTGAACTCTTTAGTGTTTGTTGTTAAATTGAGCCATAGTCAACAAACACCCATTGCTACGTAACTAAAATATTTCTGTCATTGGTAATTACAGTAACTTACATCAGTGTTTCACTTACGATTTTCGTGTTTAAATAACATTTATCTGCTGTCGTAAATTCTGAAATTTATACCTCCAACAGGGACCTTCTCTAAAAGTAAGAAGCCGAATCAATATAACAGAGAAGTGCATTTACAAACGGAAATAATTGAATTAAGTATTATACGTATGATACGATTCGTAATTACATATTCCATTACAATTTTTTTTGCTTTTGTATACGTTATCGAGTTATTTTTAGCTGTTATTACTGAATAAGTTTTAACCATGTTTTTTCCAAGTAAATTTTATGATATTTGCTACCGTTACACAAATATGGTGAGCATAGATTTCCTCTAAACTGATTCTCAGTTCGTGATCTGTCTTCATGAAATATAAATCACTTCTTTTCCCACTTCAAGTGTTGTCCTTAGTAAAACTGACATAAAAATCAGATTAAATACTTCTGAAGAACAAAGCAGGCAACAACGCTTCCAAAACATAATAGTCCAGGCCAGAACGCTAACTGTTACACCACCACGCTCGGTGTATCCGGATTCGCGTAGTATGTTGTTGGGTTAAGTCTACCCATATACACTCCGCCACTGACATGATTAGCATGGGAGCTGGTCTGATGTTCGACGAACGGACCCTAGATAATCGGATTGTGCCATCGAAACTCCAGCCTGTGAAGATTAAACTGCATTTGTTATTCTTCCAAAGTGAAATATGAGCATGAATACCAGAGTATTTTGAATACACTCTCATTTGACGACGATTGCGTAGTGTTTTGGAGAAGATATGGTGAACATCCTTTCAACCGATTAATTCAAATCGCTTAAACTTTGAGCACCATATCACAAGGCATCTAGAGAAGATTTCCCTATCCGAGATAAAGTTATCGAGAAGGCGTAACCCTTCAGTTATTTCTACATTCACGTGTCTAGCCCCACTAAAATAAGATGTTCATCTATCAAAGAGAATGTGGACCAACATGGAAGAACCTTGGAAGAGACCAATTGATAAATTTTATATAATGGTGGTATTTCTTGTTGAGCTCGGAATGAGACAATTGTTTAGACGTAATAATAACAGATAAGATAGTAGAGACGAGTAAAAGTTGCAAAACAGCATAAGGAAAGTCTAACTTGCGAGGGAAGTATAATATCTTCATTTGATGGGATATTCTGGTGGAACCAGTGTGGTGACAATATGCAAACATTAGGGAAGCATCATTGGACAGGGTGAAAAAAAAAAAAAGATATAGTCCAGGAATTATCAGTGTGTGTAGCGGTCAGGCGCCACGTCAGATTATAAATTGAGAGATCAGCATAGAAAAGTGTTTATTTATGTATTTTGTGAATATAAAATACTTACGGCGTACTTGGGAGAATCTTTGGCATCACAGAAAATAAAGGGGCGTAGGAGACTTTATACCAGTGAGAAGAAGATAGTGGATGATTGAAGACTGTACTGGATTATGGATGTTCTAAGATGGTGGAATATTTTTGATGAGGGGATCGAAGTTAGTTGGACGATGTCTGATGAGAATAATGCCTTTATAAAGACGCTTCACGAAGAATAGTTTGTTTAAATGTTCGTACAAAAGATACGTTAAGATGATTACAATGAGTATTAGAAGTGATGTCATAATTGTGTGATTCAGTACAAACAATAGTGAATGTAAACCCTGTGGGTTTTTTTCCTGTAAAGAAACATGAAGGGAAGTAATTTCAAGTAGAGTATACGATTTTGCAACACATGAAAAATAAGTAAATAAATAAAAATGAGGAAAGTAGATTTATAACTGGAAGGCCAACATTAAAATCCATCTTAAGAGTAAAAGAGGATAAAACATAAACGCTCTTGTTGTAAACGATAAAGGAAATCGATTTAGGTAAACTAGAACAGTTCAAACTTTCTCAATTTTTAATTTTAATTGCAATACAGCGCACGCTTCGGTGCCATTTACCTATACACCAATTTACTCCCTCCCTCCCCCCTTTCTGTACCCAACTACTATTGACAACTACAAATTTCGACTTTAAATTCTTTGAACACTATTGGTAAATTGTTCATCATTTCCCTTGGTAACTTACTCCAATCTCTGTACCCCTTACCACGAAAGAAAATCTTCACACCCCCTTGTGCCTGAAATCGAGTGCCAGCTTGTGGTCAGAGTCATCTTTTCCCTTCCATGCATCGCTCTTAATCCTTGTAGCAATATCTTTCCACGCCTCACCGGTGTATTACTCCCACGACTCTCTTCACCCTCGTCTAGTCTTTCAAAAAGTCCCATTCCAGCTCTTTTATCGTATCGGCTATTAATTGTGCTCTGCGGTAATTTCCAGAGTTGAGCAAAAAACTGAGAGGAAAATTGGTAATAGTCATTGGTATAGTAAGCAGAGTTGAATACCGAACGATAGAATAAAGCAGAGACCAACGGGAACAGAGACAGATTCCTTGAATGTAAGAGTTACAATGTATTTCACTTTGTTGGCTGGGGTACTGGAGTAGTTTGGAGGTAGCTGCAGCTAGTGGAACAGGTAGCGCGTCGTGGTGGACCGCCCTGCCCCCTCGTCCATCTGCGACTGCCGCGGGGTGAGAGCGTGCTGGCACAGCTGTGGGGGGACCACACGACGCTCGCGCCTGCGCCGTGCAGACGCCGCCCCGAGGCGCCCAGCGTCGGATTGCCACGCGGAGAGGCGGCCAGTCCGACGCCGGCCGTCGACGTCACCTGCATCCAGAGTGGACCGGCACAGCACCGCGGCGGCCGCACGAGACCAGAGGCGCCGAGCACCACTGTGCCTCCACCTCCACGGTTACTGGTTTGTGACAAAGGCGATCGTCAAAAAGAAAAACCGGCATGTACGTATTCCTCGCAAACCTGTCCACTCAACGAGGGGTCCAACTTAAATTTTATCGCATTCTGCTGTGATGAATAAGCCGTAAGGATCAAATGACACATTCATAGTTTGCATTAAAAAGGACCTAATATTGAAGTTATATACGTTGTCACTTGCAGTTGATATGAACCTAATTTACGTGTGTGTACGTCTTTAAAAGAACATTAGGTTACATTCCTTTACATACAAGTGTTGAATAAATATTCAGTAAGCTTCATAGACAAATCCTTGCAAACTTTCTAAGTACACCATCGAATTAATTTTGGTTTGGTGTTCGGAATTTTAAATTGAACTTTAGTAGGGAGCAGCGGTATTCAATACAAGCTGTCAATTTTTTAAAGGTAACAGTTTTCAAATGTATGCACTAAACGAAAAGTGCTCTGAAGTGACTCAAGAGGTTTTAGTTTTGAGAGATATATTAATGGTACTACTTCTAAGCAATTCTTCTACTGAACAGTATAAATTTTGGTACAGACATTTCTACATAGAAAATACAGGGCAAGAACATTAAAACTTTCTTTTTATAATTTGTATTTATTTGATTCCTGGCAGTTGTCCTTCACTTCTATAAAACCAGATACTGCAAGAAAACTTATTAGTATCCAATTTACAAACTCGGTTGGAATCACAATCAAAAGATCCTTATGGTATATCGATATAACTACCATATCCTAAATAAACTGTTGTGGCTAAATGATGGACTATACGCTGAATCATTATAAAAAATAACATGAGGCAAGCAAGATTCATCAATCATAACTCACGTAAATCATTTACGAGCTTAATGCTAGTAATAACTAGAATTCCAATTAAATACTATATGAACATAAGAGTTACAAGTACCAATTCACCAACTTGAATGCAGTATCGGTTGCTTACTTTGCTGTGCTGTTAGTGGCAATGTGTTAAAGAGGGTAGGAACAACAGGTGGAAAGAAAATGATAAACGCAACGGAGGGCAATGGGACAGTGGATGTTACCAATTCCACTGTGCCCCAGTTTTGCGGAGAGGGGCTGGAAAGCTTTCACAACGGCTACGGGGCCGCCCATGGCTACGTCAGCCTGTTGGTCTGCCTCTTCGGCTCGGTGGCGAACTCGCTCAACATCGCGGTGCTGACGAGACGGGAGATGATCTCGCCGACCAATAGCATCCTGACCGGCCTCGCCGTGGCGGACCTGCTGGTCATGGTCGAGTACGTCCCGTTCACGCTGCACATGTACCTGCTGCACCGACCGAAGCCGCAGATGTACACCTACGCTTGGGCCGTGTTCGTGCTGTTCCACTCCAACTTCGCGCAGGTGTGCCACACGGTGTCGATCCTGTTGACGGTAACGCTGGCTGTGTGGAGGTACCTCGCCGTGGCCAGGCCTCAGCGGCGACAGTGCGGCATGGTACCGACGCTTTCGGCGGTGGCGGCAGCGTACATCCTCGGCCCACTACTGTGCACGCCACACTACCTCGCCTTCGAGGTCGTCGAGCACCAGGAGGGCAACTCGACGCTGTTCTACGTGCATATGAGCAAGCTGGGCATGGCCAACGACGGACTGCTGAGAGACGTCAACTTCTGGGTGTACGGCGTCGTGGTAAAGCTGATCCCGTGCGTGGCCTTGACCGCGCTGAGTCTTCGCATCATCGCCGCGCTGCTCGAGACCAAGCGCAGACGTCGCCAGTTGGCAGGTGCTGGAGGTCGCCAGACGGCGGACAGCAAGGAGCGGCAGACCGACCGCACGACGAGGATGCTGCTCGCAGTGCTGCTGCTGTTTCTCCTCACAGAGCTGCCGCAGGGCGTGCTGGGTCTGCTCAGCGGACTGCTCGGCTCAGACTTCTTCCAGCAGTGCTACGTGCCGCTGGGAGAGCTGATGGACGGTCTGGCACTGCTCAACTCCGCAGTCAACTTCATCCTCTACTGTGCGATGAGCCGGCAGTTCCGGGCGACGTTCAGTCAGCTGTTCCGGCCGCGCGCCTTCGACAGGTGGATGCCCGTGGAGGTGTCCCACAACGGGAACACCACCACCAACAACGTGACGCAGGTGACTCAGCTCTAGGGAGTTGGCCGGTCGCTGCGACGGCGCAGCGACTGTGGCCGCGTCAACACGCCGTCTCAAGAAATCCAGGAAACTGGCTGCTGACACCGAGGAGCGCAGTCAGGTGTCTGTAAACAATATTCTTATACCTCCACACGGTGGCTGAGCAAAGAACCTTCACCTCTCCTTTCTTTGTTCTTATAGTCGTCACAGCTTGACATATTTAGTTATCTTTCACTAGTGCAGTTAATATCCTTGTACCGATGTGTACTTAATGACGTGACGTGACTCCAAACAACGAATCCACTGTGCGTACCCAGCGACCGTGTTCTCTGCTCCCTCAAAAGGGACAGCCCGAGCGTTTTCCACGAAAGGGCTTAACTAGGTCAATGGCACGGTGTGCGCGTCGTCGCAACAGCTGAAAGCTTGGATCGAACTTGGCGCCATCTGATCCTTTGCACACAAAAACACTGTATGCGTTTCTCACTATTACAGTGGAATACCAATTCCTTAACCTAAAGTTTATTGTAAATTCCTTAAACTGCTAAAACATACTCGTAAAATAGTGTTTGTGTTTAATCGTGTATCTTACTGGCTGTGGTCCTATCAACCAAATTACTCACTATAAATCGTTTGTGTACCAAAAAATTTGATATATCAACCCAGTCAGGTACTCTATTAGTGATTTAGTATTCTTAAAACGTTTGTCGGTATTTAAAACGATTTATATTATCACCATACACTTCGTCAGCCAACCATAAATAATCTGTGCCTTTAGTTAAATTATTCTTCTGCCAATAATTACTTAGTACATTTAATACGAAATGATAAAAAAGTCACACAAAATTAAATTTAATGGTTTTTTAATTTCTGTGATTGATGCAATTATTACATATTATTCCGAATCAAAGTTGTATTTCATGATGTCAATTGTGTGTATTTGACGTAAATTTTATTTCCTCGGCGTTAATGTAGACTGGGGTAGAGAAGTTTACTTACTCGTATTGATGTTCAAGTGTAAAAATATGTTCACAAGTTATAATATTATACTCGACGTGTGGTTTTCGAAGTATCAATACGGTTTGACATATCTAATGGTTACAATAATTCTTTCTGGTGTGAATCTGCCATATGAGTAATTGCTTCTGGAGTCTTTATACTTGTTCATAGTACACTGCGAAAATATATCCCCTCCACTTGTTTAGAAACACTATCTGCATTACATGCCTGGCAGTATATCTGTTTGTGGCATGATTGTGTCTTGGATTTAATTTTAACTTTGAATATGACATCATGGAGTTCCTTGTTTTTATATGCAAGAATACATTTTTATGATTATACGTGGTGAAGAAAACAAAGCACAATGATATTTCCGAATTATTAGACTCTGTTCTTGTACTTTATAAGACCAAATTATATATATATATATATGCTTAAATTGAGATGTCTCATAACTCATTTAACTGTTTCATGAATCATTATAATTCTGGATACATTTACTAATCACTGTTAACACATAATTATATTTTTCATCAGTGATAACTTTGTCTGCTGCCAATCCAAAACAAATTTTAAATATTACACTGTTATTATAAATTTAGTAACACCCTTGATTCTTCGAACACATTAAGTCATTTTCGACCATTATCTAACTTTCTCGACTTTCATAGCGTCCAACAACACAGTTTTTCATAAAATTCTGCAATAGAATAATAAAGACGCAAAGAGAAATTGATTTAAAAATTTATTCAAAGATTTGCGAGGGTTTTCACCAATCAATTTATTGCCCGTTAGTTAAATCTTTTAATGCTTGTTATCTGAATGCTTCTTGCAATCTGGAAAAGTTGATAAATTGAAAAGTATTAATGAAGTTTAGCAAAATATAACTGGTAACAGGAATTACTGTTTTCGGGTGAAACTGAAGAGGACGTCAAGATAATAATATACAGTTATATTTATTAATGTGTATCTTAGAGTAAAGTTATTCAAAGCGTATTCCTTACTTGTATAGGACATCCACGATATATGTTTACACAGACTGGGCACCTTTTCAAAACCAAAGCAGTATTCCATCAGTATGATGAAAAAAAAACGTATATGGTACGGTGATATTCTATTAATCTTAGCAAATCTAAATAATAAAAAAAACGGTTACCAAATTGGTCAACAGATTTATTAATGGACGTATTCAGCCATTCTTTTGCAGTATTTCGCGACTGGGAGCCGAAATTTCATAGGTTATTTTTTTTATTTATTTTTTATTTTTTTTAAATAATAATTGACCACTAGAATGCAAGTTTAGTACAAACCTTTCGAATTAATTTGGGACAGGAATAAGTTCTCCATTGCTGTGCTATAATCATCTTGTAGTAGAGGTGTAGAATTTACGCAACTTTTCTGCACATTCTCCTCTGAAATTATTAGCAACAGAAAGAAAGAAATAGAAACAAAATACTTTTTCCAGAGAGATTCTGATGAAGTTTCATCAATTTATTAAATTTAAGATATATTCGTATGCAGATTTGTGGTCGTTATGATAGCTTAGGTGTAAAATATCTTCTAAATGTGGTTCAATGCTTTAAGGATTTCCTATTCAGTACAAAAAAGTTTATTACATCCCTTAAGAATACTTTAAACGAAATCAGTGTAATAGTAAGTATCCTCAGCTGTTATTTGTTTATGATAGATCAATAAAGTACCTTAACAAAAGACTAGTAATGAATTCTGCACAGCAAATGTTTCATTATGATTTATAAGCAGAGTGTTGTATTAACATGTACTGTATTTTTCTATAATCACTCTTTGCTCGCCATGAAATGCTTCGAGCTTTCTGTTTTCGTACTACCCTCGTATTGTTGTTACAGTAAATGAAAATAAACTTCAGTTTCTGAAAGAAACATTTAAATAAATTCTTCGGTTTTCCACTCATTCCTAGAACAGAACCATGTCTTTAAAAAAAAAAAAATCAGGGACTCATTTTCTTTTTTTCCTGGATAATTGAGTCAAAATACCATCCTCTGTTGCATTTTTTCCCTGAATATGGAATGCTGATTCTAGTTTTCTTTTACCCACTTAGCCATTCATTAAGGTATGACATTTCCAGCTTACTTGTCCGACGCCTTGATGTTCTTTCTGTAGAAAGACGCACCACTTCACAAAAAGACAGTTCATGGTGATTTAGTGAGGTGATAGTAATTGAATTTGCTCCATGGACCACATAAAATATCATTGTGCTATATGTTACAAAATATTTTTTAGGGCAGAGTATATTGTATTCATGAATTATATTTCATAGTTATTGCTCAGCTGATTCTCAGGGATTCTCTTTACTTAACACTATTTGGTTCTCAGTTCTAACAGCGATTAAATGGGAGTATATTTGGCCAATCACAAGATTTTTTAAAATTGCGAAGCTATCAACAAGACCCTTAGGGATAGTATTAACGTTCCTTAGGGATAACGTTCGAAAATGAAGAAGTTATTGGACGGGCAAGATTACTTCGTCTTAGATATAATTTAATTTGAGTTGCTAATGACGTTTCTCTGTGTACGCAGCAGTAATCCTCACGGATAACCTGTTCTGACAGTCTGTATGTAATTAACTCAACTTTCCGTGGAATTAGCGGGTTAACTTCATAATAAGATACAAGGAAAGACACTGTAGGTATGTCTTCCTGATTTGCGTAAATCCGTTTAGGCGATTTCACTACGGTTGGACTATTACTTTAAGGGACTACTACTTTAAAGACTTGACAGCCAACTTCCGTCACAGTTAAGGATATACCGTCTTGGGCAGCAGTGACTACGTTTAGGTCAAGCTGATATCTTTTTCGATGTAGTCACAAATATGTTTTTTAATTTTGTATCTACCAGAAATTTAGGTCGTTATCAATAAACGTGATACTTACATGATTTATTTTGTTGCTCTTATTTTGTGATACATGATGTTAATACTGTTTTACAAAGCTATAATTTTTCCGAAAGAAATTTTGAACGTTCCTTTCTGTCATAGTTGCTGAGTGCATTATAATATCGACTGTTTCAGTAATCATTCTTCGATATTAACCGACCATTATCACTTTCATAAATACATTGCTTCTTCTCTCAGATTATTCTAAACCAGTGGTTCCAAAAACGTTAATTAATTTGCTTCCGCGAGACTTATACTTGATATAAATTAGTGATGAACTAATATCGGTAAAGTAAAACGGATACTTCTCAATAAGTTATTTTAACAATTAGTAATGTAATTAATAACATTCACGCAAAAGATAATTTATATATATATATATAAATCATTCAGTTTAATAGACGTGTTGTGGCAAAGGTTCTTCCATATTTCCGTGTTGCAGAGGAATTAAAATATGTCTCTGAAACTAATTCCAATATTAGGCCTAGTGATAATTTTAGGAACAAGGATATGTGAAGAAGATTTTCAAAGATAATAATTCCCTATATTTCAGAGAAACTTCTCCATAAAAACCTAAATTACGTCATTTGTTTGTTTGGATTTAAGGATATTCAGAACTGTCTATGCAATTTAAAACGTAACAAGTTGGAGGATCATATTTTTATGTGGTTGTGATATAACAGAAAATTTAATTTTCTTCTATAACAAATACATATCCAATAACTGTTATCAGAAATGATTTCCAATTCTCCGATACATTTGTGTTCCGCTCATAAAAAATAAAATAAAAAAAATAAAAAAATCCTTTTCACTGGAATGGGTTCTCAATTTTTTTACGACAACCATAACTGTAGTTAATCGTGTATTGTATTCGTTATTCCGGTTGTAAAGTAATGCTACGAAGGTGCAAATCGGTAATGTAGCTATCATTGTGTTACGCATCGGCCAAGTAGTCAGTTAGGTAGTTAACAACATCTTTAATTGCCATCTGTAAGTGTTGGACCTAAACGTACTGCAGTTAAGCTACATCCTGATGAAACGTTGACATTATTCCGCTGCCCTTGATTACAAACAGCTGATAAGCGTGGTCAGTTTGCAGAGTCGATTCACTGCGGTTTATGTGTGTTCAATCTGAGTATCTCTGATTTACGTACAGCGCAAACCATCTGTATCTGTGAACAGTAATGCAGATTTCCAGATTCATCTTCTTAAACATACACGTTTTTGCTATCACGAAGATGTTTCGTAGAACAAATGTGTGTTTTCTCAGTATTTATTTTTTCAATAGTGTTCGAATTATGTTTCTTATAACCGCTCCATCACCGTATGAGTAATTGATGCCTTTGCACAATGCCTTTGTTTGATGTATCAGAATACCTTATTTATTTAATACTTACTTGCGTTTAACATCTTGATTTTGTCACTCGAACAAAAATTCTTGCCTATTTTCATTAACTGCATTTGAATCTTTGACTTAAATTTTTATCTGTAAACTGTTTTAATTACAATTACAACGATCCATTTATTATAGTTATAACGTAAAATACCTTGTTTTCTAACTGCAGTAGACAATGTTATCTCTGTGTTTTGTAAAATGAGTTAGGAATGACTGTTTTACGATAATTCTCTTTGTATTTGTACAATGTTCAATGTTCTGATTATTGTAATACGGCTAAGAAACTGAATAATGTATATTCACGTAATTAATCATACATATTTCAAATGTCTCGAAGAGAACTTATGTTATATTAAAATACCAATTAAAAGTCTGAAGTCATCCATGGAAGCAAACACATATTCCCTCCCCCTACAGATGTAAAATATGTTTCAACTAATGAGCCCGGATTGAAATATATTTTTCATTGAGCATTCTTTGTGATTATTTTAATTACCTTGTATTTATGTCATTTAAACCTATGACGCTAGTTTTGCAGAAAAGGAAGATATGATTTTTTTTGATTTTTTATTCCCGTGGGCGAACTTAATAGAAAGATATCAACACACCTGCTTTCAATGAAGCAACAATGAAACACACAACGCTGTCGAATTTTATCCGCCCACCGACCGTATTTGTATACATTTCCCGTACTTGTATGCAACCGCTGGAATAAAAGCTTCGAAATTTTCCGCATTTCCTCTGCCCAATCCTCTTTTTAAACCCCTACTCTTTAACGGCTACCACGTATTTCAGTGGGATGTTTTTCTCCATTACTCTGTTTTTGCTATATGACGATATAAGTGAATTGATCGAAGCAAATGAAATTATCTATTATCTTCATAATAGTGGTATCATCAAATTACAGTATGAATTATATTACCCATTTCTGTTGTGCTTGCAAAGATAAGGATTATTTTCTGATAGAGTGAAATAAAATTCTATCACGTGCACATAAACTGCAAACTAGCTTTTCGGTGGATCAGAGTGATGCTTGAGTAGAGACTCAAAAATAAAAAAAACTCAATTAAATAATAAACCGTTTTAAAAATGAGGAATTTTAAGTATGTATATACAGTACAGCATTTTAATTAGAAATATTTATTTCCTAGTATCATTTTGCAGCACAGTATTCAAATAATAGGCACTGAATTGCAAATGGAAATGTTGCTTGCAGATTGTATGTTTGTACTTCTGAAACAGATTCGAATATTATTTTTTACAGAAACGTTATTGTACGTGTTGAGACGGCAGGAAATGTATGGAGTGTTATGAAAACTATCGCTTTCAAAGGAGACTATAAGAATAAATATTTCGCATGTAGGTAAAAATAATCGAAATCGGTAGTTATACAATTCAAAATCTCACACGCAAAAAAATAAAAAAATAAAAAATAAATAAAAAAAATTGTTTGGCATATTTACAGTGTGAATTAAAAATACGGATCAGGGTAATGCAGTTAAAAAAATGTTAGAAGTGTTACTATAAGTAAACTTAGTTTATTGGTTTGAAATAGGTTATGAGATAACAAATTTTTGGAAAAGACAGTAAATTACTTTTCTTTTCAACTAAACAAGATATTAATCTACATTTTTTAACTAATCTGTGAACGCAAAAAACGGCAATAGATAATTTCTAGCTGATAGATTTATTTTGTAACAAGATGATAACTTTGAAAGCAACAGTAACTAAAGTTTTTACTTAAAAACTTTTTTAAGTTTTGTAGACAATTATAGACAGATATTGATGTTGTTCTCATAGATCCTTCAAATAGGTCTTAATACACTTAATTAGAACTAAGGAAAACATTCTGCAAAAAAAAGAGAGAAAAAAATACATACGTTCATGGAAACACCAAATAAAGAAATAACACAATTTTATTTCACGAACATACTTTACGTTCCTTAAATACTTTACGTATTTTCTTAAAAAAGAGTTTGTATTGTCATTGATTTATATGATGCAGTGAGAGTTCATTAAAAATCATGATGTGTGCATGATGAGTATCGTTTTAGCCTGCAGGAATTCTTTGTGCTCTGGTTGCTAAAAATCAAATTGAACACATCGATGTCATTCTTCACACGCAGCAATTAAAAAATTGTAAGCTCTCAATCAAATTCCTTTATTGGAGTAATGGTTTTTACAAGTACGATTAAGTTAGCTGTTAAGTGCACTCTTGTTTAAATGCTAATAATATTCAGGACAAATGATGCTGCACTTCTAAAATTAGACTTTATCCATAAAACACAACATTATGTCTTATTCCAGGATTCTTTGCCTCCGGCATGGCTCCTAGCAATTTTGGAGTGCTATCCACACCTAGATTGCCATCTGAAACGTCCCAGTTTGTACTAAGGTGATAAGTCACTGACCACTTGCCTGCATTGCTTCTAATAATAACAACACCTTATCCACAAAAATGTGTAAGGTCCCAAAGATGAAACTTCAAAGTAGAAAAGTGTTTTCTCGCTTAGATTGTACAGTTTGAATCTTTCAACAAAAGAAAGGTTAAAAACCTTCAGAGAGAGTGTGGTACATAATTTTTCTCGAAACATGAGTTGTTGGATTGGTAACATATAGTGCATGTTATCAAAAAATTTCACATTAAGCATAAAATTGAGCTCAAGTGAGCTGGTCAGAAAGCTGCAGGATCGTATTATTATTCTTAACAAACGTCATCGGGAAATCTAGCCTTACCAAAAAATAAATGAATTAAATAATAAAAATTTATTTAACATTAAGGTAAAATAAAGGAGACGGCAGTACATACGAATGGGTAAGCTACTACCCTTCAGTGTACTTCCAATAAGCATTACACACTTATCATTACAGTGATCCGCACACATATGAAAAATTATAAACAGAAAATTGATTCCAGTTGACGGCAGTGAGAATCACAGATATTCACTGCACCTGCAAGATGAATAATAAGGTAAGTCCAATTGATCTATTCTTTAAGCCTTATCAGCCACAAGCACAAAAAGTACCGTAAGATTGAAATTTTAAAACTGCCCTAGTTGTTGCGACGTTTTAAAATTACAATGTATCACAGATGATAAAAAATTTCGTGTAATTCAGTACACAATATGATTTGTAAGTTCTAACATTGACATTTGGTCACCGAGAACGTTGTTCGCTTGTTTTCAGTATGAATGTTTCAATTATATTTCTTTCTTTCAAGATACCGAGCGTGGTGGTTGAACGGCTAGCCCCCTGGGCTTTTATTCGGGAGGACGCGGGTTCGAATCCCCGTCCGGGCATCCAGATTTGGAATTTCCATGTTTTCCCCAAACCTCTCCAGGTGAATGCCGGGATGCTTCCTTCAAATATGACATGGCCGAATTCATTTCCGTTCCTTGTCCATAGTCCTATCCAGCCGCTAATCACCTGTCGTCGACGAGGCGAAAAGCCATAGCAAAAAAAAAAAAAAAAAAAAAAAAATTCTTTCAAGATACTGAATCATTGTACATTTTCATACAGAACTCTGGATCCTGTGGTCAGTGAGAAATAATTTAATGCTCAATAATTATGATAAAACGAACTAATAATTTAGTAAATAATTTTGCTCTCTGAAATCAGAACATTTTTTGAAGCTTTGTTCGAACTTCACTTTCAGGCTCTTGTAGTAAAGTATTTAATCTAGTATTACGAATATAGTTCACAAAGCAGTTTAGATAAAACATACACGATAACTCCTACACTGCCGAAGGTGGCCGAATGGTCCACTTCTGTGAACAGGCTCGAAAAATCTGGAGTGCAGGGAAACAAAGGATTACGTTAAAGAAAGTTAACGTAAACGAAACTCATTTCAAGTTGGATGGTAATTGCGTTTCCATACAAAATAAATTTTGATTTTGAAATATTTGTACTACGCGTAAGATTATGTCAGTGGGTTGAATAAGAGGGAGACACAGAATGTTAATAAGTTTTATCCCCTTTGAGCTACAAACACATCATGGAAACACTGCTATATTGAAGAAACAATGTAGCAAACACACATTTTATATATGCACTGACAAATGTGCCAAAACAGAAAGTAAATTTGCGAATAGCATCAACTTTCGCAATGCTTCGGTTGGTTTGTTAACACTTTCTCTGTAGTATTTTTAACACTTTAATACAAGGTAAGGTTTTACAGAAAAATCATTAAAGTCCACTATTGAAGATTTTCGCGATATTCAAACCCGTATCAACCCAAAATGTAAAGGTGTTTTGTACCATAGCATATTTTTTGTTGGCACTAAATGTTCAAATTCTCTTTATACCTACAAGTCAAAAGCCATAAGTAACGGATTAAATTTTTCTTCGGTCCTATCCACAATTTCTAAGCTGTTTATTTATAATTTTATTGATTATGGAAGTAAACCACGTTTTGTGATTAAAAATTATTTTCATACATCGATGAAGATTTAAATCATATCGGAAGTCCTAATTAGTTGTTTTCAAAACTTTTTCTCTATATAATACACAAACAGAATGGCGATGATTAATGTTTGAGTAAGATAACAAATTGATGGTAGTCTTTTAACTATTGAATAAAATGACGAAATCAGAAATGTTCAAAAAATCTCATTGAAGTATGTAATATAACATTAAAGTCAAGCAAAAGGAAGTTCTTCAAGTGGATAATTAGTAACAGTATTAATATCAAACACATACATGATACTATTAATGCCTATAACGATACAAAAAATTAGAATTATTCTCTTGAAAAAAGGTAATAATGGAGTAGATGTGAGCTACAAGGTAGTGGCAGTTCTAGACACTATAACACTGTTTAAGAGCCGTTTTATGCACTCTTACTGTTCATTGACTCAGGGCCCACTCGACAGAGAATCGTAGAGAAAGGGTACCCTGTTGTTCCGAAGTTTAACACTGACCAATAGTGAGCCAAGTTAAACGCGCACTTTATCAGTGAACAAGAAGAGACTAAAATGTGAGAAAACCTCACCTCCTCTACCAGTTGAACTTGCTTCAGGAATTCGGACGTGTTGTGTAGAATCAGTATTATAATTTTCTGTAAATTTGGTCAGATTAACTCACGCGTACATCATTGAATAAAATCATCCTTACTGTTTAATGGGACGCTGTCCGTAGGAGTTTTTATTTTTTATAGCTACTTGCATAAATGAAATATTCTTCCTGGACTAAGAAGATGGAGTTCTACCCTGAATATTTAACTAAAAAAAATATTCTTCTTGCTTCAAATTTACTTGAGAAATAGGTGTTACAATATAACGAATGGTTTGTGTGTTACTCTCGCTGAGAATAAAGAATTGTTTGGAGCTAATATAAAGGAGTTCAAATAGAAAGTCTGACAAAAAATTAATAGCAGTCCCTTTAAATTCTTTGCCTGCCCCTGTGCAATCCTGAGATGTTAATTATAGATTTATTCAAAGAGCCTCTGAGAGAACGATCCAGAATCCGAATAACTCGATTAAGATTTTGTAGTTCTTTCTTCGCCGAACGCTCAAGTTCTTGTGTTAAATTTTATATTATATCGGAATTTAGAGAAAATAAGTATAAATCAAGATGGAAAATAACGACTAGAATAGCTGGATTAACCAGCAATTAATTTTAACATACGTGAGATTAAAACACAACTCATATTTGGTTCAGTACGTAATATAAGTGAATTTTCTCAACTCTACTCCATTATGGTATTTACAGTATACTGATAACGATACGACAAAGAGTAAATCAAACCAGTATTTTAAGAACACAATGGTAAATATTACAAACCTGTTTTAATATTTTTTTGTTTTTATTGCCTCCTAAGATGATGGCATTTCACAAGGGACTCCTTTGTGGTCGTTGAGTATCCGGATAATGCACGATTTGTGCGTGGAATTTGTTACATCCCGTACGTAGCTTAATCCATCAGTATTAATTTAGATAACTGACTTATTACTTGTAGCAAATGTAAGATAACTCACTATTTAATGAAATTGTGTTTCATCAAACATTATTAGGTCTATATATTAAACATTAGTATACATCAAACATTATTATATATTCGTTGAAAAAATAGATTCACACAATTTAAATACAATTTACATTTCGTATTAAGGCAGTGAAAAGGAAAGAGCTTATATAGTCAGGTATGACTTCGAAAAATATTACATATTTTTGCAGTTTCGAAACTAAGTTTATTTACTCCTTCAATATAACGAATGAAAAGATACGATTAAACCGATTCCGATGATCGCGCCGTAACAGTTTTGAAATGTTAGCTAAGAAATTGTTTCTGACTTTACATACACTTGCCAGTTTCTATTGAAATACCCAACCACTACCTAATACACCAAAAACGCAGAACTAGTCTTTATGTCCTAAGAGGAGGCAAAATTTCTGATCTCTGAGAATCACTTGTTAGGAAACTTCGTTGGAGAACAGATACACTGAAGTTATTAGTAACAGTGACGCAACATCAAACAGTTTATTTTTTTAATTTTTGTTTAATTATACCTTTATGCCTCGTCGACGTCGAGGTCATTAGAGGCGAAATGGGACTGGGGACAAGGAACAGGAAGGAATTCGGCCCTGGCCTTTGGAAGGAAGCATCCCGGTATTCGCATGGAGTGATCTGGGGAAACCATGGAAAACCCAAGTCTGAATGCCCGGACGGGGATTCGAACCGATGTCCTCCCGAATGCGAGGCCAGAGCGTTAACCACTAACCCACCACGAACGTCACACATGGAGTAGGTGTTATGAACAATATTGTGCAGACGTTGCCTGGCACAGCTTGCCCGAGAAGAATGAGGGACAGTGGAAATATTACACCTCGCACAGTTCTGCTATGCAGCTGAATATTCATCGCCGGTGTAGCATTGTAGTTGATATGCCAAAACAGTCAAGGTGACATTCAAAGCGGAACGTCACAAGAATTCTACGTCCGAAGGACCTGCACTGTATAGCTGACATTCTTGACGGAAAACCGACAGGAAGAAAAGATTAAGGTTACTGACTACTGGATGCCTTGTTTCAAAACCTATCAACCTGACAACATATAAAAAAAAACCTCAGTAACGAAAAGTGTCGGTGATTACTTAAGCGCTTGTGACAGCACAACAACGAGAAAAGAACTAAAAGTTGTTGAACCATGACTAAAGACTTATATCAGTGGCTGATATAAACAGTGTATTCCTTGGATTCCAAACTACACGACCAAGAGTCCACATACAGAGAACTGTTTCTTCCTCTAATTTCCACCAACAATTTAAGCAATTAAGTACGTCCCATAGCGTGGTCAATTTTCGGTCAAATAGGTATTGGGAAGGATTGATTTGAGAAAAAAATGTTAGTTATTAAGAGGAAATGTTGTCACTATGCTGCACATCCTATAAAGGCAGGATCTAACCTAAAAAAAAAAACATGTTTCTCGGAAATCGTAGTACAAATACGACAGCTAATTTTAAGAATCGTACGTTGCTGATACTAAATATATATGAAACGCAGTAAATTATTCGGAAAGGAATAAAATATTTTGCACCTTAAGTTTTCAGATACGTCGTCCAGTATTCAATGATGACATAAATTTTTAATGCAATATATTTGCAAAATAAGAGGACTCTAATTTCATTCATTCTCTCACATAATCTTATGCATACAATGTGTACCTGAAAATGAGTTGTAAACGGTTACTTTGGAAGTTTGTTGTATGACGAAGACGATTTGTGAAATAGGGTTAAGACTGAGTACTTGAAGTAGTTTCATTATATATTTATTATATATATTATATATCTAATCTACTATTCGTATCGTTCAGACTTACATCATTCCTCAGTGTAATTCCTGGCTAATGTTAGTCTATATCAAACTTTAGTCTAGTACACACTGCAAATTACCAGAAGAATATTATGACCCGATATTCTTGTTTGTAAAATCTTATCAGATGTCTTATTGTTGGATTATAACATTTAGACTAGCGAGTAGGATAGTATACCACAATGACGAAACTAAAAAGATGGCATGATGCCAGGCTTAGTACTTTTCTTCAAATTAATAATAAAAGGGAAGGGAAATATAGTAACGAAGATGGTCATGTTGTTTTACTATAGTTACTTCAGAGATCTAACTTTCGATGAAAGTTTTTTTCATGTATAAAAAAGAAGTATTTCTTCCATATGACTGTCACTAAAAAACGTCCTTTAACTCATATGCTGATTAAATCTGCGACAGCAGTGTGTTTCAGAAGTAAATTGTCCCGTGAGAGTTTTATTACACTTGCAACAAAAAATTAGATGCCCCTAAATTTTCCATATTACAGTGCAGCTGCACAGAGCACGTATACAAAAATAAAACATTTTTAAAAAAAAGACATAAAAAGTCATTCATTATATTCCTCTCCTTTGTACTGCCCGCTGCTTCGCGCCTTTCTCTTCACGCACCTTGGATCTTTTTATCCATATTTAATGAGAAAAATGTGCAGAGAAAAAGTATCAGAGGAGAAATTTAACATCACACTTCAAATTGACCTGCAAGTTGCACGGTAAATTGTACTCTCATTAAGGTGTTCGAAGAATTTAACACAATATTTCTACGATATTAATACCTGAAATAATATTAGTTCTTAGGAAGTTTGATAGAATTTTTCCTCTGAAATCACACAGTTTTGACAGATGACATCATACAATGTACCAATGAAAATTACCGTAAAAACGCTTTACAACGCATATATGATAGAGCTTGTGAATAAAACGACATGGAGCATCGTCAGACGAAAGTTAACTGTCTTTTATTTCCTTGTATCAAATACTTTACCAGTCTTTTTAATTACTTTGATTAATTATTTTTACATCGTACCTGCATTACTATGATACGCGGAGAATACTACAACTTAGTCTCTTTCAAGATTTTTTAAAAGACGAATTTATAATCCAATAAAAGTTCACCACGTAACTGAATGCACAATGACAATGTTGATGGTCAAGTGAATTTTCATTTTCCATCCCCGAAGTTTCGTCAGAAATCTCTGTTTTCATTCCTTGACCAAGTAATTTTCTTTTACGATTTGGCTCCCACAGTCGTAACCAGCTTGCCAAAGTGACCAGGGGCTGGGACGAAACGTTGGTGATGAAAAATCTCACGAAGTTCAAAGCCATACTCCAGGAGATATAACACAGCTGGCCGCGGGCAGTATATTAGCAGAAAAAGGGTAAAGGTTGAAAAAGTCCATGTTCTTTCTCCTCCTAATACACGTTCCTTTATATCTGAAGTTTTTCGTATAATATATACAGACAAAAAAAATGTATATTTGCAGCTGATCTTAATATAAATTGTTAGGGGTTTAAGATTAATAACAGACTGGAGTGTGGTAGATAGTTGAGGACAAGAAATGGAGAGAAATTGCTCATGGCCGTATTCAAAGATACGTTTCAGAATTCACTTATAACGATTTCGGGAAACCACTGGAAAACTGAAATCTTGAATTGCTGGACAGATGATCAAACCTGCATCCTGCTAATTGCCTGGTCGGAACGTTGTAAAATCAATAATATTGAATTCCTACAGTGACTGATTAAGACAATTGCACCAGCTGAGAAAGCTATTAGGAAGTAAGTAATTTTATTAATAAATCCAAATAATTCTATAATATTATTCGGCGACTAATGAGAATCGTCTCAACTGATATGTATCGTACCGTACTATTTATAGTGATAATAATTTTCAAAGTGTGACAAACATTAATATCTAGGTTATTGTAGCGTTTGGCGAAAGTTTTTGTTTGTGTGTGGTAAATGTGAATTGTAAAGTTTGAGTACGTAATCTATACTAAATTTAATTACAACAATAATAAGGCAATTCATATTTAAAAAAAAAGACAAAAAAGGGGTAGTGATATGTAAGGAAATTAAACTACGTATCAATTAATTTTTAATTGGGATAAACAATTATTTTCTATTGTAACCAATGTTTTAACTACAGAGGAGAAATGTTGCCAAAGTAAAGGTAAATGGAAAACATTTGCTCCGAAGAACTATTATGAAATACGATTTGGAATGGTGAAAGAATTAAAATAATCTAAGAGTTAAGTATCTAACTGATAGTGAATAACAATAAAAACTATGTCTTCTAAATTTGTACTTTTATAGGTAATGTAACAAGTCAACAAGACGAAGGAGGCAGCAACAGTTTAATAGGTTTACCGCTAAATCAACAACGTCTTCTAAAAGTAAGTCTAGATCAGTTGACTACGTTTTTCTCACTATAGGTTTTTTTCTACCGTTCTGAAGCTAATCACTTGTTAGCTGCGATCTGACTATAACTCACACAGGTTGTTTCTCGTCCTAAGGAACAGGATCTAGCAGGGGAAGTTACTGCACTCGGCCAACACATAACTCTGCCGCGCTTATTTCATCCACTATTTCAGTTTTACTCCTTGTGTTGCACATAACCAGTTACTTATATCAACTCTACTTTAGGTGGTACGAATCTACTATTTGAAGGCTACATTAGAGAGAAAACATTCAATTTCCATTAGTAATTTCAGGCATCTATGAGTACAGAAACAATTTACTCATAGCGAGAAATTTTGCAACTACTGAAAACATCCTTAAAGTTATGTTTAGTCATTCTTATCGACTACAATGTTTCTAAATTTCAGCTTAATTTAATTTTCAAAATGTTTTGAACCATCATAGCTATTCAACCCTTCGGATAGAAGTTCAAAATATATTCACTTTCAAGTGTGCAGCGAACAGCTTAATCTACCACGTGGTGGATTAATTATTTGAGAGAGGTAATTGATTCAAGCTAATCAAAAATGCCAAGTTAAATCTGAGGTTGCACTGACTGAAGACCCAAAAATTTCTTGTTTTCTTTACCTTCATAGGGATTAACCGGTTTTTCGAATCCAGGCAATCAGAGCCCGGAGGTTATAATCGGGTATGGCCGGCAGAATTTTCAGCCATATCGTTTCTTGAAGGTATCATGTCAGCGTTCGAATAGAATGATTTCGGAAAACCATAGAAAATCAAATGGCCTGTCAAGGAAACGTACCCGGATTCTTACGAATCCTAAGTGCTCCTCGTCCTGAGTCAGTACGTAAGGAATCAATACTAGCGTGATTCTACGTATAATTCAGTAAGTAATGTATACCATCTATGATTAAAGTACAATTGCATCAAAGCTAGAGAAAATATTATCATTAACTTTGTTACGAAAGAAAATTGTGAATGAAATCAATGACAGTTTTGTCAAGAGAAATTTTCATAAATAAGAAGTAAAATCGTAATAAACTTCTGTAAAGTCTTAAATAAGGTATTGAGAACGAACAGCATCTCTAGACGTCCTAAAACAGCTGTAAACAATAAAATAATTGTTCATTTATACATAAACTACCGAAAATTCGAATCACTGGTTTGGAGATTAGGATGCAGTATTTAAAAATAGAATTGTTTAATTTTGTTTTTGAATAAACAATAAATAACTAATTTTAATTAAATTTCGAACGCCTCTCGTTACAACCTGAATTTGTGGCTATAGTTTTAGGAAATTATTCATATATGAAGCAGAAAAATGCTGAAATAGTTGTGTGTTCCAATCTCTAAGATAATCATAAAAAAAAATTGTGAAATACTTCAAGATCAGTTGACATTTAACTATCCTGTTTAACACAATTGGGGGGAGAAATATATAATTACCATACGTTTCAGGAAATTTTAAATCGCAAAAAAAAGAAAAAAAACAGAATTTAAACAGTTGGTACCATGCACTCGGAAAATCTCTGGATAACTCGGAAATGATAAATTCATGGAAATATGGTTAGTCAATTATTTGATTTTTCGGTATTGAATGAGATTAACAGTAGTGTGGAATTAGAATTTTGTAGTGGATACACCTACTCCCAAAATGCTAACTATGTAGTTAGCGTTAACAAGTGATTAAAAAAATTTATTTGAGATGTTTCTGTACCGACAATTGGGAGTTGGAGTATCTCTTACGTTCCGCCTTAGGATTAATTTGATAATTGCGACCTTGCTTGCGTTATAATCGTGTTCGTAGCTTTGTGAAAGCAAAGGGGAATCGTCTTTTTCGCTCTGAAATGGCACCCTTAATTGCTTTATGTTTTCATTTAGCGTCTCAAAGCTAGTAACACCGGTAGTCGTTAAATGCAATAATCAGTCTATCTCTTTCATCCGGTCCAAATGTAAAGAGGAAGTGTAGGTGTGGATTACGAAGTTTTACGGCCTACACCAAAGTACCGCGTACGAAATGAATACGTTCTACAGCTATACCATTGAGCTTTTGAGAGTAGCGTGTTGAGATTTACAAACCGGTGATACACCTTGTTGACGTTGGGTTTAAACAAAGAGTAATAATTAAATTGCAACGCAAATTCCATTCCGGATAAAATCGCATTTCCATTAAGAATCTTAAAGGACATCCATAAATTGTGTTCATGGTAATTTCATAATTTTCCTGAGGTTTTCACCCCTCCCTGCCCCTTCCAACTTTATTAAAATAGTCATATTCTTTTGCTTCCCTGCTGTGATATTACTTATAATGGCATTTTAAATTGATTTAAGTTCATTTCTACGTTTTATGTTTAGTTGTTTCGTTATTCTAGATTATTATACTAGCTGTACCAGCGTGGTTTCACTCGCTTTATACAATTATCCTTCATTATCTCAAGTTCTATGCAACATATAGAAACTAGGAATGTAATTTTCCAAATGTAAAGATGTTTAGGGCAGCACGATTCCACATAAAAATTTATGGGCACAGTTTTTTATTACCTTATTGTAAATAGATATCACCATGCTTATGAGTCCACTTCATCAACCCAGAAAAGTCATGTCACACTTTATGACGTAATAATTTATGCATTGCCCATAGCCTTCAGTTTCAAAAAGTGAAAGTTAGAAATTAGTAACATATTCTTTTAATGCAGTATGCTCATTGAAAAGCTTTTCTAGGACAGGTGATGTCATGGATTCATATTTTTTTTGCTATTTAAGTGTCCTTTTCGTTTCTCTACTACATTTATTACCACTTTATAACTTAAAAATAATATGGTCTTTGGTATTTTCGGCCATTTAGGGAGCTTCAGATATGTGCATTGTCCTGAATATTGTAGCAGGCTTTGATCATATTATTGTAGCACATCACAGCGATGACAACCCAAAACAAACACAACATTCAGTTAAAACCAATACCCGAGGCCGAACTCGGAGTGGCGATACTTTTTGGATGAACATATTTTAAGTTGAGATTACTCCATTGATGTGGTACGATACATTGTCTTATATGGTGCTAATGAGGATTGCAACGTCGTCAGCAAAGTGTCGCTCGAAAGCGGGTATGCTGTGTGGCGAGAACTTTAGCGGTACCTTGATACGACAGGGTTAAAGATCTCAGGTCACGTTAATAGCTGGGTGCTAGCATGTTGACATGCAGTCACCATTACTACGACCCAAGAGCGACCACTCTGTCGTGTAGCTGAGCAGCATAGTAAGTGTCAAACAGCCCAGCGTCCGAGAAGAAGTTAAGACGAAAATTTAGGTTCCACAGAATAGAACAGAAAGGAAAGTGATTTGAAGCACTGTTATCTCATCAAAATAAAACATGTCTTTGTCAACATTGGTGGCTACTTGCTTCACCCTGTCATTTAACAGCCTCTCATTGCGTCGCAGTATTTGCCATCTTGTCTCGCGCACTTTTTCTCTGACCTCCTTTTGTTTTGTGAGGAAATCAGATGAACTTCTCGTTATCCAGGTGCCGGTATGGTTAGGGTCAGCCACGCGTGTTCAAGGCTTTTGTAACCCATCAGTTCGAATCTTCTGAAGATGGGTTCCCATGGAGGGTGGTTTTATTGGCCACGCCACGTCAGCTGAACTGTACGGACCAGCACGCGCCACAGGCTAGACCTCACCACCTCCCCGCCACTTTGCCAAGTGTTGTTTCAGCTATCCGGGCGTTTGATGTTTACCGACTGGGTGACGGATAGAGGTGTGTCATCCCTGATAGCATAGGTGGGACCCTTCCCACGGCCCGCTCTTGGGAGCCGGATTGGCCCTGCCGGCAAATGTGCTGGTCGTGTCAAGCCAGCTTAAGGTGACATCTGGGAGATCCGTTCAGGCGCGCTCAGCCGTTATAATCGGATTACCAACTCAAGATCCGCGTCCGTCTCCACTGTACCTGTAACAGTTATCCAATACGTGAGCGAAAATATTTCCCCAATCCGTCGAAAACACAATTGTTTTGCGTGATATATATAAATAATCAAACAACCATCGCTATACGGATTAATTTATGCCTGAGATAAGCGGATTATTTCATCGATAAGATTTACCACAGTTTTGCCGCGGATTCCCGTGATCGGCAAGTAGAAATGTTGGAATGATTGTAGTTGCGGAACGTAGTTAATTCCTTCCTCAACCCAGTCATGATAATTAATCATAAATATTGATTTTGCGCCGAAAAATAATCCTTATAAATCGATACGCATCCATGCATGGTTCGTTTAATCACTCAGGCACTGTGATTCGAAAATTTGTGATACTTAATCGTAGAGAAAGTCATCTTAACATCGCAGCAGTGTCTGATGAAAGAGCTGGCCACTTCAATGCAATTTAAATGCAATAAAGATATTTGTTTTCATCTTCACTGAATAGAATTTCGTTATACCTGGTTTAGATTTCTCGTGTATTTTCTTATATTTCACCTAGAGACGAAACGAGTCTAACGCGTTCCCTTATCTGGAAAGGTCTGTGTTTACTAAGCGTATCTGCACGCTCACTGCTATTGAGTACCCGTAAAGAACCCATTCAAGGACGGTAAGATGCCCCTGGTAGACCTTAAACACCTACCGCCAACGGTCAGTTTTAGCGCCCGATCGTAAAAATGCGGTAAGGGCTGAAATAAAGAATCCCACTGCACTATCCGGCGGCATTGATTGGGCTATAGTGATGTCCGATCGGTATCGATTCAACAGCCGAAAAACATTTCAGTATGCTTGCGCCATTTCCTTCTGTAGATCCTACGACTTTAGTGGCGATGGTTTCGGCGATAACATCAGTCGTAACCACTCAGCTGTCAGTTTTAAAGCACTTCCGTACTGCGTCGTGGAGGTGCAAATAACGAGTAGTGCTGTCCATAATGTGGTTTTATGTGGTAACGCGCAGTCAGCCAGGTATATGGTTGAATGGTCCCAAAATTCTCTTTCATCAACTACGTATTTTACAAACAAATAAAATAAACAAAACAAAAAATTGTATGTTGTGGATCATTTTTCTTAATTGCTGATAATATTGATAAATAAATAAAAACACACTAGAATGTAACATAATCGTCTATGTAGCAACCAAAAATGGACACAAGGAAAGCAGGGTACACCAACTAAACAACAAAATTATAAGACAAATAAATAAAACTTCACAAAATATAACACCATAATCACAAATTACATTCAACCACAGTCGATCAACACCAGATAACACACCACAAGAACATAGAAAGAAATGGTACGTGATGATATACGTCAATAAAGACACATACAAAATTGCAAATATACTTAAAAAAAAAAAAAAAAAAAAAAAAAAAAAAAAAAAAAAAAACAGGGATTAAAAATAGCATTCAGGACAGACAACAAAACACAGAAAAACATTAAAATTAGCATACAAACAAATAAATGGCATAACTCATGAACATGCAATGAATGTCAAGCTCAGTACATAGGACAAACATGTAGAAAATTCGAAACCAGATAGAAGGAACACATGAGAGCTCTAAAATATAGTAACCATCCAACATTTGCAGAACACTTACAGGAACACAACCACCACCCAACAAATATTGACACAGACATGCAAATACTCACCATTAACAACAACAAACCACAAATACTAACATTCCAAGAGAACTAGGAAAGCAAATAATAAACAAACACACAAACCTAACACACCCAACACAATACACAGCATTAAAACTAAAATAAAGACATCGACACAGGCAAAACAACATTAAACAAGGACACACAAAACCATAAAATACTGATGACAGAATGAAACACAAAGTCGACAGTAAACAAAACGGATCGGCCATTCGTAAGAAACATACTATTACTATTACTATTATTATTACTCCGCGATTCACTAAAAGTGTGTGGCGGAGGGTGCATTGCACCTATCGAAAGGGGTTATGGTTTGGAAGGGTTATAAGGGATATGGCAGGAGGCGCCCATGGGCTATTGTGAGGAACCATCCCCGCATTCGCGTGGAGTGATCTGGGAAAACCATGGAAAACCCAGATCAGGATGGCTGGAGTGCTTTATCGAAAGCTACTCCTGTCGGATTTTAAGTTTACTCGCCCGGTAAATCCTTTCTATTCCATTCCCTAATCGCTCGTGGGAAAAATGAGTACAGAAATGAATCGGTTCTGGCCCTGATTTCTCTTATCTTATTTTCACGGTCATTTCGAGATATGAATGTTGCTGGTAGCAATATTTGCTGACTGTCATTCCGAAATACATCTGTCGTGAATTTTTCAATTAGCTTTCGTCGAGAGCAACGCCTTCGGTGTTCCAGGTCTTCCCAACCTAACTCCTTCAACATCGCACTTACACTTTCCCTCCAACTATATATACCTGTCACGAATCGGGCGGCTCTTCTTTGGACCTTCTCTAAAGCCTCCATTAACCCCTTTTGATGGGGACCCCATACAGAACAACAATACTCTAAGTGAGGACGTACTAGTGACTTGTATACAATCCATTTAACTTCCTGAGTGCATTGATTTAAATTACGACCTAGAAATCGGAGCATGCGATTTGCTTTTCCCATTACATTCTCGATATGCTCATTCCACGACAAATTATTACGAATTGTTACCCCTAGGTATTTAGCGGAATCTACCGTTCTAAGGACAGTGCCATTAATTGTATATTCATAGTTAAATGGTGTCACCTTTTTACTTACACGCATGACTTGGCACTTTTTAGCGTTTAACTCCAACATGCCAATCTTTACACCACGCAATTATTTTCATAATATCGTCTTGTAACAAAGCGCAGTCGTCCTGGGTTTTGATTTCGCGATAAATAATAGCATCATCGGCAAATAATCTTTTCATCCCCCCTATTATGTCGCATAGATCATTGATGTATATGAGAAACAACAGTGGCCCTAACACGCTTCCCTGGGGAACTCCAGACCCCACTTCAGTAAGTGATGAACGCTCACCGTCGAGAACTACGCACTGTGTTCTGTCCTTCAGGAAGTCTGCAACCCAGTCGCATATTTGTCTAGATATGCCGTAACCGCGAAGTTTCCTAAGTAACCTAGTGTGAGGCACAGTGTCGAAAGCTTTTTTAAAGTCTAATAGAACCAAATCAACCTGGGATTGCTCATCTATAATTCGGCACAAGTCGTGAATTAGAAGTGCAAGTTGTGTTTCGCAGCATCGGCCTTTTCTGAATCCATGTTGATTTGGATTTAAAAGCTCACCTTCATCAAGAACCGCATGACATTTGAATAGATGATATGTTCTAAAATCCTGCAAAATATTGAAGTTAACGAGATCGGCCTATAATTCTGAGGATCATTAACATTCCCATTTTTAAACACTGGAGTTACGATAGCTGTCTTCCATTCGGCTGGTATTTTTCCTTGATCCAGAGAGACGGTATACAATTTCATCAAATACGGTGCAATTTCCTTTGCGTATCTTGAGTAGAATCTTGTAGGAATACCGTCTGGTCCGGGAGCCTTATTGGTTTTTACATTCATAAGCAGTTTAGTTATTCCCTCGACATCAAGAGCGAGATCATTCATAATTTTGTCGGTACGATTATTAAATATCGGTATCTCCTCTGAGTTTTCTATCGTGAAAGCCTTTTTAAATATATCATTCAAAATTTCTGCTTTCTCTACGCTTGTTTCTGATAATTCACCATTTTCTTTAATCAGCGACGGCATAACCTTACGAGAGCCTCTTATTAATTTGATATATGACCAGAACTTTTTTGGATTAGTAATGAGATCTTCGGATAAATTCCTAGCTTGGAATTCTTTAAACGCATCGCGCATTGCCCTACGCACTTCCGCGCGCAACTGGACTAATTTAGCACGATTAGATGAGTCCCCCGATTTTTTCACCGCGGCATGTAAACGCCTTTGCCTCCTGAGCAAACGTTTCACTTCCCTATTGAACCAAGGGAAGTTATTACTGACCTTAATACACTTCTTAGGAACAAACTGGTTTAAACCGGTCCATATTAGTTCTTTTAAATTAAACCAAAGTTCCTCAACATTTGTATTTAGCATGTACGTTTCAAAATTCTTCGCAAAGTGATCAACCATACCCGCATCGTTTGCCTTATCGAAGCAAAACACGAGTTTCTCTTTGTCATGCTTCAGACTCAGACTAGAGTTTAACGTTACCACAACCGCCCTTGTGATCACTTATACCGTCTTCTATACAAACTTTATCTACAATATCAGGATTGCTAATTAGAAAAAGATCCAGAATGGACGAGGAATCTTTGTCGCACCGTGTTGGCTCTTCGACCATCTGTTCAAGAGATCTTTCTGCAAATGATTCTAGGAACGTTTCGGTTACTAACCTATCTCTTCCACCCAACCTGAACGTGTATGTGTCCCACCTAACCGACGGTAGGTTAAAGTCACCACCCACGATAAATATATGTCCTTGAAATTTTTGGTAAATGTTATTAAGCGACTCTCTGAAGTATTCCGCGTTAGCCAAATCAGAATCCGGAGGTCGATAAAATGACCCGAGTATGAACTTTAAATTTTTGCCAATTTTTACCTTGACCTATATTAACTCGCAAAAATTTTCCGTTTCAGTTACGACAGAGCAATTAACGGTTTTACTTACGGCCACGAACACACCCCCGCCCATTGAGACAGTTCTGTCCTTCCGAAAAACATTGAAATGAGGGCCAAATACTTCGCTAGATTCAACTTCAGGCGTCAACCAGCTCTCGGTTCCTAGTATTATATCGACATCATTAGTCGCAACTGAGGCGTGAAAATCCGCTACTTTCCCTCTAATACTCCGACAATTTAGTACCATTATCCTTAGCTGCTTCGTACTGTTATTTGTGTCTAAAATAGCATTTTTCATACTCGCACTCTGACGGTAAACGGGTGAAGTAATTGGAGCTGTAATATTAAAATTATTCGCGCCATCACTACCGGGACCAGCTTCTATGTAATCAGCACATCCTCTTCGGTGAAATGAAGGATCCTCGGGCCTCACGCTGTTCCTAAAAAATAATTCATATGAAGGCGGTTCCAAATTTTAGCAGCCACCATGGACGCCATTCTAGGTGTGTAGTGGACGCCCGACCTGTCAAATGCATCCCAGCTGGCAGCTATCATCGGACGAAGGTCGACGAAGCCCCAGTTGTTTTTGCGACACAGCTCCTGCAAATTACTATTTAAATTAAAGATCTTCCACCACACAGCCTCCCCACAATCGACACGCGGCACCACACTGCAAATTGAGAACTGTAATGAAACTGAATTTTCCCGGGCGGCTTCATACGCCTTTCGGCCCAACTTGTCCATGGATTTAACTATATCTGGAACAGAAACACGACACAGTACAGTGCAGTGCAGTGCAATGTTGTAATAATCACTAGTGTAATAACGATCCGGTAAACGAATCACTTCTCACAAAGAAAGCAAAAATCACTGCTGCTGAGAGTGGAGCATAAATAAATAGACCAAAAAACGTAAGTAGATCATATTTTTTTATAATAAGTCAACTGTTCAAAACACAACATAACCAATTAGTAACATTTTTACGTAATTACCAGGAGAACCAGCTGAAGATGCTTCTACAAAAGAAGTGAAACTCGTACAATGAATGGTCACACATTCAATTGCTTTGGCGTTATTTATTTATCAAAACAGAAAATACTTTTATCGTCCACAGTACAATTTACATGTTATGCATACATATGACAACACTTAACTACTACCACTAGAATAGACTCAGAAATTTGTCACTGAAGATTCACTTCCTTAAGAGTTCAAGCATTTACCGGATGAACCATGATTTGAGTGGAAATATTCAATTCCTTTAGGAGGAAGCCCAGTAACGAATTTTATTCTTTGTAAGTGTTATAATGCACTGGTATTAAATTATTATTTACTTGACAACAGCGGCAGAGGTTATGACGGCCGAAGCGTTGTGTTTTATCGATGGAATCACTCGGCAATTTACCCTAGAGGATTTTATTTCTATTCAACGCATAGAAAACCTCCAGGCTGGATTATGCCCATCAAGAAAAACTTTTTAGTAGCTGGAGATAGTAAAAATTGCTGGATTCAGAGAGTATATATCAATGAACGTCTAAGAAGCAATGTAAACTTTGGTTCTTAAAAGACCGAAAATACCAAAATCGTAGCGAAGTGGACTGCAAGTTACAATATGTCGTAAGAAATACATTTAAAGAAATAATTGGTTGTTATCATTTCTAAAATACATCGGTATATAATAGATATGTTTTATTTAGGTATCTTTGAGAGGATTTTGTGAGGCAAGAAAAAGTATATGAGAAAACTAAAAAAAAAAAAAAAATATGATTCTAGTAGTAAGAGACTTAAAGTTAATAACATTTCGCAAATATTTGGTTGATACAATCGTGTTACACATGCTAAATACAGTGCTAGGCACATAAATTCCTGCACAGTTGTTAAAAACTACATAAGAAAAATAAATCCGTAGGTTGTTTAAATTAATTTCAAAAATTTAGGAGACTGGAGGGATTTCAACGGATTTTGAACAAAGTTATCAAGCACAAGCTCATAAATATCAAAATCACACAATACTTCTAATATAATTTTATTTCGTAGGTAAGGGAAGGTCAGAAGAGATTGGAATAAATTACCAAGATAAATGATGAATAATTTACCAAAAACACTAAAAGAATCTTAATTTGAAATTGGCAAAACAAAAATAGTTGAGAAAAAGAAAGGCGAAAAATTGCCCTCCATCGAAATTAAATTAAATTGATTATGTTAATCAATTCATTTTGCTTCAGAAGTACTGACTAAGATAATATACAAAAAAATGAAAAGGCGCCTGGAGGAGGATTTAGTGAGGATTATGTTCGTTTAGGAGAATTCTTGGTTCAAGAGAAGAAATTCGGAATGAAAGATTAATACTTAAATAAGCTAAATAGTAGAATAATTTATAATTATATAAGAATCTGGTTGTTTTAATGAATATAAAGAATCATAACAGTAAAGCATCATTTAAAGAGGTTGTCAGACAATGTTTTAACCTTATCTACCAATATCCAACACGTGTGCTGTAGAGAAACAATGAAGGAAGAAAAATTCTAATATGGCGTAAGTGTTCAAGGTAAAATATTATTATCCTGCGATTTACTGACGACATTATCCTGTCGCAGGCAACAGTGAAGTTATTGGGAAATTACTGAACGGTATCAACAAAGTACTCAGAAAAAAGTTTGGTTTAAATATAAACCAAGACAATGCTAAAGACATTAAATGACTCATATAAGATAACAGCATACAGCAGCCTGTTATTTAAACTGAATCTTGATCATTTTTAGGGTGCCCATTGGATTGATCTACATGTTGCTTTTGGACATAATTCGAATGGATTTTAGTGAAAGGAATTTTACTAATGGTAGACTTTTTAGAAACATAAATTTATTTAAAGGAAATGAAAAAAAAAATCTTCGAAAATGTTATCCCGAGATATTTTAGAAACTGTTCTTCAAGAATGAATCTGTACGTGGTAAACAAATGCATTAATGCAGAATTATATGAACAGTTTCCAGTATAATAGCATTGCGGAAAATAGTAACTATTCTGATTTGTTTTTAACATTAGTCAATTTGCAAAAAAATAATTGTCATAATAACAAACATTCCCATCCTTTAATAAGAAGAGAGTCACATATTTGCTACATGTAATAAAAGTGGAAATGTGTATGAATGGCATATTTACTTGAATATACTAAAGAAAATTAATGCAGTTAACTTAAGAAGAAATAAACGGTCGTAAGCCGTAATACAATACTCTGTTTTCTTTTGTACTTGTAGGTGTAACTCTTGCCCAATATGTTAAAATTGGAAACTGAAATGAAACATTACAATGTTCCCGACTTGACATTGGCCGTGTCAACACAGTTCAGTCTGTTTAATAACAGCGCTAACCAGAGCATACAGCCGTAACGAAGCGGCCCTGTTAAGCCACATAATCCGATTTACTTCGTGCATATATTACTCAGAACACGACCAGATTTTTCTCGGTCCAGATGTATAATTTTCTCCAAGAATAACCAGCAGTATGATCTATAGAAGCCTCAGCAACCTGGTCGCAAATAGTGCCATTTTTATGAAGTTTTCCAATTCAGTTTTAAGATTCAGATTTAGGACCTACGATTAAACTATTTATACAAAGGATTCCATATGATAGTAAAGTCGATATCTAATATCTTTTTCGATTAGCAATTCATACAGGATACTGCTGATTGTAACCGCCATACTAATCCTTTCTTAAAACGATATTCATGAAGTTATTTCTACAGCGAAACTCAAACAGAGCTTACCCAATATCTAAATGGTAATTTCCACTTAAGGGAGGTAGCTCTCGGTCAACATAGACATCGATTTTGTTCAATTACGGTGTATTTGGCTTCAATTAAGGTTAGTGGTCAAAAAATTGGTACATTTATAGATAAGAGAACCGGACTTAGCCATCCCAAACTTAGATAGGGCGCTTTGGGTTATTAATAAATTACGTCAAACCTCAGTTTTGAAGTTTGAAATAGGGTATGGATTAAATGTATAAAATACAAAAAGGAAAGGAAATTACCTGTTGGAAGTGTTAGATGGAACTGTTTTATGCTGTAGCCACCACAAAAAAGGAATGAAACTACATAACAAAGACGAAATATTTCATGCGTATATCAAAGATTACAAGTTTCACTCAGATTCGACAAGTCATACATTAATACTCAAACGTTACTTTTTGTTAGTTAACGGAGTCAATTAATATTTCTTTAATTAAGGAGACATTCACCTCAGTATGTACTGAAGACATTGACAAGATAGTTCTGTATGTGCCACACATAAAAATACTATTAACTAACACAATCATCAATTCAAGTATTTATCAATTCTTTGCAACTCTCCAATGAACCTTATAGCAACTATTATAATATTTTTCAATAGGACTGTTAGATCATTATAGAAAGCAGGTAACCAATTACTTGGTTTACATTGGACTATTACTGGCAAGTGGCAACAAGTAATAAGAAATTGATTTTATTTTTAACATATATACATATATTCTTAGTAACACGTGCATAAATTTCGCGAATGAAATACGATGACTGTAGTGAGGTTGGTAGTTTGTTATTGGTCGAAAAAGAATCCACTCATTTGCAGAAATTGTTTATTTGTGAGCTGAAATAGGCTCGTAGCAGAACACTTGCAACGTATTTCGAAACAATTAGAAACGATGAAATGTTTTTCATAGAGAAAGAAAAATATCGGAGAAGTACCTTACGCCAGAAAACACACACAGTTAATCAGTATCTCAGTGGTATGTGATACTGCTGTCTAGTGGTATGCGATCTCTCCTTATAAACGCTGCTTGATACTGAATTTTCGAATACCCGTGATCTCGATTTTTCATAATTTTACTATTTAGGAGTTTGTCAGATTCTTGATGATTTAATTAATGTGATAATTAAGTAGTCCACAATGTATTTCAGTTTAGACGAGTTCTTATTCTCAAACCCGATGTCAACGATACAGCTTACATGCATTCATACAATCCAGAGATGATTGCATGCAATACGCAGTCCTTGGAAGTCGCAAATTGAATCTGTATAAACTACTACTGTCATTCTGCTGATTTCTTTATATAGGCTCAATCGAAAATTCTAGAACACTTCAAAAGCATCCGCCAGGTATTTCTCGAACATTAAAAATTACTTAAACAATTGAAACATATTAAAAACAATCAGAATTAATGCTTAATCATTTACAATCGTTACAAATTGGTCAGAAATGGAAATTAAAGATACTTAAACACAAAATTATTCACAGAAATCATTTTAAACTGTAGTAAATTGTCCTTTAGACATCGTAACTTGCCTTAATACTTGGAATTACAAGCATTTAAGCAATTCTCTTGCACAATTCTGTTCTTATACATATTAAATGGTATTTACAAAATTTATTTTCATAAATCAAAGTCTATTTTAATTGAGTTACAGGAATTTGCAAAACAAACATACAAGATCATATTCAAGCAAACTTTACCTAACTACAAATACTTCATAAAATACAATTCTATTTAAAGTTCAGGTATGAGGGCGGTTAGAAGTTGAATTTCGAATAAATTCTTTCTAAATTAATGATGTTACCAATGCGGAGATGTTAATCTTTATAATGATAAGTCATTTATGAATTTTGGTTAAGTAATAATAGAGAAAGATGGCTCGACACAAAAAAACACCTTTTGGAAAAAATATATACGATATAAAGTAAAAATTATGCAACAGGGATACATGATTATATGCGTACACTGATAATTACATTTTTATTCAATTTAGTCCATCAAAGAATACAAGACACCTTCATATCAAATCAAAATTTTAGTTTCGTGAGCGTAAAATGAGACATGCGTTTATTTTTGTCCGATGTGTTCGTAGTGTGTCCACAGAATCGTGGTCACTTCTTTTTTCAGTTATCACAGTATTTTATCATGAGATGAATGTAGTAAATCCTACCAACAAATATTTTCCATTTCGCCGATTAACGTGTTGGAGCTGCCTTTTTTTTACGAATGAAATTCGCGCTGTTACTTTTTCACGCGGTGTTGCTCGTGCGGCGGGTTGCGTGGCGGCGCCCGCATGGAGTATGGCTGCGCTGTACTCAGGCAGCGACCGACTCTTTATGTATTCAGGCGCGATGCACGACCGCCTGCCTCGCCTCGCCTCGCCTGACAGCCGTGAATAATTAGCAGCACTGCTGAAAATTTCAGGGCGCCTTGTTAGCGATTCACACACGGATCCCTGACACACTGCACCACAGTGCAGCGGGTCGTTTGTCGAACGACTGCTATAAACTCGAAACGTGTCACACACAACACAAAACACTTGCCACTTGCTGCCGTTTATTACACTTCAGTTGGGTGTCGTGTTTCACAAACGTCATGTATTAGTTTTAGCTTCGAAATTACCACAGACAGCAATTCCAATGGAGATTCAGGGATCAAACCCGCAGTCAACTAAAATTTCCTGATAGCCACTTAAATCGCAGCTCGATGTATCTGAAAGAACTCTTACAACCCATTTTCAATAGTGAGGAAACTTATTTCAAGAAAATCTGTGAACTTATTATCCTTCTAAGCGCGTAATTTATTTATATGGTGATTAAAGCTGCGGAAGTCTACAGTACACGGGAGAAAAACGCGCCACGAGTATGGGTAGTTTTAATTGGATTTTGCTGCACTGTTGTGTTGTACAAAACTCGTTTTAACATCATTTAAATTTTAAACACCAATGAATTAAAAATACTTAGAGAAAAAATATATTTGTATATCCATTTACAATTTTTGTTAATAAACTGTATGTTTTGTGCACCAAAAAGTTGTTTGTAAGTTATTTCAAACGATCATTTCGGGTTTTGTTGTTTTTCATATTTTCATACACTGCCCCAGTTTACATATATCTTTTGTCCCTATAGTTTTTAAATAATACAAATGCTGTGTGCAGGATTTTAAGGGACTGTTAGCTATCGTCGAATTTTTCTTCATCTTCTTATTTATTTATTTTTTTCCCATCTAAGATCCCACCGAAACTTCGTGACTAAACGAAGTCTACTCAGGTGCAAAGTCAGTTCAATCCTTCAGGAAAGAAGCCCTGACTTAAGTTAGCTAAATTTTTGCGGTGTTTTAATGTTATTGGTTAAAAATAAAGAAAAAAATATGATTTGCTTGATATTTGTTCCTACCTGTTTTACAAAAGCTTCACGTATTTTTTGTTGTTTTATTCACCAGACTAATGATAAGTTATTTGGGAGACATTTGGAAGGCTATGCGTGAGTAATTTTGCAATTAAAACGGAAAATGATATTTTTACACTATGTAAATATAATTGTTGGAACTGCATGTCGTAAAATTTTATTACTGGATTATTAAAGCCGTACGAAATATTTAAATAATTCTCTTTCACCTGTTCTCCGTTTAAATATTTTTAAATTAGTGCCGCAATACGTCTGCCGCAAATAATTTTGCGTAATTGCGTTTGGTATCAATCCCCCTGTTCCTTGGAATGTATATCTCTAATAATTTAAAAGAAACACTCCTCATTATTTATTACATATCATACATGCATGATAAACATCACAAAACAAATGCGCGTGGTTTCTGACGGATTAGAACCGGTGGCTCGAACATATCAGTAATTTAATAAGCGAACATGCCTATACGCTACTGGTAATGATGGAAACAATTTCTTAAACAGAAGCTCCAGGCTTTGAGTGGTGCTATGCTGCATGTCTCATAGACAACGCAAACTACCGGATATATGGAGGCATCTTATGTGTTGTACTTTCACAGTGTGATTAATTAAATTGTATTTTCGCGAGTTCCTTCATAATTAATAAAAAATTTCGTGAAATTAAAATAGGGAAATTCAGGAGTGGTACTAGGCACGAGCATCAACTTCGCTGGTGGCGAAGACCCCTAAAATATCTGCGTAGTTGAAGATACGCGGACCCCCAAAACCTGACTTCTGAGAATTTTAATCATAGTACAGAGAGATAAAAGTTGATTAACTACTAATTCGTACACTTTTTCATATGAATCAATATTGCTTTTATGGAAGGATACGTTTTAAACGATGTGTAATATGATTAGAAGTACTATTATGTATGAAATATTATTTAAATGCTTGTAATTATAAATTTAGTATAAGCCACGGTGTTTTGAGGACGGTTTACAGCTATTCGGAGTGGTTTATGTTACCTGTTTCATGTTTAAATTCATATAAATAGCTTTAATTTCCATTTCAAAGTGTTTCCTAAGGAAGGTGAGTGATTTTCGCCTACAAGGTGTAATTGTTTTCGTAAGATTATGATTGTCAGTGGGATTGTTAGCTCTTGAGAAACGGCTGGCGACACCCTTTATTGTCTTATCGGTGTTTCTCTGCAACTATTTAAAAATGCGGAGATGGAGAGTCGCAGGTGGTTTTGGTAATTGTTTTTGAGAAGTTGTCGGATTGTTTTTTTTTATTCGCTTGAATTTTGTAATGTGCTTCAGTATCTCTGGACGGAGTTGATGCCTATCCGTGTTTTGTTATGAAGATTTCGCCGAAATAAAAACAGCTATATGAAAAGTGTGTAATCGGCCTTGTTTGTTTTTTTTTTTTTTTTTTTTTTTTTTTTTTTTTAACTGCTTAATGTTTCTCAACAGCGAGGTCTTTAGAAACGGGAAAGGATGGGGGGCAACTAATGGGAAGGAATTCGGCAATGGCCTTTTGAAGGAAGCACCCCAGCATTTGCCTGGAGTGATTTGGGAAACCATGGAAAACCCGAATCTGGATGCCCAGACGGGGAATCGAAAAGCCGTCCTCCCGAATGCGAGGCCAGAACGCTAGCCGTTGCACCACCACGCTCGGTTCGGTCTTGTTATTTCACTGAGCTATTTAATCAGTTCAGAACCTGTGTCAATCATTATCTTTGGTGAAAGGTAAAATCACCTGGCGGCCGTGCTACAGTAACTAATTAATTAGGTGGCAATCAGTATTATCTGAATGGACCATCCAGCAAGTTCCTTGAGAATGTCGTCAGCTGAGAGTGGGCAAGTAAGCCAGCAGTAACGATCCGTAGACTCCGATAGAGTTCCTTGTTATGTAGTAACCTCAGCCAGGACTCGAGACTAACTCAAAAACTGCAAACCTGTTCGAGATGAGGGCCGGAACTTGGAAGTCGTTTGCATAGGAATTCACACGAGAAGTCTACCGAAATGGTTCTGCCAGAAGTTCCAACTCTCCCCACCGGAAAGACTTCTTCTCAAGTAATCCAACTAAATGTATTCTCCAACGACACTGTTTTCGCCTTGCAAGACATTTCTTCTTTTTCCATTGGTGGTGATATCATCCAGTCGGACATTTCTATGGCCAATCAAAATTTCACTGAATTTATTGCAATTCGCTCACTCGCGAAATTTCAAGTTGTAGATACACCTTCCGTTATGAGAAGATGGGTCATGTAATCTAATGTCCTTTTCTAACTGGTCGGTCGCAGTATGTCGTCGTTGAAGGAGAAAGTTCTTCTAGTCTAGATGTTACATCGGGGGTACCTCAAGGAAGTGTAATAGGACCACTTCTTTTCTTAATTTTTATAAACGATCTCGGAGGCAAAGTGAAAAGCCTTTTTAGATTGTTTGCTGATGATGCGGTTATTTATTGGGAAGTAAGGAATTGGGCCGATTGCTTAGAAATTCAGCGTGATCTGGATATTATTTTGGCATGGTGTGCTGAGTGGCAACTTACGCTAAATTGTAAAAAGTGCAAGACAATGAGCATAACTAACAAAAAGAATCAAATTGTTCAGAAATACGAGTTAAACAATTCAGTTATTGATATGGTCGATTCTATGAAATATTTGGGAGTAACAGTACAAAGGAACATGAAATGGGACTTACACATTAATTCGTTGGTAGGTAGAGCTAATTCTAGGCTGCGATTCATAGGTCGAATATTGAAAAATTGTAATGAACAAACAAAGGAGAAAGCGTACAAATCTCTTGTGCGTCCACATTCGGACTATTGTTGTGCCATTTGGGATCCGTTTCATAAGGGGTTGATCGAAAGTATAGAGAAAGTACAGAGAAGAGCCGCTCGATTCGTGACCGCTTGCTACAGTCCTTATGAAAGCGTCACAGAACTGATTAGTACACTAGGGTGGGAGTCTCTAGTAGATAGACGACTCACGTTTCGCTTAAACTTATTGGTAAACATGCGTACTCCCACTTTCACTCACAAGTGTAGTGAAATACTTCGTCCACCAACCTATTTGAGCCGGAATGACAGGATAGATAAGATTAGAGAAATAAGGTGCCGGACTGATTCTTATATGAATTCTTTTTTCACTCGTACCATTAGGGATTGGAATGCACAACAAAGAGATTAGATCTGGTGCTGAGCACCCTCTGCCACCCACAATTTTGTGAATTGCAGAGTATATATGTAGATGTAGATGTAGATGTAACCCCCTCGAACAATGATGTTACTCAGGATGCGTGTTTAGACCCCCCCGACTGGTATAATTTACTTTCTCGTCCAAACATCCTGGGACTATCTGCCCACTGACGATGATCGTTCTCCACCACACTCAAAAAATATCTGCACCCATGCCAGAAAAATACTGCAAGTACCCCGCATTCCAGGTAAAAAATAGTGAATAATCAATTTTAATTTTTGTATGACCGATCCATTACAAGACTGTGCTAGCAGATTTCGTAATGCCTCCATTTAAAGGCACTTTCATACTGTTTACCCTATGCACATGGCTAAGTGTTCACTTCAGCGAATCTTCGGCTATCCAGCTCCGTCACTTTGTGTAATGTTGGTGAGAACAAAGCACCCATTGTCTTCGGAGAGCCCTTATGTGGCCTTGGTGGGTGCAGCCGCCCTTTTCCCCAAACCTCAGCTTGATCGTTACCGCATCAGGAGAAATGACCCAAATGACCTTCAAGCATCGAAGGTAAAACCTCGTAGTTGTTGTAACTGCTGGTATCTGCATTATAATTATCTTCGACACTAATACTCTCTCATTCAATTGACTGAGTTAAATCGCTAATCTCATACAGCTGACCAGCGAAATGCAAGGGAAGCTCCGACTAGATTCTCTATTAAAAAAGGAGTCATTGAAGACGATTTTATTATAGACCATTCTCTGTGGAGAGACCAGGTCACCTGATTTCCAGGAACATCAAGCAGCAGTACTAGAACTTAGACCGGTGAAACCAACCCCGCGAAAAGATACTGACTTTGGTATTGAAATATTAATCTGTTAATAGCGAACTCTGGATCCTTCCACAAACTTTACCCATCATCTGCATGATAAATTTTATTTAACGCCAACATCTCAGATAGTAATCAAGGTAACGAAGTATACTAATGTTCAACAAATTATAATTTAATTATTAAGATAACAAATTCACATTTCGTATCCTTCAGGGGAAATACATCAATTTGTTCTCCCTTTTTTTGGCCGAAAGAGAAGTGCATGTTACAAATTTTTTATTGATAATCAATAGCTAAAAATCTTCTTATGCAAATTTTTTTTATACACGTAATTTTCTAGAGTGAGTTTGTAATGTACAGCCTCCGCTGAAATTGATTTTCGTAGTTTTCCGACATTTTTAAGTCATTTCAGCTGACGTCCCGCGATTGTGTGTGGCAGTGGAATTCTGCCGGCGTAGTGGACAACAGGGCTGCCGTCTTTGTTTTGTCTGCAGGTAGGCATAACGGGACCCGCGTGGCGGCATGAGGGTGGAGGCTGCAGGTCACTCGGGGTGGGAGCCCGACAAGATAGGGCACGAGAGGTGTCCGGAGAGTGGAGAAGAAAACATCAAGAGTTTTGTTACGGTGCAGAGAGCTGTCGCCATCTTCACCTACTACAAGAAAAACTGATAAGTGAAACCTTTTTCTCTACATCAGCTTGTTTATTCTTCCAGTTCACGCCCTACGCCAATTATCGAACTGATGGACTAAAAATCGAATCATTTGCTTTCCGTGCTGTTTTTATAATAATAATTGAAATTTTAAGGTTTAATTTTTCAATTGTACCATTAAACCCTGTGTCTGTTCTAGGGGATATATTTTGTATAAACTGATTTTTTTGTTCTGTATTAATGTTGTTTTCTTTTCTAATTAGAGTGGGTTAGGTAAATTTACACCTGTCCATGTGAAGTAAAATATCAAAAAATACATGTTTCTCAACATGAATCGTACATCTCATGCAAATAACGTGAATGTTTCTGATCAAAATGAGCCAAGACCTTTCAAGTTAATCATTGTATTTGGCATAAAATTGCAACGGTACAATTCGAGCGCCATTTAGTTGTAACCCCTTCAGCTGGGTTAATCTAAAATATTGTTTCAGTGTTACACAGATAATTACATACTTTTCGTATGTTACATTCAACTGCGTTCCGGTTTAACGATAATCTCTCGTCTACCAGCTGTATGGTTAACCGTTCGCATACCACGCTGTTGCGACAATCTAGGTTCTTTTGTTGACATACATTAACACTTGCTGTCGTGCATAATAACGATTTTTTTGTGGTTATGTTTGCCAGCTAACATCGGAACAAAGCTCAAAATGCGAATAACACTGATTATTATTATTATTATTATCGTATGCCAAGTACAACAAAAGACATGTACGATCAAATAACTATAGCTATAGATTCAAGTCATCTTCTGGCAGCTGGTCCAGCTTGATGCAGTGTGAGCAGGCTTTCAGATAGTTTTGTTGCTGGACAGTCCATCACAATGTGGTCAGCAGTTTGGGTACCCCATTTATGCGTTATTGCATTGCACACTCCGTGACCAATGAATTGGCTTTCGGAGGCGTAAGTAACTGCACACTTAGAGGTCTCTCGCATGCCCCCCACAATGATTAAAACTGTTTAGATTGTGAATTAATTTACTTCCTGGCCTTAAACCGGGGACAAGAAAATTACATATTGAAACCAACCGAGGTGGGTTAGCCGTAAAACTCTGGTCTCGCATTTGGGAGGAAGCGGATTCGAATCCCCGTCCGGGCATCCAGATTGGGTTTTATATGGTTTCCCCAAATCACTCCACATGAAATCCGGGATGTTTTATTCAAAAGGCCATGGCCGAATTACATCAAGATACTTGTCTTTCTCCGCTTCTAATGACCTCCACGTCGACAAGGCATAAAGTCATAAACAAAACAAAAATAATTATACAATGAGATAGTTTCTCTTCATATTTTGTAATCGTTACACGCATACTCCGAGTAACTAATGTAGCATTTCAGGTAGAGAGACGAGGCAATAATTCACAAGTTTAGCAGTAAAAAGAAAATTTATGTGGTTTTAGCGATCGTGTGACAAAGTTTTCGCCTCTATCATATGTTGACAGTTTAACGAGCAGTCTGGACCACGGAGCTTTCGTATCGTACTTTTTTAGACACAGAAAGAAAACTTCCAGACATCATCGGTATTTAAATCAAACGCCTAGAATTTTTACGATAAGTTCTTTGAGATGCTATTCCGACCAGCTTAACGTTTAACCGAATGTAATGAACACTGTGGGAAAGTATTTAGCTTAAAACTGTTCAAGGTTGTCAGTTAGTTTTTGCAATTTTACTTCTTGGTGGAAAATCATATTAATGAAGTCCTTTCGTGAAGGGACTTGAGATGTGCTAAGATGACTACAAACTGTTTACGAACTAGATCTGCCACCTCACCTACACCTTAGTTCATCTTTGGTTGTGTTGTGTAAAACAGGGGTTTAAGGAAAGCATTAGAAACTGCAAATAAAGCTTTCGTTCACGTATTAAAAATCTAGATTATTCATGTGCCTCTTATCCGTAAAGCAGAACTGTAAGAACTTCAGTAATAGACAAACCGTCTTAACAGGTTAAATTGAAAAGTTACACCAAAAATTAATCAAAAACATTCGTTGAGGCGATAAAGTGTTATTTATCACTTCAAGTAAGCCAGAATAAAATGTATGCACTGAATTTCATCATAAAATTCTGGATCCTTTACTTCGTTAAAGATCAGTCTGTATTAAAGTTTTTCTATACTCCATTTTGTTTCACCGGTTTAAGTCCAATATTATTATTGTAATGTGTTTATATATATATATGGTATATTGGCCATCATCCGCAATTGCTTGTTAAACAGTTGTAAATAAAAACACCGTCTGCTAGCAGCTGGTTTTTAATTTACGAGTTAGCTGTTTTAATTTACAATTTTTATTTTTATGTTTTGTAATACGTGTAATGATTCTTGAAAGTTAGAAAACTAAACATGACTGCCTTCAGATTTAAAAACACGTTTATAAGTAGCGAAAATATTATTTTTGATTCAGAACAGAACTGACTTCGGTCCACAACCCGAAGGTTTTTGGTTCCTACCGAAGATGGAATTCTGTAACAGTTAGAACGGTCATTTCTATTGCTCCGAGCCCTACAATTGAACACCGAGTACGAACCATGGAGTCCACATACACTAAACAAACTTCGTCAGAGGCAAATGTCGCGATAAAGATTATTAAAAATTAACTCTAATACGAATCGAACCGGAGGCATATAATCCTAATACCTAATCAGTTAGCTACCAAAGATATTAATTTCTGGATTATATATTGTTTTTCTTTTTTTTAAAAAAATCAGAGAAGTCTCTGTTTTTGTCTCCCAACTATGATACTGTCGTGGAAGCTGTGTTCAATTAATTAAACAACATACAGGAGCAAATAAACTGACGTAACAATCAAGTCGTTTGGGCAGATATGAATATAGTGGTATATACAATACTAAAACGCCAGGTTTATATTAAAAAAAAAAGACATGAAAACGAGGCAAAAAGGATTTTATCCGATATTTACTGTCACTAAGTTGCTAAAAGTTATCCCTTGCAAACATGTCAATGCGTTGTTATGTTGACCTGAGTGATGTGTACTTGGTGCGGTACGTATTAGGACAAGCTGTGCACGTTGGCAGTGCATACCAATGGTTATTGCCGTGACCATATCGTAAACAGGTGTTACCTCGGGTACGTGGTATATAGTAGGGATCTACAGTACAACGCGCCTAATGGATTCATACATAATTAGATCGTTTATGGGCTGTGACTGTCCAGAAACTATGACCATTAACATGATCAATCCGTTTAAATTCTTCATAGACCCTTCAGACGTTAATTTTCCAATGCGTTATACTCCTAAAATGCTAATCTCCTAATCTGTCCCTCCACAATTATCTTTTCTAGTAGAATCAAACAGCGTCATGTCAACTCCGTTTTAATTCTTTATTGTGGTATTACCAGCATCGGAAGTTTTCCCATTCTGTTTTTCACTGTGCATATTCTACAGGCAGAGAGATGTGAAGATAACATAAACTGTGTTTAGTAATCTGCATATTCTTATTGACTGGTGTTTCTGAACTGTATCGAAAACTCAATTACGTAGGACAGCATATTTACTTACAGCTGCATTGTTTATTGTCTGGTGTAAAATCTGTTTTACGGCTTTAATGAATAAAATGCCGTACCAATCAAAATTTTTGTATGCTATGTTTGCCCGCACATTACGAGTCAAAAGAAAGTGATGGTTTCTAAATAAATGCTTAAAAATTTTCTGCATTTCCTCTCACGCAGAATAACAGGTATGGGAACCCGGGGCAGAACGGGGTACAAAGTTGAAAGTATATTTTAAAAATACTAAACTGTTAACTAAGAGAGCTGCAATTTTTTCTATACACATTATAATGTATTAATTACAAAATTACAATAATATTGTGAGAAAACTAAAGAACAATATTTTTTTACAAAAACATAACTTTGTGTAATTTGTACCCGGGGCAGAACGGGATGGCAAGAACAAGTAATTATAAAAAGATATAAAACTAGGTTAAAATCAGAAAAACGGAAGTCTGCTTTGTATTTATTTAGTTTTAAGTGACTGTAAACTTTTAACTACAATTTTCATTGATTGTGTCCTTTTCTTAGACTATTCACAAAAGTGACAAATTAGGACAGACTCGTTGTTTTCGCTATTGCCACACAGAAACTGTGCGCCCATTTTTAGCAGATGTAACAAGTGATCCATCTTTCAAGTGACTTCGAATAAAATTCTCCGCAATATAGACAATCACAGTCAGAACAATCATTAGACTCACTCTCACTAATTTATTCTTTTTTCAATTTATCTTCAGGCACATTCCTTTATACTCTTTCTTAAATAGCTTTATCTTTTTCTTATTTTGCCCTTTTCTTATTCTTTCCCTTTTTTCCTTAATAGTGATGTCTATTTCGGCTATCCACCTCTTCAGATTCGTCCTTTTCGTGGTTTCCTTAACTTTTGAAATAGGCATCACAATTTCAGGTGAAACACAAATATTTCGTCCTATTAGTGCTGTATTTAACTTTTGGTTTAGGCATTAGAATATCAGATGAAACATAAAATGAAGAGTCTCTGTTGTCAGCTATCATGCAAGAGCACCCCAAGAGTGAGGCAGAATGGGGCAGTTCCCCATTCCGCCCCATGCATTCTTCCACAGGGACACGATTTAGGATATGGAGGTAAGGTCACTCGAGAAACATACATAAACTATCATTTAAATACATGAAACTAAAGAAAATTAAACGTACTTCAAGCATGTGCTAATTTTATTTGTAATGTAAAGAAGTATGTATAATTAACCTTGGTTACAAAAACATCAGAAGTTACAATTCAGGAGAAGAAAATCACACAACGAAAACCTCACAGACTAACGCTAGAGAAAACTAAACTAATATGGCTGCCGCAGTTGAGCCGCAATAGGTTGATCTGGTTCTACTTATTGTCGCTCGCTGGCAAAACTTCTTTGATATCACAAAACATTGAACTTCATTCCACCCCGGTACCCCGTTGTACCCCGGGATCCCCTATATAGTTACGTAAAAATGTTTGTTACGATTCGTGATTTGAAAATTGTGACCAATATTAAGTCTTACCCATTTCCGTTTTTATTAAACACCACTAAGTTAAAATATTACAACGCTATTTTTCTAAAATTGATTGTCTAAGAATCGTTCCGTTATAATTAATAATAACTGAACGTCAACGAATGTTTGTTCTAAAGGAAGGAGTTGCAGTGCCAGGTGAGAAAACAATAGAAACAAATAAGAAATATACTTTAACCTAAATCTTGTTTAAGTTTGTTTAAATTTAGATAAATTATTGCCAGATAAATAGTATCATCGTTGGTTTGATTCTGGTCTCCATTGATGTGCAAATCCTCAGCTTCACCACCAACAGACAAATAATCTGCTGTGATTACTTTATATTGAAAATTTTCACCAGCGAACTGTGCGGAGTTAACTTGTTTTTTAAATAATGATTTTTCTGCCGTAATCCATCCAGCAGCAGGTGCACAGTTCCCAATCAGCACAGGAGAAAAATATAAAATTGAACAAAGGAAGATTATTAAAAGGATCGAGAAAAATAATAAGAAAGGAGAGAAAGTTTCATATGAATGTTACCACGGTCATGGTGACCCACCCAAACGACTCCTCTGTTCGACCCTTTCCAGAAATGGATAAGCGAAAACACCCCAACTAAATTGTCCCCAGAATTTTCCATAGACCTAGTTCATCCGAAATGGAAAATTATTTCTTCTACGGTAATAATCTGGTAAAAATGCATCCTATTTGGCAACCAGACTAAGACCACTACATTAACGTTTAAACCAACTGTCTAGTTTTAAAACGGTCCTCTAAACGAATCCAATTCAATCAGAATTTTCACATAAATATTTCTTATCAATCACCACTAACAGAGCTTACTTGTTTATGGATACGCCAAGGACAACGTCGGTATAAATGAACTCTTTGCTACTAAATCAATCGAATGATTCTTAGAATTTTCCTAGTACTATTGTAAAGGTGCTTACAAAGCGTGGTGGGTAGTGCTATAACACTCTAGTCTCGCATTCAGGAGGGGACAGTTCCGACCATCGAGATTTCGGTTTTCCATTATTTCCAAAAATCATTCCAGGCGAATGGTGGGATAGTTGCTTCCAAAGGGCACCGAAAAATTCCTTCCAGTTTCTTTCCTCCCGTCATTTTCCGCTTATAATGACGTCGTCATCAAAGAGGTGTATCCCTAATCAAAAAGAAAGGTACGTACTAAAATTTTCGCCAGCTTTTAATGACAATGTTGAACTCTTTTGAAAGTTCTGATCAAATTGAATTTAACTCCGGTAGAATTAGTATTAAAAAAAGTTATAATAGTGTGCCAAATACCCGTACTAATAGTTATCAACCTTATATGCTAATAATATCTGAATTTTCTAGGTGTTATGATTTTCTGTACTCAGCGGAAGATATCAGTGACTGACGTAGCGCCAAATCAATCTCACTTTGACGGTGTTTAATTTTCAAAGAGTTTCCACGTATTAGGGAGAAAACCATTCACTAACTTTCCGTAACCGGCTTCATCAGGATTCAGAGTGTGCCTTAAAGGTTTAATCGTTGGCTTCCAGATGAGAAAGCCATCACGGAAGCTTCTAACTGGTTTTCAAACTCTGAATATTAATCAGCACATAGAACGAGCGAGGGATGGCAATCTGGTTCCGTGGAAATCTATGCCAGGGGCGTGCAACGACCCCCTTTGTTTCCTTAATGGAATCGACATTGATTTGGAGTAGGTTTCCTTAATAGAGTCTGCTTCGGCATTATTAAGAACTCATGCATGCAGATTATGTACTTACATTATGTCTATTCTAACGTCTTAAGACTTCCGTGTTTTCTCAAACGCAGATTTAAGGACATTATTTCTGTCTTTTGTAAGAATGTTTACAAAAGTTAAGACTATCATATTAAATTCTCATTGCTTCTGTAATTCCTTGTTAGAGCAATAATTTTATCAGGATTGTAATTTTCGATGTGTATGGGTAACAGGATTTGAATTTCAGGCATTCGCTGCAATTTTTTCACGCGAAAAAAATCTGGAGCAGTTGAATCTCACAGTTGGGGCAATAGAGGTACCAGATATCCATAGGAATTATTACGGATGATGATATTAACCTTCACCTCTGACAAATTTCTGCTTTCTGAATGTTAAGTACGTTAGGACGGCCCGTTATTCAAATTCCACGTTAAGCTTTAGGTCCCCTATACCCGGTAGGATAGCTGCGTTAGGTTATACGGGTACGACAGATGCGGAATGCGCAAGCTGTAAGATTTCATTCACTAGGTCACTAATATCGCGCGAAATTATTAGTAATGCTGTTTAAAATTACTTAGATTGACTGTTTCTCTTAGGGTTTTTGAATTGTTTATTGATATTTTAATAAACTCATCGATTGCTCAATAGGGGTCTCATGAACGGTGGGTGACAATTCCACATGTTTTAAGTTATCAGTAAATTGTTCACACAGTTAATGAGCAAAATATGACTTTGTATCGGCTTCCAAGTCATTGTTCGCGACACAGCGGACAAATTAGTCCTACCTCGATACATTTTGTAAGTGTTATTGGGATTCAAACAATAAAGAAAATGTGTTAATGAATTCCACACAATTTTATTTAGATTTGAGGCTACAGTTGTAGTTAATGTAATATTTAAATTTGGCTCATGGTATGAAATATTATGAAGTAATGTCAGAAAACAAAACCACCGTATCCGTGAGTAATTGCTTAAATGCGACGGTACAATAAAGCAGTAACAGAATATTTTAGAGGAAAAGTGTAAATCGGTATTTGTTGGTGTTTATTAATCGAATTTCAACTGCATTTCAACATCAATCCCTATCCTCCTTTCGACAGGCCACCCGAAGATATATAGAGTCCTAATAAACTTCTTACGCGATGCGCAAATTAACATCTAGACGAAACTAATATAAACAAATGGACAAATCATACCAAAACCTTATATTTAAAATGTCATTTGTATGATAAGTAATACGTAAAATTATATAAAATAGTTAATGTGTAAAATAAGAAATACGTTAAATATTAACGATATGTTAATGATATATAAATATGTAAATAATATGTAAATATGAAAAATATATGTAAACATGTAAATTATATGTAAACAATGTAAAATATGGAATATGTTAGATATGAAAGATATTTAAAAGCTAAAATTTTCCCGGTAACTGTAATACGTAAAATGTAGTAAGAGGGCTGGTGTAATTGTCTTGCAACCAAAAACAAATTAAAAAAAACGACATTTCAGAATGAAAAGAATTATCACAGAACATGGGAGAGGAATACAGATAACTTAAATAATATAAATATCCCATTAAAAAAATTGAACATTGATGCTGATAATCAAAAGTGTGTTTCTTAAAGTTGGTACCTGCTCAGGTAAATAGTCAAAACAACTGCGCAAAATTTTTTTGTGCCTAAAGTCTTTACCAATTTTTCACGACTACTTCAAGTCGCAATGCGTTTTTCCTGTTACAATTATATTATGAGAAGATTTCATATGATATCACGTCAAAGATTTAATTTACCATAGTGACCGTCGAGAGTTTCTTTGCTGCAATGTTTTGCGGCTCATTAAGTGGACAATCACTCATCATTGCCGGTTTTTATTTTTTTTTTTTTTAAGAAAAAAAGTTGGCTATACGTCATTACAAAAGGAAAACACCAAAGCTTGAAATCAAGTAAACCGCCGTGGTTCACAGCAATCAACCTTACACAACGTTCAGCCTCAACAAGCTGTGGGTAACTCAATGGGAGCAGTCATCAGTAAGTCAATGAACATCTAGTTGAAGACCCTTCAGCGCCGTTACAATGATTCCCCAAATGGCAATCGGACTCGAACAGGGTAAGTCAACTTATTGCACAAATGGGGCTGGGTCAGTTCTGCAAATTGTGACTATGGAGCCACCTATCGGTCAAACCACCACATATTTTCTGACTGTCTTCTTGGAGCCTTCAAAGGAACAATTGCGGACATACATGATGCGTCGATAAATGCAACTGAATGGAACAAAACACTACATCTAGAGAAATAATAGCGTACGATCTATTGTTGTTCACATTTCTCCGTATCTCTTGTATATTTTGTTAATCGTCATACAACAAATGAATAATTGTTTTACAGGACGCTGATTGATTTTTGAGTGTTGATTAGGAAATACAGTGTGCTGATAGTATAATAGTGCATTATGCCGAAAACATTCTGCACAACAATGACATCGAAGATTACTCGGCTACTCGTCGCTGAGATTATTGGAGCTGGGACAGCATGGGAAGGATAAGGAAATGCCATGGACTTTTTAAACGACCATCCTGAAATATAACTTCACATATTATACAATTTGATTTAATGAACTGGGATTCAGTAAAACATAATAAGAGTGTTGAGAAATATGACATCGTTTATCAGCACAAATTGACTAAGTCACTTTAATATTTACAATATTTTTGTAGCCAGCCGTTCGATTAACGATAGTATTCTACCAGTAGTAGGAGATGAACGTTTGTCACAGGAGTCCACCTGGTTAATGTCGGCCAACTCATGGGCGCTATCAGTGACGGAAGGGCTAAGTTTCAAAACGGTGGCACCCAGTAGCTTCCAGTCTGCCTGCGAAGGTAGCGCGGACCAAGTTATATTGCAGCCAATGGGTAAAGTCTTCTCTGCAGACATCTTTATCTGGAGGCAGTCTGGGCGGGCGAAGAAGTTTGTTTGTTGTCTTTCATCCACTCTCGCTCGAGCCCGTTTATCGATTCCCTGCGTCTGTTGCGTCGACCAATGCGTACCTCCAGTCTTCCTTCGAGTTCGAAAGGAAAGTTTTAGTGCTCACTAGAAACCTTCATCTTCTGATCGGTGTCCTGTAACGGAGAAAAGTCATTTTGTTCGTCGATCTGTATAGAAAGATACAAAACACATTAGATAGCAAACAACACATTAAAGGGTGAAAATACTTGCCTGACTGGCGCAGATGCTTTAGAATCCGATCTAAACTATTTTCTGAACCTCACTAAACGTATCCAAAACGCAGTCTGGACTTTGTTACTGACTTCCAGCCAAACCTTGAGGAGTGAGAAAGATTAAGAACGCCTGATTTTTTATTTATATATTTAATACGCTTGTTCAATAGATCCCTGCTGAGGAAGTATCTGTGAGATGTAAACTTGTCATATAGAGAGAGTATGAATAATGATCATAGCGGGAAAAAAATATTGTATGTTACAAACGCAAAAAGTAAACATTATTTTTACTACTGAATTTTTCATGTCTTTATTCTTTTGTACAAATTCTTGAATGGAGTAGAAGGAGTTTCCAATACGATAATTCCCAACATTTCCTTTAAATATGTCTTTATTACCTACAAAATGTATTATACTTTTAGGAAGTTTATTGAACACACATGTCCTAGAAAAATTATTCCTTCTTTGTACTAATAACAGTCATGTTTGTGTCTTGTACAAGTTATTTTTGTTTCTTGTGCTGAAACTGCGTCACTGTAAATAAGTTAAAATGTTCCATGACAAAGCACACATATATATATATATACAGACTGACAAGTCGCTGAAAGTATATTGAGATTAAAAAAAAAAGTTATTTTGGTTTTATCCTAACAGCACCCGAAACACTCTTTTCTGTGATTCGAAATCTTTTTCAATTTGTGAACGATTTCCCAAAAAAATTATGCCATATGACATGACTGAATGAAAATGAGATGAGTACCCCTTTTTCGTTAATTTCAGATATGCTGTTAAAGAAAGCGTTCTCATGCCACAGTTGATAGTGGCACTGCTTAACTTCTTGAGTAGTAATGTGATATTTTTTTTTTTTTTTTTTGTTTTTTTTTTTTTTTTTTTTTTTTATTTCCTGATTTTACATAGCCTACTACCTTGTTACCTAAAGTAGGCCCTTAGTTTCTACAGTTTTATTCTTAAAAACATTTACTTTATTTTCTTGTTAATAATATATCTGGATAATTATTTTTAAGGATTTAATGGATTTAAGTATTCTAATAGTAAATCTACTAATTATTCTAATAATTAATATACCACTTAATCAACCAACTAATCTACTAATTAATCTACAATCTTACTAATTCACACCAATATCAGCAATTGTCTTTGTATTTTCACACTCTAATTAATAAACTGTCTATTTGTATACGTTCTTCTTTTACCACTGCTGGCCTGCGTCGACATCTGGCCGCTAGCTGTCTCTGCTGATGCAGCGGGGCGACTGCTGACATGCTGACCACAAAGTGTCGTCAGCCAGCTTCACGTTCCAGGTAGTGGTCTCGTTCTTCTCCGGTTTGTCCCTGGAGCCACCTGCTCCCCCATCAGGAGTTCTCTCCTGGAATCAGAGCAGGCCACCCCCTGAGCCCTGGAGAAGGTGCCTCTGGCTTCCAGAGGCACTACGATGAATTGAGTCTTTGCCGTCCTTCCTGGTGCAGGCACCGCCTTAGTCATGGGCAGTGCTTGTAGTCAATTTGGGTTGTTCTTTACTCTTGAGTTTCTTCCTCTCCTGTCCTTCTTTCTGCTTCTGATGCCGGTTGCTCGCGGCGGTCCCCTACGCTCTGCCTGTTTCAATTCACACAAATCTCGCCTTCTCGCGCTGCGACGTCTAGATTATGCAGCTTCATCCATCAAGTGCCAGAGCTCGGTATCAAGCAGTATATCGTATATTCTTCTGTTCTGAAGTTGTATTTGGAGATATGCTCTTGATTCTTCAGTTTGTTTGCACTCCCAAACCACGTGCTCGGGAGTACTTACTTCACCACAGTCGCACCTGTTTGTTTCTTTGAGGCCTCTCTGTTCTAAGAAACTGTTTGTAAGGACCATGGCCAGATATGTAGTGTATGAGCCCTGGAGATGGTTGTAGGTGAGTCATGTCATTCTCTCTTTCACGCAGGAAGCATGTCGAAGGTCCTTCTGCCCGTGTTGCTGTTAGTCCATGTTTGCTGCCATTCATCCATCAGCGCATCCCAAATATCTTTTTTGGTTTCAACAGGCCTTCCAATTATTTCAGCAGCTTGGTCATACCTTCCTTTTTAATCCAGTATAGCGCTCCTCGCTTCCTTACTTCCAGGTCCAGGGGCCAGATACCGAGTATAACCGTTAGGGCATCTGTGGCCGTTGTTCTGTAGGCCCCAGTTAGTCGGAGCAGAATTCCTCGCTGCGTACGGCGAAGCAGCTCCTTTGGTTTGACCTTTCTTAGGTGCTTGGCCCACGTGCTTGCAGCGTATCCAGTAATGGAGGTCAGTATTGCATCGTGATATCTTCTTATGACGAGCGGAGGCAGATTAAACCGTCGTTCGCCAATGCTTATCAATTTGTGCATTACCAGTGCTGCTCTTCCACATACTTCCTCCATGTGAGACGCAAATTTCAGTTGTTCCTCCAGGTTTACACCAAGGTAGCGGACTACTGCTTTTCTCTTTATTGTTTTTCCCTGGATCCTAATTACCGGATTTCGTTTGAGTGTTCCTTTTAGGAGCATGTAGGTCGTCTTTTGTGGGGCTAGGTTTAACTTAACTGCTGCACACCACTTACTCAGGCAATCCAATACTGCTTTGCATTTTGTTTCGAGTTCCTGCCTGGTGTCCGCGTCTATCAGAAGTGCGAGATCATCGGCGAATGCCACCACACCCAGCAGTTCTGACATTTGTTGCAATATTTCCATGACCGGTTCCAAACCAATGTCCCAGAAAATTGGTCCACACACTGATCCCTGCGGGCAACCTTTCGTCAGTCTTTTCTCTATGTACTTGTTGGGGCACCGCAATTTGGCATATCTATTTCTACAATAATCTCTAAAACTGGTATAGGTTTTTTGGACAGTTGATGTTTCTTAAGCGTTCGAACAGCGCGGGCCACCAGAGATTGTCGAATGCGCCGGCGATATCCACAAATACTCCCATCACATAATTTTTGGAAGAGTTTTGAGCTATTTCCATTAAGCGGTTGATGGCGTCCTCTGTTGACTTGCCTGCTCTGAACCCATACTGATTTGGGTTCATCCCATGTTTTAATCTATGTTCCTTTAGTTTCTTGCAAAGTATCTTTTCTTGTACTTTCCCTAGAACATTGAGTAAGCAGATTGGACGATAGGATTTTGGAAGTTGTGGGTCTTTGCCTCCACCTTTCGCTATGATAATCACGTCACTCGTTTTCCATGCATTTGGTATTTTTCCCTGTACCAGGCATTCGTTAAAAAGTTTATTTAAGGTTGGAACCAGTTGGATGACCAGCTCCTGGAGGACCTCTGCTGGTATCCCATCAGGTCCAGGTGCTTTTCTTTTTGGAAGGGAAAATATTGCCTCTACTATCTCTTCATCTGATATGACGCATTTTTGATGTTCACTCTCGTAGGGATCCCACATTTTTTGACGCAGTTCACTTTGCCGATCTGTCTCGTTTTCTGTATTGTCATCTGGAAGTAGCACGGCAAGTAACTCCCGTGCAGTTTCCATCCAGTTGGTGGTCATAGATCCATCCAGTTTTCTTACAGTAGACAAGGTTGTAGGTGGCCTAATTTTGCCAGCGGCAATCTTGTAGGGGATGCCCCATGGGCCTGATCTCATATTTTGTCTGACGAAGGCTTCCCAGCTTTTTTGTTTTGTCTTCAGCAACAGATCCTTGAACTCTTGCTTTTTGTTCCTATATCTATCTAGAAGAGTCTGTCTCTCTTCTGTAATGAGGCAACGTTGATATGCTTTTCTTGCCTTCCTCATTGTGATTCGTAGTTTCTGCAATCTTTCTGTCCATGGTTTGTCTTTTACTCCCGTTGTTTTCTTTAGTGGAATTGCAGTTCTCATTGCGTCCTGGATTGCTCGAATTGTTTCTTCCGCAGCCTTGTCCACATCAAAATCTTTATCTTCGACTTGGGGGGAATAAAGCAACTCCTCAACCTTGGCCAGTTGGCTTTGCTGATGTCATATAGCCGTTGAATATTGGTACAGGCGCCTTCGCGCGCACCGTCTCGCAGTCTTCCCAGTTCGAACATAATTAGATTGTGATCACTGGTGGTTTGGTTCTCAATCACCTTCCACCCGCTTACTAGGTTTCCTGCTCTTCGATTTGCTAAAGTTATATCTATGTTCGATTTGGCACCTGCTCGGTCACTGAACGTGTATGGATTGTTTGGCTCGTTTTTGACATACAGCTGTAATTCTCCAATCAGCTCGAGTAACTTTTCTCCTCGTGCGTCTGTACGACCGCTGTGCCAGAGTGCAGATTTGGCATTTGCATCGGCAACTATCACCGTAGGGCTGTCGCCTATGGCTGTACATATTTCCCTAATCTTGCAAAGATAGGGATCAATATCGTCTCTGTATTGGAAGTACATGTTAACGAGGACTACGTTTCCCCATTGCGTACCTAACTCCACACACACCGTATGTTCATCGCAGAATTGTGTTATTTTTGTGACTGTGATTTGCTTATTGAAGACTATGATGGCACTCATTGGTTTTTTCCCTGTCGAGATTATCTGAGACGTCACTGGCATGTGTGAGATTTTCCCTTCCCTGGAATGGGGCTCTTGAAGACAGAGGATATCTATTTGCATTTCCTCAGCCAGTTTACTCACTTCATGCAAAACCAGACTGGTTCTCCTGCAGTTTAACTGTGCGATCTTAATTCTCTCTGCACCCCTACTCATGGATGCCGAGTATGGATATTGCACTGTGGCCACGGCTGTCTCGAGTCAAGCATTATTCTTCCATGAGTCATCACAAAATGACGATAAATTTGATCTGGATCAAAGATTTCGTTCCGTCTGTCAAATACTTGCTTGACTATAGTGAGTAACTGGGCTGAATTAGTAGGTATATTGTTTATCTTAAGTTGAATACGATCAATTGCCTCTGGTTGCGGAAATGTGATGTTTTTGCCATTTGGATGTGCTATTCTGGTTAGGTGGCGTAACGCCATAGTGAGATTTTGTGTTTCCTCTAGTCTAGCAAGCTGCAGATTGTTTTCAAACTTTTGGTAGATATGGTCTGGAGCTATAGCAGCGTGTCTTGGTTTTTCGTTCGCTCGGTTTTTTGGAGGCGCCACTAATTTTGCAGTAGTTGGATGTCATTGGAACTGGTCCTACCCACCCAAGTCCAGCTCGTTTTGGTTGAGGTCTAGGAGAAATATCACAGATGGTAGAAGTAATCTCTGAGTGTTGGAGGATAGATTCATCTGTCTGCGTGCTTACGCTGTTTGCTGTTTCCTTCCCTTCTTGCAATATTTTCTCCCTGTATCTTGCAGCCCTCTCTGCGTTCCTCCTCTTCCTCGATGGCGTGTTTCTTGTTTTATTCCTCTTTCCTTTCCCTACTGTTTCTTCTATTAGGTTGATAATGATACTCAATAATTGATCTTTGTATGGTTTATCCATCCTCTTGGAGTTCCTTCTACTGTCCATAATCTGTTCTGTTTATCAATCTTTGAAGAAACAGTTGGTATGTCGGACAATCTTTGCCAGATTTGTTGCACGATTTTCCCCGTTTCCTGCATGGGATACAAACAGCTGACTGTAAGGACTTGCTACAGCCTTCTTTCTTGTGGCTAGTTTCTCCACAATGTTTGCAAGCGGCCGACGTTTGGGTACAATGTTTGCTAATATGACCATAATCGTAGCAATGCATACATTTTGGTACTACCGTGTAATCTTTTGCGGATATGGCACTGAATTCTATGTATATTTTTCTTTGCTGCATTATTTGCTTCCTTATTTCAGCACTTACTTCAACAACTTGATGGACAGTGCTTTTATCTCTGGGGCCTGTTCGAAATTTTGACTTGAACCCCTCCAGAAATTGTTGTCTTTCTATTTTTCCTTCAAAATTTTGTTCATATACTTTTTCTGGGATTTTGCATGGCTCAAGTGACGTGGGTACGTCGTACAGAATCAACAGTGGTTTCCTTTTCCTCGGCATTTCACACTTCAGATTTTCGTTTAGTTCTTTATTTTCCATAATTTTTCTTACATCATCTTGAGATGCTGTTTCTACGATTACAGCATTGTTTGTGCTACGTATTTTGTTTATTTTTATCTCTTTCCCTGGTTTTATGATTCTGGTTAGTTTATCAGCAACCTGTTTCGGAGTTTCTCCATTCTTGGAAGTTATGAAGACGGCTGCACTAGTAGCTGTTTTTTCTATTTTTGACTTTAATGTAGGTTCCATCCCTGATTTTGTCACTGCTGCATAACTAGATGCTGACAGTTTTTTCTGCACGTTCAGTTCTCTGTTCTCTTCTCTGAGTGTCCTTATTTCTTTCTTCATCTCTTCATTTCTTCCCTCTATGTGAGCCATAGCCACTGCGAAGGAAGCAAGGTTGTCCTTAAATTCCCTCAGTTTGAACTCAGTCATTTTTTGGCCTAACAGTTTGTTAACATAATTAACAAGTTTTTCGTACCTGCTGTTAACTGTGTCGATGCACTCCGATTCGGGATTTAAGCTCTGTTGTGTATTGCTATTATTGTTACCTTCAGTCGAGTCCATGATGTCAGCTGAGCCTTGAGGCAGGCGAGGTGTTGACTCACGTCAGCTGGACGCCAGGGTGCTGACGGTGCGCTCTGACGCACCCGCTCCGTGACGTTGAAGCACTGACGCGACGCAGCGCGCTGCGGACGATGACCGTTGACTCGTGGCACTGCTTTCCAGTTCAGTAGTTAGACAAAATAACTCATACAACGTATATTTTTTTACCGCAGTTAGCGAGAGGTTTTTACATGCACTGACACGCACTATTTACACCAGCACAACTTGTTTCGTCACTTAACGATTGTTTTATCCCTCGCGAAATGCATTCAACGGCAAGAGCGACGTGACACACAACCGCACGCGGCAGCCATCTTAACTTAGTAATGTGATATGTTCTTGCCAACTAATTTCATACTCTTTATTAACGGAACACATTCAAACAAGTACTTATATCGATACCATTATCTGCCGACACAGGCTGCTTATAGTTTCTTCCACAAATCTGCTCAGTTCTAAGTTAAGCTTGTAACACATCGTACAGTACCACAAGAGGATTTGGTTATTTGCAGATGCCTGCCACTGATAACAGAAAAAAGAGAGTAATACAATCACCTCCAATGCCACATTAAATTTTATATTCCTCTCGATCAATTTAACGAAATTCTTGTACGTTCTTCCAACTGTTTCCATATTTCTTTGATTTTAACGGAATGTACGAGACATCTGCACTGTTCTGGCTTTGGAATGGGTGGTGTAACAGTCCTCATACCTGAATTTTGAATAGCATTGTACTGTATGAAGTATTTGTAGTGAGCTAAAGTTTGCTTGAAAGTGATTTGATATGTTTATTTTGTAATTTCTTGTAAATCAGTGTATATAGCCTTTGTTTTATGTAAGAAAATTATTTAATGTCCATTTAATATGTTTAAGAACCGAATGATGCAAGAGAATTTCTTAAATGTTTGTAATTACATGTATTAATGTAAGTTACGATGTCTACAGGACGATTTTCTACAGTTTGAAAGGATTTATGTAAATAATTTTGTATTTAAGTATCTCTAATTACCATTTCTGATCATTTTGTAATGTTATTAATTAATTTTGTATTAATTCCGATTGTTTTTTAATATGTTTGATTGTTTGAGTGATTGTTAATGATCGAGAAATATTGGGCGGATGCCTTTGAAGAATTCTCGTAATTTCGATAGAGACTATATAAACAAATCGGCTGGACAAAGTTAGTAAGTCAGTTTAGTTGACAGTATTCAATGTTACAGAGAGTTTCAATCATTCAGTTGAGTTCACAGAGATTATCTTTGCGATTATTCAGAAGTGCATATCTGTATTGTATCTATGCTTGTGAATATCGCTGACTTGTTTGGATCAAAATAAAACAACTCTTCAAACATAACCTGTTTGGTGGACTTTTAATTAATTAATCAGTAATTAAACCACCGAAGAACCTTAATAGTGGGATAGGTTCGAAAATACTTTTTCGACACAGATTATGCGAATAATAGACATATTCTCAGGACGCCGTTAAAATCTAGTTCTTCTTTTTACTTCCTAACTTTTCAACCAATTTAGGTTATTAGATTACGGTTTGAATTAAACTAGTTTTTAATTTTGTTCTGTTACAATTTCAATATTTAAACGTTTCCAATCAGAAGATTTAATTTTAATTTGCAATTTGTCATAACTAGCTCATTTGTCCCTAATTGCATCTGACTGGAATAATAAAAACGAACCACAATAAATAATTTGCGATGCACTCTGCCATTTCAGTAATTTGCCGTCGCAGATGAATTCCACAATTTATCTCATATTACACTTCGTTGCTTCACTTTATCACTGCTTGCTTTGGATATACGTCTGTTCTGACTTACAGTATAATGATTCTTGGCAGGCACCAAGAACATGATATAAACTAAAATATTTGTGCTAATAATTCTTCTCTTATGCTCAGCCGTGTAAATTCTTCAATGCTCGACGTTTCGGTAGCTACCATCGCTGTCTTCATCAGGTGAGATGGTAGGTCGAAGTGTTTACTGCGGCAACACGTCACCTACTGTGATTGCAACAGCAACCACGCCAATTACTGCCTTAAATGTCAGGCAGAGTAATGTGAAGTGTTTGTTGCTAGACCTTTCCTCCTTTTCTCTAGGGGATTGAGCCTGTCGTTACTGAGGGTATGCCTTAAGATTACACCAGACTGTCTTGCAGACAATATATTGAAGACCTACGCGAACGCGCCAGCGCAAGACTACAAGCTCTCTACCCCCTGCTAACTTCCTGCTTCAACTGGCGTGTGGATTTAACTGTAACCTGGTCAGACTGATTCAAGAATACGCCTGTCACGTGTGGGATTACGCGGCCACGACAAATCTAAACCGCCTGCAAACAAAAAACGTGCGCTAAAAGGATCTTTCCATCTCGATGGCAGGTTCCCTACCTTGGTCATACACGAAGTCACTCGAAAAAAGATTCCGAGAGCTGGCTACTAAATTTTACAAAAAATCCCAGCAATCTCAAAACCCATTGATAAATGTTCTGGGGTACTATGCAACAGGGATAGTTTCACATGATGGGCCCTTGAGCTTGTACTGTTATTCCATCCCGATTCTGACTCATACAATTACTTTTTTGGTTTTTGTTTAATTCCTCCCAGGTGAACCCTGACCCTAGGGAAGGGAAGTGGATGTAAGTCGGCAGTAGCCTTTGAAAGGAACCATTCCGACATTCTCCTGGAATAACTGCGGAAAACCACTGTCAGGATGGTCGGGGATATAACCTCAGTCATAACGAAAAAAAATAAAAAAAAGATATTCTTCCATGGGCCTCCCAGTCGCCACAGATCTAACTGCATTATAAACTGTGACAATATCATACCCCACCAATCGTTATTAATTTTCTTATATAATTGAATAGCCTATGCTTGTGAAAAATTGTTCATATGTATGTAAATTAGTTTGTTTCGGTGCAGGATTCCACAATCTATAGTATGTATAGTCTTTGGGGGATAGAATATGCTAGTATCGATAAGCAGTGTTAAGATCTTTGGTGGTAGCAATTGTAAACAGCTGAGAGGGCAGTGGTAGTTGGGCGCCGATTGTCATAGTGCACGGGCGAAACTAATGTGTTTGCAATTTCTGTTATCAAGTAAATCGTATATGTCAATGCTGATTTTGCTTATCAATGTAGTTGTTAAACAAATCGCGTACTCTTTTCTTTTAACAGTCATTACAAATTCTTCGTAGCAATAATATTTACCATTTTTGGCTGATGAAATTAATTGGGAGTGTTTTAACTTCAAAATTCAATGAGCTCGTGATGAGATGGATAGTTTCGTCCATAACTCACTTTAGTTTACTGTTGATTGGAATTGTTAGTATACAAGTTGATTTTTCGTGGGCTGGTCTGGTTGTTGAAGTCGGCCAATTAAACTCTCTAATTAAGAAAGCCCATAATTGGCAAACTTCTCCTGTAACCTACAATACATATTGACAGTTTGAAAGCTCATAAGATGAACGCAACTTTTCGTGATACCCAGAAATTATCACGCAAAAACGCAGATAAACGCACTGCCTACTAATATTCGTTAGTTATTTCTTCATGTTTCTGTAGTGTACTAGAATATAAGAGAGACGTTAATAAAGCTACTAAATCAAAGATAAACACTCCAATAAGCATAACGGAATCGTAGGGGTTTAATTTATCGTAAATGTTACAAAGACACTAAATTATAAAAGCTTATGTACTGCTACTAGCCTCATATTAAAACGCTAAGCTTGTTCAGTCTGTCCTCCACGGTGTGACGTCACTCAATCCAGGTTAATGCCGGGATGCTTCATTCAAAAGGCCATGGCCCAATTCCTTCCCGTTCCTTACCCCAGTCCTTTCCCGCCTCTAATGACCACGTCGATGACGAGGCGTAAAGCCCCCCCCCCAAAAAAAAAAGCATCGGGAATTTGCATTGAGATTAGATTTATTTTATAATAATTCTAATTAGTTAAGTAATTGTGAAGCAATCATTTGCCAGGAAATTGCGTTCAACACCTTATACTGACGGGCTTGGGACAAGCAGAAAATAAAAGAAAATTTTTACTACACACTCCAAAGTCTGCGCAGACGAAAGAACGGGAAACTGTTTGTCTTAAATGAAATTTAAACGAAAGTTATTAATGAAAAAAATCTCTTAAGTTTTTAATTATTTTTATATCCAGCAAATATTTGATGGTTATTAATCAGGATGAGACACAATCAAACCGGTTATTATTTCATGTGTCTATGTGCTCTGACGAAGGCTGAATATCCACTCTGATAAATGTTTAAAACTGTCTTCAGAACGTGATTAACAGTGAAAAAGTTTAATTAAATTTTTTGTTCGATTATCCCCGCGTCTGCGAGCTAAACACACATTCACGAAAAGCGAGCAGGAAAAAAGCGGGTCGTCGCACGTTTTGAATCCACGTGACCGATGCGATCCTGGAATAGATTTGTTTCGTCACAGTCAGAGCCCGACTGTTCGTGATGTAGCAATCCGTTTGCGGCGGGACACGCGGCTACAAAACGTTTGATTCGACCCACAGAGCATGTCATGTCTGTGGCGGCTGAGGTTCGCCACAGTAACCTCGCTCCAGACCACAACACTGGTTCATAACTTTAATTAAATGCACGAAAATGAAAGGAGTTCCGCATGTAGCTGATATTGCTGCAGTTACTGCTGCCAATAATTTCTAATTGATCGCATTGCGTAGGACTATTTTAATACTGTTCACTAGTATTACATACTGTAAACAACACGGTCCTTCGTTTTTTATATAAATGCTTTTAAAAGAATGTTCTTCCCAAACTTTTCAAACGTTACAGAACAAGTGAGGTTAACGGACCACCTATTTAATACTTCTAGTTGCCTTTCAATCACCGGTATGATGATTCAAACTAACCGTTAAATAAGGACAAAATGTCTTCTTTTCCGTAAAAATACATCTTCCTATTTTGAAACTACAATACTTTTCAAAAATATGAAATTTAAACTGATCTAAAAAAAAAAAAAAAAGAAGACTGGAGATTTGTCGTCATTCTTCTGAAATCATTGCTCTGAACTCATATCTACTTTCAGATTTCTTCTATCAGGCACAGTTTTTTAAAAAAATGAGGATTTCAATTTTTTTAAATATTTTTTCACTAAAAGCCGTTAAAGTCTAATCTTTCCAAATGTTATTGAAAACATATTATAATCAATAGATAAACTACTAAATACATCGAACATTGCACATACAGTTAAAAAAAATGAAAAACATCCACCAAAAATGTTTATTTCTGTCTTTACTGGTGAATATTTTTTGCAGTCCCGAATAATATTTTTTCAATAATCAGGCAGCATGACAGGCATTCACTTCCCTTCGTGCCGCAGTTTTAAAATTATGATGTCTTTATGGAACCTTTCATCAGACACGTCGCTGTAGATTTCCGGGAAGTAATCCATCTGAGTGTGCAGAAAATGTACCTTCATCAATATATCGCATCCCCATTTTTTGTATACAACAAGCATCTCATTTACACAATTTTTAATAGTAATGAGCTCTTCGTTTTCCTAGAAAATTATTACTGACATTCTTGGAACATGTCCATCCATGCTCGTTTTTCTTCTGCCGTCATTGTTTCTTCAAAATTTTGGTCTCTCTGAATTTGTCTAATCTAGGTGCCAACAAACTCACCGCCCTTTAACTTTGTTGGTGTAAGACGAGGAAATTTGTTTAAGAGTCCTCCTCCAGTTTTATTCCTGGCCTTAACAATTTGCTTTATTAGGCCTCATTTGAGGTGAAAAGGAGGAACAAGCAAAACTTCAACAGCTATCAGTTCTTACGCTGACATTTTTTTTCTCCTAGTTTCCTTTTTCGCCTAGGCTATTGCTTTTTGTTACAATGAGAATTTCTTTTATGATTATCCCTCTCATATCTGAATCACATATATTTGATGTAGGCTTGTTGCATACCAAATATCATGGCAATAATTTTGAGGTTACCACATATCTCCCATTTGTGTTCATTGTATTTACTACATGTGAGCATATATACCAAAATGTCATATGATTCTTTAGTCATATTAGCATAGGCAACACGAACAGCAGAAATTTCGGTCCCATTGTAGAGGAGAACTGTCTTTAAACTAATTTTGGATGCATCTATAAACAGTCTCCAGTCCGGTGTAATCAGTGTAACACATACTCTTAATATTTATCATTGTCCTGAACATGTAGCAGAAGTCAAGGTACCAACATTTGCATATTAAAACAAGTGAAATGCAGAAGTAGATGTTGCCAATTGCTTTTTGTAAATTTCCCTTTGTATAAAAATTTTTTTATATGAAAGTTAAACTTTATATTTCTTCAAATAACTAAAAAAATCTGTGCCTGATGGTTAATTTATGATTTCAGATTTAAATTCCTCATTCAAAATTGCTATAGAAATATATATTTCCATATCGGAAAATTTTTGTTTTTGGAGCAGTGTAATTAATTCTATTAAATTCCCCAAAACTTCCAGAAATATGGTCCAAAGTAAAGTTTAGACTGATGGAACTACCGTCAAAAATCAAATCTGCGTTACATTTTTTAAGTACCTTTAATAAATTTTAGACAATTTTTATCTAATTTTCACTTGAAACATGCAATAACGTTGCGCGGACCGGCTGCAATGACAAACTGAGCCAATGTAATGAGACTAACAATCAAAAACTGAAGCCATCCATAGGACACTGAACCGCACACGACAGAGCTTCTCGAACCTTCGAGAAACAATATAACATTAATTAAAATTAATTTAATTACGCTCCTGTGGCTATTTCCTTAGTTATTTAATTACCAATTTTTATTTTATTTTTTACTTTTCTTAAATAATTTCAGTGTTAAATTCCTCCCCTCTCTGCTTTTCGATTTACAAATTTTAATTTTAAATTCTTTGAGTGTTTTTGGTAAATTATTCATCACTTCACTTGGTAATTTGTTCCAGAACCTGACACCCTTACCCAAAAAAGAAAATTTTCCAATCCCTTAAGCATTATTTTTTTAAACCTCCCAAACTATAAAATTATTCTGAATTATCAAAAATTTAGTCCTGAAAACAGATTTTAATCGTTTTTACTACAAATAAACGCGTATATACTAACCCTATCATCAGGCATAATCCACTCAATCTTTCCTCTCACAAAGTGCTCCTGAGCACTCGTCGAAGCGTACTGAAGGCAACTTAATTTTTCTCCTAGGGGAGCGGGGGGGGGGGGGGGGAGAGACTGCTGCAGCTTTGACCCTCGCTGTATACGCCAATGCTGCGTAGCCCTAAAAGTTATGATACTACTAGCGTATCTCAAGTAAATCAACTTAAACTAACCCTGATGACTTTTTGCTGACTCATACCTTGGGTATAGAATTCACTGTTAAGTATTGTTACTTACTAAAATCCATTGTGTTGCCACTGATAAAAATCATAAGAAAAAACACTGAGGGATTATGTAACTAATTAGACGTGTGTTAGTTGCCTTCGAGATGTGAGGTGATCGTGTTTCATTCTGGACGTCTGGGCGGAGATCTTGCTCTCTAGGGAAATAAGAGAACCCTTTGTGGTAGGACGGACGTACGGGACCCTAGAGGAAACCTGAAGATTAAACTTGTTCGCTCCTTCATTGTGACCAGAAAATTATGCTATTCTCCGACTAATTTATACCAGTACCACACGTTTTCATTTACGCTGGAGAGATTAGAATGTGGAAAGGTGCAATATTTTCTGTTATAAAATTATTTAATATCTAAAGCGTCTATGTTACATATGTATGAAGCAGGAAGTGCGCTGTGCAGGTATAATGTGGCTGAGATAATTTATCATCTTGAGGAAAACAGTGCAGATAGTTTTCCCGTACTTTACGCTAAGACTTAATGCGGAAGAACACAGTAATAAAAAAATAGCAAAATGTTACTATGTTCCGTCGTCTATGAGATGGTCTGAAACTAATTTCGTCTTATTTTGACTGATTTGCAAGACCAATTTCGCAATTTCTCTTCAGCAGCTGTGTGTATTTAATGATTCACGGGAGGATGGTAGCTAATAAAATGTAGGGGAGGGGAGAAAGACGTTACCCTGAAGAACGTGTCCGTATTGTTGCAGATGCAGTTCTCAATGACCTTGTTCAGACTAGTACTCCACTTGTCAATTTTATAAATAGATGTTTAACCCGCAAACAGTGACTTTCAATGAAACTGTGAAAGTTTCCTTTTGTCTGAAAGCTCGGAACTACGAGCAAAAAGCTACAAGAAAAAGCTTTTCAACAAAATTAGAAAGAATGAAAAAATAAATTAAAAAATATGGGTTGTAAATATAAGTGCACCGTACATAAACTTTTCTAAATTTTAAACATGGTTTTTCCCCCCTCTTATCCACAAGGTTTAGAAATAGTACCATTACATATGAATATAAATCAAAAAAATAATAAAAATAGGTAAAGGAGGTGTATGCATAGGTGGATGTAGGATTAGCTGCATAGGGTTTGCTGATGCATGGTTTTGCTGGCGGAAAGAATCAAGATACTCGGAAGAATGTTAGAGGCTTTATACAAAGGGTGTAAGGAATTCGGAATGAGAATCAATAGGAGTAAAACTAAATGTATGATGGTTTGAAGGAGTAAGAAAGAAATGGTGATAAAACTGCAAGGAGAAATAATTGAGCAAGTGGAGTCCTTCATACATCTCAGGAGTATTGTGAGTGGTGAAATGAGTTGCAAGAAGGCGGTGAAAACTAGAACAGCAATGGTAAAGAAAGCTTTCAATAGAAAGAAAAATGTATTATGCGGAAGGCTGGATAAAAACCTGAGGAAAAAACTAGATAAATGTTTTTATGGAATGTAGAACTGTATGGAGCAGAAAGATGGACTTTACGAAAAGAAGATCTGAAGAGGTTGGAAGCTTTCGAAATGTGGTTATGGAGGAGGATGGAGAAAATAAGTTGGAAACACAAGGTAAGTGATGATGAAATGCTGGAACGAGTAGGACAGGAAAGGTCCCTTATAAAAACAATAAGGAACAGGAAAAGGAACAGGATTGGTCATGGGCTGAGGAATGAGTGCCTGCTTAAAATTGCTCTGGAGGGAATTGTAAACGGAGGGAAAAAAGGAGGTCGGCGAAGGAAGAAAATGGTTGATGACATCATGGCAAACGGGAAATATATAGAGACTAAGAGAATGGCGGAACAGAGGGAGGCGTGGAGGGCTGTAACTGTGCATGGACCTGCTGAATAGCAGAAAACCCTTGATGATGATGATGACATATCGTGGATATGTGACAATTTGTGGATCTTTCTATCCTGGCACCACGAACTTCTGTTCATGATTTTGTTTGATGAAGGCCGTGAAACGATGGGATTTCAGATAACAAGTTACTTTAAGAAACCAAAATAAGACTTCTCATTTAAAGTAATGCGATACGGAGGAAATGGAACAACTGACATCACTTTAGAAGATAACTATGCTGCTGGTAGCGTTATTCTTCTAAAAGGAACGATAGCACAACGATAAAAGCAGAGGGAGAAAATAACTACTAATTCCATGTTGCACGTAACATTCGCCGTTTACATGCAGTAAATGCTACTTTCAGTTTGGATCTTCTGATGCCACGTAATTTAAAATTCAAATATTCATCCACTTGTCGGACTTCTTTAGGGTCTTTACGAAATGTTATCTCTGCAAATTTGCCAGATATCTTCACGTAATATTGGGTTTCCGTGGAACACGCTACTGTTATTCGTTCTGTACCGATTTCTTTAAGATTTAAGTGCAATACCTATTAATCTGGACTAAACGAGTTGACCTACAATAACATGATGTAAGAAGGTTCTCTTCAGCATCATCAAATAAAAGACTGAGCTGTATCTTCCAAGTAGGTCAAGAGGTATAAAAATGAAGTTATTGCAGATTGGCTTCTTCATAAAGTTTCCTCTTTCATATACCTTCCAGTAATCAAATAACTTACTAAACGGCCAGTCATTCCACTTATCTGGAGATCTTTCACAGGAAATCAAAGTAACGCATCTACAGTTCTAGAAATTATTTTGCTGTTAATATTTGTCCAAAATGCGTACGTGGCAAATTGAGTTCATAAACTGTGTGAGAATGATTTTTCAGGAAGATGGGACCAAATATAGTCATGTTTTCTTCTGAATCTGAAATTCATCACGAGGAAAGTGTTTTGTCTGCTACCTTTTACAATACCTAGTAGTTTTTCATTTTTGTACTTTAATGTCTAATATTCAATAACATTGTGACCTAATTTTTAACACCAACAGTTTAATGTCCACTGGTTATAACAATTATTATCTCTTCAATGTCTTGTAAAATTCACCATATTAGACATGTCGCAATGAAGTGAAATGTTTTTCATTAGCGATCAAGAAAAATTAGTGACAGGAAATGCTATTACAAATAATGTATACAGAGTTTATTAATCATGGTGTCTGCTCAGTATGTGAAAACAGTAAAATTTAATTATGAAAAAACTCCAATAATTTGAAATTTTTGCAGTAGAATTTTATAGAATGGATGGCGTACATCTAATTTCATATCATTTTCAAAATGTTATTATTATTATTAATTTAATTGTGTTGCGGCACACACTCCGGTGGAAATTCCCTGTCAACTAATTACAACTTTTTATTTTCGTTTTTTACTATCTTATATAATTTGTGTTTTACTTCCGGAACAGACACTTACCTTTCAGCTAGCAAACCAGTTACAAATTCCTTTTAATAATGTAAGTCAAATAAAATCGATTTTTTATATTGAATTTATAATTCCTTTATAGAATGAAAGTGCAAATAAAATCAAATGCGGTTATTTAGTTGAAATTTCCTGTTAGCCAAGCAGTGCTGTGGTGGCAGACAGTGTAATTAACACTTCGGGCTTTATCGAGACTCGCCGAAGATTGCCGAACTATTGAGGTGAGCGCAATCACCAGACAACGCATTTTATTAAAGAGGATGCTTAAGAAATTGAATTGACCAACATTCAAGGAGAGCTAAGCTAGTAGGACTAAGATCACTGAAACTATATAAGACGACGGTTATGTGTAGACAATAAATGACTGAACTAGATGAATATAAATTTATTGATATTTGATTGGTGGTTCTTGCTCAAGTTACCTTTACCCAAGAGAACATTCTCCCTCAATTCCCCTACTGTTTCAGATCTCTTTCTCACTTCATTCATAGCCCCCGGTGAAAGGTGGAAGAATCCAGCCCAAGACGTAATTACGAAGGATAACGAGAGCATCAGATAAAGGTATAACGTTTCTTCTCTGTCCATCTTCGGCTGTATAAGCCCTTTGTACAGGAACTAAACAGAATCGACGCTCCTTTTAACCACTTACACGCGACAGGCAGGATTCCATCAATCGTTGCTGGCACTCACTTTTATAATTGTCACCGCTCTCATTTGCAGTTACCGAGTGTGGTGGGTGAGCGGTTAACGCTCTGGTCTCGCAATCGGAAGAACGCCGGTTAGAATCCCCGTCCGGCCATCCACATTTTGGTTTTCGATGGTTGCTCCAAATCATTCCAGGCGAATACCGGGATGCTTCATTCAAAAGGCCATGGCCGAATTCCTCCCCGATCCTTGTTCTCAGTCCCATCCCGCCTCTAATAACCCCGAAGTCGACGAGGCGTAAAACCATGATTTAAAAAAAATTGACGGTTCTATTAAATGCAACATTACAAATGCAAATTGTTCAGCCGCTTTTAGGTGACTGGCGGAGGGATAACAGTCATGAAAATTCGCATTTAATTCGCGAATTTCTTTGCACTGTATCACCGTCAGGCCATTTAATCGTTTTATGAATACGTTAATGCGCTAAAAACAACATTTACGTCACGGGTAATAGCTCGTGAGGTCGTAATGACCCGGTGACAGTGTTTTTATTGAATGCGCAGCCCGCTCCTGTCGTATCCACCTTATGGTGTCTTCCCACGGCCAGTGGTTTAGTAGGACGCAGCGTGCAGCCCAGTTGTACGGACCAGTATTCGCCACAGGCTAGCGCTCGCCACCTCCCAGCTACTTACCCACCACATTGTCTAGTGTCCTTTCAGATACCCGGGCATTTGATGTTTACCGACTGACTGATATATATCTAGACAGCGCGGCCGTGAAATGCGCAGGCCGTGGCAAACCAGCTTTAACCTAACCCGGCAATCCAACCTAGTACAGGAGACCTACACTTTAATGTGAAATCCCAATTACGGCTTACTTCACATTACACAGTAAGCTGTGCCAGAGGTGAAAGTCTGTTTAAAAACCTTTAGCGGTTATTCGAATTGGAGATCATTCGATCTCCAGTCAGACTCATACCGGAACGAAGCATTTTTACGTTATTCAACATGTAGCGAAAACGACTCCATCACGGAACAAAACAGGCGTTTGTATTTCTTTTCTGAACAATAAGCTGCCATTAACAAGAAGGAATTTCCAGCTTCTGACCATACAAAGGCTTTAACTTTAACAGTATCAGCGAGAAATGGGCATATCTCTCCTTTTATTAATATAATAGCTGTTTCCAGTAACCTAGTTCATTTGATTTTTGATTTTACGAAGGATTATGACGTGAAGTCAGATCTTCTATCGAAGTTACTCGGTAGGACGATATGACCTCCCAACTTGCAGTCAATGCGTTGTGAATAATGTCCCAAACGTATTGAGAAATCCAACGACTAACGATAAACATCAGTTTCAGATCATACGATGATGTTGGTACATTTCGTGGCCAATATTTTGATTGCTAAAATTAATTAACCTTCATACACATTATAATTTGTGAAAATTAATTCATTATTTTTTTCAAATCACATAAATATGAGCTATAAATATTTTGTAACCATATGAAAATCAATGCTGTATTTATGTCGTGAATCGCGCTTAACGAAACAGAATTTACTTCTCGCAGTCAAATTCCTTGCCGCCAACTATTAAAATCTGTAATGAAATGAATTAGGCTCATATTAATTTTTAATTGTTATTCTTGCTCGGGATGGGAATTTAAAAAAAAAACGATAAATATCGAAACGATATTTAGAAACACTATCGATATATATCGGGGAAAAAATTTCGATATTTTTGGCTAAAGGGAGTAATTATCTAAAAAAAATCATAAAATACATCAAAATACTCAAGAAAATTCTGAAAATCAAAGGCACAGGTAGAAATTATACAAACTTTTATTAATTTTTTTCAATCAATCAAACCAATATTCGTCTGATATGGACATCAAAAGGACTCTCTGTTTTATGTGCTCCCCCGTCAATCTACTCCTGTTGTTCAGTACAGCTAAGTTGACTGCAGGAGCCACTCTCTTGGACGACACAGTAGAAGCTTGACATATAAAGTATTTCAGCGCGCTGGAGCACTGGTAATTCACCCAAAACATTACTGGATGTGATTTTCTGTCTATTAATGGTTGGTCCAGATACTGCTTAAGCTCATTAAGAACTGAGCCAGAGCTTGGAACCTCTTGCGCTAATGACCCCGACGTCGACGCGCCATAAAACACCACCACCAACTGGAACCTCTTGGATAACAGTAGTGCTAAAGGATGATAGCTTTTCATGTGCGGACCAAATTGATGCGTTGTCTGCGATATATTTTGTTGCTGCTGTAGACCTTACTTCTGGAGAACGTTTTCCTCGTCGTCTAAGTTCCAAGCGATTATCATTAGTTATTGTAGATATCGCATTTGACACACCGATTGGAGAAGTGAAGTGTATACGTTTGAAACGAGGGTCCAAAATGGCAGCTGCTGCAAGGAATGTATTTCTTTCTAAAGGACTTAATTTCTCTCGAATTCTTTGGAGTAAAGCCTCTTTTACCGTGAATTCTAAAGTGATCGAAGGAGTAGCTTGTTCCGTTACTTGTCGAATCAGATTTGTAACAGGAATGGCTAAGCTAGCAGTCACATAATTTGTACCACTAACCTCTTCAGTGACTTCTTTGAAAGGACCAAGAAGGACAATGAGGTCACGTATTACATTAAGCTGTTAAGTTGCAACCATATCAAGTGTGTTTATATTTGACTGACTTTTTGTAGCTAAGATTTTAGCTACAATTGCAGAGAGTCTGACAAATCGTTCTAACATATTAAAGTAGGAGTTCGATCTGGGGCTAACAGCTTGTGTCAAAGTCAACACCTCTCCTTCATTTTCCCCAGATGCTTCTTGTTCCGATCCTAATAGCATTGACAGACTGCTTAAAAAAAGTCACAATACTTTTTACGTGATCGTAGAGTGCTGCAAATGAATTATTTTCACTTAACACTCCATCAACGATTTTCATCATCAGGGCTTGACCAGTAAGTTGCAATTTCTAATCACCAAACCTCTCTGCAGTGCGTATGGTGCGAGGGCATACGATGTTGTTGATGGTGATTCATCCGTCGAATGGGAATGTTAAGCTTGGCGCCCCCTTTAGAATGTTTCGCAAAGGTAGGCCTGAGCAAGCCCTCTCCCTTCTTTCATCTCTCATCCACAACACTCTATACTGAACCACACAGTGTCACTGTCATACACACTTAGGAGCACTGTCACACTGAGGAAGGAAACAGGGATTTTTTTTTTAACCGCTTAACGTCTCTTAACAGCGAGGTCTTTAGAGACGGGATAGGATGGGGGGGCAAGGAATGCGAAGGAATTCGGCCATGGCCTTTTTAAGGAAGCATCTGGGCATTTGCCTGGAGTGATTTTGGAAACCATGGAAAACCCAAATCTGGATGCCCGGACGGGGATTCGACCCACCCTCTTCCCGAATGCGAGGCCAGAAAGCTAACCATTACACCACCACGTTCGGTGAAACGGAAAACCACCCCAGTTCATATTCCTAGGACTTTCCAATGGTAATCGCCTACAACCCGACACGGGAGAGGCGTTCGAAGAGGATCATACTGTCAGTAAAACTATTGGTGGCTCAGGGATTAAAAAACTAAAAATCGCTCTCACTACATCAATCGAAGACAGCAATCACAAGGAAGTATTCTTTAGTGGGGCTGTAATTCACTAGAGAGCTATATGTCTTAATGCGTATTTTAAAGAGCATAACAATAAACTTTAGGATAGAGGATTTAAAGCAACCCAGAATTGGTTTATTAAGTTCAAAGTGCGATAATCACTCCATTACATCAAAATTTTTCTGTATACCTGGAACGTATTCCCTATAATCCTATATAAACTAACATCCTGTACTAAAGGTTTCCATATTAAAGATTTCCGTATTCAAGATTCTCGTATTTGCGGCTAATTTACGGAACGTATTCCTTGCGATTAAGGAGTTTTGACTGTAGACTAGATTGTAGACATTTAAATGAATTAACAGTCATTCATAATGACTTGTGGTTCATCAACCCATTAATTGTTATTCTTAAATGGAAAAAAAGTTGAAAAGATAATATTTCATCTACAAAGATAAAATAACCGCTTACATGCTAACATAAAAATGACGTTAACGTGAAATTGTTACAACAGATTTTTTTAACCTCTCAACCGCTGATGAAGCTGTTATATTTCGACGAATCCACTTTTTAAGACACTTTCAGAAGATTGGATATGTACGAATATTTATCCTATATACATGTAACGATTAAATTAAATACTGAATTGCGTTCGTAGAAAAAATATCGAATTGGTGCTTAAAATCGATACACTAAATACAATATCGATGTATCAATATATCGAAAATAAAAATATCGGCGATAAATATCGATATTTTTTCTAAAAAATATCGATATATCGATACATCGATATATTTTGCCCATCCCTAATTCTCGCGACAGGCTGGGTAATGTGAAAGAAAAACCCTTCTGAACTCTTGAACAACATGCTGAGTAATCGCAAAATCCAGGTCTACTGTGGAGCCCAAAAGAATTGCTGGCGTGTTCACAACAATATACTGCCTCAGCGTTCGATGCTGGCGCCTGTGCTTTATAATTTATGTATTGCGGACATAACTCAACTAAATTGCAGGAAATTCCAGTATGCCGACGATCTGGTTATTACTTTCCAGGATAGAAACTTCCAGATTTGTGAAGATAGACTCGCTGAGAGTCTTAAGCAGCGCTACACATTCTTCTTCTGTAAGAGGAGACTAAAACCTAATCTGACAAAGAGAAAGTCTTGTTCCTTCCGCCTTTCAAACCAGCTCGCCTATGTTAGAATAAGACCAACCTTCGGCCCCCTAAGAAGAGTAGAACACAAAGACCATCCGAAACATCTGGCATTTACCTTGGATCGAGCCCTCACATTTGTCAGCAGTTAACTAACACTGCAGGGAAAGTGAAGACCCATGTGAACCTTGTAATGAAACTGGTTGATACGTCATGGGGTACAGGTGCCCAAGTTCTTCGAGGAGCAGTCCTTAGCTTAGCATCCTCCGCAGCAGAATACTGTTGCTCCACATGGCTTGGTAGTGCTCATACTGCGAAAGTAGACATCCAGCTTAAAGCTGCTATAACAACAGTGAGTGGTGTCATTAGGTCTACTCCAGTATCCTGGCTGCCTCTACTTTCCAACATTCCTCCACCACATTCGGGAAGAAAATCGATAACTGGATAATCATACACAAGAACGATTGGAGGTCGTTTATAATAGTGTCCGATACCAAGACGCAATGAAATTGGCGTTTCACCTAACAGTACAAAAATATTTAAATTACGTTCTACATGTGATATACGTGTGTGACAATTACCACCCGTGGGTTTATGGGTATGTAAGTGTTTGATTGCATTATTTACTTTGATGTCATTTTTTCAATGTAGTTTTGTATGCTGACAGCTAAACAATCATACTTGCGGCAAAATGTATAACCATAAAGCCGATTTGACACGTGGTGAATTACTACAGCGTGCTTGAGGCTGATCAATCTTACAAAGAAAGCTGCTTACAAATGCAATCGAAGTATTCCTAGGAAATTAAAGGCATAGCGACATGATTGTGTAGCCATTGGACGTAATTTGATGCACTTTTTACCGTTGTGTGGTGCCATTCTCTTGAAAGGTTTATGTCCACTGTCCTGTTATCTATGGGAGCAGAATAAAACATGCAAAAGTTGTTAATCAAAGTGGTTTCAGCCCTAATCGTTAAAGATATAACAAATCAATTCGTAAAAGAATTGTAGATCGCATCAAGTTATAGCAAAATGTCGGTGGTAGCATAAATCTATCTATTACAGATGAAATAGAGTTAGCATTATTTTTATTTAAATTGTGGATTTTCGGTATTATAGAGATACTCATGCGCCATTCGTCAGCCGGTTTACGAAGACATGTATACAGGTACAATGCTTTCGCAGCAAAGACTAAATCTAGTAATGAGATCAGTTCTGTAATGAGTCTCACCACTACACTCACATATAATACAATACTCATACATAATACAATTCCTATTTACGAAATGGAGCTGAAAGATGGAGCTGCCTAAATCTATTTCCTGCCGCTTCAAACGATTATAGTGAAAGCAAGAATAATTTTTCCTTCAATTCTCATCGATATAATGATATTAACGAACCAACGTATTTCTTACAGAAACTAAAACCAAGAAACAATATCATTCAAAAACTATGTGGTACCTCCTGGGGTGCCTCTGTTCTGGGTCTTGTCTTCTCTGCCGCCGAGTACTGTGCCCTGGTCAGGCTGAATAACCCGCACGTGGAAAAGGTGGACACCCAATACGTATGATTACAGTCGTGATCAAGACAACTCCCACAAAATGGCTCTCGATACTGAGTTAGATACCACCGCCTAACCTGTGATGGATAAATGCTCTTACATGCTAGCACAAGAGGATAATGGGCAATAGAAACGTACCGATCCACCAAGATACTGAGGATGGCAACATCAACAGACTTCACTCTAGAAAACCGCCAATGAAATAGGCAAGGGATGCTACACGCGAAGATTTCAACACCACCAAAGGTTGGATCCAGGAGTGGACTGTAGACCATAATAACAGCATACCTTGTATTACACAAAAGCCACCAGGTTTTGAGTTACCACGTGAAACTTGGTACACACTCAACAGGATCAGAACTCATCACGGCAGATGCGCACACTGCCTACACCAGTTGGGAAAGCAACCATTAGGGACCGTGCACAAACTACGTGGCTCGGTCCAGGGGGGGGGGGGGGGGGGGGGGTTGGCTGGAAGGCTACGTTGGGCTACGGGGGGGAGGGGGTGGTTCCGAGCCAGACCACGTAGCTTTCTTTTCACGACATTTTTCACAGTTAAAATGAGGAACTGAACTCACAACAGCATGTGAATATTTATTTCCCTCAGTTAATTATCTCCGTATGTAGTTTACAATAGTCTGACAAGAGATAACAGTACAAAATGTCTTCTGGAATCAAAAGGGAAAAAAGCTACGTGCTACGTGGGGGAGGGGGGGGGGGGTAGAGGCAAAAGCCAACGTAGGGCTACGTGGGGGGGGAAGGGGGGGTTCACAGGAGTCCAAAATGGAGCTACGTGGTTTGTGCACGCTCCCTTACCCATATTCGAATGCGGAGAGCTTCAGACTATTGGTCATATTGTTGAAGAGAGTCCGATAAAGTAAAGGTGATCCTATGGACTTCCTGCTGGCTACTCAGGAATCGATAGACTATATTAATAAACTAGACGTGTATTTGTAACCTTGTAAAGTTGCAGTATGTATATTTTATTCCAATATATGTTAAAAGTGTCTTAATTGCCATACGATAAATAATTCGAGAGAGTGATAGAGAGAAATAACCGAAAGGTTTTTTACGTAATATTACTTTTAGTGAAAGTAACATTCGCCTCAAAACATATGGTTCATTCCACCCCTTACTAAAGCTTAATTCAAAATGAAAACTTTTATTTCTATAGTTTCACATAAAAAGGAAACGAGAGTGGTGTGTCAGCTTGAATCTAATTTTTAAGAGAAACAGCAAGTTGGAATTTCTAGCACCAGAATGACGCAAGGCCAAAATCTTGTTTTATACAGCGACCCCACGCAGTGCAGTTGTAGCATGAATAGTAGCCAAATGTTTGTAATTAACGAGACTGTTATTATTTCAAATTTAGTTGTTAAAATTAACAGTAATATTTTTGAAATGAAACAAACAATTAATTTCATATATTATATCACTGATGATTTCACATTACGATAACTAAATTAATTTAGAATAATAACAAATTCTCCTCACATCAGAATAACAAAATTAATTTAGAATAATGTCAAATTACCTTCACATCACAATAACAAAATTAATTTAGCAATAACAAATTTCCCTATTCCAAAATTAAAAACTAGTTTATATAATACACTGGAAAGTTCATTGACACAGGTCTTGTGTAGAATACCGATTTTGAGCAATTTTTTTAAAATATGTAATATTTATGAAAATAAATACAACCTTGGAGATACTAATGTCAGTTCCATTTAAGAGAAACTACGCCTGTGAATTAAGGGCAGTGTTTTATTGATCTACTTTGCTAAGCTTATCTGCAAAGGCACCTGTAACGAATCTGTTATCTTCACGCGCACAATGCCTGAACGATTTTTATTTCAGTATTATGATTTCACGAAGAGTTCAGTTTATTTTTTCTCGTGGGGAGAAACAAACACTTTACGTAGATGGCAGATGCACCATAGTTGATATTATTTCGATTAAGTTGTCAATAATGTTTTTTTACTTCATTATAAAAATTTGGATATTATTTCTATACTAACCTGTTGATGATTAATTGTACTGGGTGACGAGTCTGACATGTCAGAAATGCAATAAAAGGGTAATTTCTCAGACCAGTTAAAGGATAGGTAAACAACGGTGCTCATGAATACTTACGTAAATTTAGAATCAAGAACAAAATATGAAAATACAATCAGATTTATTCTTACGACATTCCGAGGGGGGTAATTGAGTGGTAACGCTCTGTCCTCGCATTTTGGAAGCCGCGGGTTCGAATCCCCGTCCATCCATCCAGATTGGGGGTTTTCCACGGTTTCCCGTTCCTGCCTCCAGTCTTTTTCCGCCTATAATAACCTCGACTTCGACAAGGTGAAAATCCCCCCCCCCCAAAAAAAAGCAAAAAAAAGCTAGAAACATTCTCCCAAGTAAAGTTGAGCGATAATATACTTCAAACATCCTCCGCTAATATGTATAACAGTGAATAGTCCCCCGTCCTTGGTTAAACGAATAAACTGAGTGAGTTATAGCTTATATGCCGAAAACCTCTTTGTTGGGTCCGGATAAAAGGCGGTGGAAAGGCCTCTTTGTCCTTTAGAAAAGTATGCTTCGCTTCACACTTTAATTTCATCTGAAAGTTTCCTCTTTTTTCATCGTAACCTCCACTCCCCCGCATGCGTAAAATTTCACTTTCCGTACTTGACCCTGCTTTCATTTTGAACGTCCACAGTCTTTTATCGACTCTGACGGATATTTGAGGTGCATGCTGGAACACACATCATCTCACAAAATTTTCGTAAATAAAGTTTCCAGTGTATCTTTACAAAGTGGAAGTATTGCTTCGCATATGTATCAAAATTACGATTATATTTCCGTGTAATAACTGTAATGATATCCCCCAGCAGGAGCCATATGCACATAGAATCCGAGGCGTGGGATTTAAGCAGTTGTGATACTAGTTGAGAGCACAATGTGCTATTAACATTCGCTGACAATGTTTTTTTCAAAATATTATAACGGAAGCGTGCATCCAGTTTTTTTAAAAAATATCTGTGGAGAAATAATTACCGGAATTATTTTTTTAATTCTTAACTATTACGTATTATCTAGACACAAATGTTATTGAAATGATGTATTTGTGTTACAGTAACTTGCATTTTAGATAACAAACATGTTGCTGCCTCATGAATAAGACGTAACGGCTAATAAAAATGGCAGATGAATATTGAGGTGTTTCGCTAGACCCGTATTATTTCCAGTTACATATTCTTAAATGTATCACTTAATTTCTTGTTTTACGTATTAACTTTTATCTGCAGTTATTATACGATATGTGGTGATAGTCCGCATCCCTGTTTCACACTCTTTTCTTTTGCTTCAACTCTGTCTTTGCCGAATAATGCTGTCTGGCTCCTCTGAAGGTGGCAGAGTATTTTTCTGTCTCTGTAGGCAATTTTCAGCTTTCTTAGGATTTTTTCGATAATGACTCAGGATGGCTTCTTGTGTGCCTTTTCCCTATCACAATTCAAATTGTTCTTCTGAAATGTTGTCTTCTATTTTCCTCTTTATCCAGTGGTTGATAATTTCAGTTTAAGATTTAAGACGTGACAAAGGAGGCTCAATGTCCAGTGAACTTCACACGTCTGTAAGTCACAGGTGTAATTATTATGGTTGTTTTAATTTAATATTTATGTAATTACGGATTAAAACACTTTTTTCTTCCTCGTTATATCGATAATGTTTCTGTCGTAATTGGAAACGCTTAACGAATAAAGGAAATTGAATGTAGAGTGTAATGTATATGAACGTGAGAAGAAAATATAGGAAACTGCAGTAATAAATGTTTGTAGGAAGTGGTGTCAGTTACTGTAAATAATTCTACTTCTAAACTGAAATAACTGTCAACAACGGAAGTATAAAATTTTTTGATTCTATGAAACAGAGGCTGGAAAGAAACTCATGTACGTAGGATTAGTTTTGTTAGAGTTACTCTAAATCTGTTTTAGTATAATAAGAATATGATAGCTGACCGGTACGAAAATTTTGTAAAGTATCGTTCTCAATCAGCGAATGGTAGTATAATAGTGTATAAAAAATTAAATGCAAGTTTTTACATATTAAAGTATTTTTTTAAAGTAGTAATTAATATCAGCCTTATTGCACAAAGTCGTTATCATTTTATAAAAATAATAATTGCAAAATATTTAAAAAGTAGATATTAAATTTTTTTATCTGGATTAGCCAGAAGTAATTTTTTTTTCAAACTTCTTTACATTACAAAACATGTTTGAAAACAATATTAGCAGTGATCATCGTTTACTTTTTGACAGTATGTTTTTAACAGAAACATAAATATCATTGAAACTACAAACTCGTGAAAAGCCACTTAGAAGTGCCCACGCAAGCAAACAGTCCCTTTGAAGTGTCCAACCTTGTGCTTTATTAATGGTCAAAGAGAAGATATCAAACAAATAAATAAGAAAATGTTTGTTTCGCCTTTGCATGTGATGCGAATCAATATTATTGAGGTTAGCAGCAGTAGTTCGGTTTGTATTTTTATTCAATTCAGTTTCTTATACATTTATAATGCGTTAGTAAAGCTATATAATACAGGGCGTTCGCCGGAAAACGCTACCCTCCCAGTCTGTTGCCGTCGGCAACTTGCTCGGTCAGTCAAGCCAGCAGTTTCCGCCACACGGCACCGTGAATCACCGCACTGTTTAACACCTCCGCTGCCCCAACAGTGCAGTGCAGTGACCCTTACATTGTTAAGAACGGTTTCTTTGCATTGTAGATAGTTTGTGACTTCAGTCTCTTATTAATCAGTGTTGTGAATAAACGTTTCTTTGTGGTTTGGCTGGTTTGGGGATTCATACTCTTATTAATCTGTACCGTGTTTGAGTGTGAGTAAAATTATGGTACGTTACAGTTTGCAACAAAGAATATTTCTCTACGATACATATGTGAAGAAGAAGTCGTTTAAAAAGTGTCGCAGTAAATTTCGTCGCGAATTTCCTGGCGCTTTACTGCCAGCTAAATCAACAATTCTGCGTCTGGTTAAAAAAGTAAGAGAACGGGTTCATTTTTTAACAAAAAGAGACTGTCGGTCAACCGTATTCTCACAGAGGAGAAAATTGACGATATCGCTTTTCGACTAGAACAGTCACCCAAAAAATCATTAAGTCAGTTAGGGCAGCGTGTGTCTCGAAATATGTTCAGAAGATGTGAAATGTGCATTACACAAGAGGGTTAACACTTCCAGCATCTTTTATAAGGTAAGCTAATGAATTACGTCACATTTAAATGCTTAGCACACAAGTTTATGAAGTTTATGAAGCGTAATTATTATGAAATAGTCCGCGGCCGACGGTCGAAAAATGCCGGAAACTGAGCCCTCGCTCCTTGTAGCGCTAACAGTGGGTTGCGTTTCCCGGCGAACGCCCTGTACATTTATTTCATCCGGTTTATTTGTGTGATAGTTTATGCTTACGCAAAGAATGTAAACAGCTCCTTGCAAAAGCTGTCATATTGCTTAAACTGTCAATAGATGGCGCCTTCTACTTTCTTTAAAGAATGTAAACAATCCCAACAGACATCAGTCGTATAAGTTAGTAGAACAGATGGCGCCTTCTATTTTTGTTATGCAAATACGGTTTTTATTAAAAGTTTTAAAAATTAAGTGTTTCAATAAAAACATTAATTTTAAACTATCTGTTTATTTTTCGTCACTAGCGGGGATCCTAATCTTAAAAATTATGTACCAATCATTAATTTTGATGAAGTATTAAGGAAGAAAAGGCGTACCGACAAAAAAAAAAAAAAAAAAAAAAAAAAAAAAAAAAAAAAAAAAAAACCTTTCGAAATAATATATATGCCCTAAGATGTTGATGATCTTAACACAGGAGTATCATTTGGTCTCATATACTATTTTTACGCAATGTTGTAAACGAATGTCAAATATAACATTGAGTTAATCCGACAGTATTCATAATTACTGATCTTAGCGCGATTTTCTGAATAAAAATGTTTAGAATTATTTTAAACTTTTATTTGGAATATATACCATATCCAGAAGAGACAACAGTAGACTTCAAGCCTTTTAAATGAAGCTGTACCATGCTTGAGAGAATACGAAAGGACAAAGTAAGGAATGAAATCAATCGTGCAGAGGCCGGTATAAACATCAGTGAGGTAAAATCCTTGCAGCGTTCTCGCCCGAGATGGTATGGACATGTCCAAAGGATGCAGTAAGAAAGAAGAGCAAAGGCCTACTTTAATATGAACATCCAAGGGGAAAAACGTGTGGGAATGCACAAAATTAAATGAATAGACCAAATAAAGAAGGATCTGGAAGACTTAGGGCTTTGCTAGAGGTCTATTCATGGATAGGAAGAAGTGAGGAGTGCTCATGATCAACACCGGGAGACTGGAGATGGAGATGGAGACTGATGATGTAGGTGAAGACGTATTGCAAATCCTTTACCTTCTTAATACTATTTATAACACAACTCGAATCGTGGGTCTGAGGACTTGAGAATTCCATGCCTCAGATGTGTGTATAGCAATATTAATGTTTTCAGTAATTGGAGGTAATTAAGTAATGAGTTAAACATAGTTGGCAAAGCCGTATGGTGTATAACGTCAAAGTAGATGGTAGAGGAAGTTCTGTGAGTTTAGTCTGCAATGATGTGTTTGTGCGTTGACAGTTGGCTTGTTCTTAAAGCGTTATGTACTCTATGCTGTTTGCCTTTGGCGTCGTAGCACCGTTCGTCGGTACCTCAGCCGTGTATTGGAGACTGCAATTGAAAGGAGCGTTTAAGGAGTAAATTGATTTGCGAATGCTAAACCTACACAATTCAAATAAGAATTTTTCGCCGCACTGATCAAAGCAATAATCAGATACTATTATTATGGTTTCTTGTGTGTTCTCTTCTGCCTATTGCAACATCCAATAATCTCCGTTCTGGCCTACGCATTTTGACTTTTTCAATAATTTAAATGTTATATATTTTCTTGGTGAATTACTATGTTTTTGTTGTCAGCTATAAAAATTTCAACATTACTTAATGTTCTTTACATGGTTAATACATCTCATCCGGAAAGTATTCCATACCAACCTTTATTCTGTGTTCCAGACACTTTTTTGCTATATAAACCATGTTATATCACGTCAAACTGTACTATAGTTTTTCCCGAATTTCTATGTTTCTGTAGCTTACAAAGATTTATTATCGTTTTACTGACTGCTATGCCAATTATCATGAGAATATTCATAGTAATCTGCCGTAAGGGTGAGCATTGCCAATCTCATTTTGTCTCGTTTTCTTTGAGTTAGGCTATGACTTTGTTTAGATGTTTGAGTGTGCAGTTTGTTGTAGTGTATTTTGTGATTCATGATCACCCTCAATCTTGACTTGGGCACACCGATATGTAAAGAGGTTATGCGTGAAGATTTCCTGCTATTTGATGGAAACATCTCACGGATCGCATGCTACCGCGGTATATTCGCACACAAATGGATTCATTGACCCTAACGGAATATTGAAGATCAGAGGCTCTATCTGCCAGATATCGAATCTGGAATATGATTCTTGTCTCCGTCACAGAACAACAATGTATTCGCAACGCCGTAGTGTGGTTTTCTGTAAAGTGTGAGAGGACAAAAGATCCGTCAACAGTTCACCCTCTTAATGATGACAGAAATAGCTTAGATAAATACATGTTTTCATATCCCATTCAATTAGAAATTTCAAATTATTCGGCAACAGGAGTCTGAATCAAAAGCAACTCACACAAAGTTGTGAAAAAGCTGTCACGTGTTATATATAGCAAGAAGCTGTTTTAATTCTTTTATTAGTTGTATCGTTGGACGTCCTCTTAGTCCATCCCTGTTTAAAATAAACGCCTTACCCCCCCCCCCCCCAAAAAAAACTTTTTTCCTAATTTTCGGTATTTAACTCCAGAAGAATTTGCTTGGTTTCCAGAATTAAATATGTTCCAACAACGTCGTTACATTTGAGTTTATGGAAAATTTGCTGGTGTTTTGCGCAACATTCCGTTGTACGACCTTTTTTTTTTACTTATTGCTTTACGCTCGTCGACGGCTAAGGTTGTTAGAGGCGGGATGGGACTGCGGACAAGGAACGTGAAGGAATTCGGCCATGACCTTTTTGAAGGAAGCATCCCGCCATTCGCCTGGAGTGATTTGTGGAAACCATGGAAAACCCAAATCTGGATGCCCGGACGGGGATTCGAACCGGCGTCCTCCCTAATGCGAGGCCAGAACCCGTTGTACGAAACGGATTCTTCGAATTTTAGTGGAAGGATCCGATTCAAGCACATTAGGATGTATTGATGTGAAGTCAAAAAGAGTAAATATATTAGAAGTGCAATAAATTGCTTAGTAGAAATTTGTTGCTTCGTCGAGATCTAGTTAGTCAACACTATAGTGGTAGATCTATCATTTTTTTCTACTGGTTTTCCGTCTGGTTTAGAACTATTACTTTCTTTTCGTTTCTGCTGCTAGTTTAGGGGGCGTCCATTAATTACTTGAGCTGAAATGGGGGGGTGGGGAAGGGGTCCGGCAAAATCTCAAGAAACCTCACCAAGGGGGAGGGAGGGGGTCAACGGAAATCTCACTTGAGGTTTTGAAATTATTGTAGAATGGCAGAAATAAATAAAAAGTGAGTCTACAAATTACTCGAAAGTCGATTTTATGGGGGTAAAAACCGACTTTAGGGGGGAATAACTGCCTTTGGGAGTTGCGAGGTCCTTCATAAGGGGGGTCTCATGTCATTTTTAAGGGGGGGTGTCCGACAAAATGTGACCAGAGGGGCAGGGAGGTCCGACGAAACCTCACTAAGTCTCACCAGAGGCGGGGGGGGGGGGGGGGTGTCCCGTATTCCCGAAAAAGACCTCACGTAATTAATGTACGCAAACCTGAGAAAACATGAACTTAAATTTCTTAAGGAACCATTGTTCGATAAAAAAAAATGTCTCTGTACAATATGTAGAACACGTTCATGCTGAGATTTTAATGATTTTTTTTTAATTCAGTATTTCACCTGCCGTTTATACAAATTTTTACTTAAAATTTTAATTAAAATAATTTTTCATGTCATTGTCACAGTTCCTACAATTTACACTCAACTTTTAATTTGTCATCTTATTGATAAGTGTTTAATTGTTCCACTTGGTAATTCAGTAACTCATACTCTGGTGCTTAAAATCGAAATAATGATGAAATCTACAAATATACAATCCTTACTCCATACTGTAGCCCTTACTTATTGCAGTAAGTATATAACCTTGCATTATTTCCACTAAGCGCCACATCCGATCCTAATGGACACGTGGAGTCCGTAGAGCCTTTGGCCGGACGCGTGTGGGCGTTGTTTTGACGTGCCGTCGGCCGAGGCATCCACTGGCACAACTCGTTACTGTGTCCGGCCATGCTAAATCAGATCCCTGCTGGCAAGGTTACCACGTCGTATGACAGCTCTTAAGGCGAGCCACTAGATCTACATTGAGCATGATGGGTGAGCGGTTAACGTTCTGGCCCCGCATTCGGGAGGACGCGGTTTGAATCCCCGCCGGGCATCCAGATTTGGGTTTTTCATGGTTTCCTCAAATCACTCCAGGCGAATGCCGGGATGCTTCCTTCAAAAAGGCCATGGCTGAAGCCCTTCCCGTTCCTTGTCCCCCAGTCCCATCCCGCCTCTAATGACCTCAACGTCGACGAGTATGAAGTAACAATTTGTTCGTTGTCAGTTACACAGTTAAAGCATTTAATTCAATGATGCATCTGGGTATATAGGATTTTCTGTGATATATAATGTATGGAACTGTAGTTTTGTTACTTCAACCCTAACACAAGTATAACGATGATATAATTTTAATTTTGTGTAATAAAGTGACGGTTAAAAAGTGGAAGGCATTGTGGCTGCAGGTAAAATGTAATTGTGTTTTATTGTGTTGCGACGGTCTGATATCGAGAAAACGCAGAGAAAATTCTCAGATGAAAAAGAATAAAATGTATTATTTGTTAGACGTATCCCAACTATAAATATCCCATCATCTTTGCTCCAAAAGGATTAACTACACTACATATTTCATCTTAAGTGCTAAATTCTAAACAGTTCCGTTCAGTAACCAAAACCGTCTGCTTTCTTCCTTCCCAGAGATACTTTCACACTTGTTCTCTTAAATGCCACAGACACTCAGCGTTAGACATCACCAAACTAGTTCAGGCGTTCTTTCGGCGTCTTTCACCTGCCTCGTACCTTATGTTCCACCCCTTCAACTCGAGCTTACGAACTGCGTAAACTTAAGGAAAAACTACTGATTCTTTCCGCGATTACCGTCACTTTTCAACGTACATACTTGTGGAAAAATTCCCTTCTCTAAAATTTTCGGTTCTATTTATACCTCCTCAGAATGGCCTTACGTCATTGGTTTCATCAAGGTCGCAACTCCTATAAATCCAATGTCAAATAATAGCCCCTGGGTGAAGCCACCAAACAGGTAGTCACCTATTTCATACGTGTAGCAATTCTTTCAACCTCTCCGAGACTCTAGATGACTATATGTAACGCCACTATGGCATTTCACTTTTCCAACGATGTACACCGCACCCCGAAAATTCACATGTATTGGTTCAGACCTAGGTAATTTTCTTTGTCTTCGCTTATTTCTAATTTTATTAAAAGTTTTTATTCATTTGTCAGTGGAATCCAGCCCAGTAAAATGTTTTTTTTTGTTCTTTTTTACGTATTGATTTACGCCTCGTCGACAGCTAAGGTCATTAGACGCCGGATGAGACTGGGGACAAGGAACGGGAAGGAATTTGGCCTTTTTGAAGGAAGCATCCCGGCATTCGCCTGGAGTGATTTGGGGAAACCATGGAAAACCCAAATCTGGATGCCCGGACGGGGATTCGAACCCGCGTCCTCCCGAATTCGAGGCCAGAACGTTAACCGTTCACACACCACGCTCGGCCAAAAAAAATTAAACTATGTATGTATATAAAGTTACACATAACATATTGAAAAAATACAACCTTCCTTTGAACAACCTATGATACAGGTTACTAACTATTATGTATGAATGAATTGAAACTTAAGTGAAACAAATTAAGAATTAGTAGGTTAAAACACTATTAAAGTGGGTATTATATGTTTAATTTACTAAAGTTAGAATGTTTTGAACTTCTACACTCCACTCGAAACAATCTTACGCTTCATTAAGGATAAAACCTGGAGTGTTTCTATTATCTGATTTGTTGTTAAATGGTGTACATAGAGTCTATGTAGGATTAATATCTTTTTTATATATAAAAAAAATTAGAAACATATTGCAATATAAACTCATTTCACTAAAATCCTCCATTTCTTTCAACAGTAGTTCAGCTAGAATGGTAATAAAAGGAGAAATATGAGTACAGATGCGAATCATACTTCCTACACGCAACCTGCGGTCGTATTCGCAGCGACGAAAAAGCTACCCAGAGGAAACATGCAAGCGAGCAGTATGCAATCAATCACGCTGGACGCGTAACACGATTATGCCATCAAGTACACACGCAAAAGCGTATGCGTCGGCGACAGCTCGACTTCAAAAGCCTTCATCAAATATATTACCAGCAGGCTAATGTTGACATTTTACGTCGTATAATGAAGCAGAGGTATAGTGCAGGAATAATAATTTTTTTTTTGCTTATTGTTTTATGCCGAGGTTAATTAGAGGCATAAAATATCTTGGGTCAAGGAGCGGGAAGGAATTTGACCATGACCTTCTAAAGGAACCATCCCGGAATTTTCCTGAATTGATTTGGAGAAATCATAGAAAATCCAAATCTGGATAGTCGGACGGAGATTCGAACCCGCGTCCTACCGAATGCGTACGAGAATCAACTGAACTGATCAGCACCACTACTGTCATATCACCAGCCTGCCGGCCAGGCTCTGGAACAAAGTCGTGAGGCAGTTAAAATTTATGAAATCATAAGTGGTTGTTTTCTTTTTTCGTAGCAATATTTTATACAGTAGACTACGAACACATAAAATCTCAAAATGGCGACGAGGGGGAACATCTCTTGTTCAGACAAGTGTTAGATATCACTATTCCACTATTATTTGGATCAGACTAATTTGTGTCAATATTTTTATCCAGATCTCGTAAAAGTCAGTCATCACAAAATCTACACTATGCAAAAGGAGAATATTCCGCCAAAAAGAAAGAACTGTAACCGCTTTCATTTATGCAATAATACATTTCAACTTTTAGCCAATTCTGTTTCCTTAGTCATTTTCCGACAGCTCTTATAATAAAGTAGGCATCTCTATCAAAGTAGAAATAGCAATTAGTGTGAAAGGCTTAATTTATAAGTATTCTGAATGGATGTTAATTACTACCTGTTAGGAAGAACATTAAATTCTCTGAAATCTTATCTGAATGGAACATGGACAGATAGTTTTTGCTTTCGTCAACTTCCAATAAGTCTTAACGTGATGAACGGTCTGATGGCTCAGTGGTTAAGGTGTTTACTAAAGGCCGAATACCGTTGTCGACTGGGACTTTCAAAGGTCCATATTCCGGCCGCCACCTCTGGCACAGTTTGCTGTGTAATGTGAAGTACGGTAGCATTTTTGCCTAGTTTGGATTCCACGTTAAACTGTGGGTCCCCTCTACACGATAGGATTACCGGGATAGCGGATAGCGCAGCCAGTAGTATAAATCCTGTCACCGGGTCATTACACCTTTATCTTTTTCACTTAATTTCATATTTTTAGTTGTACATTTACAATAACTAGTTACTCCAAACCCATATGTACAGTACTTACACGTTCCGTTGTCAGTTGCGTCAGATATCATATTTCAGGTCAAGCAATATCCATCATTATTATTAATTTAATTGCGATAAAGCTAATACTCCGGTGGCAATTCCCCCAGTCATCCATTTACCCTTTTTTTTAAAATTAGAACGCAATTAAAACTATCAGTAACTTGTTTGGTTTTAACATAAAGTTACGATAGAACTCACTAGTGCCACTGTTAGCTTGAATTACAAATGGTTGGATTATTATTTTGTACACAAGGGGTAATATGGAGCTCTTGTACTTGAGCAAAATTTCAGTTAAGTTTTGGTGCTTGCATTCTGATTATATGGGATTGTTGAATACCATAAATAAACAACTTTAATTGAATTTTTATGGCATTATGAAAAATTAGTTTATGTACTCTAAACGTCCACATGAACTATGCTGCTGGCAATCATATCTTCAACTTCAAAATTTTCAGTTTGTTACGTGTAGAAAACTGTTGAAGAATACCCAAAATATAATATTCATGCGCTAGTTTATGTCAGGCATTGGTGTTTCACACGAAACAAGGCGAACAGCGTGAGGATGGCAAACTTCCTCTTCAGCCTGAAACACCGTCTTCATTACTGCGGAGTAACCTTATTAGTATAGCAGCAATTTACACGGAACAGAACGTAATAAGTATTAATGACCTTTCCTTAACAGCTACGTGGAACAGTAATCAGGGGCACTTACTGCATCACACAATCGACGTATAGTGGTTTCAGCTACGGCGAGAGGGGATGGGACCTGCTACTTACGTACGTAAAAGATATCTTTACGACCATCGGTATGGTGCTTAGGTTATAAACTATGCAGTACAAGTCACGAGGATCTGAAAATACTGCGATAAGAATCGATGTGCTGAATCTGGAGTTCCTGCTGCTGGATTTTATGGAGCACGAAGTCAAATTTCGAGAGTTACAATCTAACGCCACACGTTCACTGCATTAGCCCTTCATAACTTATTCAGTCACGTCAGCTGAGGATTTAACATATCAGAACTTATATGATGTGTAATCGGCTTATATGGCTTCAGGCTATTTCCGTATCAAGTCACTACTTTAAAATTTTTAATGTGAATTCATCTCCGAGTAACAATAATTTCTGGATAATGGAAACCAAAAAGCTGCCTTTGGCCACTAAAAATCAGATAGAATAGGGAAAAATAAACCTTCACTTACCACAGATGTAGGCAGGAGGTCGCGATGAACACGTAAAAAACACAAAAACAAACAAATTGGGGGAAAAATAACCCGTCACTTACCACAGATGTAGGCAGGAGCTCGCGATGAACACGTAAAAAACACACAAAAACAAAACAAATTGGGGGGAAAATAACCCGTCACTTACCACAGATGTAGGCAGGAGGTCGCGATGAACACGTAAAAGACACAAAAACAAACAAATTGGGGGGAAAATAACCCGTCACTTACCACAGATGTAGGCAGGAGGTCGCAATGAACACGTAAAAAACTCAAAAACAAACAAATTGGAGGAAAAATAACCCGTCATTTACCACAGATGTAGGCAGGAGGTCGCAATGAACACGTAAAATCACAAAAACAAACGAATTGGGGGAAAATAACCCGTCACTTACCACAGATGTAGGCAGGAGGTCGCAATGAACACGTAAAAAACACACAAAAAAACAAAACAAATTGCACAATATTTGGGTGAGAAACCTTACTCATGTGAGAAGAGAGACAATTTCTATTACTACGATTATGTGGAATACAAAAAGGTCGTCGATATTAAACGAATATAGTTCAAATATAATTCATATTAACTTGGTAGTATGAACTTAAGTTTGAGTTTAGTGATTAATAAAATGACTAGTTGTAATTGTTCGTCATACTGCATTGTGTGGGATGCCACGGACTAAACTACTTCATAGAAATATTCCTTATGATAACTATGTTCTTAAGAAATCGTCGTTAGAAATCTGGTGACGAAATACTTTCTTAAATAAGGGGGGAGAAATATGGTTAAAATGTGCGGTGAATACAACAAACTTTCGAATTTTGAAAACATCTTAAGGATTATATAAACTATCTGAAAGAACGTGTCAGTGTATTGGAGAATAGGGTACAAGTAATGAACACAAGTAAGTAAATTATTCGACGCCATTTATCACTAGATTTTTATTTAAAAAGGATTGCCCCTCGTAAATGGAACGAAATATATTTTCTTTACTCAAATCAGACTTCTAGTTAAGTTCTTTGTATTGTTATTTGTTATTGTTAATTAACTTGATGCAAGATTGTAAAAATAAATATGTAAAAAAATAATTAAAAATAAACAGAATGAATTGAGGGTAAGGAAAAGTTAATTGTTTATGCTACAACGTTAAATAAAGTTCAATTTGTAGAATGTCTGCATAACAGAAGTCACAATCCTTAGATCAAAAGATTCTGAATCAAAATAGGTGATTGCGAAATATTTCTTAACGCATGAGTCAACAACTTCTATGCAAAAATCTTTAGATGACAGATAGATATTTGCGACTTGCCACAAGCGCTCTGTAATAAAAATCTTCTGTAACCAATTATTTACATTAAAACTAAATAAAAACGTAATGGATGTGCAGAGGCAGTATAGTGGACGACGTATGTTACGAATGGGGTTTAGGTGACGAGGTCAGAAGATAAAATTAAACTGGCGATTTCCATGGCTGCAAGTTGGAGCTGAAAAATGACCCTGAAAAAAGATATTGCGTGATTCAATGAGGGAGGAAAACCACTACTTCGTCCCACTGACAGCCAAAAGACTTCAATCGACTCCCGACCCAAACTCATTCCTCACCGAAAACCGATATCTCTTCCTGCTGAAAGCGAACCTTCGATCCGAGGTCGGTTAATCTGAATTCAGAGAGAGCCAGGCTACAGAGCAGCCACTCAGCTCGTCTGTCAGCCAGGCAGTTTGCTCTTCCCTCAAAGGTGCAAGTCGCGAGTCAACTTCATAATTGAAAAACTCTGGCGCCAAGGTGGGAAACCCAAGTTGGTGTAAAGTCGATCAGCTTTCGACAGGAGATCGCAGGAAGTTTTATTTTGTGTGCGATCTGTGACATGGAGTCGCCATATAAACTGAACAGACACCGGGAAATAATTTCTGTAGAGCGACCAGTGACTCATATTTATATAAAACTGTGAAATATAATTCGTTTAACCGCAAGCATACTACCGAGGAAATAACGCAACTTTCTGCAGGAGTTTCTTTTTGGGCATATGGGTGAATACTGCAAAAGGAAATATAGCAGGTTTTAGTTGGCACACTGTTTAGTAACAATTCCTTTGGAACTATAATTTGCTAGAAGTTCCTTATTTTATCATTTTTAAAAATTGCACTTATTCTGTAATCATTTCAGCTCATAGCTGCATAGCTTGGTTGCTAGATTTATAAATAGCAACTACATCTTGTTTCATGTTATTACAGTCGTTCTCAGCCTTCTGTAGATTTATTGACCACTGGTGGGATGGAGGGATTCCCTTGACCTCAACTTTCATGCCGTTAAAAAGAAGGCAAATGCAATTCTATCCCGACCGTAATTTATTTTTACTCCAACTAACTGACAGAGATAAATAGATAACGTAACTAGTCCATATTGTTACGACTGAGTTCAAGTCGTAAATTTTCAGAAGCAACTAATGAAGTGTGTAACTGTATGTATTAGAAATTTTTCACGGTAAATGTAAAAGGAAAATACAGAATAAATGAATAAAAAGTCGCTTACAAGAGATTTATAAGAAGGGATTATTGCTCTACAACACTTTCTTAGCCGGCCGGGACCTTGAATTCTCCTCTCATATAATCAATCTATCCCTCCATGGAAACAATCTCTTAGATATATGTAATTACAGGTCTGAATCAGTTTGTCACAAATATGATTAAATTTTTTTGCCCCACACTGAAAATAACTTTCCTATTTGATATTATGGCACAACCTTATAGCTATTGTTCTGAGTGTTTGAAAATATTACTAAATGATATATCGTCTGGATACGTATTGCTTACGAACTTGGTAGCATCTGTTACAAAATGTCAGGAACAATCCTTTTTACACCTCTATTTACTTGGATTTAGTGCTGTGGTTACACGGTAATATCTTTCTTTTTGCAAACTTCACTGTTGTAATGATTTTATTTAAATTCGTCGAACTCCCATTTCTTATGTTTGATACTCACCTACAGTGCACAGGATTATCACAATTAATATTATTATTATTTAGCGACTGCAGTAATGTGAAATACTAAGTTTCTACCGATTATTATACCTACATCACTGTGGGAATATATAAACATACACGATGTTTCGGCAGTTAGCTCTTCAGGTGCCGAGAGCTCTCATTAAAAGCACTTGCAGTTAAGCCGTTTGTTTGCCGACTTGAGGAGACTCGGCGTACCTAATGAAGACAGGAGTGCTCTCCTTCGTAGCGTCTTATTTATACAGCGCAATCAACGTAATACCCGCAAAGACTTGCTAGACTCATTATAAAAATTAAACGCGACTCAGTGGCCAAGACACGTCGAAAAAAGGAAGTACATGTTCGTTTCGAAACTGAGTAATGTATTATTTTTTTAAAACTCTCTTTGATTAAATATAATTAACTTAGAGGCAGTATCACGCTATAGTAGGAAATGCATTAAAATGTTTGCAGTAAGCCAGATTCATCGTGACATCGAATGACGTATATTTTTCCTAGTTATATTTTCACGTAAATATAAATTCACATTTCGATGAGGACTACTTTAGTTTAAGTGTGCTGTTGGTGGCGGTGTTGTCGTGTGTGTGCATTGCATTTTAGGTATTACTTTGTCCGTTTCGTTGACGGGTAAAAAATGATTGTTTTCACTCCATGCCAAAGTTTTGAACTTAGAAATACTCATTTTAATCAAAGATATCATTAGTATGGTATTTCGATGTTGCCATGCTCCACTACGCCACATAATTCGTCTTTACCTGTTCTGCAAGATACTTAATAAAAATTGTACAAAATGTGTTTCCATGGTAAATAATTTCAATCTTTTTTTTATTGCATTCGTCCAGTTGGACTCTATATTATTGACATACGTAGTTGAGTTGTTCTTTTTCCTGATGGCTTTACACCTCGTCGATGTCGAGGTCATTAGAGGCGGGATGGGAGTTGGGACAAGGAACGGGAAGGAATTCGGCCATGACCTTTTGAAGGAAGCATCCCGGCATTCACCTGGAGTGATTTGGGGAAACCATGGAAAACCCAAATGTGGATGCCCGCACGGTTATTCGAACCGCCGTCCTCCCGAATGCGAGGCCAGAACGTTAACCGTTCACCCACCATGCTCGGTAGTTGTGTTGTTTTCCATTTGCTTTTATCGGTAACGGTTTTAAACCAGGGAAACCCATAAAGTTACAGATTGTTTCGGAAATTAATGCTTTGTAACATTGTCAATATGTTTCATTTCCGCATGATAGATGAGAACATTTTTATCGTATAGTAACAATTCTCATTATTCGACCTAATAAGCTTGAAAGATTATAACCCATTCGTTCGAAGAGAACACTTGGTTTTGTGGTAAACTGTTTCTCCTTTGGTAAATATTCTTATTCATGATACATCCACTTACCCAAAGATGTAATAATACACGGTACAGTAAAATTCGCTTGTAAACATGCGTACTATAATATCATAGAATGATTTAAATTTTTATCTGAAAATAAGGTTTTATTTTTATTCGCATCCTACATATATGCCAAATGCTACCAAATAGCTCCCCTTAGGCAGTTATGAGGGGATAGTAAATTTTCGCTTATCTTTAATTGCTTCTACAACCACTAAATATCAGTAATCGCCGCCAGTTGAGTATTGCTGCATTTCACAATATTTTTCAATTCTTATAAAATGTTTATTAATTTAGAATTTCTACTAAAACGTTATAAATAATTTCTCGTAACGTTCTGAAATATTTCAATAGCTTCTATTTAATCAATATTCACAACTGCCAGATTGTTGTAACGTTAGTGATGATGTTGTATTGTTCATTTAAATCTTCAATTATTGTTAGAATGTTCGATGTTTCACAGGAAATCAATATTCTGATATGCTGGTGGTTTCCAGTATTTTCCGAGATATTTACTTACCTCCGTATCATAGTTCGTAAATCCTCCAGTCACCACTAAAGCAGAATCCATCCTCCTTCATGAATTTTAAATTATAATTTGGTACATTATCTAATTAAAACGGTAATCTGAAACGGTATTACCACTGCCAGATATTGTTATAAGCAGCTCTGCTTGAATATCGAGATATATCTTTCCTGTGACACAAAACTCAGTACTAATAGCTGGGAATAACGTTACGTATCGTTTGATGGCTACGGTATTATCGTCTTGCTGGAACTGTCGAGTTCAGCTATCCTCTCGAAGTATTGACTTGGTGGAAGTCGTTTGTTAGCTCCTCGTAACTTACTGTAGGTACTTTTTCATTGTCTCCCTTATTATAAGATAGAACTACCTTGGTGAAAAATTCACTTATGAACCTACGGAAGAATCACTGGTTAGTCCCTCCACCAATAATCCGGGCATCACTAATGCATCTGCATATGGTGCTAACGTAGAAAATTCTAGAGAATAAACATTCGAATTGAACTTCCATGTCCTGATAGTTAAAAGAAAATTAATGGAGCGTTGGTGACAAAATTATGTTGCCTCCAAGCAGTTCTGCTTCTGGTAGTAGGGTCTATACTTTCGCATAAACTCCGAAACGTAAAAAAGCCGTCTTTGATAGAGCGGGAGATCATTTGATGCGACTGAAAATGTTTAAAATCAGATCGAACTCCAAAGGGACGGCTCCAGTTTGGAGAATTATAGTTATTATTATTAATAGTAATATGGTAAATTAGCTCTCTTTCAACCGTTGAGGCATCTTGAAGAAGGAAATAAACGGTTTTCTCTAATCATAGAAATATTAGCTGGTGCATTAACCTTCGAGCAATGATACAAAATGACACACCTCAAAACCTGAAACGTATTATTTATTATAGCATCTAGATAATCGACTATAGACACATGTGTCTCTGAAGAAATGTATTACACAAAATATAAAATACCGGTACGACATCCTTACTGGGTTTGTAGAACTGAAATAACGATCCATGTCAAGATAAGAAAACTATACTTTCTGATATCTTCCGGGGATCCGGCACAACTCACATAATAGTTTTCACAAACGCTTTATTACGTTCTCTGAAAGACGATAATAAGTTCAGCAACTGCAAGTGGGTGAACAAAATTTGTGAAACCCTTACTGCATACTGGGTCATATATGGCACATGCCATTTTCTTGTTTGTGGAACTCATATTTGAGCCAATACTTTGAACCTGCATGTTGGGACAGATATAGCACACAATCAAGAAGAGCTGTGCAAATATTAAATGCGATCTGTTGAGAGAATAAGGAAATATTATGAAGTATGAATTTTTGCTTTGCGCTGTGAGCAGTTTACATCCAAGTTCGGTCATACAAACAGTTGTATTTGATACAGTAAACATTTGATTTCAGTGTTTATACAATTTCTAATATGTAAAGGACATCTATGGACAATTATAAAGAGGTAAGTTTATATATTTGTCCATTAGAATATATACAGGGTGTTACAAAAAGGTACGGCCAAACTTTCAGGAAACATTCCTCACACACAAACAAAGAAAATATGTTATGTGGACATGTGTCTGGAAAAGCTTACTTTCCAAGTTAGAGCTCATATTGTGGACGGCTGTGATACAATACGCCATTCTCCAGGGCTGCATCAGCGCATCAGGGATTCCATGCGACGGAGGGTGGATGCATGTATCCTCGCTAACGGAGGACATTTTGAACATTTCCTGTAACAAAGTGTTTGAAGTCACGCTGGTACGTTCTGTTGCTGTGTGTTTCCATTCCATGTTTAATGTGATTTAAAGAGAAGTAATAAAATGAGCTCCAACATGGAAAGTAAGCGTTTCCGGACACATGTCCACATAACATATTTTCTTTGTTTGTGTGTGAGGAATGTTTCCTGAACGTTTGGCCGTACCTTTTTGTAACACCCTGTATAATATTGAAAAAAGGGTTTGCGACAGATATGGCACAATATACAGTCTAGCCTGTGTGAACAACCTGGCCCCTATGGAGAAGAAGAAATAACGACGACAATGCTCCTATTTTATTTCAAGTAGCAGATGTCCTCTGGCAAACAAAGAAACCTTATCCAAGAAACCGGGTAGGACAAGAAAATGAAATAAATAATAATAAAAAAAAACAGCTGGACAGTAAGAAGAAGAGAGAGCCTGCGGTAGATCTTCCGCTGTATCAGGATGGGATAGATGACATGTCCGTCTGGTTGTGAAACTGTAATTGTTGCAATTATCCAGACTGCAAAGGAAAATCCTATACAGCATGTCTGAAGTGCAGTGAAACATTGTGCTTGGGCAAGGAGAGAAACTGCTTTATCAAGTTTCATAACAAATAGACTAAATGGAAAGTGAATTAGTGTTATTTGAGATAAATGTGTACTAATTGTAATTATTTTACGTAAATAAACTGAGTTCTACTAGTATATGTATATATCTTATATATTTTCCAAATGTTGCATCATCCATCTCGAAACTGGTATCACAACATGTTAGCCATTATTGCATGCAGTCCCATATATGGTACAAACTAGGGATGCTCGATATACATCGATGTATCGAAAACATCGATGTTTACTATTCGATGCATCGAATCAATCCGATGCATCGTTTACTTTCGATGTTTCACGATGCATCGATGCTTTTCATTCGATACATAGAAAGAACACATGCGTTTCTTCGACTCGATAGAATCAGTTTTAAAGCAAAACAAAAAAAGAAAATTGTATTACTATACGTTATTTTTGTCACCCAAAATATTAAATTACATTGTTTTACTTGAATGAAAAAAACAAATACGTATGCAACACGATTAGTTTTAAGGCAAAACAAAAACTGGAAAATTGTATCGCTATACGTTATTTTTGTCACCTACAAAATCACATTAAATTTTTTCTTTTAACTTGCATAAAACAAGAAAAAACTACGCGATATGACTGGTTTTAAAGCAAAACTAAAAACAGGAAATTGTATTGCTATATTTTATTTTGTCACCTACAAAATCACATCACATTTTTCTTTTAATTTAATTTTGATAAAACAACAAAAAATTACAGTTGACATGAAATTTCCCGACAGTGTAGGGCGGAGCCACACCTTAGGACAAGGCTAAAAGTACCTAGTAGGCTTCAAAAATTTGCTTAAAGTTACCGCTCCTCTTTATAAAATACCCAGCAGAGCAACTGTGACACGGTGGCTTGATGACAAGTATGACGTCTTGGCAACATTAATAAAATCAAAACTCTCAAATGTTGAACACCTCACATTTACAGGTGATATATGGTCAGACATGCAGACGCGCAGCTTTTTAGGTGTCAAAGCGCATTTTGGTCTAGACACAGTGTTCGAATCAATGACATTAGGAGTTTATCAACTCAATGAAAGTCATTTATCGGAATATATAGCAGACATGCTCCTTAAGACCTGCAACGATTGGGGATTTGATACAGACAAAGTCTCTGCGGTCGTTACTGATAACGACCCGAATATGGTAAAAGCTGTGGAATTAGGATTTGGAAAGAAGAAGCACATCCCTTGTTTCGCTCACACACTTAATTTAGTTGCTCAAAATATTCTCAAAATACCATTAGAAAATATATTGCCAAAAATAAAGACCATTGTTACTTTCTTTAAACATACTTGTTTGGCAAGCGACGATTTGAGAAAGTCAGTAAGTGCTGAAATGAAGTTAATACAAGGCCTGCCAACACGAGTAGCACATAATATATGATTCAAAGATTTTTGGAGCTTAAAAATGATGTAAGTGATATATTTATTTGCCATAAAACAACACCTCCAATGCTGACTGGTTTGGAATTAAATATCGCGTCATTTCTGCTTAACATACTACGCCCACTTGAAGCAGCAACTAAAGAAATATCTGGGGATAAATATTGTACCAGCAGTTAAGTGATCCCTTTAGTGCACTGCATGCTTTCAAAACTCAAATCAGTTGATACTGATGAACCTTTAGTGATGGAAGTACATAAGCTCGTCCTAAAAGAAATCAACAAACGGATGGGTGCTATCGAATAAGTTTCGTCTTTAGCTATCGCTACCTTATTGGACCCACATTTCAAAAAACTACATTTTGAAGACCCGATGGTTTGTGCAAATGCTGTTCAAAAGATCAAAGATATGATGAAGAGGGAGCTGGAAGAAATGCGGACAGAATCTGATTCAGATAGTTCAGACAAAACATCGGAAGATTTCAGTCTTTGGACCGATCATCTCAAACTAGTTCAGAGAAACTGGAAATCAAACAAGACCGAATAAAGTGTTTCCGACGAGCTGTCTGTCTACTTGAGAATTCCGATTGGCCGGCTTAGTGAAAATCCGTTAGAAGTATGGTCCGATTATAAACAACAGTTTCAAAAATTGCACAAAATAGCTTATAAATATTAAACTTCGGTAGCCAGCTCAGTGCCACCAGAAAAACTTTTTTCGAAAGCTGCACAAGTTTTAAATCAACAATGAAACAGAATTCAAGGAAAGCGGGTTAATAAAATTTTATTTTTGCAAAGTTTAGATAGAAAATATTGGGATTTATAAATTCCAATTACATTAGAATCCTAACACTGCTTCTCTTTCAGCGTTCCTCGTTTTACTTTTATTCTATCTTTCTATTCTAATTTATAAATCCCAGTAATTTCAAATTGCCTTTGTAAAAGACTAATTAAAAATATAATTCAAATAAATACTTCATTTTGCTAGTTTACTAATCTTTGTCTCATTTTTAAGCTTTCCTAACCTATATATATATATCTCGATGTTTTTATTCGATGCATCGTGAAACATCGATGCAACGTTTCGATGCATCACATCGAAAAAATCATCGATGTATTTTCTGGATGAACATCCTTAGCACAAACACTTAAATCACTAATAATCTCCCCCAAATAAGATTTGGATTTTTTTTAGTATTTTTCTTGAAATCACGGAATTGGACTTAAAAAGTGAAATTTTTTTCAGAAAAATAAAAAACAGTCATGCAATAAGGGGTTTTGCCCTAAAGACAATGAAATTCACGCCATAATTCCGTCAAAGATGTCGGAAGTTTTATTTATTATTGAGATTCTGCAAACCGCCTGTGAGAGAATACTTTTAATAATATATACAGTAGGTTTGGTTTTCTTTCGGAACACACACGAGGAGAATAACAACAATTTCTGAGCTAATTTCTAACCTGTTTTTATATTTCGCGAATCAGACACAGTTTATGAGACTATTCATTTTATTTTTTAAAGTTACCCGTACTGTAGTGTACCCGGAGTAAGGATTGCCACCAGTTACTATTACTCTCTATCATTAAGTTTTATTTTGTATATAAAATATCTTGTTCAGTTTTGGCTGGGCGCCATGGAAGGAGTCCTTCCAGAGTTTTCAATAAACAATTATAAATGCAATTACTTGATTTATTATAAAGAAAATTAAATTAATTTGTCTACTGACACTTACATTTATTGTTATCAATATATGAAAAGGGTGATTGCATTGACTAACAATGTAACAAGAATTAAATCTATATAATAAAAATTGATTAAATGAACAACTAAATGATAGAACATGAACAAAGTCCCTCTAACTCAAAATCAGAGAGCACAAGTTTCTACAAGTTTTCGTTTTCGGGTACATGCGCCACACTTTGCCTCGGTTTGTTCTGGCGGAATAAAAATTGTGTATTTACTATCCAGCTGACTTTTATGTTGAAGTCGGCGCTGTCCGGATCTTCTCGAATTTCTGCGCGCAACACACACAGAACAAAATTTAATCGTCGCACTTGTTTAACACTGGACGAGCACTTGCTTAGGAGCACATTCGATTATTATTCTTTAGAACGGCGTCTCACTGGTGAGCTGCAGTCTTCTCCTCAAAACGAGGGTTTTACCACGAAACAAAAATCACTCCAGGCAAATGCCGGGATTCTTCCTTAAAAAGGCCATGGCCGAATTCCTTCCCATTCCTTGCCCCCATCCTTTCCCGTCTCTAAAGACCTCGCTGTTGAGAGACGTAAAGCAGTTAAAAAATATATATATATAACCCCCCGGTACTACCTAACCTTAGACTGCACCGACAGAGAATAAAAATCTGGATCGCTGATTTAAGACAACAGCCAGATTACTCTCATATACATAGTGATTCAGGAGGAATGGTAAATATTGAAGGAGATAGTAGTATGAACAATATTAAGTAAAAAGTTCACATAAACATGTTTCCGATTTCCATTACTTTTGGAGATACACGTCCTGGAATATTATGCTTACCCGACTAGATTTTTGTGTACGTGGATGTTTAAAAAACTGAAGGAAAAAGTGAACACAAAAGATGAATTACTCGCTCGCATCGCAAACACTGCTACCCTCATAAAAGTACACCAAGACGTATTCTGAAGGGCTACATGTAATGTTGCGAAGAGAGCTGCAAAGTGTATTGAAGTCGATGGTGGGATTTAAGAATGTTTAATTTAAACTTCTGTAAAATGTACCTTTGTTTTTGTATGAATAAAGTACTTCAACAATTTATCTGTGTGCTCTCTGAGGTTTATTTTATGCATAACGTTCTAGCACTTGTATCTCCAAAACGAATGGAAATCGTACACATTTTAATATGATTTTTTTTCTCAATATTCTTCGTACTACCACCTCCTGAATCACCAGTATGAAGTTTTCCTGAATGTTCTCGCTCTTATCCATTGATGGCGCAGTTACCACCAAAATAAAAAGTGGGGAACTTGATAAAAATGAAAAACAAGTAGAAGAGTATTTAACGACATTTATTAAATTCGATCATTGTTAAAACATGTGAGGAATATTTTATGTACGAAGTCGAGAATTTTTCAAGCCTCGTTGTATAAAAATGATCTTGGACAATTGTTAGGCCTCATCATTTTTAGAACATATCTGCATGAAACGCTATAACGTAAGCATTATACCTAAAGAACATTGTTGTATATCGGATTGTTTCTATGTTTCACTTAGTGACAGGTTTTAACTACAGCGGCTAAAATCCTGACATGCGATAACCATACTGTTTCTTCTAATTCTAAACTTCGTTTACCTATTACATACGAAAAAAACAGAAATTGTTGTTTCGACCAGTGCTTCTTAACTTGCTGACCGCGAAGATGGGTCAGGAGGTCCACAGGTAAAAATTATAAATTTAGATCTGTATTTGTACTGGATAAGGATATAAGCGAGTATAAATTATAAATCTAACTTTATCAAAGCAACGAATTTTTCAATCACCAGGCGTTTCCAAAATGAGAATAGGTTCCTATAATAGTCTATTCATTTCCAGTTGGCATCAAAATGAGCGCCATTCGACTAAGGACTACTCGTAAATGACCGTTTCCTGAGAGTCTTGTATTAGATATGAGGGATCGCGGCGTATGGTTGGTAACATAAGAGTGGCGAAGCAAACAATAATAAAAGGTGCAATTAGGAGTATTTTATTTTGTTATGTGTGTGTATGTCGGTACTGTACTGTAGCATCCAGTAAACGTTATGATTCATTTGGTTATTAAATATTAAGAGACTGATCAATACATAATTGACTTCTAATAGTTCACTTCCAGTTTCATAACTGTATTTCCGCAGGGATTATACTCGTAATGGTACCATAAAATATGTCCCAGAAGTTAATAACATAAATACACGTAAAAATATTAGGCCTATATAAGTTAGTGGGCCGCAGCATTATTTTCGACAGTTTTCAGGTACTCGGGAAGAAAAAGGTTGAGAAACGCTGGTTTATACCCATTACAATGACACTGTCACGTGCCTACCACGGTGTTGTCTACTTGCAGTTGTCTACTGCATGACTTATACGCCGGAAAGCGCCTACAGCTAGCCAGGAGACAACCAGCTTGCCGACTACGCCGCGAGAGGACTCCAACAAGATGGACACGTCAGACCATCTGCTGGAGGAGGGGCCTGCCCAAGTAATCCTCGCACTCACGACCGATGGTATCGTCGCGCTACTCGGGCGCATGCAGCGCAGAGCGATTCTGCCGGTGTTTGCGCACCCGATGACTGAGGAACTCATCATCTACCCAAATTGCATACACGACTTCAATGCAATCGTCGAGATGCTGCGAGAAGAGGAAATTAAAATCCTCCTTGCTGTCCCTCAGATGCTTTGGCCCCCTAAGGAGCAAGTTATCGAGGCGACAACTAGGACTACCGCCACGCAGACCAAGACCCTTGACAGGAAGCCGCTGACGCTAGAAATAGCTCAGTGTTTCAACTGCCAGGGGTTCAACCACTACGCCAGCCAATGCACTGCCAAGCAGAAGTGCGTTCGGTGTGGGGGAAAGCACCTGCACTCGGCATGCCCAAGGCCGAGGGAGGACCCGATTTGCTGTAACTGTGGGGGACCGCACGCTGCGTGCCACCGTGCGTGTCCCAGCAGGTTGCAGCAAAACAAGAAGATGAAGAAACATCACCGGGCAAAGCCCACTTCTGGTGAGCAGGGTGGCAAAAAAATTAAATTGCGCAACTCGTCGCCTGCTGTACCGCAGCTGCCGCCAAAGAAGACACAAGAAGAAGCCACACAAGAAGACAAATCTACCGAGAAGTCAAACCACATCCAACTACATCTGGAGTAAATGTCGAAAGACAACAGACTCCATCATACTCTGCCATAAAGATATGGCAATAACTGGCTACTCTGACTGACGCTGGAAAGCGCAACCAGATGGCTGTGGCAATTCGTTCCAAATAACTGTCTCTTAGGCCTTTATTTCTCACTCTCACTGAGAATTGTGGACATAGGTGGGCACAGTTAATCGAAAAGTTAACTTCGTTAACGTTAATACGCTACTTAAAAAGTTAACTTCGATAATCGTTAAAGCGTTACATTTTTGCAAATTTAACGCAAGTTAAACACCACAGCACTTTACGGTAGCAAAACATGGACTTTAGGAATACCGGAAAGAAAGAAAATTGAAGCATTTGAAATGGTGTGCTACAGAAGAATGCTGAAAATTAGGTGGACAGACAAAGTAAGAAATGAACGAGTTTTGGAGATGATGGGTGAGAAAAGAAGTTTATGGAAGAAGCTTACAGAAAGAAGAGACATGCTGGTAGGTCATATTTTGAGACATGCTGGATTGGTTATTTGTTAGTGGAGGGAACAGTCGAAGGTAAGAACTGTAGAGGAAGAGAAAGATTAGAATATATGAAGCAGATAATTGAGGACGTGGGTTTTAAGGGGTATGTAGAAATGAAGAGGTTAGCACAGGATAGGAAGGGATGGAGGATTGCATCAAACCAGTCGAAAGACTGAAGACAGCAAAAAAAAAAAACACAAAAAGTTAACCATTCAAAAATGGAACTTGTTTTTATTTATTACAACGGCTATTACTGCAAGTAATGTACGGTGATGTGAATCAATAATACGTCTACGCAAAGTCCTACTGAAAATCGAGTTCTTACTGGGGTTCAACGTTTTAACCTGTTTCTCAACCGCACCGAATTTTTCAACATGTAGTGGAATCATGTTGACAACGAAAAGGTTTATAATACATCGGTATACACAAGCTTGGAATACGACGAAACCGGTAGCTTCGATGCCAAATGTTTTATCGACGTAAACTTTTATTAACAGATCGAGATGAAAACCAGTTTCTTTTTTTTTTTTTTTTTTTAAGTGAAAACTTCTATAGGCGCGCTACGCGATGTTTTTACGGGGGTAAATAAGTGAGTTGGTGACGTCACGTCACCAAGATGTCACCTACTGCGCGCATGATATCCGCGTTCGACGCTTTTCGCAAAATCTTTATTCAAACACAGTTTTGTCCGATTTTGATGGAACTTTTCATACGTATACTTTAAAACAAATAGAAAATCACCGTTTACGTTTGTTTTACAGAAACGTAAACCCTCTCTTCCTTTCCCCCCCGCCTTAATTTCTGTCACCGTTGTTCATACAAACCCACAGTTTTTATCCGATTTTGATAGTACTTAGCAAAAGTATATTTCAGAACAAGGCTGGTAGCTCATTGGCTAAGGCACTTACTTCCTAAAGTTCTCTCTCCGGTGGCGGGCTCAAATCCAGCGCTGAGATGGAATTATTAGGACGTGTATTTGATTATATGAGCTCCGCCGGGACGTTCCATGGTTCTGATTCCACGTTAAACTGCAGACCCCTGAAGAAAGGAATTATCCTTCTAACCTCTGAAACAATAGCTCGGTACATCTCCTTCGGGAAGATTCGACGAAGCGTCGGGTTGTGGACTAAGTTATATTTCCAGTTTTGAAGTCAAAACTTCAATAGGCACGTTGTGCGATTTTTGAATGGGTAAAATCTAATGATTTTACATTACTGATTTTACTTCTACTTTTTTTAAACTCATACTTAGATATATGCATCCTGTTCATATGATGTTTAAGTTTTCTAAGGCTAGACACGTGAGCCTTGATTGTAGAATGTTTAGGCAAACACAGCATTCATAAATCAACTGTTCCCCCAGGCTTGATTTAAATGTAACACAATCGCATAAATGTGGCCAAGGATTTTTAAAATTCTCCTTGCTATTGTTAACCTTCACTAACGGATTCAAGATATTCAGTTTCCATGACGTAATTAGGTAACTAATGTCAGTATAATTTATTTCACTAACGAACAGCAAACCAATAACAACTAAAAAGTGACATTTTTCCTAGTAGTAAAAAAGTTATATTATAAAAATATCAAAATCAATCACCGATCGAATTTGAAACGAGTAGTGAGCGCCGGTTTGCAGACGTAAAATACAAACCCTCCACAATTCCTGCTCACACCTAGCATAACAGTTATACGTGCATCACACTCGCACTTCGTATTACCTAATTCGTCCACTATTCTACTTGCCGAACTTGCCAAAGTGCCGTTGCGCACAATTCAAACAAGCAAAAAGACGTCAACAACCAATGTAACATAATAAAGTTAACGGAAGTTCAATTTATCGGAAGTTAAGATAACCGTTAATGATTTTTAGGTTAACTTAAAAGTTAAATTTTTTTCAGTTTTGCTAACTGATTAACGGATTAATCGTTTTCTGTCCAGCAGTGCTTGCGGAATAAGACAAGGTAGAAGTATTGCACCAAATTTGTGATGAGCTGAAATCGACACCCTGTTCCTGCCAAATTTATACAAATTTTCTAAGTCCACTTCATAAAATCTCTTCCACGATTGTCTTAGATTCCGTGCAAAGCAAATTACGGTTAAAAAAAATAATAATGATAATTCTGTTTAAACTCTGGAGGTGCCATACCACATAGGTGGTGAACCACTTTTAGTGAATTGCGGAGTAATAGTAATAGTAAACTAACAGCAGTCTCTATCTGCATCCTAGCCAATAAATATGTGGTTTAGTCTGTAGTTAACGTAAATATTATTAAGCTTTAAAATAATCTGCTACACTTTACACAACCAAAAAACCATCACAAATAACGAATTAGACTAAGTTACAAATTATTTAAGTCCTAAAAGCAACTATACAAGAGAGGAAAATTTTATTCACTAGAATTATGTTATTGAATGGATAACATACGTTATACGCTTAATTTACGCAAACTTTTTGTTAAATTTCCGTTTGTATTTTGTATTTGGACGTGAATTTCGCATTTTTAGTTGTTTAGTGCTTTAAAGTTTAGATGGGTATCTTTAGAGAATTTATTTAATTTTCATCTTTTCTGACTGTCGATACAACTACTTATATTCGATAATTCTCGTTGTTGTCAAGCAATATAATTCAACGTGCAACCATGCTAATACCCTGCAAACAGACAGATAAAAGTGTACACAATTATTAAGGTTAGTGTTACTAATCACGTGAACATAAAATGAAAAGTACTGTAGGAAGTTAGATAATTGACTCTTAAAATATAAATTTAAATTGATCGAAAGAACAATTTACTTTCAAATTTTGGCACATTACCTACTGCAACCACGTTTTTTTCAATTAATTAGTTCTCAAAGCTAAAGTTTCTTAAAACATAAAAACAGAGATTTTTATTCGCATATAACATCTTCTATTCACTTTTTAAGCTTGAATAAAGAACAGTCAAATGCTTGCAGGTATTTACTTTCGTCGCAATATCCCGAAATTATAATATTCATTTCAGTCAAACGTTAAAATACTCCTCCACTACTAATTAACGATTTGACAATAATTCACAAGCCCCTATGAAACGAATATAGAATTTCAATTTGCATATTAATTTTTTCGATTGTGACTATTGTTCTGGATATGAATATTGATAAAAATTCAATAATAAATTGCATATTCAAAACAATAACTCGAATGACGTGAGCATCGGAGATTTGCATACCAATAATAAAAGCATCACAGAGCAGTTTACTATTTATCTATCAGCTTGGTGTTACACTTTGTGAGATTATTAGTGATGATAATAGCACGGCGTTTAAGGTAAATATATAACAAAACGGTAATATTAATAAGCTTGTAATACGTGATTCCTAAATGAGAACTGCCGTAATGTAACTGAGAACAGAGCAAACATTAATGTTTCCAGTCGCAGAAGATGGGACTTAGTGACAGGCGTTGGGTAACTGTGAAATGCTATTTTAACCGCATCTCAGAGTGAAAATAATTCTTGCCCTCAAACTCGCTGCAGAACTGTTCCTTGTTCCATGTTGTGGTTGGAATGCTAAGATTGCAGTTACATGAACATTTCTTGAAGTCTGTGAGGGGAGGGTGAGGTGTTAACAGACGTTACCCTTATATTCCGCACGTTATCGGCCAAATCAGTTCAGCAATTCAGCCACGATCGATTGCAGAGCATAAATTTCAACATTTACTTGTGACAGTGCCAGTTTGAATCTGGTTCAGAGGTTGGTACTGATGGCAAATCTCACTGATTATACCACACACTTTATGTACAATCACTTTCATTTATACAGTATGGTACACACCACACGTGTACGTCTCCGGCTCACAATGCAGGACCAACTGATATTGTCTACAGCATAACCAAAAAAATCCGTTCTCGCTGTCGAGCGGAGCCGACCACCGACACAGCTGATCAAGTTTCTATGTGACTTCCTGCTGCCTCCCCACACAGCTGAGTGGCTCTGGCACTGAAAACATTTATTCTTTGAATCAGCTAGACAATATACTCCGCTCATGGGACCTCATATACAAAATTATCCATAGCTTTACATATATCATATATACATCTATATCACAAGTTATTTAATGAATATTTCATGAAGTAGAATATTCTATTACTACACTATCTTTATATATAAAGATGAATGTTTGTTTGTTGGTTTGTTTGTTCTTCATACAAATCCACAGTTTTCATCCGATCTCGATGAAACTTTGCACACTTATCCTTTGAAACAAGGAGAAAAATACTGTCCATATTTGGTTGAAAAATTATCTGTATAAGTAACACATGTTGTCTCATAACTTCGAAATACGGCGATAGACAGACACGATGGATGTGGACGTCTCCAGACGAAATTTTGAAATCTTATCGAATAGTGACAGAAATATGTTGGAAATTGATTCTCTTCAGGAGGCAGGTTCGACGGTAGAATGATATAGTGATAACTTTCCTGTCGTATTATGCCGACTCGGTATTGTTTGGGACCAATCCTTCGTTACCAACAACTTTTTATATTTAATTCTGGCAAAAAAATTCTTAATCCACGCGTACGAAGCCGCGGGTACGAGGCTAGTTTAAGATATGACACGTGCTGAATGTAACCTACCTCAATACATCTACCCTACAAAGCTGCTGGATTTGTTGAATCAAAAACTAGCCGTAACTCACATGAGCGATTCAAACAAAAGTTCGATGAGAGTCTTCCACCTAGAAGGCTAATCTCTAGGACTCCTTTCCTAATTCGCACAAATGTCGATCTTCCAAACTGGTATCCAGTCTCTGAGGAAGAACCTTCTGGCATGAAATTGGACTGGGTAAAATGTAGAACCCTCAACTGTAAAAGAACAAGAGTTGCTCCAGTAAAAACTGACATGTCATAAATGGTGTCTCACAACAGACGATCAATACGAATGTGGAGAACAGCAGATCATGGTTCACATCTATGCTTGCAAGCAGTGCCAGTTTTCAACAACACTCGAAGACTTATGGACAGGAGGAGAGATTGACAACTTTGTCCAACTTAGGGCGAAACGATTATGATGTCAGGACATGAAAAAGTCAAGTATGATTACCACGTATCCTGGAAACTATTTCAATTGAGCAAAAACTTAATACCTCAGTCGCATACGAAAACTTACTTGTTCCTAACATAAAAAACTATTTCTAATACAATTTCAACTGACACTTATAACAAAAAGTGGATTATACATTACACAGATTCACAATTTTTCAATTTTTATTTTTAATATTACAAACGGCGATTTTTATTAGTCAAAATCCGAAGAGCAGGTAATGTAGCTTGATGAATGAAACCAACATAATCTCTTTCTTCGTCTAGGTTTGTGGAAATATCATTAGTACTGGTGCCGACACTGCATGCTCCAAACTAGTGATACAGGACACGTCTCACCAAGTTTCTGAGACAGTTCGGACTTCGTTACGGTTCGCTGCTTCACCTCTTAGCTGCAATTAGTAAACTATTTGGGAGAGAGGAACGGTCCGATTCTGTCCGTGAACGGGAAGAGCCAATCAGCCAAACTGATAAAGCGCCCGTTGCTCCTTGTCCTTTACAATGTTACTACTAGCAAGTGCTGGTCGAGATACTGGCCCTCTGTAGTGTACAACACTATGTAGTGCCGTTTTGACTAAGCCTGATTTCCGACGCTCTGCACAGATATCGGCCCCTCAACTTAGAAATCAAATCCCCCTAATTAAGATATCTAATTAAAAATGCCTGTACGGTATATCCTTTTACAATTTGGAGAGACTCAAACAGCTGATTTTTTTGTTTACATACCTTCCAGAAAGTGGCAGCTTAATTTATTTTACATTTTTGCTTGTAGTAGATTTAATAAAACAAGAAAAAATTGTGCTTTGCTTACCTAATTGCTCTTTCCGTTAAATTATATCATGAAACGAAAACATTTTTCTGAGTAATCACATTTACAGTTTTACTGCTTCTAACTGCTGAAATACAGTAATTAATAGGTTTTAAAGTGTGATAATTACCAGAATGTTCTCGAATTGTATCGCAAATTTTTTCAGAGCATTTCATGCTACATTGAACCATAAATTTACAGAACGCCACGACAAAGCTTTTTGCAATGAGCGACAACAACTGCATTTCCCTAAAATTCTTGATTCATAGTTTCTTTTAGTATCGCAACAACGATGAGGGCTGAGAACTGTTTATAACCCATTTGGTCATATGGGGAGTGAGTATGTTTAATAATTCAAATTTCGTCTCACCTTTCAAGAACTTAAGAACATTTTGAAAAAAAAAATGCTTCGTCTAATTTTTAAAACTTTAACCATTTATAACGGGTTGCAAGGACGATAAAAACATTTTTCACTGTATTTTCAGTTCGTATTGTAATGTGTCAACGATTGATCCTACGTTAATTGGTTAAAGCAGTAGCCAGTACCTGCCGGAATTTACCTTCGACCATTCGAACAGCGCATAGCGTGAACAATGGGACAGTGTGGTACTTGTGATAAAGAGAACAGAACAAAAAATAATTCAAGGTTTAGTGGAATCCTGACGACTGGTCGGAGATTCGTATCTCCTTCGGAGTGACAAGACCGCGGAACGACTAATATGTTCGAATTGCTTGGAGCAAAGATAGGCGCGAATTACAGGATCACCCATGAAGTATCTTTGATAACGTAAGAAACGGCAGGGGAGAACTGAAAAGTGATTCTCGAGGTCACTGCCTTGGAACGCCCAGCCGCTACACTGATTCGGTCGACTGATCTCAAGTTGATCCCTTTACTGACTGTTGCTCTGTAGGTTAGGCATGGTTCTGTCTGCAGGACTGAAGTAGATCACTCTGAATCCCACCCTTGTCGATGTTAGTCCGAACTTTTGTATCGAATCTTTCTAGTGATGTGGAGTCAACTGATCTGAACTCTGCAACGTCTCGTGCATACCACGGCCAGTGGGCTGGTTGAAGCTGATAAGCGTAGGTAGAAACCACCTGTCGGCTAAATCAACTCAATGATCGTCAACTGCCTCCCTGTACCGCTCTTGCAAGGATCTATTACGTTGCATCATTAACGTAACTCAGACTTATGCGAGCCCACCATCATCAACTACTGCTGTTAAGATCGTCAGTGAAAACTTCGAGATTGGTATCTGCAGCATTCACCGTTTTGTCTTAACCGCATATGTGTTTTACCAGCGATGAACAATTGAACAACTGGTAATGGTCAGTCTAGAACCCTGAGCGTTACAGTTCAGTCATTAGACTGCTATTTGTTTCGTTGATGCAAAGATGATTAATAGTCCAATTGCAATTTTAATCTTAGTACAATAAATTAATATCAAAGGGATAAATTCTTTTACCCACCAATTTACCATTATTAATCATTAATTTATATTATTTGACACTGAAGCATACTTAATTTTTCTTGCGAGCACGGCATTTAGATTAACAAATTAATGTCAGTCAAAAGCGTATACTGCTTCAAAACAGCTGCTAATAGATGCTAAATAATTTCTTTTAATACAGGGTGTTTCAAAAAGAATATACGTATTTCGAATGCATATATTTATTAAACTGTAAGACATACGAATATGAAACTTTACACACATATTTACGAACCTCTTAAGTTCAAATTACAGATGTTCAATATGTCCTCCATCAGCCACACGAACAATATCACATCGATACTCAAATTCCTCCCATACTCGGGCTGGCATGCCCTTCGTCACTGATGTTACGGCAGTACGGATCCGGTTCCTCAAGTCCTCAAGGTTTTGTAAGAGTGGTGGTACATAAACTTTGTCTTTAATGAAACCCCACAGGAAGAAGTCATAGGGTGTCAAATCCGGTGACCGTGGAGCCCAGCTGATGCATGCTAAGTCGCCAGCTCCTTGACGACCAATCCAACGGTTCGGTAGAGTTTCATTCAGATATTCACGCACTTGGCGACTCCAGTGAGGGGGTGCCCCGTCTTGTTGAAAAATGAAGTTGTCTTCGTACAGCCTCGGAAACAAGCATTTTTATAACATAGCGAGATACTGCTGACCGTTAACCGTGTTTCCATCAAAGAAGAATGGGCCGTAAACAGATGATCGGGAGATCGCACAAAACACATTGACTTTAGGCGAATCTCGTAGATGTTCAATGACTGCATGTGGGTTCTGTAGACCCCAAATTCGAACATTGTGTTTGTTTACCTGACCACTAACATGGAAAGTCGCTTCATCACTGAAAACGATGCGTTGTGCGAAAGTGTTATCATTGTCAATAGCATCATTAATCTCGTTACAAAATGCCACACGTTTCCGTTTATAATCAGCACGCAGAGCTTGTAACAACTGTAACCTGTACGGCCTCATAACCAACCGACGTCTCAAAACACGCCAAATTGTTGTTGTAGGTAGTTGTAACTCCCGACTGGCACGACGAGTTGATTTTTAAGGACTACGTTGGAAAGCAGTTTGAATTCGTGCAACATGTGCCTCAGAAACACGAGGGCGGCCAGGACTCTTTCCTTTACATACACATCCGGTATCTACAAACTGTCGATAACATCTACGAATGTTCCACCCATTCGGAGGATGCATTTGGTACCTCAACCTGAAACGTCTTTGCACCGTAATCACGGAATTGCACTTCGCAAACTCGATAACACAAAATGATTTCTGCTGTGGAGTAGCCATTTTAAACATATGACGGTTACCAAGAATAACACAAGACGACTGACATCTAGCGGCTATTAAATAAACTAGACTATGTATTCGTTTCTCCAATAGCCGAGCGGGGGCGCAGCGATCGATAGTTTGGACAAAAGAATACTTTGTAATACGTATATTCTGTTTGAAACACCCTGTATTTTGCATGATATCGTTACTATTTTAGTCAACATTCGTACTTAACACATGGTTGTAAGTTGTACTAACAAGGTAGGATTGTTTATTGGAAGCGTTAGTGTTTGTTAAATTTCTTCGTGGTTTGAAACAAAGCCACTTTGCTAATCCCTGTTGTTTTCGGGAATTTTCGACTGGAAAGACTACTGGCGTACTCTGGTCGCAAAGACAGTAAACAATGTTCGTTTCCAGTACGCAACAATTATCCCTGAATATGTGTCACGGTAAAGTAATACAATTATCTTCAAACGTAGTAATTGCTTAAATACTGTGTGTTGTGGCATGTAGTAAATAAAGTCTTTTTGGAAGTGAGTCTGATGTGCGATACCAAAGAGAGTTTTAATTTGTGTTGTTATTATCTGTGCGAAGAATACATTGTTTCGGAGTGTTAAATAATTACTCTGACTTTTTAAACAGCATAATCGCCCACGATTGATTAATCTAGCTGTATCAGAAGTTTATTAGTGTAAATAGTTTTGCTTAAGTATTTTATTTCAACGATATCGCAGGTAAAATTTAAAATGAACCAAACGAGCAAACTTGCACATTATTATACTGCCGACTGTGGTGAAGGCCTCTAAAATAACAATAAATCAATCTGCCAATCCAAAAAAATATGAAATATAGTGTGACCAATGAAGTTTTCAGAGAAAATGTAAAACTGAGAAATGTAGAAACTGCAGTAGAAGGAGTCAAAGCAATAGGTTGCTTTATCTAAAATGAGTGGACGAATAAATAATTCTAGAGCAGCCAGAAATCTAAGGCAAGGAAGTAAAAGTAACGCTCTAGGCCAAATATAAAAACCTACTTCACTTAGCGAATGTAGAAACATATAATTATCTGTAGTGGAAACACTACACGATAGTGACGAGGATTCTTCTTTGTGAGTTGCTTTTTACGTTTGCCATGTCAGTTACATTGTAACTCTAGGATTAAGTATTTATATATAACTTAAATTTGTTATAAAAGGCATTAAAACTTTTTTTTAACATGAAAGTGGTGTATGGTATCTTCTGGAAACAGTTTATTGAACAAATTTATGGCAGTTTTTCTTCCGAGAAAAATTAAATATTGCACTGTGATATGTTATTCATCTCTCACCAAATCAATTAACAAAGCTCACAATCACAGATAACGGATCACCAAGAAAACTGAACGATGAAGTCTTCTTCGTTTTGTCTTTTGTTCTGTTTTACTAATAGTCACGCTTTAAAGCCTTAAAGACACATTTATGGAGCTTCGCGAGATTACAACTGACGTATGAAATCAAAATTTAACCCTCGTCTTATTTGAGGCTCTATTTGTCAGAGTAAATATGTGCTGTTTGATCATTAAAATAACCTCACTTGGCTTGGCGGCGTTTGAGCTGAGCAATCTGGAGGCGTCGCATTGCATGCTGGGAGATGACTCGAGCTTCCCGCCTGCATACAAGTGAATGTAAATTAGTCCGCCAACTGAATGCAAGAAATAACAGGGATCGCTGCCTCGGGAACGTGCCATACAAACAGACTCGGCTGCGATGCCGTGCTCAGCGGGTTGCAGACGCGCTCAGTTGCAGGGAACGCCATTCAGGCAATTATGAGAACCACTTCGTGCGCGAGAACAGGTTTTCGTAAAAATAATGCAATAGTACACCGGAACGGTGTGGAGGAGTGTACAGCCTTTAACCACTGTGTCGAGTGAAGCTTAGAAATGCAGTGTAAGCTTCATTAGTTTTGTATCAAGAAGTTGACGATTGTGATTAACTTTTGTGTATATATTAGAAGCTGAGACAGGCTGTAGAAAATGTTTTTGCTTAACTTGTTCCTCTTCACGCTTAGAATAATAAATAATTTCAGTCTTAGGATTTTGTAATGTTTCATCAACAAACTACCGTTTTCATAACAATAGGAGAATATTCTAGCCCAAGTTTCTCTCTTTTTTTTTTTTTTTTTGTATTGCATAGTAGAACATATTTAGTAAATGCTTTTCAGCTGTTTTGCTGCTGCGTGATTTTCTATCTATAATGGATGAATTATTTATTTGCTATTTGATTTATTTCTTTTCATAATTCCAGTTATAAATTTTCACTGACATAAAGAATCTTATTTGTTACGAATGTAATCTTTTTGTTTTATCGAGCTACTCACGTAAATACATCGACTTCATAAAATTTCAACTTTTTTTTTCCTCGTAATTTTCATTTCAATGACTGTTCAGTTATTCCACGCCTATGCTGATATCGGTATTCCTTCAAAAGGCATTATTATTCAATCTTTTATTAATATAATTTGATTCATAATGCACGTTCGTTTATACAAACAGCTTAAATGCACATTTCAATTATCAGAGAAAGTCGTATAATTGAGACTGACTTCAGCTGACGTGTGTGCAATGCTAACAGAAGACATCTGTAATGACATAAACTGACATAAATATGTGTGAGTGGAGGCAATATGCGTTCTCCCAGTTGTTAAAATTACAATTGGTAAAGCGTAACAGTAGGTGGGTGGGGAAATTACGCTAAAAAAAATTAAGATAAAAGTTTGAAATACACTACATTGCAATTAAATTTACAGTGCATGTGCTTAAGTGTTAGTCATGTTAGTAGATAAGGGAGACCAATTGTACAATTGGCGACTGGAATTTACATTCATTACTACATACCAACCTGAAAACCTTTCAGACAGAGGTAGCACATACCATCATATGCGTTTCAAAGAGACATACTTATTATTCCATAAGGTCCTGCAGTAGAAACTTTTGTGTATATGAAAGAGTAATAGCTAACTCACGTCTATTTCGCTTATTATTTTCTCAATAGTTTATATTAGTTAAACTTCACAATTAACTTGTCAGAATTTCGTTCATGAATTTTCCATCTGTGATTTTAATTCCACTTGTTTTCCTGAATAAATCTGTTACTCCAATATAATCTAATACCATAGAACTAAAACCAAAAATTCCAAAATCTTTATGTAAATATTCACTCACACATTCATAACTGCTTTCCACAGACGGAGAATTCATTTAAATTTTTAAGTTCGTATCGTATTCTTAATATCGTAAAACAGCTTGATTTTTTTTTCTCAATTTGAGCTCCTGTACGTTCTAACTCACCATGAGTACTCTACGTAATTATTTCCGGTATAAAGCAATACAGAATTCAAATAATTTGTGCCTATCCTCATGATCTATTTAATATTTAAGCCTAATGTACCAGTGATCTTTTTACCTAGGTAAGTATCACTCGTTTTTTGAAGGAAACATCTCGGCATTTGCCTGGAGTGATTTTGGAAACCATGGAAATCCCAAATCTGGATGCACGGATGGGGATTCGAACCGCCGTCCTCCCGAATGCGAGGCCAGAACGCTAGCCGTTACACCACCACGTTCGGTGTACCACTTGTTCATTTAATTTCATATTTGTTTCTTGCTTTACATCTCTTTGATATCTAGTGGGAAAGGAATGGAAGCAAAGAACGGGAAGGACTTTTTCAAGGAAATATCCAGACATTCACTTGGGGTGATTTGGGGAATCTATGAAAAACCATAATCTGGATGGCCTTTCGGGGTTTGAACACACGTCCCCGTGAACGCGTTGCCGCTCACCTTCCACAATCTGTGTTCATTTCGTCCCACTTAGCCAACGCTTTGACTGAGGTTTAGTTCATACGCCCTCCCATACTCCCGGTTCATCAAACCGAGGTCGCAAATGTACAGTACAAAGAAGCCATGGCGAACGAGACTGTGTCGCTGCAGATTAGCTACTGATAACGGACAGAAATTAGCCGGCGGAGTTGATCAGTCCTGCCATTAACAGCTTACATCCACTTGGCTGCGGTATACGACTTTCCGAATAACCAATGCGCCCGCTCCACCTGAACTTCGGTCTCTGTTCCGTAGATGGAACTCTGTGATTTATACGCGTTTTTACTACAAATCAAAGCTAATCTCAGAAAAGTCTAAACCCACGTAACAAACCATGTACGTCTTACACACACAATCACACAATCATTACGCTCTGGAACATTATATAATATTGCTACATATCCCTAAAATTACTTAAACCACTTTGTTTTTAATCTTATTCCGCGTACCATAACATGCAGACAATTTTTGTTGCTGAAAGTTATGGTCAAATACATATTGTCTATACAAGGCTATTATGGCATATAAAATTACCGATAAAGTTTTTAACGTTTCTGTGAATGGAAGACAATATGATCGACTACTCTTTAAGTTTGTAACAAATATAAATTAGAAAGGCGAACATAAATTTTCTTGATATTGAATAAATACAGCTCCGTATACTATTATTCTACTTTGTAAGACTAACTTAGACGGTGTCTTGAAGATATTATGTTTATCTGTTGATGGTGATGGTTAGAAAATTATCATGTAATTTCCTCATCTTAAGTGTTACGATAACATCTCATTTACGGTTTTGTTTTTATATATCATATTTCGTGATTTACAACTCGTCGACGTCGAATTCATTACAGTTGGGACATTCACGCTCGAAACCAAAAACTTCTCATAGATTGAGGCTTCCATTACCGAATTCTCGAGTTCGACTCCCGGACAGGTTACCCGGAGCACTCCGTATTGAAGACTACGTTTGATCAACCTCTCCGACTCTGCTACGATTGAAAACCAAGAGTATACGAGATGCCGCAGCTACTAATTAATCAGTTTGTTGTTTGCCACGATGTATTCGAATGGAATTGAATGGTTATGCGGATTGATTTTAGGTTGTGACGGCGGAGCCGTGCCACTGGGAAAAAAAAAAAAAAAAAAAAAAAATATTACAGAAATCCGCTCTTCAAAGTCGTGTTAATTGTAGTCGGGAGAGGACAAGAGGCAAGATCGGGAAGGAATTCGGCCATGGCATTTTTAAGGAACCATCCCGGCATTGGCCTGGAATAATATCGAAACAACATGAAAAACAGGAATCTGGTGGCCGAACTGGGTTTCAAAACCCCATCCTCCAGAATACGAGGACAGAAGATTACAGTTCACCCAGTACACGCAATTTGTGTTTCATACTTGTAACATAGCGTCATATGGTGTGCAGCAAACCCTTGCACAAATGAGTTTGTATTTGTTTGTATGAGTTACCTAAATGATCTTTTCTGTAATTGCATAGCAAGAAGCATTTTAGATTTTTTTAAATAAAAATTCCTTTAGGCGTGTCGGGCGATTTTTGGACGGGTAAAATCTTACGCGTTCACGTCAGCAACATGCTAATCTTAACAGTATATCTGTAGCTATAAGTATGACGTGTTGCGCCTATGATATTTACAGTTTTAAGTTTTTACTTCTGTCAGCAGTCCCCAATGACTGCCGTCTTTTATTTCTTATTTTTTTTTTTGTCTATATTTAGGAAGTGGTCTAAGAGCTTTGTCGTTCACTAAATATGAATTCATTTATCAGGCTTGCAACCAAAATGCTACATATTCTTTACTACCTTACCATAAGATATCTGGTTATAATTTAATTTCTGTTTAAAAACAATTCTCAAGGATCTGTATCTGCGAATATTTCACCCGAAATTTTGTGACAACCCATCAAAACGCGGCGATGTTGTAGTACCGTTTTCCATGTCTTGAAGGCCATACACTGGTTAGTTACTGATAATATATGTGCTTCGAAGTATAAATTCAATTCCGTTTATGAGGCATACCAACACAACGTAATATTATCACTGACTGTGCCGACCTCACCATCCTTCCGTCGCATATACCAATTAAATGTAACTGCAAAGTCTCAGCCAATATTTTATTCCACAGTCTAGCAGTAAGGATATAAAAAAATTACTATCAGCGACAGCAATAGTTTGGCTGAGGGTATTCATGAACCGGTTAATCGGACTGGCCAAGGTACAGACTGCGTGATTTATGCTCAAGATAAAGGAATATTGTCTAGTTCTATCAATATTTTAATGTTATTTCTTGTAATCAATTGAACATTCAAGTACTGTATGTGAAATCGTGTTCACTTCTCATCTCACCCTTTTTACAACACAGTGACACCAAAAACAATGTGACAAATATTAGTAACTTTGAATGCAGATCACAATATTGACTTCCCATCAGTAGAAGACACTTTCTATAGGAAGAGACCATCAGTCAGAAAGATAAAATTGCAATTGAAATGTACACAGAAGTAAATAGTGAAAAAGCAGTTATAACGTCTACCATAAGAACGGTATTAAGCAAATTGGTGAAAGTATGGTTTTTTGTTCTCATAGTATGGTTTACGTTTGATATAGACGATCATTTCTTTGTTGAAAACATCAAATTCTGTTGAAGTAATCATTTCTGAGAATAACAAGCAAATGAACAAGTATCTGCCATTTTCAAATGAAAGAACACTCAAAATTCACTCTTATATATTTTTCGATAGTTTTAATAAATGCTCCGATCGTCATTTTTTGTTAGTGCAGTACTTGTATACAAATTAAATGAAAAAAAAATTTGGAGCAAGCTGAACAAGTAGTCTACTCAGATACAAAGCCTCCCATTTTAAAAATATACAAAAAATGAACTAAAAGCAAAAGATAAATAAACAAACAAACAAACTTTTTTTCCTACAGGCGTTTCTACTTATTTACATCAGATTAGGCGATGGTTACCAGTGAACATGATTTTAATCTTGAAAGTCTGTGCTCATCTTTCAATATAAATTAGATACCTCTAGTAGTCCTAGATCGTTTGTATTTTCAACCAGTCTCTTTAAAATTACAGTATAAGACACTTGGTGTGTTTGTGTAAATTGATATCGAGCCTAAAAATAGACCGGCACTAAAATAGTTCCGCAGTTAACAGTGATGCATTGTTTACAGTCATCTGTTTTTCTAAGAGGATGCATTTTTTCATGATGCAATGAAACGAATGGGCGGTAGGAAAAGCTTATCATTTGTGAATATTATTTTTAAACACCTCATGCTTGTGTGTTACTATCATATCCAAACTTGTTTTCTTAAGAAGTATTTGTGTCTTGAAATGTTAGCGCAGGGTGCAATGGAATGCCGCAGCGGCCGTGGACGTGGAGCCGTCCGCTACTCCTGTTGGTCCCAGCGGGTGTGGTTAATGAGGCTGCCTGGTATACCGGCTCGATGGAGCAGCATCAGAAGCGCTCCCCAGGGACACCACTGTGAAAGGGACGGCAATCTGCTCAGCATCCTGCGCGCGGATCTCCTTCCAATTACTGGTAAGGACCACCAGCCACCTGCTGGTCCGCGTCTCGGGTGGTAACGAAGCGACAGCTTCGGCGTCCCTTACGTCAATCCAGGCAAGAACGTTGACCACTGCCACTCCTGAGTTCAACAGAGTGTTTAAGGAGCAAGCAACCTGTTTTTTTTTTTTTTTTTTTTTTTTTTTTTTTTTTTACCCTATATTACCGATTTTTTGACAGATGTCTCCGCCAGTCTCTAACATAATATTATTGATATGTTACTTTCCTCCACCTCCCAGTCTTCCAAATAAATTAATTATTTTTATCTTTCTTAGTTCCAATGAAAAGTGTTATTTCCACTCATTTAATAATTTTCCGTAATCAAAACACCAAAACCTTCACAATGTACTTTCCTAATTAGTCAATTTCCTCCAAACCAATGCTACAGTATTACGACTTTCATCTAGTCCTATCGCTTCACGACTTCTGAATTATCGTTTGCTGCCACGCACTCGACTAGCATGTTATAGAATTAATGACATAAGGTGAAATGGGGGGGGGGGGAAGAAGGGGTCCGGCGAAATCTCACGAAACCTCACCAAGGGGGGAGGGGAGGGGGCGCTCAACAGAAATCTCACATGAGAGGTTTTGAAAATCTTGTAGGATGGTAGAGCTAAAAATAATTAAAAGGTCTACAAATGACGTGAAAGTCGATTTTCGTCCAAAAATCTGGTAAAACCGCTCTTGGAAAAACATGAGACCTTAAAAAAAAAAGGTCTCAAAAAGTTGCGAGGTCGATTCTCACCAGAGGGGGTGGGGGGATCCGGAATTCCGGAAAAACACCTCACGTATTTAACGCATGCACCATAATGTCACGCGCCGTTTTTATCAATGGATTCTCGGAAAAGCAAACAATAAATCATTTTATAAAAACTTCTCGGGTTTCAAGCCACGTCAGAATTGAGCCGCTTGGTGACGTCACGAACGGGTCACTCCTATGCCCTAATATGGCTCGATTTCGTCTCGTTTGTAATAATCCAATTACTGGCTTCCAAGCTTGTCTACCGTGCGGCAGACTTCAGTGATGTTAAGCGGGGCTTGACAATGGAAGCAGTGCGAGCTTCCGAAACGTCGCCAGACGGCTCAATTCTGACGCGGCTTGAAACCCAAAAAGTTTTTATAAAGCATTGCCGCCGCGAAAACGTACATAGTTATCTAATAAATCATTTATTAATATTGTAAGCAACAATCTACTAAAGCCAAAAAGCTTAATTAAATAGGACAATATTAAAATTATACTAATTATATTTGATAGGGACTGTGGGAGGACTGATACTACATAACAGCATGTCACAACCCATATTAGATGATCGACTAGTCTCATTTCTAACAGCAACCAGACATGGAATTATTGATAAGAATTAACAACAGGAAAAGTTACACACATTTGTGGAAGACTGTCTCATATACAATCCATATCTCGGGTAAATGCAATAGTCGATTAACTCACGAATGTAGTTGAACAAAACTTCGAACACTAAAACCCTATAGTGCCACGCACATAGGCGCCAATACAAGCATACCATTACCTCGTATTGACTATCAAACACACACACATAAACACGTAACTCTCATTGTCTTGGCACAGATACTACAATTCTAATAAGCCATTAGGTGGTTATTAATGTGCTTCTGACGCTTAACTCCACAAAAATTTATGTTATACTGACAAGGCTTGGTAATTTTGTGTTGGTCTGTACCAGGAGAAGAAGATTGGTAGATTGGCGTGAAATCAGAAGTACAGAGCGTTCTTGACTTAGTTTACAAACTAAAAGAAGACTGTGAAATTCTTTGAGGGCCGCTTGTGATTTCTGAAGTTTCTAACGACATCAAAATCCAAATACGGAAACACAGGATGCTAGTCAGACAATACAAAACTCGCCTGGTTGTTGAAAATATTAAGGATTTCAACAGCAGTGACAATGTGTGTAGGGCGTTAATGACCGCGTTGTCGACGCGTCCTAAATCCACAAAAACAACAACAACAATGTTTGTAACATTCAACGCTTAATGAATCTGCCATGTACTATTTATTCACGATATGGTTTCAGTAGACGCTTTTCATTCATAATCTCCGCTGGCATGTTTGGTCACCAAAGATTATTCATACCAGAAGAATGTTCTTTACCAGCTGACTGAACATTTTTACTGATATTTCTTCACGATATATCTTCTTGATTACATTTTACAGAAATTTCGTTGTTGTTTACTTTTTTCGCCGTCGTCGGTCTCCTGTCTTGCATAAACCTCTCCATCTCAACATACCCCTTACAATCCATGTTTACAAATCTCGATATTTATGTACTATATATATATTCTGAGTCAGTACTAACAGAGAGAAGTACGTGTACTCAATACATATTAGCTTCATTTTTTTATTATTTTCTTATTAATTTTTGATTTTTCGTTCTTTTAACCCTGAAACACCGGGTTATTGAAAAAAAATAGCTAAGTTTATTTTTTAAAGAACTGCAAATTTGCGACAACAATGATCTCTGTTGGTTTTTCCGAGATACAACACTGCAAAATTTTGAAAATTTTCACCGTTCTTGTATTTACCCGTATATGGGGGTTTTGTGTTTTTTACAACTGAAAATGGCTAACAATTAATTCAAAATGTTTATGGAACTACCCCGTTATGCATAAAAAAGCAGCTATATTGATATATAGTTCTGTGACGCCTAGAAATCGATGTTACACTGCGAGGTATATCCGTCAGAGGTCATTTCCTGGTTTATTGCCTCATCGTAAGGGTGTCAGTGACTTGGTATTCAAATAAACCAATAAGTAAACTTTGATCAGTCTTAATACGACTGCTGGCTGACATGACGTGGATTCTTTGTGAAGTTCTTCTCAATTCCGAGAATATTCTCCATCTAGAAACCTTTTCTCATCGTCTCTGGTTTAAAACTTTAGAGCTGGAAAGGAAAGAGAGAGAGGGAAAAATGAAGTCCACTTAAGACGTCACTATCAATAACTTGGAAAGTTTGTTGGGCCCGCCATTTGAGATCCCACCCGACTCACACTAGATCCCACTTAATAACGCCTCCATTAACGTGCTAAAGGGAATTCTGCTCACTTCTAGTTTAGTTCTCACGGATTTCGGAGCAGATAAAAGATTTCCGCTTCGTTTAGCATCTCCTGAATAATTCCTTAAAAGGAATGCAGACGGCTCGTTGTAGGATTTTGTTCTCATTACGTTTAAAATCTCTCAATCGAAAGAATCAAAGCAAGTGATTCCGAAATAAGGAAATACATCTCCTTCTGAAAAACTTGTTTCTGGTGGCATACTTTCGTTGTTGCATCGATACCCTAAATTATTGACTATGTAATACCAAAAAAATAGGATGGCAATACTACAGTTTAAATCCTCAGGATATTATTTCACACCTATCAGTCTTTACGAAAATAATGTAATTTGAATGTGTAAACAACTCCACGTGTCTCTATACTGTTTCAAAATTTTCGAGGATACTAATTGTATTCTCCCGGTTATTGATTACTGAAGCGAAACCTCAATAAACGTAAAAAATTTAAATTCCAATTCTGGGATTTGGATCAAGCGTTGCCAAAAAAGTATATATATATATATTAGCTGAAAGAATTACGTACTGGATATAGAGGCAAAGACCCACATTTTTTGATGTTCTAAGTGCTTCACCTCGCTCCAAATCGATCGCGTGGATTCCAACAGCTATGATAACGGCAACTGAAGGCTTGTGTAGATTAATACTGGTATTGCTAGTTCAGTTGATGAGTTGATAACTCAGCAAGCGTAGAAATCTTGCAGATTGAGGATATTATATTTTTTCTTATTTGTCGTATTAACCTTTTAAAAGTGCTGAAAATTTATATGGGCTAACAAAGTTTCAGTTTTCAGTGCATTCCGCAACTGTCGTGGTTGAAGATACAGTTTAACATTGTAACCAAAATGTTGAATTAGCTAAAATATTTAACATTCGTGAAGATCAAGCTAAATTACGATCTTTCATATAATGAGGCAGGGGACGGTCTTCACCCACGGTAATTCGCTTCAAAGTAAATAGAACAGCGACCAGAGATTTTACAACAAAATAGATATTACGAAGAAATGAAAACAGAATAATTTCATTAAGTTTGCTTTTCATGGCATTTCCTATTAAAAAATAAATTTCATGTAATTCACTGAATTACTGATAATTTACTTAGTTGCTGCGTCAGCTTTTCATTTATTTCAGAATCTAGTAATTCACAATACCACATATAACAATATGTCCCGACGTTCATCTAAACACAATCTTTAGTTCTTTCGCAATTTACTGCGAGCACACACAACAATGTCCAAATTTTTCTCTGATTTCTCTCTGACATAATTCCACAACAAACTCTATGGTCACCTGATCCCACCAGACCAACTCACCCCGACAAAGATAATTTAATATTACAAAAAAATTATAAAATCGAGAGAGGCAGATATCGTTGTTATCTGACAAACTCCAAATCTACATCAGTGGTTCCTACATAAAGCAGTTTCCGCACTGTACTCATCAGTCGTAATATTTACCTCTACCGTCTATCGCGACATTGCCCGTCTTACATCATATGGAGGATGGATTTCAAATTCACTGGACTAGTCGCGAAATGAATGTGTGAAGAAAGGAGTGAAGGAGAAAATTTTATTGGACAGATAGATGGACTGAGATCTAGATTTATATTGTTCTCGGACTTGGTAGTGCAGTCTGTACCAAATTCGAAAGCTTTGTTCTACTAAAGTAAGCATTGTATATTTTATCGCATCCTTACCAAAGTGTCTTTCACATTCGTCGTATTCCGATTTGTTTCAAATTTCCCTTTATAGGATTATGGATAACAATATGCTGTTCCATGCGTGCTTGCTATTATACCACACTCGTAACTCATTCCTGTATTATTTACGCATTCGTTGCTGGAAGATGGAAACGGGTTACCAATATTGGCACTTTCAAATTCTAATTTTTATGAATTCACTCCACATACTTACTGTTTATGACTTGAATGTTTGATCAGTGAAATATTGTACAATCTCTCATAACTTGAAAGGGTAAAACCGTGGAGAGTAAAACTTTATTTTCTGAACAGATTTTCTTGGAAATTTCATAGAACTGAATTACTACCGGCTTTCTCTGCACATTAACATACTTGTGTGGAATGGATGGGGTGAGTGTTATACATCACATTCCATACGCATTGTTAGTAAACAGTTCACGAGTATTTTTAAAGCTGTACACAATAATATATAGTTAAATGGTTGTGCTGTTATCCTCTGAACAAGTGCAAGTGACTTAAGAGTGTGTTGAGATTTATCTGCCGAGTCTTTTGCTCGAAAAGATTTAACGGCTGTTACATTTTTCTTTCCGAAGTCGATAACAGAACTCAGCGGAACTGCGAAGGTTTTCTGATGTCTGGGTAATACTGAGAGTTAATGTCTGTAAGGGGATGCACCTTTCTGGACGTGTATATTAAGATGTAAATTTTGAGTCAGGTAAATGAAATCTATGCTGTACATCTGCCCTTAAACGGACCCTAGATAGAAATTGCTGTCTTGTATTAACGTCTCATCTATTCATACATACACTGCTCTCAAATATTATTTTTCATTAAGGTTATTAATAATTTACATAATATAAAATGTTCCAGAGGTCACCTGTTACAGGGTATAACTATAGTGTTAGAAACATCACCTCTCGTATGTTTTGTTTTAGTTAAGAATTGTGTTTCATGTTGTGAAATTGCTGAATTCTCCAAAATAGTTCTTTAAACTATAACTAAAAATCATTTATAAATTCTTGGAAAGAACCGTTATAAATTTCTTCAAATAAGACAGCGAACACATAGCTGTTATATTCATACTAAACTTTTGATGTTTAAGAATGTGTTTTTTCTTATGCCCGCAACTGCACAATTTTAGCTTCACTCAGAATATTTGTCACATCATTTATCAGTTGTCATGGGATTCTAATAGAGCACCATACTAACTTACTTCTACCCACGTTTTTGTAATTATCTGATCCTCGGAACTTGTGAGCTTGCATAAATATCAATTCATTAATATTATTTTCGACAGTGTCGTGATCTCTGGAAAAAATACAAATGTGAACTCTGACTTTCATAATGAAATATAGCACAAGAATACGCTAAACGTTAATAAGGTTCATATAATAAAAGGAACTGAATGATTTAATTACGTAATAATGGATTCAGTACTCAATATATAAGTTATTCACCATGAATAGAAATGATGGTGCATTTAATCCTGTGAGGCATAAGAATTCACTCTTACACAGATTCTAAATATGCATAAAATTTATTCATCATTACAACAATGAATAATGAGCATCAATAACACCGGCTGAGGTCAAGATCTTTTCAGAGCATCTTCGACCAACAAAATTTACATCTCTTAATTATGGGGTACAATGGATTTGTTTATGTGTCCACTTAGAGCTGAACCCATGCATACATATGGTAGCTAATGATGGTTTGGTCATACAGGTTTTTAAAACTTTCCGAATAGAAATTTAAAAAAAATATATTTTCATCTGCTATGAAGAAGGTTATATGATTGTTAAACCAAATTCAGTTCAATAATAGCGGACAAATGGATTTTGGATAGTAAGAAATAATCGTCGTTATATTGTAAACGTCTGAAAAGATATGGCGAGACTCTCAGGAAACTATTTACTCAGCTCTGAATTTTAATAATTTTTGTAAGTGATCCTCAAAAAGATTACAGATCAGAAATATATTCATACCACCAGCGACATCTTTGTTACTTCTTATTCTGCCTGCCCTATGCTCTTTCAGGTCACAAGTTTCGACACATATATATGCCAGAAAAAACGAAGAAAAGACCACTACTTGTGGAAGACATGGTCCTGTATTTCTATTGCGACGGTATATTTAGTATCTGGCTAGATGAGAACGACTGCATTCCCTTAAAAATTGTTAACAACATAATACTCATGTCCGTTATACGACGCACGTGGACAGGTAGGGCGTATCCATCATATTAGTTGAGATTACTTTAACTGGGTGTGAGGGGAAATAATTTGTCAGAATAAGTATGTCTACGCATAAGCCTACTATACAAGAGTTGCAAAATTGTAGTTACTCTATAATTTGTTTTCTGAATTATTAATTATTGTCTAAACAATCTCGAATGATGTTAGATTGGCCAATCAGATTACTAGCTACTGAAAAGACGCCAAAAATATTGCTCCTTTTTGGTTTTTTAAAATGCAATACCTAAATCCAAGTGTATATTAAAAGATATTATTACCCCAGCAGACAATCATCTATATGTTACAAAAACTTAATAAGAACAAAAACGTCTCCCTCTCAGAATAAATTTTTTACAATTGTAAAAGCATTTAATTAGGAATAACATGCTTTTCAAATTATTTTTGGAGCCAACATAAAGGACACCGTATAGGTGTCTGCTAATAAATTGTCTTCTGTGACAAAATATCATGAATATTTCAGTCTCAGTGCCGAATAATGTTCATTCAGCCAGTTTAAAATTCATTCACAGTTCTGCAAAGATAGATAAATCTTGTTGCCACTTTCTCCCACAAGATATATTTCTGTTTCATTAGTCACTCTACGCTGCGAAATAAACTTTGTTATAACTTTTGAAGGCAGCAGCATGTCAGCCGAAAGATCATTCATTAATGCAAATTTAAAATCGCAGCATTCTCCGTAAATAACGTTATTGTTAACAATGACTGTCGCGGAAACCTTCGAAATCATTTGAGTTTTGTCTTAAGAGTTATGAAACAAAAGATGGCTAAGAAATAAATAAATTCTTTGCTATAAGTAACGGGAGGAACAGGGTTATTCAAAAAAGAAGGATCAGATTTTACATTTTTATATCTCACAAAGATACAAATACGTACAACACATCACTAGATAGAGAAAGGCACAAAATGTTTAACCACCGCCTGTAAGTTCAATTCGCTGCCGCCAACGGCGCTGTTGTCTGTTTACGTGAAAATGGCGACGCTACAGGAGAAGGCGTTTTGTGTGCTACAGAATTCATTGTCGATTTACAGCGTTCATTCCGTCGTAAGTTCAGTAACGTGCAGCCTCCTCACAAACAGATTTACAATTGGCTTAGGAATTTCGTAGAAGAGAGGCGCATTTGAAGAGCTTTTACTTTTTTTGCTGCCACACTGATTTTTATTCTGTCTGGAAAATACTCAAAAAATAATAATAATAATAATAGTCTTACCCCTCGGATTAAGCGAGGTAATTGGTGGCGTGAAAGTATTCGGGTAAGGAACGGGAAGGAATTAGGCTGTGGTCTTTCCAAGGAACCATCCCGGCATTCGCCTGAATGATTTGCGGAAAACATGGAAAACCCAAATTTTGATGGCTGGACGGGAATTCGAACTTTTGTAGTCCCGAAAGCCGAGGCAGAGCGTTACCACTCACCCACCGCGCTCGGTAGTCCCCTAAGTGTATTTCAAGAATTGGACTATCACTTTGATGTTTTATAAATGAATGTAATTTTTTCTAGGCGTTGTTCATTTATAAACGTTTCTCTGGAAACAAACCGAGTAATATTGTTATTAATGCACAATATTTCGGCGACTTTAAACTCCGTCGCCATCTTCAGGTGCAGTAGCAAGTCTTGAAGTCTGCCTTGAAGTCAGCCTTGAGCGTGTTCTTTGTAAACTGGCATGGCAACGACAGATGTTGTTATGTTGCCTAGCAGCATCTCAGATGTCATTAGACGCCCGCGGAACACAAAAAGCAGAGCTAATGTATATAGTAAAAGGAGGCATCCATAAATTACGTGAGGTCAAATGGGGGAGGGGGGTTCCGGCAAAATCTCACCAAAACTCACCCAGGGGGGGGGGGGGGGGGGGCTACAAAAATCTCACGTAAGGTTTTGAATTTTTTTTCGGATATTAGAGCTAAAAAAAAGTCTACAAATTGCGCGAAAAGCGATTTTACGGAGAAATTTCGTCGAAAAAACGAATTTTGAATGTTGAGACCTAAATAAAAAGGTCTCAAAAAGTTTCAAGGGCTATATCTAGGGGAGGGGGGAGGGGTTCTCACGGACCAGATCTCACGGACCAGATCTCACCAGAGGGGGGGGGGGGTGTCTGTCGAAATCTCACCAGAGGGGAGGGGGAGGTCCGAAAATCAGGAAAAACACCTCACTTAATTTATGGATGCCCTTAACTTTGAATGTTCCGCTATCCATTGATGTGTGGCACAGTTTGTATATTTTATAGTTTGTGAGAAATAACAACGCAAAATATGCTCCTTATTTTTTTAATAAACCTGTATTATACTTTTTTTCCTATTATAAAACCGAGCTTGGTGGGTGAGCGGGTTAACGCTCTGTCCTCGCATTCGGGAGGACGCCGGTTCGAATACCCGTCCGGGCATCCAGATTTGGGTTTTCCATGGTTTCCCCAAATCACTCCAGGCGAATGCCGGGATACTTCATTCAAAAGGCAATGGCCGAGTTCCTTCCCATTCCTTGTCCCCAGTCCCGTCCCGTCTCAAATGACCACGACGTCGACGAGGCGTAAAGCAGGAAGCAAAAACAAAAAAAAAAGTATTATAATTTACTTGCAGTCCCTATTACGAAGTACAAATTTTTTTTGAAGGATGAAAAAAAAAAACTAAGTAATTAGTACCATCTCAGTGTTTAAGTATAATTTTTTAAATAAAAATAGAGTAATTAAAACTATATTAATGATACATGTATTATTTAAAAGTACAGGTGATGTTGGAGCAGGTAAACTATGATGTTGTTAGGATGTCTGGTAGATTCGAATTAGACATAATACGGGATTGACGTCTCGAGACTGCTCTATCACTGGATCGAAGTGGATAAGATGACGGTGTTCATTATTATTGTAGTACGCGGTGTATTGATGGAGTCCCTTGTCTCCAGTCAGGGAGGTTCTCATTAGTCCTCTCCACGTCTGTGCCAGGACTGAGCAGACAATGCCCGCTCACAGGAAGGGCATTCAGATGATCCACCCGCGAGTAAAGAGAGAGGCACAGAGAATATCTCGTCTAAATGCGAAGCAGCTCGGATCACAGCAAAACTCTCCCATTACTGATTACGATTATTTATTTACAACCAGCTTATGCGGCGTAACACATTAATACGTTGCTGGTAATCTACTGTCGAGTAGTAAATTTAGTCTTCGTCTTCAAACAGTGGTGACACTATCATTGAAGCAATAGAATGGATGTGTGAATAGACACTTTCCCGGCGTAATGATGTAATGTAGTCTTCGAGGCCGTCTAAGTGGAAAAAACAACGATTCTACAGTTGGCTCTGTTGCCATCATCAGGTGTAACAAACCGTCTACCTTGCCACCAACGAAATGTGATAAATACAGTAGAGACAGCTGTCAAAATTCTGTTTTTTTTTTTTAATGACACTATCCAGTTGGACCAAGATCAGATAAATCAGATAACAATAAATATAGAGCGGGGTAGTAGCACGCATAAGCGAGGAGTTAAGAACTTTTTTGGCGACATGCTTTGATCAATCAACTAAACTTCATGTTTACAAGTGATAGAATCTTTTCATTTCAGGTTTCCTCGCACTGTGGCCCCTGTGCCTAAGACTTTCTGTGACAAAATGTCCTCAACAATACTCAGTCAAACAAATATTTGTGATTGAATTTTTATTTCTCTGTTTGTAACCATGTTTGGAAGATCTGATTTTAGAAATTTCTCTTAAACTCGCTAATTCGAAAAAAAAAACTGCATTCTTTCCTCAGTGTGTATGGATGAGTGAAAAGTTTAACCACAAATATTTGGGTACATGGCTCATTGTTCCTGCGATTTCCTTCCTTGTTTTTGTGGAATTACCTATCAAACTTTGTTTTATACTGACATCTGGAAAGTCAAGGGATAAGTGCATGCAATGTTACTGGTGGCGAACTCATCTATTCAAAAGGTATAAGTATGCAGATGGTTTATAATCCCGTCAATTGGAATAGTGTGTGTTATATGAAACGGTTACTAACGTGATAATGGATTCTCGAAGAGATTTCTTGCAGTTGCAATGCGGAATGATAACGGGACCCCAATCCTTGGGCCACAGCATTTCGGATGTGTTTGAAAAATTCAGGTTTCCACTATGTCAAGCGTGCACTGAGAGTATGCCGTGCTCAGTGACTGCATTTCCTGTCAGACGAGACCGTATACTGACCGGAAGCGGCCATTGAACGATCGTGACCGGCGAAAGATTAACAGATGATCCCGTATCAACAGATAAACGACACTGAGTTAAGTAACTACCACGGTCAATACGGTACTCACTACAGACGTATCTTTGTGGTAAATACAGCGAAAGTTGGTGTTGATGTGATATGGCAGCAGCAAATCGACTTGTGTGTCCTTACTTAGAACACAGTGTCAGAAACGCGCTTGGAGTCGCGAAAACATGTATTGGGATCTACATGACTGACAAATGATAATTTAGTTTAGTAAGTCATGTTTCCAATTGATATGGATTGATAATCGAATTCGTATTTGGCTCAAACTGCTTGAGGCCAAGGATTAAACTAGTCAGCAGTGGAAGCTGATGGATGATAAGGGACGTATTTACCTGCGATGTAAAATACCCTCTTGTGAAACTGAACCATTGCATGACTGAGCGTTGTTATTCCCAGATTTTGGAAACCATTCGTAGCCAAACTGGAGAACGCCACTTTTACAATGCGAGATTTAGACACTGATTATTATTCGATTCCTCACATTGCAACGAAATACTTCTTTCGTCGTTGTATTTTATACATCAAAATAAGGTAGATGGGACAAAATAAATCACACCTTCTGATTTTCCCTTCTTGAATAAGCTACACAAGAATTAAGCAATATAAACCACCCATAGTAATACAAATTAAATTTTCTTTTGGCTTTTGAGTTTACGCGTCTTCGAATTCGAGGTTATTGGCGGCAGGAGAGGATTTGGAGACATGGAACAAGAAGGAATTTGGTCATGGTCCTTTGAAAGAAACCATCTCAGCGTTCGCCTAGAGTGCTTTCGGGAAACCACGCCAAACTGAAATCAAGATAGCTGTACAGGGATTTGAACCCACGTCCTCCTGAAACGAGGCCTGGGCGTTGGTGCTCAGCTTATTCGATGACTATTAAAGTGAACTGCAGAGTAATTTGCTGCTTATATTAATTCATAAATACGTGTGATTTTTACAATTTTTTCTTGCAAAGGAAATTGTTACACAAAAAACCACAGGCGCGTATTCATACCACATAGAGAAAATACCAAACTTGTCTTCGGAGACCAAAAAGAGCAGATATCTAGATACCTATAGTTTTGAATATTTAAATTACTTCACTGTACTATCGCATTTTAATTGTTTTTGTTTTGCATCAGGTGGGCAATGACTCTCCTTTGCGATCTGAACTAGGTCCCTAATTGTAGGTATATATAGCTGTAAGCTGAATAAAGACACAAGCACTGTTCAAACAGTAACATTAAAATGGTTTAAATCTCGACAGTAATTTTCCAGTAATTTCAATGCTGTCTGACTTGTCATAACATATATCGGTTTATAAATATCTACTTTTTTATTTTGGATTAGGGTTTGTGGTACTTTTTTGCAACAATATTTTTGTTTATTCTCCATAATTGCAGTATATCATCTTATTTCAGCTCAAGAGAGAGTTTTTTTCGATATTTTAAGGAGCTCCCAGACATTTTTTAAAAGAACTTAATGATGAAACAATTAATTTTAAGATCCTGTCCAGTAATGAGCCTTCGAATGCAGTAAGGAATCATTTAAGTTTTACCATCAGTTTTCCATAAATTAGGAATTTTTATTTAAAACTTATATTTTTGTTAAGAATAGAAAAAAAGTGACTTTATTTTACAGATGATAGCATTAACAGGAAGTACTACACAAAGAAATTAAATTTATTTCGTCACGTGTCTAGAATTGTTCCAGCTTTTAGGATCAATGATTATGACAGGTTGACCTGATCTGATCAAATACGAACTTCACCTTTGTTTCATCATTAGCGTAAATAAAATCTCTTGACCTTGAAGAACTGGGATGTATTAATAGACGTAGGTATTAAACGCGGACGTGGACTCTTGCACTATCGTATAATCGTTTCAAAGGTCGTACGGAGGCTCTAACTTCCAAATTTAACTTGTATTTAAAGCATAAAGTTCACTCTGCAAAATTTGAAAAATTCGTGTTTGCTTCGAAATCGTCACTTTTTATTTATTTATTTATATATTTTTATTATTATTATTATTATTATTATTTTAGATTGAGGCTGAGCATTCATAATGTAGTCTCTGATCAAAGTCTCTGTAACGACCAGAGAACTTAATACAAGTTCCAAATTATTAAACAGTTGAGCAATTCTGAAGAAATGAGTTGCCAGAATACTCGATTGGTAACATATTTGGTCTGATGTCCACTTTAAACAACCCAATAACTCACCCACAGAGAACATGAACAAAGACTATTAACGAAATTGGTCAGTAAAATACGTAAAAACCAAATAAATCGTAATGTATAAATTTTGGTCAAGCAATAACATTAGTGAAAGTTTTAATTAAATTTAAATTAAACCTAGACCGCGAATGATAATTAACATTCGCGGTTACAGCAGAGACCGTGAGCAGTTTAAGTTTTTTATGTTGCTTTCATTAGCAATAGATTAGTGAAAAGTAGTTTCACGTTTTTTCAGCAGTAAAGTTTATCGATATTTTTAACTATAAAATGCTACGAAACGCAAACTTAATGAATGTATTATGGCAATTAATTTGGTAACATTTGCTTAGCTATTAAATTGTGGATGTAACCTCGAATTTCTTTTAATGATATCTGGTGGCTGTTAATTTGCGAGCGACCTTTCTCCAGCCAATAGTTATCATGGTGAGTGAGTGAGCTTAGGAAATTATTTAGTAGATTGTATTTTTTTCGTTTTTTGTTGATCTGATTTAGTTGTTATTTTGTTTTTACCTTGTTTTGTTGTTGATTTGTTTTTGTTATTTTTTTCTGCATGTTACTATTGGAGTGAATATAGAAGAATAAGTTTCGTGGCTGAGAAACCAATATGGTTTACATAATGCTTATCTTCATCTTATCATACTCCGTGGTTATCCATTATCAGCTAGTTCAATCATTTAGGTTGTAAATTGTAAAATAATATGTGGAAATGTGGACAGTAGTAGTCAGGAGAAAGACCGAAGAAAGAAAATCCTCACATGATCCTAATTTACGGTATGCTAGCGTCGCAGATTTTGTTTTGTTTTTTTGTTGTTTTTTGTTTGTTTGTTTGTTTGTTTGATTCCAAAAAAATACGAGAAGTTGCAACTGGCCACCATCTACCTGTGATCACGACTGTAACTGCATCATCAAAACGTAGATAATGTTTGTCGGATTGTTTGGCAGGCTTCCTGTAGACTTTGACGAAGTATTTCAGTGCCACTGGTGGGTGTTGAACAAACAGTTGATTCAAGTGGCTCCGCAAATAGAAATCTAATGGATTTACATACAGAAAGCGCGGAAGCCAAACACTTGGACTTGAGCGACTTAACCATTAGTGCAAAAATTATTCAAGATAACTGTTGGTATTCGGCCTAATGTGACGGTTCATCCTATGTGTCGATCTCCAAATCTGAAACGACCGTTTTTATCCTTTTTAATTCGTTTTACTGTAAACAAGAATTTTTATATTGGAATTCAGAAACTAAGGACGACTGAATGATATTTTTTTTGGTATGAGATTTTAAATTTGACATAAAACCATCCCAATTTACAGTGGTGTTGTATAATTATTTAGAAGTGATGCACAGTGAATGCTTAATCGTGTACCGATCTTTGTAAATTTATCTATATCTTTAAAACGAAAATCGGATATATTGGTGTTATAAAAACTTGGAAAGTGCGGAGCAGATTTCGATGGAGTTTTAACCGTTATAAAGCTTAGACTCTTAATTCAGCTGTTTGGCATGTCTTATGTTTCAAAGTTAAATAACGCAGGAGCATTAAATGAAATTATAAACGTATGATGAAAAATCCCAAAGATGGAAGGATTAGATGTTCCATACTTCTCACTAAACACCCAACTAAGTGTTTCTGACTATAGCCTTTAATGAAAGCAATAAGATTACAATAATAATTATTTTGCACACTAAACAAAACTTGAAGTATTCTTTCCTTTAACTCGGGATATTCAATTTTTAAACGCCATAGATGGCCGTAAAAACAATCACGATCTCTGGACTATGTCTTTGGCCATCATCAGTAGTCTTCTGTTTACGATATTATTATTTCGGATTCACTTTTAATATTTGTACCATACGTTGAATCTGCGGAGTTAAAGTATCTGGCGTTTCAAGCAAACAGTATATCCATTCACTTTGCAATTGAATCAAATGCGAGTTTCTAACATAAGCGTTATTCAGTAATCTAGTAATGCAATTTCTTAACCAAATTAACGAAGCTTGATATACATGAATCTTTTCGGACGAATTAAAATTAAAATACTGTTCGTGCAAATAAACTTTCACTCTACCGTTTTTTGGTAGGGGGCGGGTGAATCTAGGGTTGCTTTACTTCCGAAAAAAGTTGGCGCGAATTTTATGAAACTTTGTACAAATGTTTTTCATTGCGGGAATAAAAATAGGGTACCGGTAAATCTACGCCAACTATACCGGGCAACGCCGAGAACTTCACTAGTTATGTATATAATTCAGTGATCAACATTATAAATTATTTGTATATTACTGAAAAATGATACTGTGGGTCATTGCTTGGTAACTAATTTATAATTGCTCGTTAAGAATTGTGTTCGAACTGGTTAATACTTGGGCCTAAAATTCGGATGGAACTATTTTAATACCCGTCTGGCCATCCAGATTTCTGCTTTTCTTGTTTTCCTGTAATACTCAAGCCGGATGTCGAGATTGGTGCTGTAAAAGGCCCTAACCGAATATGTACCCGTTTCCTTCCTCCCCATCCCTGTAGGGGCTGTAATAACTTCGACGTCGAAGAACGGCAAAGCCTGAAAAAGTGTATACCAGTGGTACCCCACGCCCCCGAAACGGCTTTCACACTGGGTCAAAAGAGGGTATGTTATAGTAAAATAAAAACAAGCAAACAAAAAAACAGAACAAAAAATCGCAGAATAATAGTGTGAATGTCATTTCAACTACTACACTGAGATGGGTTTTTAAATGAAATACGTACATACCACTGCCTGCAAAAGTAAACCCTCTCTTCACCATACTCACTAAGGCACATTGACACTACCTGTCACGTAGCATAAACCTAGCTGGCACAAATTAAAATTAGCAGAAGTCTTCCAGTTTAAGCGTAATTTATGGTACAACTTACCTTTAGCAACTGAAATATTATTTACTCCTTACTTCACAAATTGTTATTTCACTGGAATCTTGTTACTGAGACTCGATATGTGAATGATTACATTATAGCGATTCAGTATCTTGAGAAAGAGCGGGACGTTCTTTATTCATCTGTTTCTTTCCAAAGTTAATTAAAAAATCAAACACCGAGTGCGGTGGGTTAGCGATTAACGCTCTGGCCTCGCATTCGGGAGGACGGTGGTTCGAATCCCCGCCCGGGCATCCAGATCATGGTTACCCCAAATAACTTCAGGCGAATGCCGGGATGCTTCGTTAAAAAAAAAGCCATGGCCGAAATCCTTCCCGTTCCCTATTCCCAGCTCCATCCCGCCTCTAATGACCTAGACTTAGGCCAGAGGTAAAGCCATAATTAAAAAAAAGCAAGTATATCCCAAGTTGAAAGTATTGCTAGTGTTAACAATGTTACGCACCAATTTTCAATAATTTTTAACGACGTTTGAAACATGATTTGCTTGAATCGGCTTAAAAAGCATTGCGGACTAGTAACTGCTATTTGATTTGCGTTTTATTGATCCTGCTATGTGTCTAGTATTACATGAAGCCTATTGTTTTTTTCTCATTACTCGTGACCAATAAAGTGCCGTATGAGTTCTGAAGTTGGGACGCCGGCTGGTGGCCGAGGAATTCCAGCTACAGCGGAAAAAGACGGCTTCTTGCCAGAAACTTCCGAAGTCTCTGGGAAGAACAACTGACAAGAAAAGGACTTAGTTACTTTGCGTTATCAGTATAATAATGAAAGATGGTATGGTTTGTTATTAACAATTTAACATGCTAGAAACAAAGCTTTTCAGTGTCTCTTTCTGCAGCAATAAATTTACAAAAAATCATCACCCAGTAATTTTAGGGGCCTCCCTCCGAATAAAAATATTGGTTTCAACTGAGAGTACTTGTTAATATTGCTAGCCTTTAAACCCGACAAAAATGACTGATTAAACGGAGTGTCTTTGTTCCTAGTTGCTTAAATAAATAGAATTCTTATAAAATAAAGCTCAACGCAATTCCTCGTGCTCTACTCTGTTGGTCTAGAATATCCAACCTTCAATCTCACGCGCATCAATATATTTACCGCATCGCTATGTAAATGTGATCCCAGATTTCTCAACGTACTATAACAGTGATCAGAGAATATAACGAAAACATTTAAATGTAAAGGCTATAAATAAAAAATAACTAATAATTAGTATGCTGATTTGAACGAAATATCTACTTTTCTTTCAGTGTTCTGACAATTCGTTGGTTAAATGAATAGAATTTCCATTAATTAACGCTCACAACTTCGTTTTTGCGGGTACACCTCTGGCCGTTGTTAGTTGGGCAACGAAGACTGGGAGCATGACGTCATAACGTTGCAGACACTATGACAAAATTACCAAACTTAGCATTTTATTAGTATTGATGTTGATGGTTGCTGGATATGACTTACAGAGATAGTCAACTTTTTACTTGGAACTTCAAATTAGTAATACTAACCGTCCCCTTAACAAACAGGGATCACAAACGACGTGGATGTAAGTTGCGATGGCTGTAATCAACACATGCAGCACTATATTTACAAGTGTTTAATGTATCTACCGTCAGCTTCCTGTGTTTCTTTCTGCTTCAGTTACCATCGAAATCACTGCAGAGCTTTGTCTTTCACATTCCCTCGTGTTTCATCAGATAATAGCCACAAGAAATGTTTCTAATGACCAGTGTAGAATTAAAGAAATGTTACATGCAATCCAAATGTGCCCTTTGAAAGATTACTTTCCAGATATCAATAACATTGTCGCCAATGTCAGCTGATAAAAAAAAAAAAAATGAAAAAACGTAAAGTAAAAATTCGCAAAGGGAAAATCAAAGATTTTAAGATAAAAATTAATAATAAAAATGAAAAAAAGGGTTTGGAAGGAAATTTCCACCGGGACAGGTGCTCCATCGCAATTAAATTAAATTAAAATTGAATCACTAAAATTTGAAACTTATTCACCGGAAGCATTTGGCTTCAACACAAATAGGATTTCATTTTTTTATTCAACTCCAAGATGACGTGATCCTTATGGTGATTTACCTTTATGCAGTAATGAAAATTCGAAAGTAAAATGCATTTGAAATAAAAGAGAATTTATTGTGGATTTGATAATAACTGCAGGAAAAATTGGTAAGTGTTTAAACACTTTATGTGAAACCTCATTAGAAAAGCATCTGTCCGCCTATTTTCTAAAAGCTCCTGCATGTGACAATGTGATGGATCGTTATTGTATATTATCGTGTACGACAAATCTCGGCAGCATGGTTGAGGCTTTAAGCGGTTTAACGTAATCACAAAAGCGAACGCCTTGATAGCCCTTTCCGGTAAGCTTAGATAATGAAACATGGTAACGAGCTTATACAGATTTCGTACCGATGAAAATTATTAGTTGACTACCTTGTTATCATTCAGAATTTTATACAGCTTGAAAATAATGGAATCATGAAAAACAGTTGGTAAAATTTCTGAGAGACGGAAGGATTAAAAACGAAATTTCACAGACAAAACATTACAGGGCGAAGACTTACTATCAGATATTTTTAAAAGCATTATTTTAAAATTTCTGACGGAAAGGAAACTGAAAATATGTTGTCTACTTCGATTCGTATGTTTTAAAATTACTAAGACAATGTGCAGAAGATTAATGAAAGCAAATAAAGACCTGTCAAAATTAGTGCAGCGTGGTATTAAGTACAATCATTTTCATTGACAAGTGCCAGTGAGCCTCTCGCAAGGGTGTTTTGAATACAGGTTGTGCATTAATTTGATTTTATATATTTTTTGTAACACGTTTTTCTTTAAAAAAGAGTTCATTATTATTTTTCAAATGGTATGTACAGATCAAACAAAATAAAAATATTCTTGGAAGAAAATATAGTGGGTAGTGTAAAAAAAATTTAAAAATATTTTTACTACGTATTTATGATCCGATTAATTCGCCATCAAATGAAACATGATAATTGTCAAGAATTCCAATTAGAAATAATTACTGCCTAAAATGAAAAAGAGAAATCAACTGATATGAGATAGGCAATATACTTCATCAATCAATTTTTCTGTTTTTGCATATTTGTTGTTATCTTTGACCTCTACATTTAGATCTGGTTTTCTGTGTTTTATTTCCTTCATTTCCTCACTTACGTCGTTGCTAATGTCTTTCGCTATCGACAGATGAGCAATGCATGTACTTCATCAGTATTCGCCCGCTGTCGCCCACTGCGATATGGTATCTATAATTAAAATTCGGCTTCCTGTAGGAGGACCGTAATGAAATTTATTTATAAATATTCAACACTGTTTAATTCATAACGAATACCGATTTTTCGGCTTAGATGTACGGATTGTTTCAATTACTTGTGAAATGTTATCTGTTTCGTTTTTCAATCAAATCTCGCGGCATTCAAATTCGTAGTCGGGAACTAGGAAATAAATTCATCCTGCAACCTAACAGCCGAAATGTCTGAGTTACCAAACAAAACCGTAAATAGGACTTCCTTCCTTCTGATAACCGCTCCTTTAATTAATCGTTTCATGTAACTACAGAAAATAATTTATTGGTTGCTATTATTTAAGACTGTCTTATCAGTCATCAATGAGATGCATTATTATTTAGATGTTTTTTGTAATGATTTTGAGCGAATTTCAGAAATTTTTCCTTGGATAGACCCTCGAGGACCATGAGTCACAGGTCATCTGTTACACAGGTGTCTAGTGTGACATTATGAGGGTGGGAAGGTCAGGGCTGGCGTTAGGATTCTCGGGTCCCGGGAAAGCGATCTTAGGCCCCCTACCCCCCTCCCCCCGAAGATATTTTTAATTTACACTTTTTTTTGATAAATTCAGAACATTTTAATAGAAAAATGTTCAAAGTTATTGGTGCAGATTTTAAAATTTGTGTTTGATTTCTGTTTATTTAGGGACCCAGGCCGGCGGGCCCCCTTTGGTAGCGCGGGCCCCGGGTACTTTTCCCCGCTTAATCCCCCTAACGCCGGCCCTGGGGAAGGTATGTGCGCCACCCTTGTTTTAGAACCGGATTTCTAAAATTATTATTAATTTGATTGCGAGGGAGCACACGTTCCCCCTCAGTCATATAATCACCCCCTTTTTTTAATTATCTTATATAATTTTAGTGATAAATTTCTCCCCAATTTACTTTTACAATTTAAAAATATTAATTTTAAACTCCTTAACATTATGGTAATTATTAATCATTTCACTTGATAATTTGTTCCAATCCCTGATACCCTTACCAACAAAAGAAAATGTTTTACTTTCCCTAGTGCATGAAATCCAGTGCCAGCTTGAGGTCATGGTTATCTTTCCCCTTCAAAGCACTACTCCTAATTCTTCAACCAATATCCCTCCAAGCCCCATCACCAACATATGCCCTATACATTCCTAGCACTCTCTGCACCCTCCTTCTCTCGTCCAATGACTCCCAGTCCAGCTCCTTTATCGTATCAGATACTGGAATTTAAACTATTGGAGGAATAATTGTGTTGGCATCAGTCTGATAAACGTGTAACTTTTGTTCTGTATGATAAGTGTATTTTTTGTTTTTGAAATGTATAGTTTATAAGGCGAAACTGCGAGACCGTCGCAGGCTTTACGTAGATGATTGCGGAGAACCTTCTAGAACCCGCAAACAGGACAACTGGTACAAGGCGTACAACCCGGATCCAGTGAAGAGGACGTGTGGAATTGTTGGCCGGGAGGGTAGTTCGGCCGCAGGATGACTGGGTTTCGATTGCTGGGCGTGCACCTCTGACGTGGCTACTACCAGGTATAGAGGGGCTACAGCTTTAAGTGGAATCCGAATCATGGAGCGACCTAGCGTACTTCACATGGCCAAAGCAAAGCTTAGCCACCACAGATGAAGGTCAATTTTTAAGGTCGTAAAAATTTCGGCGGCACCCGGGAATCTTCCGTTCGCTAATCACGCACCTTAACAAGCAAAGCCAACTTCACATGAAAATAAAACTTATCCTGTTTTATTCTAGAAAACATGGGCTGTAGATTACGTTTTCCTAAATTTCATCACAATGCAACCAGTAGATTTTGCTTGAATCACGTTCAACGAATAATGGAATCTAATTTGTGGATAATTTCTTCTTAATTTCTCATCTGTCCGCGAGATGAAACATACTCTGTTTTATTTACGGGATGAAGGGCTCTTTATTCGCGAAAACTCAACTAAAATCTGTACAGTACTGTTTGCGTGAACCGTGTTGATCCAGAAACAAAGGAGAATAGCCTACATGTCTCTTTATTTCTCAGCTTTCCAACACCGTATGAATATGAAACATATCGCAGTTTCTTCTTAAGTGAGATCCTAGAGAACACTGTGTCTGAAACACCACGGAAATTAGTGAATAACTTTCATGGATAACGAAACATACGTTGTTTCTCGCAGATCAAAAATAACAGTCTAGAAATTAAACAACTTCAAGCTTCACTTGACTGTTGTTTTGTTTTTGTTTGAAATTGCTTATCATTCTTAAAGTGAAATTAAAACCATTAATTTGTTTATACCGCCTCCTTTAAAATTATCGTCATTTAATCTTAAATGGAATTAAAAACATGCTTGTTACTTAAAGGAATATTTGGATATCAGCTGATTGTTTGCATTGACCTTCAGCCAGTGTTAGGTGCTATAATTTCTTTAACCTCCTCGGAAGCTTTCGACATACGTTGATACACAAGTGTTTTGCAAACGAACGAAGGAGTAGTGGAAATACTGAATATAGAGAAACTACAGTGTCGTAGTCTATTAAATGTCTTTGTATGTGCTTTGAATACTTTGGGGAGAAATCTGATGTATTTTTAACGCTGGTCTTAAGTAAATATTGTATAATAATTAACGTAGAGAGTCATCATTTATGAAAATATCCTTGTCATTAAAAAGGTACTTAAGTGGAAATATAAAATAACAGATGTACAGGCTAGATCACCAGTTGCATGTTATGTATCAAAACTGGAGTAGTGAAAAAATAAATTTATATTAATAATAAAACCTTGAATACGAACAGCTGTAGAAAGTAATATATTTTCCGTGATATTTCATGTTCGAAATATTATAATCGCACTGTTAATTATTTTTATATCCAATGATTCAATAATTCACACTGGTATCAATACAATCGTAGAATAAAATTGTACTTAAAAAAATAAAAATAAAAAAAATGGCATTTGCCTACAAGGCCTCACAGCCAGCTCTATGTGATTATGTAATTTGCAACTATTTATTGGATCACGCATTAATTCTAGATACAGTATGGTGTAGGCGACACAAGACAATCAAAATACTCAATTAAAACCACCCATGCCAAAATCTGGATTCGAACCGGCGACCTATGAAACTCGAGGCTAGCACGTTATCCCTTACGCTGCAATGGCCGGCAAGATTATTGTACCTGAAATATACCTGCAGAAAGAAATTAGATGGAGAGATCCTTAAATTGTCATTTACATTTCAGACTTCAAGATTTCAGAATTACAAGAGTTATAACATTAACAATTACATATGCGCTACCGATATTGATTCTTTTTATGGTGCAGCTTTTGTTTACAGGTATCGTGGAAACAAAAGGTCTACCAACATAATTGGAAAAGAAGACTTAAAACCATCAGAAATATGTGAAGGACTTAAAATATACTTAGTTGAGAAAACATTGCCAGAAAATTTTGAGATTGAACAGCACTTTTGAACTGTGAACATCGAATGCAAAATGCTTTCATATAGAAAATGAAAACTACCCCCGGGACAACACAAGTGAATTTCTTTTTAAAAAAATGTGTGTAACTTGAAAAAGTAAGACGAATTAATTATCATCTGAAATTAATTCGGGAAGCAAAAGTTCTATCATAATTAAAAATAATAAAACGTTATTTTTTATTTAAAATACGTCAAATGGAATGAATTCGTGGTACCTTCTATTATTTGAAAAGCAATTATAAAGTAATTGAACCATTTAAAACATACATTAAAAAGTCGAAGCAGCAGAAAAATAAATGATTGGTCTCTGGTTACGAGTTACATAACTCAAATGGATTCTTTGTTGCGCTGAACAATGTTCATTAATGTCCAAACGCGCATTTCGTTTTTACAGTATGATCATCGTCGATATATACTTTCGCTGACAGCGAAGATGATTCAGAAGTGTACCCTCCCGGCCATAGAATCGTCTGGATACGAACAGGTAAATCTACCCACGATACGAGACTGATGTCTCATTACTGGGCAGATTTTCTGTTTAATAACTCGCCGTCGTCAGAAGTGTCCTTTCTGCTCACACCGCAAAGGGAGGCCAAATTGATAGTGTAACACTAGATCTGTCTACGGCGTTTGACAGAGTAAGCCATAAAATGGTAGTAAATAAGGTAAAAACTACTGGAGTGGATGAGAAAGTGATTTGCTGGGTAGAAGAATTTTTAAAATGTAGAAAACAGAAAGTTAGGGTAGGAAATGTAGTATCAAACGAAGTGGAAGTAAAAATGGGTGTGCCAAAGGGTAGCGTATTGGGACTATTGCTATTCATTATTCTAATGAATAATTGTGTTGATTGTTTACTATCTGAAATTAGATTGTTTGCAGATGACATAATGCTGTATAAAAGAATCAAAACGATAGAGGATTGTAAACAGTTGCAGGGTGATCTGGACAGGATATCTAGTTGGGTTGGTAACATGGGATGAAGATAAATGCAAAGAAGAGTAAGCTTATTAGATACACAAATAAAAAACAAAAGGTTAATTATGAATATAAGTTGGGGAAAGAATTGCTTGCTGAAGACTTGAAATGTAAATATCTTGGCATTACTTTTGATAACAAGCTTAACTGGGCTGGACACATTGGACAGATGGTAGGAAAAGGTTTCAAAATCCTGCACTTGTTGGATAGAGTGATGAGGGGATGCACGAGAGAAGTAAAGGAATTGGGTTACAAAACTTTGGTCAGACCATTGCTCGAATATGGTAGTGTAGTATGGGACCCTCATTTTACGTATCAAATACGAGGGCAGTTTGAAAAGTTCTCGGAATCACCGCTAGATGTCAGTGCTAGAGCAACGAGGTTCCCGTGCAATAATCACACATCCTTTGTGACTAAACACGTGGCGCGTCAGTGCTCTAGCTGCAGGAGTGTGGTAGTGACGACTCTCTGTTGTTGTTCCCGCGTAGTGATTTGTGACAATGGAAAAAAAACTGAGATTCGAGCAGGGATTAAATACTTTGTAAAGAAAGGTATGAAAGCAAAGGAAATTCATGCCGCCTTTCAGAACACACTAGGAGACTATGCTCCTTCATTTTCAACTGTTGCCAAGTGGACCAGCGAGTTTAAATTTGGTCGGGAGAGCTTGGATGATGATCCACGTAGTGGATGGCCAAAAAGTGCTACGACCCCAGAATTTATCACAAAAGTGCATAAAATGGTCATGGAGGATCGTCGACTGAAAGTGCGGGAGATTGCTGAAGCTGTATGGATGTCTTCTGAACGGGTATATTATATTTTAACCAAAGAATTGGGTATGAAAAAATTATCCGCATGATGGGTGCCGCGGCTCTTGACACTGGACGATAAATGCACCAGATTGGAAATGTCCGAACAAAGTCTGGTCCGTTTTCAGAGCAACCATCAAGATTTTTTCTGCCGGTTTGTGACTAAAGATGAACCTTGGGTCCACTACTATACCCCAGAGACAAAACAGCAGTCAAAGCAGTGGAAACATGCTGATTCACCACCACCAAAGAAAGGAAAGGCAGTGCGTTCGGCCGGAAAGGTCATGGCCTCAGTTTTCTGGGATGCAAAAGGCATTCTGCTGATAGATTATCTTCCTACTGGCCAAACTATCACGGGGCAATACTATGCAAACCTCCTAGACCAATTACAGGAAAAGATACGCGAAACAAGGCCTGGTTTGGCAAGGAAAAACGTCATCTTTCATCAGGACAACGCTCCGCCGCACGAAAGTGTTATTGCCATGGCAAAACTTCATGAACTGAGGTACGAATTGTTGCCACATCCACCTTATTCGCCTGATTTGGCACCATCAGACTTTCATCTATTCCCCAAGCTGAAAAATTTCCTCGATGGACGGAGATTTTTTACAAGGGCAGAACTGACAGCCGAATTGGAGAGGTATTTTGCAGGCCTGGATGAATCTCATTTTTGAGATGGGATCAAGGCATTGGAACATCGCTGGATCAAATACATTAGTCTACAGGTAGACTATGTTGAAAAATAAAAGCAGTTCCACTGAGGTAAGATACTTAATTCTAATACATTCCGAGAACTTTTCAAACCACCCTCGTACAGGAGTTGGAGAGGGTGCGAAGAAGGGCTGCTAGATTTGTTTCTGGAAATTATCGCAGAATGCAATCAGTGACGGATATGATAAAGGAGCTGGAATGGGATTCATTGCAAGACAGGAGGAGTATGAGGAGGGTCATGGGAATGTACAGGGCATATACTGGCGATGAGGCATCGAAATATATTGCAATGGGTATGAAAAGTAGTGCATGGAAGGGAAAAGATGACCATGACCACAAGCTGGCACTCGATTTCAGGCACAAGGGTGTGGGAAGATTCTCTTTTTTAGGTAAGGGTGTCAGGGATTGGAATGAGTTACCAAGAGAAATGATGAATAATTTACCGAAATCTTTCAAAGAATTTAAAGATAAAATTTGTAGAGGGCAAATGTAGGTAGGTGCAGGATAGGGGGAAGATGGGTGTGTAGGGAAATTGCCACCGGTGCCTGTGCTCCATTGTAATTAAATTAAATTATACAATGGTGAGTTATGACCCGTTTGGTCACTCCTTGCCATACTTCTAAACTTTTACGCCAGTCCGATTTATTCTAGTGCGAAAGACAGTCTCAATAACATGATATTGCGTGGCAATAATATGAGAGTGTATATCAAACCAGTTCAGATAATCCATGAATGCTGATTTGTTTTGTACAGTCCTCTTCGGTGTTTTTCGGATCCATTCAGGCGTAATAATCTGATAGACTACCTATGTCGGGTGGACAGTGCTCTTACATAACACAAGTAAACAAGTTCATTTCAAATTTCCGAACAGCATGTATGAATTATGTATTATAGGTATACCCAATTAATGTGTGACAATCAAATGAGGTATTACGTAAGAATAAGTAATTTGTTTCTTTTGTTCGGCTTTTTCGATACGTAACAAATAAGAATAATTAAAATTTTAATGCCCATTGTGTGAAAAGAATTTTTCTTCACTCTGTTACAACATTCGCAAACAATTTGTTTAATAACTCTTATATTAATTTACAGTATCTCCGATGGAGATGCTCTGCTTCATCTTTCTGATACGAAACAATTTACCTTTCTTCTTCAACCCTGTAATTGAAAAGCGTGATGTACTTTATTAGGTAATTAATTACGCAACTGTTTGTTGTTTCATGCACCTGTGAGGAACAGAGTGGGAATCAGAAGAGGAATAATTTCATGAGAGATGTTTAATAACTGGAAATAAATTACCATTAAAGTTACGCACATTTGTTTGTAATTACAAAGCTTTCAGCTACGCGCAGATGTGTTCCTGGATCTGGTAGTTGTTTGCAGAATGATTATATCTTTTATAAAATACAGAAGGAACTGCGAGGCCATTAATTTTAAATTAAACGACACAGAACACCAGTGTTAATTTCACAATTTATCCTTTGAGATAAGACTCCCGTCTTCTGACTAATTTGGCTCAGAGGTATAAAGAGACAACGCAAGAATAAGTCGAGGACAGATAGGATTTACAGCACTCCTTTCAGCGATAACCTTTTAATCAGAAGATTTGAAAAAAAAAAACACCCTTCCCTGTAATGAACTTGTGAACAATAACACTTTAAACTTGTGAACCTTGTGGTCACTCAAATAGGTGGGCCAAACCACAAACTTAAAACTTATTGCTGCGAGTTTAATTGACTGATGCCTGGTTATGGAATTGATGTAGAGAAACAATTTATTGGCGATGCACAAGACAGATGAAATGTTTACACGATATTAAAAAAATTAATATTTTCATATAATTTTATTCATTTTTTAAAATAATTTTTGTGCAGTTGATAACACATCATTTGATATCATGATTCCAATGCAGCGTTAACGCCGTTTCGTTTGGGAATCATTGGCAATTACAGTGTCTGAAATAGGAATTTCCTAAAATAAACAGAAAGTGTATTCTGCCTGAATAGGAAATCAATTTAGTCGTTTCGTGTTTTAATGTTTACCAGCACTTACAGTACTTTACAGTACTCGCAGTGAAATCCAGTAAACAGCGACTTCAAAGGGAAAAACGATCTGTTTATTTCTCTCGGTGGAGACAATATTTGCAACAAACGAATTAAAAACTACTGTGCGTTTATATGTTTCGAACCGCAATGTATTTAAAATTATAGTGTTTTGCAGCGGCGAATATCTGGAATGGCACTGGGGAACATGCAGGTTTAATATACCACCCTTCCATCCAGCGTTCAGTTAGGGAGCATGCACAAACTACGTGGCTCGGTCCAGGGGGTGGGTAGGGGTTGGCTAGAAGGCTACGCTGGGCTACGTGGGGGAGGAGGAATCCCGCGCCAGGCCACGTAGCTTTCCTTTCATAACATTTTTCACAGTTAAAATGAGGAACAGAACTCACAACAGCATGTAAATATTTATTTCCCTCAGTTAATTATCTCCGTATGTAATTTATAATCGTTTGACAATAGAAAACAGTACAAAATGTATTCTGGAATCAAAAGGGGAAAAAGCTATGTGCTACGTTAGGGGGGGGGGGAGGGTGGAGGAAGAAGCCACATAGGGCTACGTGGGGGGAGGGGGGTTCATAGGAGGCCAAAATGAAGCAGCATGGTTTATGCACGTTCCCTTATCCACGGTTTACTGAAATCACTCCAAGCGAATGCAAGTGGTTCCTTCAAAAGGTCATGGACGAATTCCTTCTTATCTCATTACTTCGATATCGATGAGACGTAAAGCCTGAAGCAGTAAAATTATGGTTTAAAACACAAAAAAACACGATTTTGTAGCAATGTGAACTAGAAAGTTAAAAATGAAAATATAGTTTGTAAAAATTTTATACTGTTCCCGCGAGTAATGGACAGTTAAATGGTTAACCCAACAGGGTTACAATAGCAGAGTAAATATAGAATAATAGTTCTACAATAGTAAGAACTCATTTAAAAAGATATTATAGCGACTATTCACTGTTTAACACCAGTTTAAAAAATTACAACTACTTATAAATTACTGAAAGGATTGTGGTTGGGTTTTCAAAGGTGGAAAGCTTGCAATATGAATTAAATTCTGATGTACGTTTTGTCACGTTATCTCACTTTATTAAAATCCCATCGAAACAATGACGAAGGAATATATGCTACGCTATCCGTTCATTAATCCTCTAAGTAACGATTCTTGAACTCCGGTATATGGAATTAGTGTAGCAACATGTCAGAAAAGTGACAATGACGTTCGAAAAATTTACGCTGGAATATGCTATAGGGTTTTCAGTTCCGTTTATTTATGAAAACAAACACCAGTTAACGGAAATCACACACAGTCAATACTGAGGACTAGAAAATGTACCGTGTTGACCATGACAAAGCTTTGTCCCTGCTTTCAACATCCGTTAATAATTCAGTTGTTTAACATTCAGGTAGGATTATACAATTGCACTGGGTACTTCACATATAGGCTTTTTAGTTTGTAAGGGAAAATATATGAATTGTTTTATTATTATTATTTAATGTGGTATAATTTAAAAGGGAAATAGTTACGTAGTTTATTGTTTTTTAGTCATTACGAAAAATGTTATGAAGTAATATATGCAACCAGTCTTCATAGAGAAAGCGGAATTCAAAACCAGGGAGTGAAGGGAGTTGGTTTATGATTGTATGATGTGTAATGGTCGTTATTATGAAGAACTAGCCACAAATCCCGTCAAAAATGAAGGGTTGAACGGAGTGTTGTGGTCATTTATTTCTCTGCAGTTGCTTAACTAATAGAATTGTTATAAAATATACCTCATTGTAATTTATCGTCCCTTGTGCTGTAGCAAAAAGCTTCAGTTGTCAACTTCGGCCAGGTTGCACTTCAGCCTAACCACAATCTACGCTAATATTGCTGATAGAAAAGCAAAGCTACAATCACGCGCGAATTAATACATTCCCTGTGTCGCATGTCAGAGTCATCATGCATCGCGTTATAAACTTGATCCCAAATCTTCAGAGATTCTTAAATTTTGCTTTCTTAATACCTGTGATGAAGATCGATATTTTAACGGCTGAGACAGCTTACATCGGCTGATATTATGACCCCAATTAAAACGAAGGACACTAAAAATAAATATTTAATATATTGTGGTTTAGGCCACATATGTCGCGATCAATTTGGAACTTCTTTCATTCGAACCATTTCAGCAAAAAAAAAGGATAATTAATATGCCAATTTAAACGCAATACATACTTTTCTTTGAATGTTCTGACAATCCACGTCTTAGTGTAATTCCTCTTGCCTTGCGCTGCAGCAAAAGGTTTCAGTTTCTATCCGGGTCCAGGTTGCATTTCAACCTAACCACGTACTACGATAAACTTGACGCCGGAAGAACAATACTTCAATCACGCGCATATTAATACATGAACTGTATCGCGTTTTAGTGGCAATAATGCATCGCGATATAAATTTGATCAAAAATCTCCAAGTGTTTTTGTACATTTATTTTTTGTTATCCGTGATTCATATCGATATTAAAACGTTTGAATGGCTGACACAGTTGCTGAAATAGTAGGCTCAGTAATATCACACAGTGAAAGTAAAGGAAATTAAAATAAATATTATAAACTTACAATATGCCACGTAATATTTGTTTCAAGTGTAATGTAGGATGAACACATTGGTATCAGTGTGCAACTATTTCCGTTTAAAGGAACAAATAATTTCAATAATAGAACAAAGTTTAAATTATTTTTTTTATAAAGCTAAATTATTCATGCCCTGTGCCGTAACGTCAAATGACAGTTGTAATTCTGACCCATGCTAAATCTAACCAAAACATTCGCTACACTGATGCTCGAAACACGAAGCTTCTATCTTACATATCTATGGACAAAGAAGTTAAGGAATACTTCTATATATCAAAATAATATTACGTAAATATAAGCATCTAATGATTAATATGTCGATTTTAACGCAATACATACTTTTATTTCAGTGTTCATTCAGTTAATTTATTCGTGGATGCTTGGAAAAGTTATTAAATGGCGTCCATTACCAACAATAATGACGCAAAACGTGACGTCAATGCGCGACGTCATAGATTGACGTCATGCCGAGACAGGTGACGTCATACGTGACAACTTGCTTATTATATTATTAAATAGTGCTTTGAATAAAAGAAGTTTATTGTATAAAGGTAACGAAGAATAAAACTAATCATTTTAAACCTTTTCTGAAAGTTACAAGAGACTAAAGTATATATTTAAATTTACCTAAAATGTGTTTAAATTGTTAGCAAAACAAATAGATAATAGTTATTCTTTTTACTTATACTTAGTTTCACTGGATCATCGATAGATTCATTCTGTGACATGGTTAGAGTCCTGATTGCGGTTTATATACAGTTTCACGCAATAATCTATGCCAGTGTTTGTCAACCTGTGATCTGCGACGATCGTTCAGGTGGTTCGCAGGCAGAATATTATAAATCTAGATCAGTGGTTACCAATTTTTTTTTGGTCACGGAACCATAATTGATCATACATTTTTTGGCGGATCCGCATTTTTATAAGCGTCGCTTCGGTAAGTCGTCACAAACGGAAGCAGAACCATGATTGTTTTCTCACGTCGCTGTTATGACTCTTTTCAACGAAAATTTTATTTAATTCTCTGTCGAAACACGGAACCCTTGTGACACTCCCACCGAACCCCAGGGTTCTGCGGACCACCATTTGGGGATCACTGATCTAGATATTGTGTAAGAATAGAAGTGAGCATAAACTATAAACACAATGTTTTAAAAGGCACGAATATTTCACTGACCAGCCAAAGTAATAGGACAACAATGTTCCTGCAAATGTCTATTCACTGCCGGTTGCCATCAAAAAGAGCGCCTTTTCGTCTAAGAATCAAGTAACTGATCGTTTTCTGAGGGTCTTGTAGTAGGTGTGAGGTACCGCAGTACGTGGCAGAGTTGGTAACATAAGAATGGTGAAGTAAACAAAAATAAAAGGTATTAGGAATAGTATCTTTTATTTTATTTTGTGCATGTATGTTGGTGGTATAGTGTAGTATCCAGCTTGTAGTAACATTATTATTCATATTATTAATAAATATTAAGAGTCTGGTCAATGTGTAATTAACTTTTAACAGTTCAGGCAGTATTAATATATAACTTCCAGTTTCAGAGCTGTGTTTTCGTAAATATTCAAAACACCACTTAAATAATAACGTTATACTGTTACTGTGAAATATGTCTCAGAGGTTAATAATATAAGTATAAAACTAGGCCCAATATTAGTGGCCCGGGGAATTATTTTTGACAGTTTACTGCTTCTCAGGTAGGAAAAGGCTGAGAAATGCTGATCGAGCCGAATAATGGGACGGTCCCCGATTTACCCATCATTTCAGAAACAAAAATACACTTGTCATACATAACACAAGTTACATGCTTCGTAAACAGATGTCAACACACCAGTAGGTTAAAAGCTCTGGATCCCTAATATCCGGTTCTAAATTCGAGTAGGGCACTTGCCCACTCCACACCTCATGGTGCACACTGGTTACCTGTCTAAGCAAGTTACCGGTGTTCATCTGGTCCTCTGTGGCAGTATTGAAGAAAAAAAACATGTGTGTCTTTATATTTCACTTTGTAGCCGGAACTACCTAGCGCTGACCACTGGTGTTTTTGTGTGATAGTAACCTCGAGTCTCACAGCGTGCATTTTTGTGGTTGCATTTTGGTAGCTGTGAGGGTGTGGGAGATATGAGGGTCGAAAGTGGTCGATCTATGGCATGCTCATATTTCGACCAAACTGTTCTAATAAATATTTGGAATCCTCAGCACAGGGCACTGGTGTATGTGTGTGGTAGTAGCCTCGAGTCTTGCATTGTGCACTATGGCGGTTGCATGTCGATAGCTGTGGGGGTCTGAGAGATATGGGGGTTGATGGTGTTCGATCTAGGGAATTTTCGTATTTCTATCAAAGTGTTCTAAAAAAATCTTTGGGATCTTTCAGAGTGTTCTAGAACATTCTTCATACATAACACAAGCTACATTTTTCAGCTATTAGAAAATATAAATAATTATTATGCAACATATTTAGTATATGAACTGATTTTGACGGGATTTTAACTGGTGGGTTGCCAATTTGGGGTGGGGGGAGGGGAGTGACATAGATTACTTTTTATCCTGTAAATATTTAACGTTCTGTCCAAGAACACAAAAAAATTCAAAATTCCTGACAAAACATGACATAAGCGGTAGGCACCAGCGTGTACCAGGTAGTAATAATTTTTTTTTTTTATATCCTGGTACATAATAGCCCAGCACCTAGTTTCTACTCTGGGCCCATATTTCCAATATATTACAAGAGGTACATAAGATAAAATTATAGTTTGCAGCTAATAGCTAAATATTGTTCAGGATGTAAAACAAGTTAATAACGCATAAACTTATCAAATTTCACAAAAATTTGTTACATAATTAAATTAACAATGTGTAAGAATGTATATGATATGTGTTAGTGTTTTTTGATATATACATATATACTGTAAATTAGTAATTTGAATAACATACATTCACACACAATACTACTATATATAATTAAACAAAAAAACTTTCATATACACAAATCACTTATTTCACTGTTGTCCCACTGTTTCTCTCTTTGTATATTTACGACACTTTTACACATTTACTCCCGGCACAGCCACTTCAGAGTAACTTACCTCCCTCAGGAGATGACTTCTGGAAGTAGAGGCGTCCTCCTTCGACCCATCGGGAGTTTCTTTATTCTGGAATTATCACTGCTCGGTCGCTGGTCGCTGTCGGTTGAAACGGTTTCTAAGTGCCAAGAACCTTTCTTTGGCTGCTTGTGAGGCCAGATTGCAAGCTTCATCAAGATAGTACCACAATTCCTGGTCACGCAATATGTCGAAAATTCGCCTGCCCTGTAATATTTGCTGATATGGGGTTCTTTGTTCCGCTGTTGAAATACACTCCCATACAACATGTCCGGAGTGCCCTCGCTCCGCAGTCACAGCTACCATTGTCTACTACTCCTCTTCTTTGCAGTTCACTGTTGTAAGGGCCATGACCTGTTATGTAATGTACCAGCCCAGGCGATGGGAGTAGATGCGACATTTTGAGCCTTTCACAGACACTTGGAAACATATCATATGTCCTTCTTCCTGTTGTGCTATCATTCCACCTTTGCTGCCATTCTTCTAATAACAATTTGTTTACTTCTGCAGCTGTTGTTGCTGGTGCTCCCGTGATTTTCTCTACCTGTTCCGGATTCCCTTTCCTGAGCCAGTATAATGCTCCCCGCTTGCGAACTTCCGAGTCCAGAGGCCACACCCCCAGTGCCACGGTAAGGGCATCAGTTGCTGTTGTTTTGTAAGCACCACTCAGCCTGATTAGTATACTTCGCTGTGTCCTCCTCAAAAGTTTGCTGGGTTTTACTTTTCTGAGGTGTTTCGCCCAGACGCTGGCTGCATACCCTACAATTGAAGTTAATATTGTATTGTGGTATGTTCGAATAACAAGCGGTGAAAGTTGGAAACGCCTTTGTCCCATACTGATTAATTTATTCATGACTGAGGTGGCTCTCCCACATGCTTCCTCCATATGGGCCATAAAATTTAGACTTTCGTCTAATTTCACACCAAGGTATCGACTGAAGGGACTTCTTCTTATTGTAACTCCGTCTATTTTAATGGTTGGATTGCTCTGTAATCTGCCTTTCAGTAACATATAACAGGTTTTTTGAGGTGCTAATCTTAGTTTGACTTGTCTGCACCATCGACTGAGTTCACGCAGAACCTTTGCGCTTTTAGCCTCAATTTCGGCTCTGGTTTTACCCTCTATAATTAAGAATAGGTCATCTGCAAATGCAACAAGTCCCAGGAGTTCCGGCATTCTTTGCAGCCTTGCCATTCCCGGTTCAAGCCCAATGTTCCAAAATATCGGACCAAAAATGGATCCCTGTGGGCAACCCTTTGTTAGTTTTTTATCAATGGATACTCCAGGACACCTAAGTTTAACATATCTGTTCTTACAGTAATCTTTAAAGGTGTTATACAAGTTCTTTGGACAATTTAGTTCCTTAAGCCGTGCAAAAAGTGCAGGCCACCATAGATTATCAAATGCCCCAGATATATCGACAAGGACCCCTATCACGTAATTCTGATTTGAGTTCTGTATCAGATTCATTGTCCGGTTGATTGCATCTTCTGTAGATCTCCCCGCTCTGAATCCAAATTGGTTTGGATTCATCCCTTCCTTCTCCCAATGTTCTTGTAACCTCTTGCACAGCACCTTTTCTTGTATTTTTCCCAGCACGTTTAGCAAGCAGATGGGTCGATATGATTTAGGTAATTTTGGATCCTTGTCATCTCCCTTCTTGATGATTAATATCTCACTCTGCTTCCAGATGTTTGGTACTCTTCCCTGATGCAGACATGCATTATAGAGCTTACACAGAGTGGGGGCTACTGGCACTACCAGTTCTTGTACTACTTCAGCTGGAATACCATCCGGACCCGGAGCTTTATTCCTGGACAAGGCATTTATTGCTTGTACTACCTCCAAGATGCTAATATCAGGAGTGTCGGTGGTACTTTGCCTATGTTGGTCAATTTCCAGACGGAGCGCTCTGTGCTCCGTCTCGTCATCTTCCATTTTATCATCAGGAAGGAGTTCCTGGAGTAACACTTCTGAAGTAGATTTCCAGCTCGTAGTCATGGTTCCATCTTGTTTCTGTACAGTAGACAGTGTAGTTGGGGGTTTTACCTTCCCTGCTGCAATTTTGTATGGGATACCCCAGGGGTCTGTACGCAAGTTTGTTTTCACAAATGTTTCCCAGCTTTTTTGTTTACTTAGTATTAACAGTTCTCGGAATTCACTCTTAATTTGTCTATATCTTTCCAGGAGCTGTCCTCTAACGTTGTAGATGAGGCAACGTTGGTAATCTTTTCTTGCTTTGTGCATCCTTTGTCGTAGTCTTTGCAGTCTATCAGTCCAAGGTCTGTCGACTGTGCCAATGGTTCTCTTAAGAGGAATAGATCTTCTCATTGATATTTGGAGTGCCCTAGTAAGGTCCTTTGCGGCTCGATCTACATCATTATCATCTAATAGGTTTTCTTGTTGTGTAAAACTTTCCCTCAGCCTGTTCCAGTCTGCCTGTCGGATGTTGTAATGCACCTTGGAAGTCTGCGCCTCCGATGTGTCAAAATCGTTCCTCCCTCTGACCAATTCAAAAGTAATAACATTGTGATCACTGGTAGTTAAAAATTCTAAAACGTTCCAATTCCTCAATAAGTTCCCGCCACACTGGATCGGATGGATACTAGGGGACCACGTGCGACTCCCGGTCGTCCCGATTGCGGTTTACGCAATAATACCCAACTTCCGCATAATAAACTACACATTTCACAAACAAAAACATGCTTCTAGCACAGAACTCAAGTTATACGTTTCGCGGACAACATCTCCATGGTGGTTGGGTCCGATCAACGTCGATATCGGAAAATGAATGTATCAACACCTTACAGAAACCACCCAATCAATCAGCCACCGTCACTACGCCACCACCTCAGGAAGTGGACTCTTCCGAACTACCCGCCATTACAGCGGGGATGGTGAGGCTAGACACACTTCGCCACCACCTCAGGAAGTGGGCTCTTCCGAACTACCCGCCATTACAGCGGGGATGGTGAGGCTAGACACACTTCGCCACCACCTCAGGAAGTGGGCTCTTCCGAACTACCCGCCAGTACAGCGGGGATGGTGAGGCTAGACACACTTCGCCACCACCTCAGGAAGTGGGCTCTTCCGAACTACCCGCCAGTACAGCGGGGATGGTGAGGCTAGACACACTTCGCCACCACCTCAGGAAGTGGGCTCTTCCGAACTACCCGCCAGTACAGCGGGGATGGTGAGGCTAGACACACTTCGCCACCACCTCAGGAAGTGTGCTCTTCCGAACTACCCGCCAGTACAGCGGGGATGGTGAGGCTAGACACACTTCGCCACCACCTCAGGAAGTGTGCTCTTCTGAACTACCCGCCAGTACAGCGGGGATGGTGAGGCTAGACACACTTCGCCACCACCTCAGGAAGTGGGCTCTTCCGAACTACCCGCCAGTACAGCGGGGATGGTGAGGCTAGACACACTTCGCCACCACCTCAGGAAGTGGGCTCTTCCGAACTACCCGCCAGTACAGCGGGGATGGTGAGGCTAGACACACTTCGCCACCACCTCAGGAAGTGGGCTCTTCCGAACTACCCGCCAGTACAGCGGGGATGGTGAGGCTAGACACACTTCGCCACCACCTCAGGAAGTGGGCTCTTCCGAACTACCCGCCAGTACAGCGGGGATGGTGAGGCTAGACACACTTCGCCACCACCTCAGGAAGTGGGCTCTTCCGAACTACCCGCCAGTACAGCGGGGATGGTGAGGCTAGACACACTTCGCCACCACCTCAGGAAGTGGGCTCTTCCGAACTACCCGCCAGTACAGCGGGGATGGTGAGGCTAGACACACTTCGCCACCACCTCAGGAAGTGGGCTCTTCCGAACTACCCGCCAGTACAGCGGGGATGGTGAGGCTAGACACACTTCGCCACCACCTCAGGAAGTGGGCTCTTCCGAACTACCCGCCAGTACAGCGGGGATGGTGAGGCTAGACACACTTCGCCACCACCTCAGGAAGTGGGCTCTTCCGAACTACCCGCCAGTACAGCGGGGATGGTGAGGCTAGACACACTTCGCCACCACCCAGGAAGTGGGCTCTTCCGAACTACCCGCCAGTACAGCGGGGATGGTGAGGCTAGACACACTTCGCCACCACCTCAGGAAGTGGGCTCTTCCGAACTACCCGCCAGTACAGCGGGGATGGTGAGGCTAGGCACACTGCGCCACCACCTCAGGAAGTGGGCTCTTCCGAACTACCCGCCAGTACAGCGGGGATGGTGAGGCTAGACACACTGTGCCACCACCTCAGGAAGTGGGCTCTTCCGAACTACCCGCCAGTACAGCGGGGATGGTGAGGCTAGACACACTTCGCCACCACCTCAGGAAGTGGGCTCTTCCGAACTACCCGCCAGTACAGCGGGGATGGTGAGGCTAGGCACACTGCGCCACCCATGTGGGTGCCCACGGGGAGCTACGGGGACGCGGCGCCTGCCACGGACCAGGCCGAAGAGGAAACCTGACCCTATAGCTACGATGGAAACACAAAGTTCCCGTCATTAGGTTAAATGCTTAAGATCTCACAAACCCAGTACTAAATTCGGGTAAGGTACGTGTCTCGTACACCGGTGATTTACACTGGTCACTTATGTAAAACAAGATGCCAGTATTCATTTAGTCCTCTGTGCCCCTATCGAGGAAAAAAAAAGAATTAATAATAATAATCAAGCAACTGAAGTAACTATCTTGGTTGTGATATCACATACAGTGGTGAGCAAAGATATTGACAGCAAAGTGAACAATGATGTGTGCCACGATACCTAAATTTTAGGAAATAGAACGCGCAGAGACCCAAAGGTAAAATTTGATAATGTGATGATGCTGGTTCCTTTGCTTCTCTAGGGAAGTGAGTCATGGGTAATGGTGAAAAGATATAAAAGCCACATAAGTACAGGCAACGGAAATAAAGTTCCTAAGATCTGTAAAGCGATGCACAATGCTAGATCTAATAAGAAACGAAACGATAAGATATGAGTTGACGAAATATAGTATAAATGGAAAGATAGAGGGATATTAGAACAACTGGGGTGACCATTTGTTTAGAAAAAAGCTGTAAACTATTATAGACCGAAAAATAGAAGAAGTACAAGTACACCAAAGAAGAGACTGGAACAGTCGCTGAAGGTGGAACAGGTCAACGGATCTATTGTGTGTATGAAAAAAAGAAGTATCAGACCTAATCCAAGCGGACAACTTTTTTTTATAGCTTTACGTCTCGTCGACGTCGAGGTAATTAAAGTAGGGAAGGGACTGGGGGCAAGTATCGGGAAGGAATTCGGCCACGGCCTTTTGAAGAATGCATTCCAGCATTCACTTTATTTTTTATTTTATTTTTTGTAAACTGCTTAACGTCTCTTAACAGCGAGGTCTTTAGAGACGGGAAAGGATGGGGGGGGGGGCAAGGAATTCGGCCATGACCTTTTGAAGGAAGCGTCCCGGCATTTGCCTGGAGTGATTTGGGAAACCATGGAAAACCCAAATCTGGATGCCCGGACGGGGATTTGAATCGGCGTCCTCCAATATGCGAGGCTAGAACGCTAACCATTACACCACCACGCTCTGTCCGGCATTCACCTGAAGTGGTTTGGAGAAACCATGGAAAACCCAGATGTGGATAGCCGGACAGGGATTCGTATCCGTGTCCTCCCGAATGCGAGGCCAGAGCTTTATCGCTCACTCACCACACTCGGTCCAAGATGTCGAAATCGTGGGCGAAATATAATAAAGATGTAAAGAAACATCTTACCACGGCACTCCGGTTGTTTAAAGGAAAATCTGTGCTATAGTAGTCAGTAGGGCCTGTATGGTGCCTACACTTTACCTAACTAAATTGAGTGTTAAAGGCCTGACCAGTGGTTCCTAATGCTGCCGCACCTGTCGCTGACTGCCTGGATGGGGCTCGGGAAGCGGCTACTACAGTGCCGTAAATCTGCTGTGAGGCTACTTTCTCCGTGGGTGGTGTCTGATGGCCGAGTTGCTTTTAGCGCCCCCACCCGAAGAGGCCTGAGAGCTTCCGGGACGCTCTTACGAGGGCGCTAAGGGCGCACCGCGGCGACCGTGCCCAACACTACACTCATTGACATGAAAGCTTTTCCTACGAAGTGTCGCTCCTTTAATGTCACCCGAGCGCTCCTACTAGCTCCGTGTCCCAATACAATACCAAAACCGGCGGTGCTAACATTTCAGAAGGGAGACCAAGTTGTTAGTGTTGCACTAGACCATTAATGGTAATAAGGAAAAAGCTATTGGAGTGAATGAGAGAGTGATTTGCTGGGTAGAAGAATTTTTAAAAGGTAGAAACCAAAACTTAGGATAAGAAATGCAGTATCAAATGAAGAAGATGTGAAAATGGGAGTGCCACAAGGTAGCGTATTGGGACCATTGCTATTATTCTAATGAATGATTGTGTGGATGGTTTACTATCAGAAGTTAGGTTGTGTGCACATGACATAGTGCTATGTAAAAGGATCAAAACAGAACCATCCCTACATCCACCTGGAATGATCGGGGGAAAATATAGACAGACGTAATCTATATGGTTTAGCGGGAAATGAGCCTGAGATCTCCCGAATGGCTGGCTACACATTTAATCACTCAAACACCTGGTTTGATAAAACTACCAACTTACGAGAAGAAATAGAAATAATAAGTGCTGAATCACTAGAATACTGTCGCCAAATAATCGGCTTGCAGGTAAAGTATAAAATAGTAACCAGTTCACCAATTTTGCAACTAAGGTTCCTCTTGAGTTTAAGTAGTAATGCAAACTGAACCACGAAGTGGAAAGAATATACAGCAAAAATAATTCAGTTACAGTTAGGCCTACCGCTGTTTCATTGTTTAATCCAGATTTGTGTATTCCAGTTAATTATAGAGATAAATTATAAATAAAGTCTTTAAACCACTCCCAGAATGAGTTAGATAAAACCGTCAATGATATGCTAACTTCCTTGTATATACAGATGGCTCCATTATTGGTAAACGCTAAATATTATGAAAATTTGGTGAACGGTACTCTTTACTATCGAGTTTATACACGCACTCTGTGAGTATACACGTACATCAATAAAGAATAAAAAAAAGGATTAAATCTGTTGTGAATGCTTAAAACGTCTCCGTAAATTCTCATAAATACCGGACATAGGATTTCCAAACTTTACTAAATTTATTTTTCTTTCCTACTTAGTTATTTTTCTCTGACCTTTTGCAAATTTTCTATTTTTGTCGGTGGATTACTAGGCCTTCAAGCATACCTCATGTAGGATTATCAGGACCCTTATGTCACACTTGCCATACCTTTGCGGAGAGTACACAATAGTTTGAGGGGTCAAACATTTCTCTCACCTGTACCCTAAAATTTACCAAACATTCCCCATCAGATGTGTTTCAAAATTGACGAATCAGTTAAATACTGACCAAACAACACAGTTCAATTTGTAGGATAACAGAAAGACCATAGAATACATATTTTAATGTTATTCCTATATCTTTGAAATTTTAGGTTCCCTGGAGAGGTTTCCATAGTAACAACAAATATAACCTGAGGAGGTTAAAGAGGTTGGTAAGAAAACAACATAACAGAGTTAAGAGACAGCAGGGTAGTAGGGAATATTTAAAACAACTAAACAAGGACTTAATAACAGCAAAGAAGATGGCTAAAGATGGGTTTATGAAGAGTATTGTCAGTGCAGGGGGACCATTGACTGATGCATCTAGAAATTTCTATGGCTATATCAGGAAACTGAGGGGAAGGGAGGATGTAGAGACACTTATAGATAAGGATGGAGAAGAAGTTACTGACGATTTGAAAAAGGCAGAGATTTTAAGTAACTGGTTCAGTGAAAGCATTAGGGACAATGAATCAGAAACAGGAGGGTCTAATTCGGAGAACGAGCTTAACAACACAATTAGAAATGACGATAGTAAAAAATTTGGTATCCATCCTGAGGAAATCATGAAGGAAATAAGAAAGCTGAAAAAACATAAAGGGGCTGGTGAAGATAATATTACTACAGATATCTTAAAGATAGCCGGATGTGACATTGTACCTTATCTTGAAATATTATTTAAATTGAGTCTAGACACTTGCTGCTTACCACAGGACTGGAAAAGTGCAATAGTAGTACCGGTACATAAAGGAGGGGTGATAAATAGAGTTGAGAATTACAGGCCAATCAGTTTGACATCAGTGGTAGGTAAATTAATGGAAAGATTGATATGCAATCACATCAGAAATATATATGAGGAACGTAAGTGGTTTTCAAGCAGGCAACATGGTTTCAGGCAAGGATATTCATGCAAATCTCAGTTGGTGGGATATATGCAAGATATTTCAGATGAAATGGACAAGGGAGGCCAAATTGATAGTGTAGCACTAGATCTGTCTAAGGCGTTTGACAGAGTAAGCCAAAAAATGGTAGTAAATAAGGTAAAAACCATTGGAGTGGATAAGAAAGTCATTTTCTGGGTAGAAGAATTTTTAAAAGGTAGAAAACAGAAAGTTAGGGTGGGAAATGTAGTATCAAAAGAAGTCGAAGTAAAAATGGGTGTGCCACAGGGTAGCGTATTGGGATCATTGCTATTCATTATTCTAATGAATAATTGTGTTGATTGTTTACTATCTGAAATTAGATTGTTTGCAGATGACATAATGCTGTATAAAAGAATCAAAACGATAGAGGATTGTAAACAGTTGCAGGGTGATCTGGACAGGATATCTAATTGGGTTGGTAAACATGGAATGAAGATAAATGCAAAGAAGAGTCAGCTTATTAGATACACAAATAAAAAACAAATGGTTAATTATGAATATAAGGTGGGGAAAGAATTGCTTGCTGAAGACTTGAAATGCAAATATCTTGGAATTACTTTTGATAACAAACTTAACTGGGCAGGACACATAGGACAGGTGGTAGGAAAAGGTTTCAAAGTTCTGCACTTGTTGGAGAGAGTGATGAGGGGATGTACGAGAGAAGTGAAGGAATTGCGTTGCAAAACTTTGGTCAGACCATTGCTCGAATATGGTAGTGTAGTATGGGACCCTCATTTTACGTATCAAATACAGGAGTTGGAGAGGGTTCAAAGAGGGGCTGCTAGATTTGTTTCTGGAAATTATCGCAGAATGCAATCAGTGACGGATATGATAAAGGAGCTGGAATGGGATTCATTGCAAGACAGGAGGAGGATGAGGAGGGTCATGGGAGTGTACAGGGCATATATTGGTGATGAGGCATGGAAAGATATTGCAATAGGTATGAAAAGTAGTGCATGGAAGGGAAAAGATGACCATGACCACAAGCTGGCACTTGATTTCAGGCACCAGGGTGTGGGAAGATTCTCTTTTTTAGGTAAGGGTGTCAGGGATTGGAATGAGTTACCAAGAGAAATGATGAATAATTTACCGAAAACTTTGAAGGAATTTAAAGATAAAATTTGTAGAGGGCAAATGTAGGTGGGTGCAGGATAGGGGGAAGATGGGTGTGTAGGGAAATTGCCACCGGAGCCTGTGCTCCATTGCAATTAAATTAAATTAAATTAAATTAAATTAAACTTTCGAATAAGAAGTCCAGTTATGTAATTAACGTTGTGCATTTGGAGCTTATTAAAACTAATCTAACTGTGTTGAGTATAAAGACTATCAGTTCATTTATTTAGTTTATCTGCATGTTCTAAATATAAAATAAATAGCTCCAACCGCAGTAAAACCACGAAGTTTTTAAGAAGTATAAAAAGAACGGAAAATATAATTAAAATCTCTTCGGAAAAATAATAAGTCCTGATAATTTCAAGCCCACAATGCTTTCCGTATGCAAATTATTGCACAGATAAATAAATAAATGAATGTTCTATGATTTATTAATGGAGAAGTAGATTGTAATTGTATAGGTTATCGAAAAAAGCCTCCCTTTATTTTCAATACCAAATAACAATAATAGCTAATATTAGTAACTAGTTTAAGTGACCCTTGCCAAAAAAAATGTTTGTTGCCAGCAGTTGGTTAGGGCAGAATGCTAAATAGGAAATGTCACACGTTATAAAACAGTGGGCCGGGGGGGGGGGGGGGGGGCAGGAAAAATCTTGTAGAGAGGGGTGACCGACAGTGATTAAAGCATTCAGTTGGATTCATGAAGTGGAGTAGTCCATTCGAGCGACAAACTTCAGCAAACTCGGAGTCTGAGTGTGCAAGCGAAACACTAAAGTGTTTCATGCAGGGCCGTAACGATAAACTTGGAGGCCCCGGGGCAAAACTTCATAGTGAGGCCCCTTAACATTTCTTTCTTTGCTTATGCATGGGGGTTTATTCCAATTCGACAAAAAAAATATCTATTGGTCCATGCAATGGTAACAAAACTGGCTACAGAAGCAAAATGTTCAAGTATTTATCTAGATATACAATTAACAAATTATTAAATGGACTATATTTATGATACAAGCTTTGGAAATTAAGTATTCAGTGCTTATGGTTGTAAAAAGAATAAGCTGAATAACACAAAAGCAAAATACTTACAAAACAGAAATTTCTAATAAGAGTGTATGTTTATTAAAAATTTATAAAAACACACATTAGAAATAAATGGTAAAATATTTGCTACACTGTTGTTAACATAAAAAAATAAAACATTAACTTTTAATAAGACTAAACTAGCGGAAAACTTTTAATTGATAATTTAAAATTTGACTTTTCTGAATAAAAGTATAAGATAGATTAAAGATATAATTATAATAGATGTAAATTAAGTTAGTCAAAATGCATACTTTGCTTAAAAGATAAGGAATCTGTAACTGATGAATGGAATGTAGTGTAGATTGATAAGCTTAAATATTAGCTACATTTGATTATTTCTTAAACATTTGTTTCGTAACTTTCAAAGAAGCGAATTCATCAATTACTTTGTCAAAGTTGATTTATTGAGCTCGATCATTCTCAATTGAATGCGAAGCTAAGCCTGTGAGTCTTTCTTGAGCCATTGTACTTCTCAAGTAATTTTTAAGTTTAGAAAAGGAACGTTCAGCCTTTGATACTGTCACAAGAACACTCAAATAGATGACGCACGCTGTGCAAACATCTGGGTAGCTTTATGAAAGCGAACTGTGGTCGACTAATTATATAATTAGCAAATTACTTAACACTTTTCATTTTTTTCAGTTTGTTTTGAAAAGAATTTTTCAATGAACATAATTGTGAAGGAAAGGCTGGACTCACATCATTTGGAAACTTATTAACGAAATCAACTGCTTTTTTGTGAATATCACTTTCACATGCATTGGCTAAAAATCATGTTGTATCACTTAATAAGTGTCGTTATTCAAACTTTCCAAGTATTTCGGTTATCCTTAAAAATAAATTACCAAATAATTCATATGCATACTACAGGTCCATGGTTTCATATTGTAAGGATTTTGATACGAGATTGAGAGACTCTAAAACTTCACTCTGCTCAAGGTACAACCAAAAACAATACAAATTAAAAACTTTCAAGTTTGTTCTTTAGTTGCTGTGCTTCATTTCCTTCCTTGCTTTTCCTGGAAGTCAAAATTATGCGGGTAAGGCTTTTCAACACTTCACAAAACCTGTGTTTCAGTGTATACACTGCCTCCTACCTGCCTATCAAGTTGGATTAAGAGTTTTCAGTGTTACTTTCGAATTCAGTGAATCAGTCTGAGCCTCAATGTCGTACACTGACTTCAAGTCTTTCCAGCGCAATATACTACGACCAAAAAATCTATACTAACTTTGAATGGTTTAAAAAATCTGGCAGACCACTCGGTTTCCTTCCACAGCATCCTATAATACTAAATTAAGGTTATGTGCAGCGCAGTGAACACAGTATGCGCGTGGGGCTTTTTCTTTAATACTCTGCTGTACTCCACTGTATGCCCCACTCATGACTGCCGCCCCGTCGTAGCCTTGTCCACGACATTTGGTAAAAAAAAAAAAAAAAGTTTTTCTCTTCCAATGAAGTAACTATTTTTTCTGCAAGATCTTGGGCAGACTGAACTTTTACCTCCCTAAAGGATACAAAAGTTTCAAATATTTTGATATCAATAGCTGTCCCTTCTTCATCATTAACTATTTTGATATATCTGTAAACTTCACTTAATCCCAACAGTACTGGGTGATATTTTGACAAGAGCTGAACTATCGAGAGAAAGTTTCCTTTGTTGCTACAGTCTAACTTTTCACTAGATCCACGAAATGCGGGATTACATGTTGCAAGTGTTAAGGGCCGGTCAAACAGAGCGCGAGCAGCCCGCGCGGAATCTCTGGTACATAGTATTGCATCATCGCAGTCAAACAGAGCGCGGTCTACCGCGCGACGGAAGCCGCTGGCATAATTATTATAAAATTAAAATGAATTTACGTTGTTGAAGTAATTTAGAAAATGGTTTCGTACCGCATAGGCAGCATCAGTTTGTCTTTCTCAATCGACTTGCGGTTGAGAAAGCATTGCCATGTTGATTTGTCATTATTGTATCATCTTGTAGTTCAATTTCAGTGAACTGTTTTGTGTAACTTCTTACGAAATTGTGGAGGCAATATGTAGCTTTGACAACATGGACTCCGCTATCTACATCAAACTTTATAGGCCTAAAATATGTACGCCACGTCTGAGTTAAAATTCCAAAGGAATTTTATACTACACGTCGTCCCCTATAAAAATGTTTCTGGAATTTTTTTCTCTTCATCATTTACAATTGTAGTTTTTTAAAAAGGGCGCATTAAATAAGTTTGTATGTTTGAATACTTCATCGCCTAAAATAGTGAGGAATGGACGTGGTAATGGTTTAGGTGACAGGATTGTTTTGTGAAGTATATACTGACTTTATCGCTTTGAACTATTAAAAGCGGGCTGAAGAAGCAATTCTTCTTCGTCAGATGAACCGCTAGACATGTTAATAAGGAGGGGGCAGACAAAAATAAAATAAAAATGAATTACTCCTTCCTTCAACACTGGTCCGCCTCTCAGCTGCCCGCGCTCTGTTCGTCCACGGACTGCATGCCATCAGACCGCCGCGTTCTGCCCGCGCGGGTAGAACGCGCTCTATTTGACCGGACCTTTAAGGTCACATTTAGGATTATTTCAAGAACTTTTCGCCAGAAGCTTCTTTCACTCTCCAAATTTTAGCACTAGCTCACTGCACGTCCCAGCCTGCACCTCGCGCGACATGACACATTCGACTCGACATTCTGCTGTCTGCTCTACAGCTGCTTTTGCATGCGAAGCGAATAGAGTATACGAACGGACACGGATGAATTTTTTTATTATTAACTTTTAGCTAGTTACTGGATATTTTATAGGAAGTTAGATTAGATATTAATATACAATACTTTTTTAACCATCAGTTTGGGGCCCCTCGAGCTTTGGGGCCCCGGGGCAGTGCCCCGGCTGCCCCGGCGGTAGTTACGGGCCTGGTTTCATGATATTCGTTTGCTTACGCCATTACCGTATAGGCAAAGGACAAAAGGTGTTCCTTAGTCGGTGAGCATACTATTGTACGTTTGATCGTGACAATCAGTTTAATAGAGGCGGCGTTACTCAAAGACAGCCGAGAGACATTCTCGACAACAGAACTTTGATAGAAAGAATTTCTCTTCTCATAATCTCGATGAACCTGGAGTTTTAACCATAAGAGAAGATTCGGTGGTACAGAGTATATTCAATTTTATTATTATTATTATTTAGTATGAGTTTTTGTTAGTGTTCAAAGCACGACCAGCAGAAAAAGTCTCCTTTCGGATTGAAAATAGTAACTACTTTCTTGGCTTTTACTCTTCAAAGAAAAGTGTACCGCAGAGTCGGGAAACAGACAACGTAGGTGTCGTGTGCGCCAAAAGATACGGTTACGCACAATACTCACTTCAAGGCAATAGACGTCTTGAGCCGCTTCTGACGTAATTATAGTCGGAATACGGCATGGACGCCACCTCATTCAGTGGAAATCCACTGTGCAGCATGAAATATTAGTAGTCATTCTGTTCCGGGCTCATTTTAACCTAACCACAACCTTCGCTAATACAGGTCCTTGAAATTCACCATACGTGGAACTGAACACATCTCTTGTGAGCTTACCAATAGATCGACTTTAAAAGTTTAATGTTAAGTACAAATTTATATTTCCTGCTCCGAAACTATTACTACAAATCTTTTTCATACAATTTCGGTACAAAACGAACATGACCAAAATGGCGCACATGAAAGCAGCATGAATTACTAATATAGTTCCAGTTATTATTCTGGTCCAGGCTACATTTCAACCTAGTCACAAACTCCACTGATATTGCCGCTAAAAAATCAAAGCCTCTATTGCTCGCGCATTAATTGATTCACTATATCGTATGTTAGTGACGTCATGAATGGCGATATAAACTCTGCGTCTACGAAGTATAAAACTCTTAGGTGTTGGCGAAATACGTATTGATAGTGACAGTTTCCATAGGAACTATTTGTTCTCGTGGGATTAAGGTTGTCCTGTGTCACTAACCGGACAATATACCAAGTCCGTGTCAAATTTCATTTTAAGTCTCTTGAGCAATTCAAACATGATTTAGGAAAACAGTACAAACATCAATCCAGACTTTCTCGTTTACAATATTACTAGAATACTTTAACTGTCACATTACTGTTTTGCCTCAGAAACACATGTAAATCACGCCAGATCCAGGAGAAAAGAGAGATGGAGTTTGAAATAAGTGATGTTCTAGCTTCTTTTTCATACGTGTGAAGCGAACTTTTTTAGAAAGAATGTTCCAGTTAAGATATCTTAAAATCCTTACCGAGTGCAAGGTTCAAGCCAAAAAGTGCTACTGGGATACAATATCTTGGTAATCGTTTGAAAAAGAGATGAATGAATTATAAGAAACCTTTAATAGGAAAGAAAGTAAGATTCTGTTGTTTCCAGCAGTTTTTTTTCCAACTTTTTCTTCTAACTTACGTAATTACAATGGTCACGAGAAACGTGGGTACTGGCGCATTAAGTTTTGCGTACAAATTGAGCAGACCGAGCTCTTAAATGCGGAGCGGGAAACAATTTTAAAAGTTCTGTTTGAAAAGACCAAAGTTCAGAACAGGCTCGGGTGAGATGCTGAAGAAAGCCGCAAAAATTAATTTCTGCTAGAAGCAGGGACGTGATATTTTGTTCCAGAATGTTAATTTCGCTTTTTGGGGTACTTGATGCTTAAAGTTTCCATGGAGTTGCTATTTTCTGTCGAGGCTCGAAACTATGAATGGCAAGATTTATTTCGCCTCGAAAATCACAGAATAACACGCCTCCACAATACCAATTATTTTCACATTTTTATGTCTGTAGCTGGCTCGTAAGGCAAAAACTGTATTTTGCCATATTGTTAATTAGAGAAGAAAATACTTCTTTAGACACCATAATAAATTATTATTTCATAAAAACGGCATATCAACTTGTCTCGTCCGTTAAGTGTATTATTTTGTATGGTTATTGATGGAATCCTTCGAACTTCGAATGTTCTGTTTAGTGTTGTTGACTGTTAGTATTTTGTAGTGGGTGGTTGCTAGGGTATGATGTTATTGCTTACCTTGCATAATTTAAAAATCATCTTCTCCCACTACCTTCTGAAAAACATAGATATTAATTTCAGGAAACAGAGGTGAAACCATTACTTCTGTCTTTATCATTTGAAAACGACTCTAAAATCATGATTTATTTAGTACTCGTAAATGCTTTCAGAGAGAGATATATTTATCTTTAATCTTAACATCTTTCTGTTCAAAATTAGATCAACGAAATACTCCTTCTTACAGTTGCGTAATAGCAAACAATTATAGTAACTTGAAACTGAGGAATTGCGTTACATGTACATATTTAAACTTTCCGAATATTCACAAATTTCATATGTGACTAGGCAAAACTCTCTTAGGCATATCGAGAGCGATTCTTGCATTCATAATGATTACAACCAACATTATACATTCAGATTTAACAGAAAATTACAGGGCGAAAGGGAATTAATTGGGGGAATAGTGATTGAAAGTTTCCATACATGGAAATCTGTAACGTAGAAAAAAAGTAAAGCACTTGGCTTTTAAAAATGCCTATCTCAGTGCTTTTAAATTAGGAGATACAAAACTCTCACTCATGCGATCGTTACAGGGCTGTTTCAATAAGTTACTGAAGTACACACTGTTTTTCGTATACGTACCGTAGTTGTCTTGGCTGCATCGGCGGCGTGAAAGCTTAGCAACAAGCATGCTATCGTCCCTCCGTCAGGTACAGCGAAACACTCGTCACCCAGCAATCAAATCCCGATCAATGTCGTTGCCCCGATCGAATTAAGTGATAAGCCTCCAGAGTGGAGTTACCAGTACTGTCACCTGAAGCGATCTTTCCAGCACTTTCCTGTGGTGCGAAGTCAAGTACTCCTTGCTCAAAAAAAGGTTTCTTCTTCTTCTATCGCAGTCCACTCCTCCTTTTTCTCGGCGTGTATCGTGCGAAGACAAAATTATATTAAATTACCAATCACGTGAGGAAATACACACACAGGATTAGTTCCGCAAAAGTCTTCCTTCCTTGCTTGCTAAAGCATTCGCTTACTATTTGCTAAGATCCTTCGGGTGTCACCGATATCTTTCGGCAGGACGCGAGCGAAATCCTCGCCACGTTGACCTTGCTAAATCCCGAAGAATACCCAGAGAGTTGCCACCCTTCCCTTACAGGGATTACTCTCGCCTCGGTAGAGATAAGCTCCTGCTGTTCTTCGATTAACTGTTAGTGTCTGGTGTCTGGTACTCGAGTCAAATTGTTGCCCAGGCATAACGGGTATCTCTTAAGGTACGTTCCCACATATGCTAGCATGGACGGCGCGCCTCGACCCACCGACAGGCGGTAGAAGATGAAAGGCGCGTACTGCCTACCACCGTGGGAATGAGCCTTTAGCTGTCTGCGCACTCTTGCCTCCAGCTCGATACAAATGAAATTCCATTTATTCCTTACATTTCGTGAAACTAACATCATAATAATTATTTTAAATTTGCAGGAGGTGACCCATAGGTGTTCAGCAAATGTGGAGTGATTACTGCCATAACATGCTCTTAAATGTTGCTCGTATCACTTCTGGAACAGCCTTCATGTTTGGCCATGTATCCTTCATCACATTTCTACAGTTGAGTTAATATTTGTAAGAGTTAAAGAGTTTTTTGTATTTGAGTGAGTTATCATTTTTTTGTTTATTTAATTATTCGTTTCGAGAGCAAAGTTTATCATTTGTTTTCTTTTTTTAAACTTTTTATTTTTTAAATGGTATTGTGCACCATTTCTGTCTATTATTTTTTTATGTTGCTGGGTGTTTGTGTAAACTGAGGTGATTTTTTGGTAGAAGTGATTGGATCTTTGTTGCAGTATGGGTAGGGTATTGCTTTGGCATTAAATAATAATTTACTACTGTACACTAAGAACCAACCAAATAAGACGTAAAACACCAAAATAACTATTGGAAAATCTATTTAAAGTCTATTTATTTAAAGTGAGCAATGCTTATCGAAAAGCGCAATTTAACTCCCATCGAAGCATTAGATAACTACCATAGGTTTTTGAACAAATGCCCGGATTAATTAAATAAGACATTAGCTTAGCCTCCAGGAACGTTCAATATCGAAAGAATACCGACGAATGCTCGTCAGGCTGTTTAGCTACAGGGTGTCCAGAAAAGGACTCGCTGATTTCAAAATTAAATATCTCGAAAACAAAGATCGATAGAGGAATGCAGTAAACGGTATGTTTATTGTGACAGCTGTAAGAAGTGTATACAGCAGTGTGAAATAATAGTTACAAAAGCTGCTAACAGATGGCGCTGTACGCTCGTATCAGCATACATAAGTGAAATAATCGTATGAAAACAATCTTTGCAAACAATCACATCACAATGTTTTCAAAATGTTCACCATTGGCACGTTTCAATGGTGGAACTGATCGCCCTGCGCTTCGGATCACTATTTAGGCATTACGTATGGCGATTACAGCGCCATCTGTTAGCAGCTTTTGTAACTATTATTTCAAACTGCTGTATACACTTCTTACAGCTGTCACGATAAACATACCGTTTACTGCATTCCTCTATCGATCTTTGTTTTCGAGATATTTAATTTTGAAATCAGGGAGTCCTTTTCTGGACACCCTGTAACTGCTCCCGTCCTCTCTTCTATTTTTGGTACCATTCACATCACTGCGAGTGCCTTACGCACAGTATGAAACTTGTATCAACTTACATCTCCCGTTTGAAATCCCATACGTTTGGAGAAAATATATTTATATCCGGCCATTTTATTCCTTCCGTAGCTTCACAGCATAATAGATCCGTAAGGTATGGAAGACACACACTACATCAAGGAATAAGGTAAGTTCGTAAACACATATTTTAATCAAAAAATAGGACTTCTTAAAAGAAAAATTAATGACGAAAATTATCATATAAATTTATGTTACTTGTTGCGAAAGTCAGGAACACAATGAAATCTGTTACACTTTTTTCTTTTCTCATGGCAATAGCAGTACGGCTACGATCAAAGTCGTCCCTATATTAGAACAGCTGGCGATTGTGTGTGTAGCTGGTGTAGCATTGTCCGCATTCACATCTGCTTTCTAGGTGACTACTTGTCTGCAGTCCTTTGATGTATTTTTTTTTTTTTTTTCAGTAGAACTCCAGTTATCCGGACCCCATTCGGATATTAAAATATTCGGATAATTGGATTTTTTCCAAAAAAGTGTCTATTTTAATTAATTACTGTATGTATGTTGAAAAAGGGAGAAAAAAAGCAATTTTTAATAAAAAGAGCATTTAATTAATTAAATAAAAAGGCAACACTTTTACATGTGCGAACTTTCAAGTGCTGTACATTAGTACCATGTACTATACTGTAAATAAAAGTCATTGATTACTGAACATCTCAGTCAAAGTAAGCTGTTTGACTGTATTCGTCCTTTTTCGGACAGCCAAGTCGCGCAACCGCGTGACAGTTACATGTGGTCACACTCGGGCTGACGCGCCATCCACTTCAACGCAGTTCCACCGCCGGCAAATGTTTCACTAGCTGATGGTCCCGTGTCTGCTTCAACTTCGACATTAACGTCATCTTCTTCCTCAACAATTTCTTCTCTTCACACTTTCAATAAGTTCATCATCATTCAGAATTTCATTCCCAGGTCCTGACGAATTACACACCACCCATATCGAAAAAACGATTCGGATAGTCGAAGTTCGGATAAGTTGACGCCATGGTAATTAAAGGCGAGAAAGGACGGGAGGCAGCAATTAGCCATGGCCTTCTAAAGGAAGCATCGGAGCATTCGCCTGGAGTGATTTGGGGAAACCATGGAAAACCCAAATCTGGAATCCCGGAGGGAGATTCGAACCTGCGTCTTCCCAAAAGCGAGGCCAGAACGTTCTTACGGTGTAAATTTCATATAATATCAGTTTTAAGTGCGCATGGTTTGTGATTAAGGACAGTATTAACAAGGAACTGCTTAATCTCTCTTTTACGTGGACAGAGATATACTCAGCATTCAGGATAAAAGATCTCGCTGTGAACGATTCTTACGTAGGGGCCGACCATTAATAACGTAGGCTCGAAATATGAGAGTGTTGTCCGGCAAAAACTTACCAAATCTCATTTAGAGGGAGAACGGGGTGGGGTGGGGGGTTTCATAAAAATCTAATGTCAACTTTTTATTTCAGATTGCAGCCCTTCAAAGAATATTCTTCCGCCCTGGACAGTAGAGCTAAAAATAAGGGTGTTCAAAATTACAAGATCAACCTCAAGTTATGTGGAGGAGGAAGTGATGTCTCATTAGATCGCACTAAATCTAACCAACGGGAAATAGGTCGCGGGTCAAAATAAAATAAAAACACTTCACGTAATTAATGGACGCTTGCTTAGAAACGTTTCACAACTTCGGAAAGTGCGTGTCCCCGATTTGTCGTTGTGATTAGCGTTCTAAAATTTTTTTGTCATGATTTTAGAACAAGCTAAAGGAGGATACTTTTATCAATTAGACACAATTCATGATTTTTATAGAACACCAGTTGTATTCATACGAAAATTTAATAATACACGTGGTAGCAGATCAGCAACACGTGTTTAGAACGTCGAACGATAACGCTCTGGTCTTGCATTCAAGAGACCGCGGATCGATTCGCCATCTGGCTATCCAGATTTGGATTTTTAATGATTTCCCCAAATCATTTCAGGTGAATGACGGTATGGTACCTTCAAAAGCCATGGTCCGAATTCCTGGCACCATATCTTTCCCCGCCAGTAAAGGAGCGTCCATAAACTACGTGGGCTACGTCTGGCCCGGGGGGAGGGGGTGGGGGGTTTGCTGGAAAGCTACGCTGGGCATCGTGAGGCCACGTAGCTTGTTATTCATATTATTTGCCACGGTTAAAATGAGGTACAGAACACACAATATCATGTGAATATTTATTTCCGTCATTATGGAATTTAGTATAGTCTGAAAAGAGAAAACAGTACAAAATGTTTTCTCGAATCAAAAAGGGAAAAACATACGTGCCACGATGTGGGGGGGGGGGGGGGGCTCACAAGAGGACAAAATGTAGCTACGTGGTTTATAGACGCTCCCAAATAATAATAACAATAATTTTTAAAAAATTTCCACATAGCGTAAATTTTAACAGACAAAAGCCCAAATTTTTTGAAAACGAAGGTGATTGTTGATACATAAGTTTAAGATAACTGTAGGAAACATTAGATGCTATTTGTGTAACCTGCATCCCCATGCTATTATTGAAAAGCAGCTGATCGATACGGAGTATTAATTAATGCATGCCATAACATAAGCACTGACTGGAAACACATTCGTCGGTATAAAATCGTGAGATTTCCAGACTGTTGGTATTTTAAATAATACTAAATCCTCTAAAACTAAACTAATGATTATTACAAACTTTAAATCTGAAATTTTATATTATTTTCGTTGTAGGAAATACTGTGTATTATCAGATTTTTTTGCTAGAGAAAGTTTATAGATTTTTTTAGTGTATTTTCACTGCAATTTTGTCAACTTTGGACAGACGCAATGAATCAGTCAATTTCTTATTAAATGTGTCTGACAAATATTGTAATTAAACAGTTTTAGAAATAATTACATAAAATTAAATCTTACCGAGATTCCACTACGAGGTGGTGTAATTTATAGTTTTTATATAAGACGAATGTACTAACAACGATATAGTAGGACAAAATCAAGATAGGTGTGGTTGATCAGTTGAAATTAAGGGCGTCTCAGAAGATATTCGTTTCAAACTTTTATAGCTAGTTGACATCTAGGTCAATAATTGCGAAATAGATTTATAGGTGATTTTTATTGATTCCAAAGTTAGCGTTTTAACCCAAGTCTGTTAAATGAGAGTAAACTAATATATTCTTTTCACCATATAGTTCTGTATCTCTAGCTTCTTCATTCAGTTTTACAAAACACCAAATTTATTATTTGTATTATTCTGCACTCTCACAATATTCTAGCTATTGACCGCAATTTCGTTCCCTAAACGGTTTAAGTGTCGCAGCTAACACATATCCAGCGGGAAAAAGAGCAACTGACAGCGCGATGCTCGTACGCTAACAGCGCAATAAACAAATTTACTGCCAGAATTAAAGATACCCGACCAGTACTTTCTGAATGAATCCCTTTCAACGAAAGAGGATATTAACTGGTCAAAAATTTTGTCGTAAATTTATCAACTTTTCGACTTCACAAGAAAATGAAACAGATCCTATTTATCCGTAAACTATGGATTATTTGAAATCCCATTAAAATTGGACCAGTAAATTTTGCGTGAATGGCTTTGGAAGAAAAAAAAAAAAAGATGGATACTATTTTGTGGTCACTTTTAAATTTCTTTGCTTTCTGACCTGGGATCAGAATGAAACCTACCACATTTTGCTTCATGGACACAGAAAGGGCTGTAAATTATTTGAAATCCAGTCAAAATACGAACCCTAGTTTCTCCTTGAATGCCGTTGATTCAGACAGAATCGGGGTCAACGAAACGTAATTTTCTTCTCGCAGTAGAGATGTTGCATCCTAAGTTTAAAATGCAAAACAAAGAGACAACGTTCTCCGAGATGGGAGGAGACCAATATCGGCCTCCTACCTATCATTCGGGAGGACCGGGGTTAAACTCGGTTCGGCCATCCTGTCTGAGGTTTTCTGTGGTTTCCCTCAGACAATTAGGCGAATGCTGGGATGGTTCCCTAGAAGGCCACGGCCGACCTTCCATCCCCCTTCCCTCCCCGTAGTAGTAGATTGGCTGAAAAGAGTCCCCTATGACTCTCCAGCAGCCCGCCTCCCAGCCTTTTGCTGGGAGGAATGAAATGGTTAAAATGACAACGTTCTACGAGAGCGCCCAGAAATTCAAAAACCCGGAAGTCAACTCGCTCGGGCAATACGTTACAGGTATTGACCGTCATAAAAGACCACTCGCTATTCTAAACTAAGAATGTCAACGATAAGCCATACCAAAAGCAAAGTGTTGCTCCTTCTAGATTATGTTGAAGTAAATGTCGAAAGACAACACACTTCAAAATACTCTGCCTGAGATTAACTGGCAGTAAATGGCGTGGATATCAACGTTCATTAATCGGGTCTGAATAACTTAACGATTTATGACCATTAATAAACCACGTAGGTTGTTTCCCTATTATATCAAGAGCAAATTTTGTATTGATTCATTTTTTAGACTATCTTAAATTACGTACTGTAATAAAATACAATTGTGGCAGAAAGGGGAGGGGGGATTTATTATCAATTAAATATGAAAATTAATAATTGATTTTAAATATAATAATAGTGGTGAGCTAAAAGGAACCAGAACCATGAATATTAGACACAAAATAATATCCCATTTATTGATTCTTATGGCTTTTACAAGGCCGGGTAATAATTAACTTTACGTTAAACATAGTTCGACCAACAAAAAACAAGCGATACCCGACGTTTACAATCCGCCGATGAAAGCAAACAAAAATTGAATGAAATATTTCAACAAATAAAAACAGCAAAGTTAACATTGAACAACATGGCAACACAGGCCATCAAATTGAAGCTAACATTTTACTGTAACAAAGGATTATCCCAGGGGCGCCGTATAAAGTTAAAGAAAAGCATCAAAATGAATTTACAAATAGCAAGATCCTTGAAATTTACAGTGAAACATAAAAATCAGCTAGCTCAGTGATTTAGTGGCGGGAGCAGAGTCTTATCCCAGTGCCGCTTAAGGGTTCACAAGTCCGTTAAAATCCCAATGAATAGTGACCGTCTGTATCCGGTACATTACCATAAAAGCATCGCCGTGAAGTAGCGTGACATGCTCAATGTCACTGCAGCTGTGGAAGCCAAATAAGCGGGTACGACCGCGTTATTAGAACAACTTCCAGATAATGGCAGGCATGCCATATAACCTCTCGCTTCCCAAAGCAAGAGAGTGATCACAACTAGACAATGATCACCAGACGAGAGCGTGTCGGCTGACACGTCTGTTCATCAACTCGTCCCGGCAGCAAGTGTCGCTTAAGATGGTTTCTTCCTTCTTCCTCGGAAAGTCGCCACTCCACATGTAACAAACTCCCTAGAATAAATGTTCATGATTGGCTATCTACACATGTCCGTCGTCACGTGTATTATATCGCGCCTCGCATTCGCTGCATCCCTCCGCGCGTTTTCTGCCTGGCCTTCAGTGCAGTAGCTGAGTGGGGTGAGGTCAGCGCCCGCCTAACGGAAGATAGCCGTTGTGAAGCTGTGGCGCCGCCAGGTCGGAGAGGTCCCCATTGTCCCACCTTCGAGCGTCCGAAAATGGCAGTTTTCAGCCTCCAATATTCACCACCTTACTGAGCCACGAGTTTTACAGAAAATAAATTTACAACAATTCTACCTCTGGCTGCCCTGGTTTAACATATGTTTAATCTATCCAGACAACCCCCATTATTTACGCTATTTACACGTCACAAGATTGACTATAATTAATAAAATTGAATATAATTAATAAAATTGAATATAATTAATAAAATTATGAATATAATTAATAACAATTTAATTATATTCATTGTGGGTGACGCTGTCACACCACAGTACGGAGATAACTAAATGACGAAAATAAATATTCACATGCTATTGTGTGTTCATTTTAACTGTGAGAAGTAATGTGAATGAAAAGCTGTGTGTCCTGGATCGGAACACCACTCCTGCCTCCCCCAGGGGCGTTAATGACCTCGATGTCGACGCACCCTAAAACCCCCACAACAACAACAACTCCCTCTATCTCCCCCCCCCCCACCTTCACCCAGATTTATGTAGCTTATGGACTCTCACTTACATTTTTTATTTATTTATTAATTTATTTTTGAAATTAGTTATAGTAAGCAGATGATGGTTTGAAGCCAGATGCGTGTCTCCAGAATGTTATGATTAGGGTTTTGATCCTTACAACGAGAAAAAAAAAGAAAAAAAAGTTCATTCATATATGACCTTAAAAACGGGTACCGTAAATATGATCTGAAAATAACAAAACATGACCAAACATTTAAATTTATTATACTTAAAAACATGCCCAATTGTACATCATTTATTTTAACTAGTAGTGTCGCTTTCCTGTAGATAACATAATTTGCTTCCGTTCACTCACTGCACCATTGGAAAATTAAATTTTGAATCGCTTTTGTTTAAGTCATATTAATTTAACATAATTTACAGAAGTAAACTCTTTCCTCTGTACTAAAATAATCCTCTCCAAATTCCTTTACATGACTCAGTAACATTGCATTTTCAGAAAATTTTGTTTACGGCATGGCGATACTCACTGATCCACTACATACTTAAAACTAAGGAGTATTTTCAAAAATATTGGCGACAGTGAGACGTTGATTGATACGACTCGACACAGGAATACTGCTGCTGCATTGTCGAGATTAGAAAGCGGGCGGAACATTATGTTTAGAGAATGACAACAATGTATTACTTTAATTCTTGACTGGCGAATTCTGACCAATTCAGTGACAATTAGTTTTGTTTTCTCCTTCAAAGCATAATAATTTGCCGCTGAGGGGTTAGGTGGTAAGGTGTCTGAGATTTGAGAGTTCGCAACTGACAAGAACTTTCAGTCTCAGAAGCAGCCTGTTCTTCCTGAAGATTACTCTAGTTGCCCAGATTATTTTATTGAACTCCACTCCATCAGTTTTAAGTTTTTATTTATTTCGTTTTGGAAATGAGCGAAGAAGTAACATAATCTTGGCTAAGTGAGTTCAATCAATTTGCTCGCCAGTCATGAAAGAGTTCATTTGTTGCTTGTTCGATTTGCCATGGAAATTCAACACATTATAGCAGGATAATCATTTGTCGGAACTTGTTTCTTTGTGAATTCTGTCAAGAAGTGATCTACTTAGCAGCAAGCTGATATTGGCGAGTTTATCGAATACCGCGGTAAGCAATTTTGGAATGATAACTAAGTGTTTAATAGTAACGTGTTATGTAGTGATCGTTTGTCTCTCCAAATAGATTACGAGCGGTAGTTAAAATGCTAAATTAATTTTATGTTTCACGTTATTCTTGTGTTTTAAACATTCTAATACAGTTCGCAATTTCAGTATACTTGCGTAAATATCTTAATATTTTTTGTGAGTGCAGACTTTATCGGCGTACTGATGCAATGTAATCCTCTCGTCTGTCCAGTCGGATAGTGTTGTATAAACACGAAGTTTCGACAGCTAGCTCTGCTGTCTTCAGCTTGCGACAGCTAGAAGACACCTGAAACCTGATGTAGACAGAAAAACTAACTGTCGAACGTCGTGTTTGTACAACACCATCCGGCTGGACACCGTAGAGGATTTTATTGTATCTTAATACTTTAAAACATAATTGCCGAAAACCCTGAAAAAAATAGAATGCGCAGAAGTATTTTTATGCTTTTAACAGCGTTTATAATAACGATAAAATTTCTTCGTTACTATCATCATTTTCCTATTAAATCCAATATTCCAGTCCAGCCTTTGGTCATCTTTAATTGGAACACCTGTTGCTTCCCACCAGTTAAGATTGAAAAAATTAATAAAAAAATTTTACTTGGGGGAGAAGCTAATTAATTATAACTACTAAGCTAATTAATGAGTTATTATTTGATATTATTTCCTTAATGATGTTGATTTATGATGATGGTATACCTTGTACTGTTACAACAAAACGAACTAATCATATTTTACAATTTTAAACTTATTGAAATAACATAAAAATGAAATTATTCGTCTTAATAAAGATGAATTTGAATCTTGGGTGCCACCGAACAAGCTTTTTAATGTTCACTTTTTGTTAAGATCAACTGAGAACTCATATCAGTACAGATCTTGCCGCTCGGTTCGGTACTTAGAATATTTACTAGGCTAGTAAATCTTGGCTGTCTGTCTACAAACAGGACATACTTAATCTTTTAAAATTTTGCGGAAAAACGTTCGTACTTTCCCCCTAAGTTTTAAGTGTCTCAGAATTTGGCTGGTCAGGTATAATATCCTGCTACCATGGCACTCATTTCGGACTTGACACAATGACCAGTCCCTTGTCTTGCTGTTCATTCACCTCATACCAACGCTCTGCTGACAATTATTTGCGGTCTGCTTGAATACTCGTGTACCAAAACATGCCGACAATTCCTCTCTGTGCCTTAATTCTTAGTATTGTAAAATTGTACACCTTGTTTTAATATTAATATGATGTAGTGAATCAGTTTTTGATCACTGCAAGACACTTCAATTGGTTTATTAATGCAAACGTTTCAGTCCTGGCATTTAATCAGGAGAATTCCTATCGAGATCTACGTGATAGTCAGCACTCATCTTTGAAAATTTACTCCTGGCTGGGACGAAATTGCGCAGCTTTGTACCTGAACGCAACAATTTTCCTTATTAGAATATTCGTACATTACTTTATTTATTAAATTAATTATTTATGGCATGTAACAACTAACAGTTTTCTAGAAGCACATGGTCACAGCAGACAGCAATCAGTTCAAGGAAAAGAAGGAAAATTAGTATGGAACCGTAGTATCATGTGTAAACTTTAGGTTTAATTTTTTTAAAAAAAATGCTCTATGCTGAGAACGTTATATTACATTGCTTGACTACTTGTGGCTGGATGGAGATATTACACTGGTTTTACCGGTCATGGCTTATGGCTTCACGCCTCATCGCCGTCTAGGTCATTAGAAGCGGGAAAGGACAAGGAACAAGGAACGGGAAGGAATTTGGCCATGGCCTTTTGAAGGAAGCATCCCGGCATTCACCTGGAGTGATCTGGGGAAACCATTGAAAATCCAAATCTGGATGCGCGGATGGGGATTCGAACCCACGTCCTCTCGAAGGCGAGGCCAAAGCGTTAACCGCCCACCCACCGGGTTCGGTCCTTTCATCATCATTATCGATGAGGACCATATCCAGTTTCCCGGGTGTAGTTTACGATCCTTCTTGTGTATCCGTCTTGGTGGTAATATACGATCGTCTTCCACTGTCTGCTGTCTAGAAACGTTCCGCTGTCCATATCAGCTCGATGATGGATAAAAATTTGAAAGACTTCTGTACTCTCCATCACGTGTGGGTAAAATTTATTTGTGTATTTAAAGTTCACTATGATGCTGTGGGGTTGGAATTGTACGTTAAGCTGTAGGCCGCCTTCACCCTTTAATCTACCCAGAATACATTACTCAGGTGGGATGCGTGACCACATGAAAGCTCTGGCGCACTAATGGCTGAACAACACTACGGCCAGAATGAATGAATTTAACGTTTACAAGCACGTCAAATGAAGACAGGATTGACGTTTGTGAAACTGATGAATTTTAGTTTTGCTCAAGAGACATGTAATCATTCTTCTGACTATACCGTCACTATATCGAATACCGAGCAAATAACACTTACAAATTCTTTCAGCACACAATAGTAAATTGTAGTGCCCGGTGTTAAAAATTCTGGTCTTTGATGGCTAATGTTCATGAGCCCATGAACTAAAGTATGTATCAAAATAACAACTAAAGCACAAATGAGTTGGAGTAGAATAATTGCCTGTCATTTCTGGACATTATGGAGAGAAGGAATTCAGATGGCACAGTTAGGACAAGGAGTGCATAGAAAACCAGCCTACTCCGACCCATAACTAAGCGTAAAAAACTATCATCATCCCATTTAGCGCAGTTCAGTGTTACCAACCCAACCCTATTGCGCCGACCAGAGCCGTCTGTGACGCAGAAAAAATTTGGTAAAACTAAACCATTTGCGGCGTTCGTTCCACATGAATGCATACAGCGAAGCCCAGATCAACAAGGTATTTCCTAGAAATACAAAAGAAGGCAAGGAATAAAGAGCCTAATGCCCTTTTACCATACGGTCGAGTGACTTCAACAAAATCGCCAAAACTGTGAGACAAAGCAAACATGAAGACGTGCTTCCGTTAACACAGAAAGGTATGGGATTTGATTCGCTCTGCAGAGGATAGTTTGTGTCTCAGGCAGCCTGGTATTTATTCCATCCCTAGCAAATGTGGATAACAGTACATTGAACATACAGTATGCCCCGTAATTCAGAAATATACAGAACACGTGATATGCGGGGTAAGTAAAGAAGTAATCGGTAGCTTCGCGTAGCATCGAAAAGAGACGCGGATTTCACTTCGAGACGAATAAAATACTGTCACATGCAAAAGGATACTTGGACAGCGTTATTAAGGACGCTGAGAAGATTCGTCTTGCGAAAGACATTGTAAACAGAGACAAGGGATATCATTCGTATCAGCACAAGATTCCAGTTATAATTCAATTCAGAGAGCAAAGACAAAGGCAACAAGATCGTACCAGACCTCCACAGTACACGTGTATCCTCAGCCAATGATCTCAAACCTACCGCATTTTTTGTATTTCTACTGATATGGTGTCTGTCATATCGAAATGTAACGATTTTTCCACGAATTATGCGAATACAGGGAAATTTTCCCGATTATTTTTTACGGGTGTTACATTTTTATGTTGGTAACCCTTTTCGTTTATGTTTTACGGGGAATTCCTCAATTGATTATTTGATAAGTAATTGTATATTGCAGAATGTGCACGATATATTTTGGGGAATAACCTGGTGCCCTACATTTTACGGGATTTCCGAGCTGATTCGCTTTACAAAGGAGAATTCAGATTTTATTCATTCATCAGTTTTCATCACTTAGAAGATAAGCTTTATCCGAGTTACTAAGTCAAAATGTCGTCAGACGAGGAACCGATGCGAATGTTTAAAAAAAAAAAAAAAAAAAAAAAAAAAAACACAACAACAACAACAACCTTCAATTTTATAGAAAACAATGGGAAGAAGAAATAGAAAACAATGGGAAGAAGAATTTTCAGTTCGGCTTCAAAAAGTTGTAAAAGCTCAAACTATGCCTACTGTAAATATTGTATTAAGGATATTAATAATACAACAAGGAAAGACGCTCTCAAGAAACGCAATTGTTTACCAGCTCATTCGTTATCAAATAATTTAAAATCTGAATAATTTTTTAATGTGACAAAAACTCAAAGAACTGATACACAAATTAAAGAAGGTAAAAATATTTCATTATTTTCTACTATTTTTAACTTACGCCATTATTAGCCTCGTTAGTTGCTGAACATAATCTACCATTTACCATTACCGAAACTTATGCAGTCCTTTTGTCCCGATTCAAATATTGCAGAAGAAATAAAATGTTGGATGACGAAAACTCACGCCGTAATTGATCAGATTAGAGGTGAAATTTTTTTTGGATAATTTATGTGAAGCTCTGTGGCAAACTATGTTTTCGCTTATTGCCGACGAGTCCAGTGATCTCAGCACAACCAATCACTTGTGCTTAATAGTTCTGAGATACGCAAAAAAAAAAAAAAAAAAAAAAACAATGCATCAACGATCGTTTTTTTTTTTAGCTCTTATTCCATTATTAGAAGCTGCTGGTGCAGTATCGTTATTTTAACACCTTGTAAACTTTTGTAGAAGCAATGATATTCCATATCAAAATAATCTAATGGGATTTGCATCTGATGGGTCAAACGTATTGATGGGGTCTAATAATTATGTTGTAATATTGCTGCAAACCGAAATTCTCAATATTTTTATACTTAAGTGCACATGCCATTAGTTTCATCTTTGTGCGTTATATCCTTGTGCCAAAATGATACGCAAATATATATATATATATATATATATATATATATATATATATATATATATACCAAGTGAGTTTTTTATCTTGAGACAACTAAATATCTCGAAAACTACAAATCCGATCAAAAAAAGTGGGTAATAAAAATTGTTCGTCTCGACGGGGGACATCCGATGATACCAAATTTGACTCCCCACCCCCACCCCCTAGGGGTGGGGGAAGGGGGAGAAAAAAAACTTAAATAGGAACCCCCATTTTTTATTGCAGATTCTGATTCCCCGGAAAAAACTACCCCTATTTCACCCCCAATTCGAGTCATTTTGGTCGATAGATGGCGCTGCAATCGACAAAAATCAAAATAAGCAAAAATTCATTTAAAAATGAGGATATCTCGTGAAATACACATCAGATCAGCAAAATACAAGTTAATGTGATTGATATTTTTCAAAAACTATTCAATAACACCACCCACCTCCAAACTTGAGGGATGGGAATGGACATTATTTCAAAATGCACTGATGCAAATTCTTTAGCAGATAGCGAAAGTCAAACATTACTTTTTGCGTTACCCAGGAACAACGACGTGGACGTAGTAATTTTCTGTTCCCTTTGGGGTGCTAGATTTAGGTGAGTCCCCTCGCCTCTCACCATCGGGGTGCTTGTTTTTGGTGAGTCCCCTCGCCTCTCACCATCGGGGTGCTTGTTTTTGGTGAGTCCCCTCGCCTCTCACCATCGGGGTGCTTGTTTTTGGTGAGTCCCCTCGCCTCTCACCATCGGGGTGCTTGTTTTTGGTGAGTCCCCTCGCCTCTCACCATCGGGGTGCTTGTTTTTGGTGAGTCCCCTCGCCTCTCACCATCGGGGTGCTTGTTTTTGGTGAGTCCCCTCGCCTCTCACGTGTTTGTTTCTAACAACAATTCTAAAGCAAGTGCTCGAAAATATCACCACCGACATCGATGCATTTATTTACCCACTCTTGGAATGATTCGACGCAACTAAGAAGCATATCCGGCGTGATTTTTTGACAAGCGTTGGTAATTCGTTCAATCATGTTTTCAGGCGTTGTTGGCACTTCACTGTAAACTTCATTCTTCAAGTATCCCCATAAAAAAAAATCAGGCGAAGTGAGATCTGGTGATCTTGCAGGCCACGGCACTGGACCTCCTCTTCCGATCCATCGACGATTGTACAGACGATCTAACACTTCCCGCGATCTTACAGCAAAATGTGCTGGACAACCGTCATGTTGAAACCACATTGTTTGTCGCACGTCTAAGGGTACGTCTTCAAGCAATGTTGGCAGTACGTCCTCTAAGAGTTGTTGATATTTCTCCCCATTGAAATGTCCATGGATAAAATGTGGACCAATAAGTTTGTCCCCAATTATCCCACACCAAACATTTACATTCCACGGACGCTGATGTTCAACTTGGCGTAACCAATGCGGGTTTTCCACACTCCAATAATGCATGTTGTGTCGATTAATGGTGCCGTGGTTAGTAAAAGTGGATTCATCCGAAAACAGTACTCGAGCAAAGAAATGGGGTTCTTCTTGTATTTTCTGTAGCGACCATCGGCAAAATGTCAATCGATTATCGAAATCATTGCCGTGAAGTTCTTGATGCAACGAAACATGGAACGGATGGTATTTTCTACGATGCAAAATCTGACAAACAGTAGTCTGAGAAATTCCTGATTCACGACTTATTTGTCGAGTACTAATGTGAGGGTTATAAGCCACTGCAGCTAAAACTGCAACTTCGTTATTTTCTCCAGCTATCGTCCTTCGCCGCTTTCGTTTGTTTGTGTGCACACTTCCCTCCTGAGTGAACTGTTGGATAATACGGTAAAAAGAAGCGCGCGATCGAGGCTGGTCTGGAAAACGATGAGCATAAAGATCAACAGCACTATCGATATTCTTGCGACATTCTCCATAAATGTAGACCATTTCAATTTTTTCTTGCAACGTTATAGCCTGCATTCTCATTGACACGTGCAACAGAACGAAGTAAATAAATCAGAGATGTTATGAACGCTATGAAAGTACATCAAGTAATGAGAAAACTCTGAGAAATGAGCGACGATGTGAACGCAATGGAAGTACATCAAGTAATGAGAAAACTCTGAGAAATGCAGCGCCATCTATCGACCAAAATGACTCGAATTGGGGGTCAAATAGGGGTAGTTTTTTCCGGGGAATCAGAATCTGCAATAAAAAATGGGGGTTCCTATTTAAGTTTTTTTTCTCCCCCTTCCCCCACCCCTAGGGGGTGGGGGTGGGGAGTCAAATTTGGTATCATCGGATGTCCCCCGTCGAGACGAACAATTTTTATTACCCACTTTTTTTGATCGGATTTGTAGTTTTCGAGATATTTAGTTGTCTCAAGATAAAAAACTCACTTGGTATATAGCAATGTTTTCGTACAAATATATCGATATATGAGATCAGCTCTACCAATTCGTATTTTGACGTTAGAGAACTTTGATCCTCACCACACCTGGCACTATGTTTCTCCCTAAACCAAGAGGCACTGGGCGCACTTGACCGTGACGTCATCGGCAACCGTTAACTGGGAAGCGTCCATATAATCACATAGCTCCATTTTTTCCTCCTGTGATCCGCCTTCCCCCCTCGCGTAGCCTGACGTGGCTATTGCATCTACCCCTTTCCACGTAGCACGTAGGTTTTTTCCCTTTTGATTTCGGAAGACGTTTTGCACTGTTTTCTCTTGTCAGACTATCGTAAATTACATAGGAAGATAGTTAAATGACAGAAATAAATATTCACACGCTGTTTTGTGGTCTGTACCTCATTTTAACAGTGACAAATAATATGAATTGAAAGCTACGTGGCCTGGTACGGAAACTTCTTCCCCCCCCCCCCCCCGCCGCGCAACGTAGCCGGAGTAGCTTTTCAGCCAACCTCTAGACCGAGCCACGTAATTATATGGACACTTCCCTGGCGCAACTACAGGCTGTACAGTATAATAAACTTAGTACTTCTTGGGAAATTGACGTTCGCCCGATGAGAGACCCGGGGTCGATTTATACAGAACTTAAGTGCTACGACGTTTCGTGGGAATCAGAACCTTTGCACTAATCTGACAATCGCCATATCATCCAGCGATAGTAACAACTGGCAAATAAAGCAAATATGCAATTTCGAAATCGAGATTGACTGACTTATTATTTCCGTACTGGCTTCAAGCCCCGTCAAAAATTGCAGGTTGAACGCAGAGTTCTCGAAATTCATTCCTTAGCAATTTCTTAACTGAACAGAATTTTTACTAAACAACGCTCATAATCTTCATTTTGTAATGTACAGATTTTGACTTCACCCCGTTCCGTTGCACAATGCTCTTCATACTGCACGTGTAGGTATTCACATGTAGATTTAAACGAAATAGGTACATACCTTTCTTTTTCTTCTTCTTCTTCTTTTTCGTTTTGGCCTCTATGGACTACGTGGTTCTTAACTCTGGTGAGCTTTCTTTTTGGCCCATTATTCTTTCATCCTTGCACTGTGGTTGTCTTTTCTTTCTCGCGTCCATTTCACCCCAGATCCAGCGCGCAGTGTTTTGGCCGTTAGTCTCTGAAGATAATCTGATGCTTCAATCGTTCTGTACTTATCCCTGTTGTAAATGTAATTGGGGTCAATTTCCAGTTACTCGAGATCTTCTCGACTAGCCTTGTCCATTTTGCGGTAGTCTCTTTCTCTCTAGAGACGGTGTTGAAGATTTTGGAGGTGAATCTGTGATTGTCCTTCCTAACTATGTGACCATAAACATTAATATCCTTTTTCTCGTGGCTGTTGTAATTTTCTCTAGTTTTTGGTAAAAACTAACTTTGTCCACAACCCGAAGGTTGGTTGGATCCTCCACAAGGAGGCATAATAAGCCATTGTGCCAGAGGTTGGACGGCCAGTTCCTTTCCTCTGGGACCTACAGTTTAACGTGGAATCCGAACCACGGGGCGTCCTGGCATATCTCATATGATCAAATACAATTCTTGACTCGAAACCGGGACGGGAGTAACGAACATTTTTAAAGCAAGTGCCTTAATCACTGAGCTACCGGACCGCAATTAGTTGTTAGTGCAGGTCCTTATTATGCGTGAGTCTGTATTTTCCTTCTTCTTTGACATGACTCATGATATTTCTCTAGATCTTGCGTTCCTTTAGTACCAGTTTTCTTAGTTGTCCCTTTCTAAATATGTTCAAGCACTCTTTTGCATACAGTACTGATGGTTGAACTACAGTATTATACTGCCCGAGTATGAGGTTAAGAGAAAGGGATTTATATCGATACATGTTCTTACAAATGCGGTATGTTCTCACAGTCTGGCTCATCTGCTATTCATGTCTAATTCCTCGATGATGTTTGGAGTTATCCAGTCTCCAAGATATTTGAAGGCATTAGTCCTTCGTATCATTGCATTCCCCAGCGGGATTAAGTGTGGTGCATTTCTGATGTTGGTGATGAACTCGGTTTTGTTTATGGGAATCTTCAACCCTTCTTTAGCTGCTAAATTGTTGAGGGAGGATGGTTGATGAATATCTTGGTAGGAGAGTGAGGCCAATGTCAAAGACCAGGCAGTTGACTAGTAGTTTGTCCTTTTTGTAACCGAATTCTTAACCCAGAACCATGTGTTAGTGTAATCGTCCATTCATACCTTTCTTAATGGCTGATTTCAATGTTTAATTTAAAGGGAAAAAAAAAAAAACATTGAGATACTACAAAAATGCATAGGAAACCTAAATTCCTTGTTAGCTATAATAGCCACATCTATGTCAGAGAATATAATGAAAAAATTTACGTCAAACCAACATAAATACACAAAAAGCAACTAGTAATTAATATGCGGATTTAAGCGGAATACATACTTTCATTTATAGCTGTTTTAAAATTTGAAACATATTGAAGCGTTACAGATATATTAACAGGTGTCAAAAAGTTGTTAGTTTGCGCAATCGCGACATCTGCGCACAAAGAGTGAAAACAGCTAGTCCTCCAACAAAGACCAGGCAAGTGAAGTCACAACGTGACAAGATGACCAAGCGGACAGTTTATTACTATTAATAACGACGAGTGGTTATTGGTGAAGTCTGTAACTAAGAAAGCATAACCAGTTTATTAAGCTTTACATCCTAACCGATGTTTTATGTTACTGTTGTTAGTAATGTTTTCACGTTAAACGGAATGGCACAGGGGAGAGGAGCCCCACGCAGCTGCCATATTACGGCCTCACTGTCCGCTCTGCGCTACGAAATGGCATCTGTGTGACAGCGCCCCAGCTGCCGTACTCAGGCTTTTGCTCGCAATGTCAACATTGGCGTCAAACGCATTCACGCTGTCAGACACCTCCCATCGCACGTTGTTGTTATTGGATTTCCTGCCCCTGCATACGGGAACAGGTTTTGCATCCCATCTTGCCGCAACTACCGGAACGTGGCAACTGCACCGTCAAATCGGAATGTGAGGGCAAGCACTTTATGGAGGCGTTCTACGTGAAATTTCTGGACACGTCGGCTCCTGCATGTTTACTTGCTGCGTATATCACAGAACGACGAGACTATTGATCATTCTTGCTTTATTCCGATTTTAATGTTCCCTGAGATGTTAGCTTCTGTGGTTCAGAAAAGATTTTTTTTTTTTACTTATCGCTTTACGCTTCGTCGACGTCGAGGTCATTATAGGTGGGATAGGACTGGGAACAAGGAACGGGAAGGTATTCGGCCTTGGCCTTTTGAAGGAAGCATCCCGGCTTTCGCCTGGACGAATGCGAGGCCAGAGCGTTAACCGCTCACCCACCACGCTCTGTTTCAGTAAAGAAATTTCGTGACAGAAATTCTTCTCCGGTGAACTGATCCGGCAGAACACCTTGTACGCCTTGAAAGATTCAGTTCTCACTCAAGAAATTTCGTCTTTTTCTAAATCACGACATTTGTCAGACAAATTATGATGAAGTTTAACAATAACGCACTAAGCAGCAAAGTAGCATGTTTTGAACATTCTAAATGCAATAGAATTATATTTAATACCGTTAAAATCTTGTTTGGGGGAGGAAGTGGGGGGGGGGGGGGTTTCTTCGTAAACTTGGTGTCACGGTTGAAAACGTAATTTTCGTGGAAGAGATTATTCGTCATGGATAAAAATGTCGGGATAAACCCGTCTTATTCCACGTGGTTTTAGAGAGTTAACCACTTCACTTTCACTCTTTACGTGTCTTTCCTGTCATCTTACTAAACTGAGTGATTCTCAGTTGTCATATTTCTGTTATAACGCATAGAATTTGGAAAGCAATGCTGGTAGAATACCAGCTCATTTTTGCTGAATATCTATGCCTGCTGCAGCGATACTCGTATAATGGTAGTGCTTCTCGTGCAATGAAATAATACCATTGACGCCTTCATACCATATATTAGAATGTTTTCCCATTTTTCAACGCATTGCGTGAAGCCGGAAATCTTTCAATTGCTCTTGGTATTATAGCACATCGAAGCGAGAATGTAAACACACTATGAAGACGTGAGGAGAAGGAATTGTAAGATTCAGCGTAGTCCTACAACAATCACTTTGCAAATTTCGCGAGATCTTTGTGTTGTACGATAATGAGTACGTGTATACTCAGTATATAATAAGCAACCTGCAAATCGTTAGGCGACACTTGGCGCGCTATTATACCAAAACTGATCTCCTCTGTGCGCAGTACCAGCCATAATGTCACTGTGGAAGAAACGGTACCAATGAGGCATGAGTTTGGCATTTCATTTCCTCCATGTATCGCTTCTATGATTGAGACCCAAATACACTGACGCGAAAATTACTTTCCCAAACTAAATTGTATTTTAGCTGATTCAACACATTAAAATAAAAAGTTAACAGCTTTCTATCCTCTGATAACAAGACCTTTCAGAAAGGCTAATAACGATAGTGGTATATGGCTTCAAACCATTTCTCAATTCGTAATTTATATAATTTTCTACCATCGAGTTATGTGGACAAACAACTATATCTTTGAAGTCACATTTCAGAAAATGGATACAAATGAACTATACTCTAAACTTTACGGTTGACTACAACACACAAAATTGGAACATTTTATGATCAAGTTAACATTCAGTATGATCAATACGTTTACCAACAGATAGACATTTGAAACAGCGTAGTTTTTGGCAAACAACCGAAAGAAAACCAGAAAGCACTTATAGACACATGAGCAGAATTAACAAAGTGGAACTGAAAACAGAACCGAAAACCGACGGTGGTGTGCAAGCGATAATGCTCTGCCTCGCATTCAGAAGGACGTGGGCTCTAATCCCCGTGCTGCTATCCAGATTTTTTGTTTCCATGGTTTTCCCAGGTTCACTCCAGGTGATTGCCAGGATGGTTCCTTCAAAACGAAATGGCGAATTCTTTCTCATTCCTTGCTCCGCGTTGCTTACCGCATCTAATAATCCCTATTTGGACAAAGTGTAAAGTCTGAAAAAAAAAACTGAACACTGAATATTATTGAAATCTAATTAAGTTGCTATCTGATTGTGAACCCAAATTAGTTAAATAACCGCAAAATAACAACCTACTTAGTAGAACGTTATCTTGTTCCCAGTATTACTAACTATAGTACTGACGTGATTCCAGTGCCAAACTTTTGACTCACGCAGTAAAACTTCATTTTCTTGGATGTTAGTTGCAGCTGCTGTGTAAGGTTGTTAGTTAAAAGACAAGGGTGGAACAAAAATCGATGATTACAGATGAGCTTATATATACTCCAAGTTTCGTGTCACCCGTTCTTCTAATACCCTCGAACTTTCCGGAATTTGTCTGCCATTATCGGATACAGCTTTTAGTGCTTATCTTGTGACACAAGCCTGCACTTTATTAGGAAACTGCCACCTCTAGTTGATAACTGCGTGTAATATACCTCCCAGCCGCAACTTGTTCGAGTATCACATGTGAAGTAATAAACTGCAACTTTATTGCTTCATCAGCTCTCTAGTTAGAGTGAAGTATGTGAAGTAATTAGCGGCACATGAAATTATTGGATACGAACGCAAGAACATGTCCCCTTGAAGCTGCTGCGTTGAGTGATCAAACTCCTCACGTATCAGAGATAATACAAACTCCAGTTCGACCTGGCTGGGACAAACTCTTAACACGGTGCGAAAGGAATAAATACCTTACACCACTCGATTACAGATAGCCGGAATACCTTCAAACTAACGATGAAAAATAATATTTCGTAACTGTTTGTGAAAAGTAATTAAACAAATTAAATTGTTGCAATCATTATAAAACGCTATTTAATAATACTAAGGCTATTTTATGCACAGCAAGATATGCGACTGAAATATTCGCTTTTACGGTTTAGTCGTGAAAATGGTATAGTCGGAACTCTTATCATTTTGTCATGTCTGCTCTTTGTTCTACCATCTTTCATCGTTAGTGGCGAAATTTCACAAGCTAATGTATTTAAAAGATGAATGAAACTGAGAGTAATCCAGAATACAGACAAAAAAGAGAGAAAGAGATAAATGTTGCTGAAGACGTTGGTTTGGAATTCATATTCCAGCTTAGCTCGAAAATTAGCTTCAGATCAATTCGTGTCATCTATTCCGAACCAATCGAAGAACTGACTTCATGGTGTAAAAATAAAATCTTTATTTGTTTCATGTCAGTGTATCGGAGAACTACCCTCCCCCATATTGTCTGGTTAGCAATTTTTTCGATGGAAGAAGACGAATAAGTTCGGAGGATTTATGGTGTCTGAGGAACCACTACGAGATATCATTCGGACACCGTTATTGGAATAGTAAATAGAAGCTCGATTTCTGTGTAAATTCGGCAGGGAATCAGGCCGACTTTCAGCAGAAGACAAATCCATCTTGGCTTTAAAGTCTCTCTTTGGCGGCCGTTGCATGAATCGGCAACGCGCGAGTTAAGTAACTGTCAACAGCAAATACTGCCCAAAAATGGCCCTTCAGCTAAGGCTGTACAATTGTTTCAGTTCTGCCGGAGTTCTTTGTTTTATGATCAATTCACTACAAATCACAGGAAGAAAAATATTCATTTCGTTTGCTATTTATCATATTTGTTATCAATTTATGTTTCTATTCCAAGCCCAGTGAATTTTAGGCTCTATTTTAATTAAGTATGTCAGGCTCAGAAATAATAATCTATTAATATCATTAAATTAATAATTAATTCAAACATATACATATACAGTGAAGGAAATCCTACAGTAGTTGGGATAGGAATTAGTGGATATTTACCGGCATTTTTAAGGCGTTGGAAGAAGAATTATGAGTTGACAACGAAGCTGATATGTGGAGTAACATGTGAAGACAACTTTGGGAATTGCTAGTAGAACAACAGACAAATGTCTGCTACGGGACGTGTTGGTAACGACGTCAGCGTCAGAGATGATACAGATGCGCTGACCACGGATGTTGTTACTCGCGGCACGTCGCCTTGCAGCTGGAGACAGCCCCCCAGGGAAATCGCAGGGTGCATGCGGCTGGCCGCGTTTCACACCAGACGCCACACTTGACTAAACCGCTGGGAGCGAGCCCCTCTTGACACTTACAGCCGCACTGCGGTCTCGGGAAGAGCCAATTTATAGCCGCCCAGGACCGACGTCATCCGCTGGAAGCCGCAGAGCATGCCCCAGCGACAGAAGGGTCGTTTGTTTGATCTAGGAGGACTGTACACCCCATCGACCTCGCTGCAAGCTGAATGTTGTATTGTATGGAACAACCACTGTGACTGCCGGCACCAGAGCATTTATTAACAGATTAATCAGCGAAAGCAATGGAAATCCACTCTGACTTCAACCAGTGCGCCACAGTGGGCTCGTATCGGCTTATTCGGGACTGATATCTGGGCAATTAAGTTCTGACGAATCGTCCAACTGCACTGATCGGTTCGTTGCACTGACGACCCTTCTACACAGATAACGCAACTGTGATACGGAATTTTATCTGCCTAAACTCTCGCCTAATACCCCTCAAATGTCAATAACCGGGACCACAAAGTGTGCCACCATCACAAAATGTTGTGTGTCCTTTTATCTCACCGAGATAACTGGCACACCAGTGTGATCGAAATATATTATGTAATACATAATCGCAGCAACAGCAATTACATTCGCAGTAATTTTATCTAAATGTTATCGACGCTGTTAATGGTAGGCGTGTTTGAACTGTATCACAGAGTGTTACAGTAGATATAATTTACGCACGTTTTAACTCTCTACTTATGGCGAACAAAAGAGTTTAATAATATACACTTGTAAAATTCGGTTGAATATGTATTAGGTTTTTGGACATACTGATTTCATTTCGACAATTTACAAAGAAATATTAAAATATTTCCCTCTAACAGTTGTTTGAAAACACGGCATCTACAGTTACATCAGCCTTCAGCGTAGGAACATAGCGTGGCCGCTAGGGTAAAGGTAAGGGGGAGGAGGAGGAGGGGGGGAGAATACAGTGGATTGCGAGCTGTGTGGTTAGTGCGTGGTCAGCCTGCAGAAATAGATGTGCGGTGACTAACGCCGGTGCAGTGTCTGGTTGCTCTTGTGTTGCTTGTCGTTATCTGAGTGGACGTGGGTCGTCGACGGTAAGCAGAAAATGGAATCATCGCGTCGGTCGACTGCGGGCAGCAGACTCGGCGCCACCCGCTAAATGGTATCTCCGCTCATATGGTAATCACCGCAAATCTCTTAGTTACGCTGAAGCATCGCTGATAGCTAGATTTGATGATGACGTTACTGTTAACTCTGCCATGACAGTGAGACCAGGCTACGGAGAGATGCATCCTAAGTGTTAACTATACATGATACCTACGCGTATGAGCAAATGCAGCCTAAAGAGCCAAATGAGAGCGACTGCGTTCTGCAGCACATTTATCCCGACCTGATCGAGTATTCTAGTAGGTTCGACCAGGCAACGGCCGGTCAACGTTTTCCGTCCTGACAGTAGTGCAGATAGTTGGAGTATGCGGGACTTGACTCACGTGGATCCAAAGCGTCCGTCTGAAACTTTGCTTCCAACTAAAAGTACTAATTCTTTACCACTAAATTATACATCTAAGAAACATCATTTACATGTGCATCGATTTAAGGAACGTTATTGTTCAATTGGTCACTAGTATAAAACTGATAACATTATGTGAAAATTAACATTCTTGTATTTCTTTTTGCATTTGGGTAACCAAATTTATAAAAACTTTAAATTATTTGCTTTAGTGATTATTCTAAACTCAGAGAAAAGTAAATTAAATATCATATGAATACGTGCTACGTTGAATGAATCAGCTAAGCTGCATTTATAAATTACAAGTAAATCCAATTTTGTAATTCTCGATTAAATCAGTGAATTTCCATGAATTTCTCGCAATTATACTTTTTCCGTTTATTTAATCAGATCATTATGAAGTTGATTACGTGCCTTTGATGTAGATATGTTCTGCTGTATGCTTTGGCATTCAGATATATTTCAATTCATAAATATAGAAGTAAAATCCAACCATCCAAAAGCCAAAATCTTCTCAACCTCAGCCCTCTCTTGCACAGATAAATCTTTACACTTCTTGCTATAAAACAAAAACGCCATAACTGTTCCTTTTCATATTTTTTTTAAAAAAATCTTCTTAACGATTAAAATAAATAACAAAATAATCTTCTATATTTTCTGTGAAACGTTTAAAAACTAAAAATCATAACTGCATACATTTTGGGACCCATTCCTGACACGATACAGAAATCCGTTTCAAACAGAGAAAATATAAGTCACATTGCTTTAATGTGGAAAAAGAATTTTATTTGTGAGAACTTTAATACAATTCAATTTTATTAAATCATGAAGATGAATAATTCGGCCATGACATACCAAGGGAATCATTTCGGCATCCGCTGGGGAGATTTCTTGAAACAAGGAAAGCCGATATCAGGCCTGGTGGAGTCGAACCTGCGACTTCCCGGATTGGTGGGAAAATCGCATGCAATGCATTAGATCTCGCTGTACAGTATTGTGTTACCTATATTTTTCAATTTATTCAAGGACTCCTTTGTTTACCGTTGGGGAGCGGGGAGTGCAAAATGTTTTATGCGTAATAGTAGTAGTGGGATATAATTTAAATCCTACTGAAATAAAGTATAGAGTGTAAATGACACGATAATAATGGCTATAAAAAACCTGTCGATCAATGAAGCCTGGATTGTACGAGTATTTTCATGACAAACAGAGACGAGTTACTTGGGGGTTTGGACGCGAGATCGAGGCCGTTGTATCTAAACCTGCTTCACATATTGATTTTAGACGACGAGGTTTACCCACCTGACAGACGTGGGTACACACGTGTACCCTAGCCTCGGTGACACATCTGACAGAAGCGTCTCATGTACCAATGCAAACTAGCAGTCCGTACACAATGGGCCGTTCACGTTTGATGGTAGACAGCCCTTTGCGGATGCTCTTACTCAGGGGAAGCTGTTCACGTACTGCAGACCTCAGCCCGCCGTTGCTCCGAATCCATCCTCTCAGATCTACTTACTTGTGTTAGCTCTGTGTTATGGTGAAATTTAAAACAACATTGTTTACATTTGTTCAGCGCTTCATTATTTAGCGGAATTCTTTTAATAAGAATAATTACAACATACTTAAATAAATCTTTAAGCGGCAGATTCGGTGGGATTTCTTTGGCCACGCATCATGCCAAATTACCAAACTGATATGAGTTTAACAACGGACGCCAAAGATAATACTTCATTAAAGACAGACACCACACATCTGCATTGTCCTTTTTGTTGACTACGTAGCGTTTGGTATTTAGTAATCTGGCACTCGTGAAGGAAATTTATCTCCTGACCTAACATTGAGAAACCAATATTTACTTGTCATAAGATAGGGTACCGAAGAACCTAAATTTCAATGCGGATACTGTGCTTTGGAAAGAACCCTTTAACCCAGGATCTCGGTTTGGTCGTAGCGTTTACTTCTTCTGTTTTTTTGGTTCCCGTAGCGTCACATCTCACGAATAATTGGAAGATGCGACTGACGCAAGGGCAAGTTTCTGTATGGATGGAAGATTTGGTGAGTCTAATAAATTCGAATCCATCTGTAACAGACCAAGCCAGAAAAACAGCAAGTATATTGTAACAGCCCTAATACCTGAATTTTGAATAGCATTGTACTGTATGAAGTATTTGTAATTAGCTAAAGTTTGCTTGAAAGTTATTTGATATGTTTGTTTTGTAATTTCTTGTAAATCAGTGTATATAGACTTTGTTTTAGGTAAGAAAATTATTCAAAGGCCATTTAATATGTTTAAGAACCGAATGATGCAAGAGAATTTCTTAAATGTTTGTAATTACATTTATTAATGTAAGTTACGATGTCTACAGGACAATTTTCTACCGTTTGAAAGGATTTTTGTAAATAATTTTGTATTTAAGTATCTATAATTACCATTTCTGATCATTTTGTAATGTTGTTAATTAATTTTGTATTAATTCCGATTGTTTTTAATATGTTAGATTGTTTGAGTGATTGTTAATGATCGAGAAATATCGGGCGGATGCCTTTGAAGAATTCTCGTAATTTCGATAAAGACTATATAAACAGATCGCCTGGACAGTTACATTCATTCATTCATTCAGTTAGTAAGTCAGTTTAGTTGGCAGACATCTTCAAACATAACCCGCAGTGGTGGACTTTTTAATTAATTAATGCAGTTCTTAAACCACCATTAAGAGCCCTAACAATATCTTCTAAGCTGGTTTGCTGTGTGTCTGAACACCACTAGGAAAAGGGATATAGTGTTTTAAATGAAAATTATGAACATTGAAACTAAGTACCTTTGAAATGATCATCTGAATGCAGGAAATGGAGAGTCAATTTTCACAAAGGAATCGGTTAGCAAAAACTTTCTCCAGTGACTTCTTACAAACACCCCTTTTGCCTATTGTGTTATGTCATCTCCGCGCTGCGTTGATGTGAACTTATTTTAAACGATCTCCTGCCTAATATATTACGTCGCAACTTAAATTTCTAATAGATTTGAAACGATAACAACATGCAGCTTTCGACTTCATCATAAGTGAATGCAAAGTTTTGTACAGTTTGAATGTAGTCCGTTTAACAAAGAGAAATATCCAGGCATCGACGCCTCTGACGACAAAGTCACGTGACGTGAAGTAAAGAACTGTCAACTGAAAAGATTATAATGTAATTACTGGAATATTAAAAATATAACTGCGATTTATCTATTTAGAGGAAAAAACAATTACAAGATAAGATTAAAAAGACTTACTTAAAAGAAACAAGAAAACAAAAATGAAGAAATTTCAAAATGTCTGCATTAATGCTCGTTGACATTAAACAGAGCAAAAGTTTATTTCAAACAAGATTTCTTCCAGAAAAACAAAAGAAAAAAAAATTGTAAATCTCTAGAGTTCCAAACTGAAATCAAGAAGTTTTCTTTTTTACGATTTTTGTAGATGGTCTCTGACACGTTACAGAGGAAGAAATACTTCAAAAGTTTCTATTGGTGATTCCTGAAATCTCAATAACTCAATTACTAACAATAACAATGTTACATGAAAATTTAATTCAACAAGATCCACAACACGCTCAAGGCTGACTTCAAGGCAGACTTCAATACTTGCAACTGCACCTGAAGATGGCGACGGAGAATAAAGTAGCCGAAATATGGTGCATTAATAACATCACTCGGTTTGTTTCCCGAGAAACGTTTATAAATACATTCATTTATAAGATCCACATTCAATTACTTTACACCGTTAGTAAGAGTGCATCTTTAGTGAATGTGCGAAGATTTCGATATTCGTTTCACAGGTGTAATGTATTGATGGTTGTTGACATTATTTAAATCAATGTTGTATTAGTTTCATTGAAATAGCAACATTTTTCAATACGATTTGTATATTTTATGCAAAAACGTCGTGAGTTCGTAATTATTCGCAGTCTCTGTAATTAGTTGAGGGTTAATATCAGCAATGGCTCTATATGGCATCGAAAAATTTCAGAGTGATGCAGAGAATAGTTAACATAGAGTGCCCATTCTTGCGGGATTCTATTCCTGATGGGGCTTCTCTTAATCCCGGGACCCACCAAGCACGCATAGTTTGCAAACGTTTTTGGCGTTTGCAAACGTTTGTGTGTTGGCAGTCGGGTAGTTTGGCTTATTGCCTCCACGAACCAAATATTCGCAAACAACAGTTCGTGTGCGAGCATTTGTCATCATTCCAACTGCTACATGCAGTCTCCAAATGGTTCCGAGAGGAAAACTTATTGCTAGTGTAATTATGTCTGTTTTAAGAGAAGAAGAGGACATTATTAAAAAAGAAAGGAGATCTAAATTTTTGATCTCGGAATTTTTAAAACAAGAAATGCCTCGCGACTGCTGTATGACTTACGAACAGATGATTGGATGGTTTAATAAGACAAATACTACTATTTCCCTACTTACTTTGAAACAATGTTATAATAGAAAGAAAAAGCAAAATAATTTATAAAATTACACACCTTTTTCTCTTCTTAATGAAGAGAGCAAAAAATTTAATTTCCCTTTAACAACAGGAAATTTACTTACCCCTTAACAACATGAATAGTGGTTCCCATATCTGTTGCAATTTCGCTCCAGGCATCGTGCTTTCTGATTTTGTTATGGTAATATTTGTGATTGCTCTACCATATCTATGGCGTTGATTTATATGATTCATTAAACAGTAAATACTTTTCACTATCTCAGTCCGTAGTCATATTACTTCTAGATTTTCAAACGCACTTATAACTGAAACTGTTTGGTAGACGCATCCCTGTTGTTGAACCTATCTCCACTGAACGCGCACGAACAACGAATTCCTTTGTTTACATCGGCCAGAACACTTGCTAACACCCGCAAATCTTTGTTCGCGAGCGCTATTCTCATCCCCACCGGACAAGTTCTGAGGTTTTTTTTTTTTAAATGGCGTTCGGCTATGTTAGTTATTTAGCCAGCTCAATGTGTTTTTTCGTTTTTACAGTGTATAGATTTCATCCAAGTGTGATTGTTTTCTCTCTTTTTGTAAGGACGACACAAGACGAACACAACACTTAATTAAAACCACCCATGCCCTCGGCCGGACTCGAACCGGCAACCCCTGCAACGCGAAGCAAGCACGCTACCCCTACGCTGCCGGGGTCGGCGAGTTCTGAATTCGTAAACATTTCAAACGTTTGCAAACGTTTTGCGCGCTTGGTGGATCCCCACCTTTAAATTACTTCTCCATCACTTCTGCGCATGGAGACAGTTGCATCGCAAAGGCAATACGGCACTTCTTCATCTATATACATGAAGCGGTGTCACCCCTCAATCTCAGAATTCACATTCCCAGCACGTAAGTGACATATTTTTTTATATCCTCTGATGGTAGCCTGCATGTACTGATATGAATGCGAATTTGATTAAATCGATTTCACATTTTACTTCACCGCGAGTATCTGTAACAGCATCTGCTTCCAATTAGTAAAAAATAAAAATGCGTGTAAGATGTATCGGTAACGTAAGAGAAATAAATTTCAATTTATTTTAATTTTATTGTTAACTTTGACCATTACTTTTATCCTTCAAATCCTGTTCATTACCTCACATGGAAAAAACTTTCTGATGAAATTTACTTTTCCATTATCTTGCTGAGAGTGGTAGGTGAGCGGCTTCGCATTCGGGAGGACGCTAGTTCGAATCCATTAAGATTTGGGTTTCTACGTTTTCCCCAAATCACTCCAGGTAAATAGTGGGATGGTTCCTTGAAGAGGCAATGGCCAAACTCCTTCCCTTCTATTTATGTCCAGTTCTATCCCATCTTTAATTACGTTGACTTCAATGAGGCGTAAAGCCACAGACAAAAAAATCTATTTTCTTGTTTCGGGAATAAAATATTTTCATTTGTCTCTTCAACACTAAAAGTTGTTAATGTTTGAGTGAACGAGGTGACCATATTTTTGATGTTTGTTTGTGCACGCAGCATCCTAGAATAAGCATGGTATTAAAGCAATAGGAATGAAGATTATTTTTATTTTTTATTACTTACTTATTGCGCTACGCCTTGTCGACGGCTAAGGTTATTCTAGGCGGGATGAGACTGGAGGCAAGGAACGGGAAAGAATTCGGCCATGGCCTTTCTGAAGGGAGCATCCCGGCATTTGCCTGGATTGATTTTGGGAAACCATGGAAAACCCAAATCCGGATACCCGGACGGGGATTCCAACCCGCGTAGTCCATAATGCGAGGCCAAAACGTTAACCGTTCACCCAACACGCTCAGTACGAATGAAAAAGGTAATTACTAATAACACATACATCCATTAGATACAGGAGATACATTGCCTTTACGTTAATACCAGTGGGATCAATATAATTACAAGCGTGCACAAAGGATAGCACCTGGTATATAAAGAGTTTTTCTTACTAATTGTAGGATACTTTAAAATCTGTTATTTGTTTCTTATCGCAGAGTTCTCCTAGTTTTAGCAGTTATAAAAGCACAGAAAACGACTACTATTGATTCTGGTTGTGTGGAATCACAAAAACGATTCTGGGGCAAAATTTTAGCCATTTTGAAAATTGTAATATTATTCGGTTACAATTGTCTTCAATTGTTGTTACCGATTAGCGTATCAATAGTGTAATGTTATTAATTTAGATTCTAGGCAGCTTGATTTGATTAATGACAAAGACGAATTTCCTTCCTAGCTCATATGTTTGTTAAGTTATTCATATTGGCTAGTATTGTATCGGACTGACCGGGAATCAGCCACGTAAATTGTGTGTTGCTCTCGACAAGACGACCTCTTAATTTCACTTAAATTATGTGACATTTAAATGCACTATTATTCAGAGCTAGCAAAAGCGATTTCAATAGTGGTATTAGAAATAAATAACGAGTGTGGTAGGTGAGCGGAAACGCTCTGGCCTCGGGTTCGAATCTCCATGGTTCCTTAAATGATTCCAGATGAATGCCTGGATGTTTTCTTCAGAAGGCCATGGCCAAAATTCTTCTTGTTCCTTGTCCCCAGTCCTTTCCGGCTCTAAAAACCTTGACGTCGACAAGGTAAAAAAAAATATGAAGGATTGTTGAAAAGGCATGTTTAGTTTTCTTAAGACCTGTAGAAAACTGATGAAACCACAATACATGAAATGAAATAAAGAAACTGATTCTGGCACTTTGCGAACGAGATAAGAAGCTCTGAATTAATTGAATTAATAAGCATCTTAATCGTATAACTTCCTAGACCAGCGTATTTTCTTGAAGCACAAAGAATTGAGAAAAAGGTGCGGAAGCCAATTCCCTTTCGTAGTTCCAAAGATATAGACATCTTCACGGTTGAGCGGATATCTCTTCCGAAGCTAATAAAAAAAAGCATGATATTACTCTGTACGAGGAATTATTGGAGAACTGGGGGAGGGGGTAAGGGGAATACCAATTTTTTTTAGCTCCAGAATATATGACATGTCTCATTATTTCCAGTCGAACTTCGCCATATTATTTCTAAAATCCTACAAAATTATACAAAATTCACTAAAGTTCAGACAAACGAAAATGTGAACGCTATAGGGGATTCGTTATGTGTTACCAAAACCGTACAACTCTGAACATTTGGTACGAATTGATTAAAGTCTAGAAAATTCGACAGCGTAGTTGAAATGCTGTTCCTCCTTGTGAAAACATTGTTCTCATTTGAGATGGCACTCACATCGTTAGGGTTAATGGTACAACAGAATTTTTTTACCGAACTTTAAATGTGACATTACACATGCTAACCGCCCGAATAATAAGGAAACAACTAGTGTTCCATAATTTATGAATTAATGGAAGGTACGATTTATGTTTCTTTACAATCGCGGTAATTTTAATTCTACATTTCGGGGCCGGTGGTTGAGTTGTGACTTGCAAGCTTTTCATTCTGTAGGTGGCGGGTTTGACTCTGAACGAATCAGATTAACTGAGGGAAATAAATATTAACATGCTTTTGTGTGTTCTGTAACCCATTTTAACTGTAAAAAATGTTATGAAAGGAAAGCTACGTGGCCTGGCTCGGAAGCACCCCCCCCCCCCCATCACCCCACGTAGCCCAGCGTAGCCTTTCAGTCGACCCCTCCCTCCTCCACCTGGACCAAGCCACGTAGTTTGTGCACACTCCTCGAGCTTCTATATTTCAAGATCACTTTAAAAAACGAAAATTGTAATTTTGTTCTCTTTCCCTTCCTTTAAATAATTGATTTAAGACCTTAAGCTTCAACGATGTCACTGCACTTTCTTAAACGGGTCTTGATCAGTGTATTGTTTGTCGCACATTTAACAGTATTACAGAACCTTAGGACGAAGCAGTGAGTAGCTGCAACATGGATGCAGATTATCGTAGAAAAATTATCCACAGACATCAGCACATTGTAATGGATACGTCTCCGTGTTAACTGGGGTTGTAACAGTAACGCCTGTCCAACGATATCTTAAGCGTTGTTCATTGGCGATAAATGTTCGGCCTTGTAGAAAGATTTTCTTTAACACGATGTTTAGGTCTTTAAACGGAGAGGGAAGGAGAGAGAGATTTGTGGCCAAGGCTTTTTAGAGTGACGTTGTTGGCGTTCCCTGGAGTGTTTCCGGAAAGCATGGAAAATTTAAATCTGCATGGTAGTACAGGCAATCAAACCCACGACCTGCCGGATGCAAGTATTGTGCGTTGCCACACATCTTCCTCCTCTGTGAAATCTTCTTATCGTGTGCAATGTTTACCCATCATTACGACACCTGTTGCATACCGTTAGAATCTAAGCTCTATTCATTCCCTCATGCTGTAAACGCATAGTAGTGCTGCACCCAGGACCGGATTAAGACAGCGCGAGGCCCGTAACAAATGTGAAGATCCGGGGAGAATTGCAGAGCCTTTTTTTTATTAAATAAAACAAAAGGTCGCTCATCTAGCATGACGGGGAGGCTCTAGAGACTCTCGAGGCCCGTAGCATTTTCTAACTCCTGCTGCTTGCTTAATCCGGTATTGGCTGCATCCAATGTTTGACAATTTTTGTCGGCAAATTTCAATGCATTAGCAGAGGCAATGGAAGATACTTGTTTCGTTCTCTTCCTTTCTCTCTTTTTTTTATTGGCATTATTTTTTAGAGTTTTGTATTTTTCGATTCTCTGTTTCCTATTACTTGTAACAAACTTCTTTCCTTACTTGTTAAATTGTTTGTGTTTGTAAGCGAGTAGAATATACTTCTGTTTGTCGATCTGTGCGAATAATTCGAAGATTAAGAAGAAGTATATTACTCAATCACCCCCATCTCATTAAGACATCGTGACAGTGTCTGGAGATTGCAACAGGTTTGATCCCCTGTGATAGAAGAAATTTTTATCAACCCGTACTTGCCCAGCAACGTGGGAGAGTTAGTGGTGCACAATTACTTGTCACCACATTGTCTATCAAAGTTTAGGAATAAATCTGTATTTAGAGTAAAGGCATAAGACGTTATTGATGGTTATTTGTTTTCCGGATGAAGGCTTTAACTTGTCCGCGTGTTTGGTGTACTTCTGAAGGTTAATTCTGAATTTGATTCTGTACGTGTTTTCTCTCATCCATCTAACGCAACACTGAACAGATATGCAGTATTACACTTACGAACACTATTAAATATTCTATGCGAATCAATACGATTTACCTTGAAAAAAAAAAAAAAAAAAAAAAAAAAAAAAAAAAAAAAAAAATTGAAAATTATCAGCAGATACATACTAGGCTAAATTTAAACAAGGAAATGTTTTTAAAAAATTTAGAAAACCATCATTTCAGTTCTGAATGAAATCATCTACAAGTAAATATTACTATCAACAGGACTTTTAAATATGATGGTTGTTTATATTATTTTACAATAAACCTAAATCAAAAGTACAGCTGTTTACGCGGTACAAACATAAAGTACTTTCACTTTGATTAATAGAACTCTCACACAGTTAATCTCAAATCGGCAACAACTACACAAGCTCGCTTTTTACAACGTTAAAAATGCTGGTTTTGACTGCGAATGGAACACTAAAAAAACACAAAGGAAAAATTGCGGGGAATAGGGTAACGAGTTAATAAGATGAGCATTTTACGCTACAAGCAGTCACTGCACAAACAAGCGACACGCGGTCGGCGCCTTATCGATTGTAAAACCACAGACCCTGCCACTTGTTGCAGGACGTCCAACAGCGCCTTTGAAATACGTTTTCCCGGTGTACACATGGACTTTACCTCGCACTGTTTGAACTTTAATAAACCGCCCATTATCTAACTGTAGCTCAGCTCAGCTCAGCTCAACTCAACTCGACTCAGCGATGCAGAAACGACATATACGCTGAAATTTGTTCCGATATTTTAAAAGCGAAAGTACGTCCTGCATTGAATTACGACATCTATTTTTCCTTTTCTTGTACCTGCCTATTTTTTACATCTACCAATTTTAATTTTAAATTCTTTTAGCGTTTATGGCAAATTATTCATGACTTCCTTTAGTAATCCCTTGTTCCCTTGCCGGCGAAACTGTACTGTCACCAAAAATAATGCTTAATTTTGCAAGAAGAATGTTTTGTTTGGTAACTAGTTGAGATTTCTGCATATCAGGTATTCGCATGGTGACTTCAATCGTTGATGAAGTTAGATCTGATTGTCATATTCCGAGTACATACTTGAGCTGCAGATATTTTTTGGTGGTACAGAAGAAATGTTAGCTCTAAGCCCACCCCCCCTCTCCCCGCATGCAAGTGGACTTGATATATCACGGTGATGAACCAACGGCTTTGTTGAGTTACTGATATTCGTATTCAGATTGGTTTACTTACGCTGAAGACAGAATAGCAGACAGCATTTTCCGTAGAACAATTGAGAGAAATCAAATATTTGCCGTCTGTACCATTACCCGACAATCCAAAGTAATGTGTATGCATAGCGCGCTCTACAGCACTATTAAAGAGCCCTCCCCTCTTTTCTCTTTTATTTCAGTAGGTAATATCACGAGGCAGAAAGGAATATTCAAAGGCGACAGTGCAATCTCTTTTTTTAGCGAACTCTTTGATCATTCCTACCCAGCACAAATGGAGCTAGCACTTCATTAGAGATAGAATTAAACATGGATTTTCGCGTATTAATTAGTCATTTTGCCTTCTGACTTTACCAACCGTACCGCTGTGCTACATTCTCACACAATATGAAACAAACGCCTACAAGTTTTTTAGAAGATTCCTTGAATGAGAATTTGTTACTACTTTCTCACAATCATCATGCGGTTTTTTCACTGCCCCGTTGCCTATTAGTTCCTTCAAATTTTTTTACTGGATTTTGAAAACTGAACTCTTAATTTATAAACAATGGTATCTGCTTATTTTTTTCACGCCATAATTCGCATCTCTTGACGTATGCAGTCAGTTTCAATTCCTCATATCATCTTCAACATTGGAACAGAGAAAGAATAAGGGATAAAAATTCATGAAATAACAAAATAGAGATGTACGAAAATTCACCCCGGAAATTGTATTCTCCGTCACAAAGACTGCTCGAAAACAGTCACTTACAGTGGCCCTCGATTCACCAGGCTTCTTCTGCTATGACGAGTCTTTCTGCTAACAGTACCAGCAAAGTTGTTAGCTGGTATTCATCACGGCAATTTTATAAATGAAACAGTGAGAGAAATCTTAGTATTTAGTATTTACACAGATACGAATTCATCTGTCAGCTACAATGAGAAAGTAATGGTATAATACTGGCAGTGTTATTTTAATGTACGCTAAACGAAGTTAATAATTCAAATCGCTCTTACTGCTTTAAACATAGTCACATAAAAGTTTATCTGATACGCGTCCTTCCACTTCTTTTCGTTTAAATTTGGTTATGCTCCATCTGCAATTTCGAAGAATTGGATTTGAGGAGTGAAAACCCAGGAATAGGCTCTAATCGGACTTTCAACAATCAAAAAACTTCACTCGTATTTAAATTCTCATATATTGACCGTGTACTTATTATATAACTTTTACACTGCTCATACAACCAATTTTTACTCACTTACTCCAGTTCTCTTAATGTCCTTTTTAATCCACTTTAGAAATTTTACTGTTTTCTATAGCCCCACCAAGGCAACCAATACAAGCCTCAACCCACCATTTTTCCATCTCTCGGACTTCCAACATGAGCTAGACACACCTCAATTGCGCCCGCCCGCCATTATTTCTTTTTTTGTTTTACTTATTGCTTTACGCCTCGTTGACGGCTAAGGTCATTAGAGGCGGGATGGGACTGGGGACAAGGAACGGGAAGGAATTCGGCCATGCACTGTTTGAAGGAAGCATTCCGGCATTCACCTGGAGTGATTCGGGGAAACCTTGGAAAACCCAAATCTGGATGCCTTGACGGCGTTTCGAACCCGCGTCCTCCCGCCATCATTTCTCTTTGCCACTGGCCTCCCAAAGATATTCTCACTCACAGTTTACTGTTCAAACATACTCATATACGCACATTGTCTTCGATATACTCAATACAACAATTTACAATACTTCTCGCCAAACTTAATTAAACAGCAAATTGTTAAATATAAAATACAAAAAAAAACGTAAAAATATTAACTAAAAAATTTAAAGTGTGAGGGAACTGTTTTTCCTCACAAAAGCACACACTCCTTAGCTTGAACAACAGAGAGTACAGTACCAAATTTCTATCAACCCTGTAGCTCGACCCAAAACCATCATATAGAACAGCCCCGAGTTACGTTCTATAGCATGTCTACAACACAAGAGAACTCACCACCCCATTTACAGCTAAAGAGGACGCGTCTACCCGCTAATGTTCATATTGTAAATACATACGTCACCCATCTTGCAAGTGTATACGTAAGTATATGTATTATGTTTATGAAATTTCATAAATACCAATAACAATAGTATGGTGTTATCTTGGTTGTCCGGGTTGAATCGCGTCAATTTATGGATAGCTAACGTTTCGACCATCATTTTGCGTTCTTCTTCAGGACAGTCCTCTGAAGAAGTACGCAAAATGATGGCCGAAACGTTGGCTTTTCATAAATTTATGCGGTTCAACTTGGAAAACCAAGATAACATCGACATCGACTGTGAAAGTCTGCACACCCAAAAATAGTATGGATTTGAAACATACTTTACAGCAAAGAATAAAGCTGGTCACAGGAAACAGAATGACAAGGAGAAGTTACAAATAACAACAGGAACTGATGAACCAGAGAGAGATATGTAATGAGTAATGGAAGTGAAAAGAGCTGAGCTACAAAAGATATAATGTATAGTTGGACTTTATGTTGTTAGACAAAAATTGTATAAATATTTTCACGACTTGGGCCAAGAAGAGAGGTATGGTTGTATAAAAAGATAAGCTCAGAGCAGTATAATGTATGCAAGACAGCAGAATAAACCTGTATTCAAGTGATTAATTTTGGTCAAGTAGTTGATGATTCTCTTTAAATAGACGAAACGTGGAGTATAATTTTCCTTTTCAGGTAGAAGAAAGTACGACGAGAGAGAGACCAGGCTAGATGTCATTTAATGCATTACCGAAGACACAAAATGTATTCCTTTTGTTAGGAAGGATTCAGAGAAATCGGTAAGAGGTAAAATAAATTATTGTATTTGTAACGACATACGGTTTGAAATGGTAATTGATAGGCGATAATCCAAGTACGTAAAAGCTGAGAAAATAAAAAAGACATCTAACACTGGTTTACCGTCATAATAAACATTTCTCAACACCGAGGTGTGGAATTAAATATTCGTAAGACGTGGACATTGGCAAACTTAAGTTAATACGTCACCACGCATGAGGATTGTGAATTGTCAAACTCGCTCAAGCATAATACTTCGTGCAACTAATTAATTGGTGGTTCCAGGTTAGTGGAGATATCTGTGTGGTGAAATTTTTGATGTGGATAACTTTACTAGTTTATCAGCTTTGAACAGCACAGTGTAATCACCTTGATCGGTACAAATCGCCACGATCGGTACGTCAGAAAATCCAGCGCGATAATTGTTGTAGCGAGATACGTGGATCACTCACTGGTCCTTGCTAATCCACGCGTAGATCAGATCCACGAAGAAGCCCACTATCTTTTCCTCGATCGTTCATCAACACCTTCCAGAATCTCTTTCGTGTAGTGGGTAGACAAACCTAGAATAACACTAATATTGCTCTATGCAAACATTTATCCCTCTCACTAGCACATATTCGTAGCCAATATAGACCACGGGCAAGATGGATGCACCAAGTGAAGAAAGTCGTAGAGGCGATGGGAGTTGTTTGGAGACAAGTTGTCTTTCCTCTTCCTTGTTCACCAGTGCTATCAATTATAAAAATATTTTATGCCAAATCTATGCTCAGAAACTACCAAAAATATACTAAAATTTTATGAAAATGCTGAAAAAATTCCAACAAAATTAATGGACATATTCACATGCCTACCAGAAAAAACTCTGCCCAAAATAAAAGGTCTACCATCAATATCACTACAATGCAACACTTCTATAAAAATGAAGTCCTACCATAAAATGACTATACCAATAAACAATACTACCAAATGTTATTTCTACGTAGTAACATCTCTACCATTTACGAATCCTACTGCTTGAAAACTTTGCCAAAACATCTCTGCCAAACACATGAACTACATAATTATGTCTACCACTTTTACTCTCTACCAATCACAAGCCTACCATTAATAAGTCAATCAAATAGAATACTTACCAAAATAAAACTTTGCTATAATAATTTTATACCCTGAAACATCTTTACAAAAAAAATACCTTAGGGTAACATTACCATTTTCTTACACTATCGGAAAACATCTCTACCAGATTTTAACACTACCAGAAAAACCAAACTTGTCTCTGAGACATGCAATTATAGGAGCATAAATTATGAATTAGTTTCCGTCTGTAAGACGCATATCGTGATACGTAAATTTTAACTTGAAAATTATTTTAAACAAAACTTGAATATATGTTTAAGTTAAAAATAAGAATAATCAATACATTTATAATGTTTTATAACAACTGATTTATTTAGTTTGTTAAAAAGTTTTTTTTATTAAATACCTTTATAGAGATGCTTGCTTTACATTTATAAAATGTATAAAACTTTCTACTTAAAATTAACAATAATTAATAACAATTCATTGTGATGGATTATTCTAATAAATAAATGAACAATACTGAAATTTTATCACGCCAATAAAATAATTGAGTTGCCAAGGATAATGGTAAAAAATATGCTATGTGCTAAATTAAATTTTTTATCTTAAATTACCTGAAAATATGATAAATTTGACCATAAAAATGCTAAATTGGCAGCACTGTTGTTCACCGCTGGCAGGTGTGGCATCTCGTACAAACCCAAATGCAAAATCATACTTTTACAATTCCACCGGATAATAAGCTGAAATGTAATGCTCTATGTATCAACTTTACGAGCCACAGGTATTTATGTGAATCTTTTGAATGTTTTTGACATTTATTCGGGATTTTGACAAAAATAAAAACAGAGAAATTCTTCTGATCAGTTGACATCTACTTGCATCTACTTACGCAAGATGGTATACTTATTTCCTAACTGATGCACTTCTTAACCAATAATCGCTTCAAGAAGAATAATTCTAGTTTGAATAAAATATGAACATCTCGTAACAGGAATAAATAGTACTTAGCCCTAACAACGATCGATATTTTTACTTATTGGGTTCCAACTTACATCTCTTACAGTTGTGTACTTCACTGTCGGAAACTTTACGAACATTTCTCCAGATGTCAATTATTTTTTTGAAGATTCTTGATTCATGATTGCAATGCCATATTTTTTCCTTCTTCAGAAGCATCCAAGGTACGGTTAGAGGAGCTAAAATCTTCTTTCCCGACTTAAAATGTGGGCAAGCTCGTCACTAGCTGTTTGAACGCCCTTGTGCAATACCGATCCGATTATGCCGCCCTTGTCTAACTATAGCCAATGGTGTATCTTTTTCGTCGAACAGGTTTGTGGGATTGCGCCGCCCCTTCCAACATTATTTTGCCTCCCCCATGTTGCCACACCGAGTGTCATCGCCGCCTGAAGCAGCAGTTGAGCTTAAAAGAAAAAAGGTCGAGGCCTAATTATGGGTCACCTAACATTTTCACCAGCAACATGCATTGCCTTTTGAGAATGAATGGGAGTACGCGGTACGTGAATGTGCTGTAAATATGTCCTGTCCTGCTGAGTGACATATTACTAAGACACAGGTTTACATGACTATGAAGAGTAAATGAAGTGTATCTTAAATTTTTCTCAGTTCACGTACCTCTCATGAAAACCGCTCCGTAACGATAAGGGAATGATGTCAGTCCCGAAGTTAACACCTTGGTCGTTAGAAAAGGGAAAGTGGAGAAATATCCGTTGCTCTACATAAAAGGGCGCGTTACACATACGTGGCTAACCACGCGTTAAGAGATACCGCGTCGAGGTGAGGTGACAACGCGAGTAGTGTTTAGTGCATAACCACAAGTGGTGGTTTAGGCATTAGAACCATCTATGTATCGCGAATGGTACCGTACCACGCACTGCATCCAAAACATAATATTTTATGTATCGTCTGGCTGACATAAATATTAATTAAGATAAAAGCATTCAGAAAAACGTGAAATGAGAAAGCCAGCACACAGAGAAACCGTGCTCTCATGATTAACAGGAAGGCGGAGTGGTCAGAAAGAATGAGGAGGACAGTGGGGCTCTAGCTTTTGTTGCTACGACTTTTCATTTTTCGCCGGTGTCTCCAACGCAAATTACTTTGGTACCTCCGTAAACACTGGGAAATTAGTGAGGGGAAAAAAATGAAATTTCGTCAAAATACAGCTTTTACGAGACTAAAAAAGTAATCATATTTAATTAGTGCCCGTATAATTCATTAACACTTGCGTGGAAGAGATAAACTGAGTTTATCTCAGAGATAGTATTTTTATAATCTAAAAAACGAGTTAACGGAATAATTACAAGAATATTCTGTTATTGTGTAAGTGTCCGTACCATTCATTAGCACTTGCGTGGAAGAGTTATCTCAGAGATACCATTTTTAAATCTGAAAAACGAGTTAATGGAAAAATTACAAGAATATTCTGTTATAGTGTAACAGTATTTCCGGAAATTATAGCTAGAATGACTATTTTATGTACAGGCTTATTTTTGTATTATCTTGGTTCTCTGGATGGAGCTGCGTCGATTTGTAGAAACATAACGTTTCGGCCATCATGTTGTGGTCTTCATCAGAGAACTGCACGGTGACCGAAACGTTAGGTATTAATACATCGACGCGGCTCCACCCGGAGAACCAAGATAATACTTATAACGAATAGATTATTTTGTTGTTTCAGTTTATATCAATAATACATCAGATCATTTCCTACACTTATTTTTAGTTATTTTTTATTTTTAAATTATTGAGAGAGAAGATAATTCCTTAGATTATCTCTTAATCCCCGCAAAACCATTGTGTCATTGGATATTGATTATCATCTTCAGGTTGATTTCCCTCTGTAGCTATTATCTGCAGATGTTACACAAACTAAGAAATTGATTATTCAAACATGCCTTGCAATGTGAATATCCTGTGGTTTACTTTTTGAGAATGGAAATTGCTGGGAGATCGGTTTAACGCTCGGACCTCGCAATCACAGAGGAAGTAAATTAAGTTACCAGTCCGGTCTTCCCGAATTCAGTGTACCTTATTCATCCTCAACTGGCGCCTCAAGACTATTTTTCCCTTCCCCCGCTCCTCGTCTCACCATTTCCCCCCCCCCCTTTTTCTACTCTCTCCGAGCTGACCGCTGCGTCCGTGTAAAGGCGCGTTCCCACGATCCCTTGTAACGAAGGCGAGACTGGACGAGACCTCATTAGCCGAAGTGTAGGGACGACCGCGGGCCGCAGGTTAATCCTAGCTTACCTGGCTGCCACCTGCCCACCACGTTGCTAGTGTCGTTTGGCACAGAGCACTTTACAGCATCAGAAGGGGTGCGCACCACTGCTGCAAACCGATGGCAACAGCGCACCGCTACACACGCCTGTGATGTTTATCGACTCAGAGTGGGTAGCTGCGTCTCGTCTCCGCTAGCAGAGGCGGCCCTGTTCCCAAGGCGTGTGGTCGAGTATTAGTCCCGTCGCGTTCCATCTCACCTTCGTTACAAGGGATCGTGGGAACGCGCCTTAAAAGAGTTGCGAATTTTCGCTTCGCATGTAGGGGTAGGGGGCAGCGTAGTGGGGATAGAGCAGACTGACCTTGTTACGGAGCGCTGTGTGGGATACTGCGGATTTACTATTAACTTTGTTCATCGTCTGCAATCATCATTTCAGTGAAATGTTTTGAAAACATATTCCTTTGAGATAGTTATTTTCTCATTACTAGAGATAGCATAGGTGCTGAAGCAAGTATTTCCCCGTCTATTCGGCAACCGAGCCAACGACTCTTACCGCTGAGGGGATAATGGGTATTGTAATGAATTAATATGTCCAGTGTTATTAAGCACCGAGTGTTTGCACAGTATGTGCGAGATGTTGGCGGTGCGGCGTGTCAAACAGACAGTTATTCCTGACTCAACAAAGCGTCCAGATTTACACGTCCGGGTGGGTGACTAAACTGTCTACCCGACTTGGACATTCAGTGGATTCATAGCCGACCCTAAATAACTAAGGCTCGCTTTATATTTGGGCACGTTTCGGAAAAGACCCGCCGAATGCCGTTAGCTGGGGACGATGACCGAAAATGCACCTTAGAGCTGTTTCTAAGTAAAGAGGTGAGCTTGGCTAGTGGTGGTAGACGTTCCAGCCAATAGAGAACCTGCCAACAATTTATTAACGTTTTGTTGTTTTTTGTTTGATCTTTTGAACCTATCAGAAGCGGTGATCTTGGCGGGCAGCGCTGTGATTCGCCGAGGGTCAAACGACACATCGCAATGCGAGGCGTACAGAGTTTTCCTCCGAGCAGAGGAAGAAATGAAGGGACACACTAAATCTGATACTGGTCTGGTGCAGCAGCAAGTGACCTTCACCGAGGCCGGACCACTGCACGACACGACGCTGCCTGGGGAAGCGGCCACCACGTCGCGCCGGGCGAGAAAGCTGGACGACCTCGGCGGCGCTATTCTGGCTATTCATACGAGGGTCTTGAACTCACCAGCGGCGCAACGGCAAATCTTAGTTAGAGACGGAAGCTTATGCAATCTGTTCTACCCAGTAATCGACCCTGAGATATTGCTCTAACTGTTTAAAATTAAAGACATTCGACGATGTGTAATTGTTCATATCTCAATAAAATTTCACGTTTACGAAAATTTCACTATTTTTATGTTTTAATAAATTGTACACCTTCTTTTCTGACATCCTATTTATTTCAGTAATATGTCATTTGACTAGCTAATGATTCATATTCATTCACAATATTCAAAATTGATAATTTCTTTTTAAATTTTAAGAACGATATGATTTAGAAGATACTTTCCCTACAATCATGTAGCACAGCATTAAACCTCACCATCTATCGTACTGCCCTTGGACAGTAACTCAATATAGTCTCTAGTTATCTACAGTTCACTTTCTTTCAACAAGTTAGAATTATACATCAATCGGCCAAAATATTATGACCACCTACTTACTAGCATATTGATCCACTATCGAACGCAATACAGCACAGATTCGGCGTAGCATGCATTCTAAAAGTCCTTTTAGAATGCCAGATTTATCTGTCACCAAATTTCTACGCACAGGTCACGCAATTCCCTTAAATTATGGGCCTGCGGTTTGTGGGCGCAGCACCAGGGAACGAACATCTTGGAAACGGAGAGGCTGGTCGGCTGTTCGCGTGTTGCTGTAGTGAGCATCTATAGAAAGTATTTTAAGTACGGCGAAACCACGAATAAGCGACAATGTGGTGGACACCCACGCCACATCACAGAACGTGGAGTTCGGAGGCTTGCATGCCCTGTAAAGCAGGACAGGGGATGATCTGTGGCAGAATCGTGATTCTTGTGCTCTGAAACACTTCTGGAAGTACCAGAATTACTGTTCCGTCAGTCGTGCCACAGATCCCCTCTCCTGCTCTACAGATCGGGCAAACCTCTAACTTCACGTTCTGTGATGTGGCGTGGGAGTCCACCACATTGTCGCCTACTCGTGCTTTTACCGTCCTTCAAACCTTTTCCATAGATGGTCACTACAGTATCACGCGAACTGCCGACCAGCCTCTTCGTTTCCGAGATGTTCGTTCCCTGGTGCTGCGCCCACAAGCCGCTGGCTCGTAATTTAAGGGAATTGCGTGACTTTTTGCCAAATACCTCTGAAATGCCAAGGACTTGTAGAATCCATGCTACGCCTAGTCGCTTCTGTATTGCGTTGGAAAGGTGGACCAATACGCTACTAAGTGGATGGTCATAATGTTTTGGCTGATCAGTGTATGTTAGCGCAGTCGCATCCGACGATTGTTTGAAGGCCTATTCTCTGGTTTCATCTCTCGGTGAAAAGGGAACACGACAATGCATTTACTTCTACTCGCAGTCACGTAAGAAAATACAGATTATATATAAAATATTGACACCATAAGAGGTTTAACATAAAAATTATACTTATTCTGACCCAATCGGTTGTAAGTTTACGAGAATTTGTCAACAACTTTTAAAATAATTTGATCTAATAATTCTAGTTTCCAAGATGGAGATACAGAGTAGTTAGCTAAATGTATTGCAGTAAAAATAGTTACACGACTTTGGAAGCCGTAACAACATACCGTGAACACGTCCTGTTAAAATGTGTTTCCGTTTTCTACAACTCTTTAGTGAGTTAATATCAAAGATTATTTCAAGCTGTTCTTACTGTTAGAATTAAAGTAAACAAGCTGTTAAGCAAATCACATGCCTACCACAACATAAAACATCCGGACTACCATTTTTACCTAAAAGTTCTGACCTTTTAATATTAAATCGTAAATTGTTAAACGTTTGTATCAAAATTAAAAGTAAACTTTTCGACATATGCTCTTTTTCTATGTTTTTTAAAATCAAAGTGTCAGTTTGAAATTCCACTGGGGCGAGAATTTTTTGTCTGTGCTTTAATCCTATGAGATAGCTCAGAATGTTTTGTAATTCAAATTCCATGGTCGATTTTAAGTCCAGCAACGTAATAGGCGGAATGTACCACAAACCGAAACTCTTTCACCGTGTCATAAGAACACATGAATACACTTTAGCTACCTTTGAGCGAGCATGTAGTAGAGATATTGAACAGAATTACCTACTAGACTAGATTTTTGGCATTATATTTCATATAGAAAATTAAAACTGCAGTACACAAACAACTGCTCACCACTATGACCATGTCTTTGTAACATCGTAATGGTTTATGGCGATTCTAGGAGAATCTTTGACAGAAATTTACGCTTTAAGACCTTCATTTAATCTAAGTAACTACCGTTATAAACAATGGAAGAATTTTTCAACATTCGTAAGCTGACCAGCAGTGTAGAAGAGGTAATACACAGTTCCAAGTCGCTATGTTGTGTATCCAAGTCCTGGCTTAAATTCTAAAACCCAACCGCAGTAATTAAGGAGTGAGCACATTCGGTGCTGTTGAAGCTGATCTGTTATGTCGAATAGGGATGTTGAATGCGGCTTCCCTGTAGTATCCTTCCTCCATGGTAGTATCTTCCGGAACAGCAGGACTTGTGATGCGGCACTGCATTTAATCATCTCCCATCTTCCATCTTCATCCACGAAACGCAAAAATACTCTGCATTTCAAATAGTGATCTACACTCCTCAAGCAACAGTTACATACAAAAAGACGTCTATAATAGGTTTAAAAGTTAGTGAACAAACTAGGAGACACAAATAATACTTACGAAAACAGAAACGCAGCAATTTGTTGAAGATTAATTCCACTGCAAATGGATGTGACATGTATGGGGGAAAGAGAAAAAATAGTCATGCCATGAGCAAACAAAGTTGTGAGGGAAGCTTAACTGAAAAGCATTTACTTGAAGAATTGTAATCATTGCTCTCTGAAGAACTTATTAATAAATTATTCTGGGTGATCTGCGAAAACATTTTTTTTTAATGATCATCTTTACAAATCAAAACAAATAGGGTAAGGTAATACTTCACAAATTGCGTTTAACGTAAGGAGTGTATATGTATTTTCAACCTCTTTCGATAAAACCTTTGGTAAGCAAACACCTAGGAGAATCTTTGCTAGAAATTCACTCTTTAAGTGAGACCCTCATATGACTGAAGTTGCTGCTGTTATAAGAATCGCGATATTCATTGACGTGCCGTCTTCGGAGAACTATGAAAACGGTAAATAAATATTTTTAGGCTCTTCGTTGCCCAAGTAATTAGATTCAAGAAAGTTTAGGGTGGAGTGGAAATGAATTAAAAAATGACCTACTGAAGGAATCGCCCCGGCACACGCCTGGAAAACCGAAATCCTGGTGGCCAAGAACAGAGAATCGAACCCTTGTGCTCCGTTAAATAAAGCACCCGTATAACCATTTAATTTAATTTAATTTAATTGCAATGGAGCACAGGCTCCGGTGGCAATTTCCCTACACACCCATCTTCCCCCTATCCTGCACACACCTACATTTGCCCTCTACAAATTTTATCTTTAAATTCCTTCAAAGTTTTCAGTAAATTATTCATCATTTCTCTTGGTAACTCATTCCAATCCCTGACACCCTTACCTAAAAAAGAGAATCTTCCCACACCCTTGTGCCTGAAATCGAGTGCCAGCTTGTGGTCATGGTCATCTTTTCCCTTCCATGCACTACTTTTCATACCTATTACAATATCTTTCCATGCCTCATCGCCAGTATTTGGCCTGTACACTCCCATGACCCTCCTCATCCTCCTCTCTTGCAATGAATTCCATTCCAGCTCCATTATCATATCCGTCACTGATTGCATTCTGCGATAATTTCCAGAAACAAATCTAGCAGCCCTTTTTTGCACCCTCTCCAACTCCTGTATTTGATACGTAAAATGAGGGTCCCATACTACACTACCATATTCGAGCAAAGGTCTGACCAAAGTTTTGTAACCCAATTCCTTGACTTCTCTCGTACATCCCCTCATCACTCTCTCCAAGTGCAGAACTTTGAAACCTTTTCCTACCACCTGTTCTATGTGTCCTGCCCAGTTAAGTTTGTTATCAAAAGTAATTCCAAGATATATACATTTCAAGTCTTCAGCAAGCAATTCTTTCCCCACATTATATTCATAATTAACCTTTTTTTTTTTTTTATCTGCTCACGGCAGGACTGAGAATATCCCTTCTTAACAGGACAATAAACTTATAAGAAATAATTGTCTAGTATATAAAAGCGCGTCCTGGTGGCTCAGTAGTTAAGCCAACTGATTTTCGTAAACCGTTAAGCTGACTTTTACCACTAGTACAGCATTGTGTGTAATGTGAAGTACGCCAGAACGCTTCCATAGTTCGAATTCCACGTTACAATGTAGGTCCCCTTTAGTGCTAAAAACAATAATTGTAACACTGATGTGTACGCGACCACCTCAAAGTCAAGCCAAACAAAGACTTTTTTTTTTAACTTTCATCAGTCTTTCGACTGGTTTGATGCAATCCTCTATCCATTCCCACTTTGCGCTAACCTGTTCATCTCAACATACCCCTCAAAACCCACGTCTTCAACTATCTCCTTCCTATATTATAATCTCTATCTTTCTATACAGTTCTTACCTTCGACTGTTCCCTCCACTTACAAATTAAATAATACTGCAAATCTCAAAATATTATCTACCATCCTGTCTCTTCTTTCAGTAAGCCTCTTCCAAAAACTCATCAATCATTTCCAAAACTCGTTTATTTCGAACTTTCTCTGTCCACCTAATTTTCAACATCCTTTTATAGCACCACATTTCAAATGCTTCAAATTTTCTTCTTTCTGGAATTCCCAGAGTCTATGTTTCGCTACCATAAATTGCTGTGCTCCACACATAGAGTTTTAGAAAGTATTTTCTGAGTCATAGATCAATATTTAAAACTAGAAGATACCTCTTTCTGATGAAGGCTCTTTTTGCTATTGCTATTCTACTTTTAACCACATTACTGCTTCGGCCATCAGTTGTAATTTTACTTCCCAAATAGTAGAATTCGCTTACTTCTACTATCGCACCCGATCCTAACGTGGTCTTAATCGGCCCAAATAAACATAACATACATGCGTTTTGCATATAAAAAATTAAAAATACTGTTCGGCCGGGATATGAAATAAGGACTTACCATGACAGAGAAATTTATTTTGACGCGCCTAAAGCTAGATTTTTTCCGTATCTAAACGTCACTGAGAGGAATGAAATTGCTGCTACAGCATAGCTTCCTCAGGGATTAATAGACTGGGATTAAGCACTGAGAGAATTGAAAGTTAGTGTAGTTGCGTCCATTAAGGAGAGGGATTAATGGTGCACCCCTGTTGTCGCATTGCAGCTCGCAGCTCCATTACTCACTGTGGACAGAGAACACGGGCCCGGTGGAAAAAAGTCATCCCCTCCACGCGCCCTCCCATAAAGGCACACTACACTGAACCGGGTCTGCCCTACAGTAGCTGACACAAAGCATTCTTTTGTTTGATCAAATCGGTAACAGAAACCGAGAGTGGTGGGTGAGCGGTTAACGTTCCGGCTTCGCATTCTGAGGGACGCCGGTTCGAATCCCCATCAGGAATCCAGATTTGGTTTTTCCACGGTTTCCCCAAATCGCTCCTAGCGAATGACGGGATGCTTCCTTCAAAAGGCCATGGTAGAATTCCATCCCGTTCCTTGTCCCCAGCCCCATCCCGCCTCTAATGACCCGTCGACAAGGCATAAAGCCGTAAGTAAAAAAAAAAAAAAAAAAAAAAAAAAAAAAAAAAAAAAAAATTAACAGCCATTGTTGGTTAGTAGTTATTTAATTTTTAAGTCCATGGGATCTTCAAAACTATTAAACAGTACCGAAATAAATCGCAGCATTTTGTAACAGCCGATAACATAGACAGTAGTAAACACATGAAAATTACTATTATTAATTCCATTGGAAATTGCGAGCCAGCGACAAATTTCCGGGCAACACATTTTACATTTGATGTGTAATAACCGTTCTTAGTGAGATGGTACTTGATGCCACACTGCTAATAAATCTTTTTCATGATAACAATTTATAAATCAATCAAATGAGTGCTACATGACTTAGGGGATTATGCGGGTTCAGTAAATGTTTGTTTACAACAATTTATTTGCTAACTGAGGCTTCGGTAGCGTAGGCGCTAGACTTTGAGTCATGGGTGTTTGTGTTGTGTGCGTAAATATCGTGTCCGTGTTGTAGTGTCAATACTTGATAGCAACAAATCACATTGAGCTGGGGATGGCTGTATGGTTTCAGTCGCCGAATGCCATAAAAAAAAAACAAAAAACAAAAAAATAAATAAATAAAAAACAAACAAACTCCGCCATTGCCGGTCCCAAGCCCGGAGCCTCATCTCAAAGAGAGGAGGAAGGAGGAGGGGGAGGAGTAACACCTCGTTAAAAAACCTGGGTCCATCTGGCTCCGGATGGTAGCACCCTGTAAGGGCCCCTGCCTAGGGTTACTAGGTGAAAACTGGTCAACGGTCTCAAAGGCGGAAGAGGAATTTGATTCTCAACGGCAGAGAGAGCGGAAGAGCCTAGTGGAGTCCACCATGAATTAAAAAATAAATCAATATCCAAAAGTGACTGTTCTCATATTGGGCGGCTTTTGGTCAGCGTCTGTCTCCATGTAAGGGGCGGCTGTTAAAAATCCTCCGGGGCTAACAACCTCGGTTGTAAGAAAGGTGGCTCTAGAAGTCACCCACAATACTCATTGAATTATCAGTCATGGAAAGGTGTGATGTAAAACTAATTACCCAAGGTGGTCAAGTGCGCAAGTAGACATTCGGATTCTGGGGAGTCTGCAACGTCACGCAAAGATGAGTCGGAGCGTCTTGGAACCCCAAACAAAATAAAATACAGAAAGACAAGCTACTTAGCAACTTTTAATGCAAATTCACTTCTGAAAGTAGAAAAACTTAAGACTCTAACAGACACATTAAATGAACATAGAATTATCATTACTGCTGTACAAGAGCCTAGATTTTTGGATGAGGACAGCTTTGAATCGGGAGGATTCAGGATACTTAAGGGGAAGACGGGGACAAGAGTGCACTCGAAAAAGTTGTGAGAGAATGGAATGCAAGAACCAGAGGAGGTATTAGACTTGGAACAAAAAATAAAGGAGTTACGATTAAGTGTTTGGCATTCGCTGACGATATGGCGATGCTCGCAGAAACATGGGAGGAAGCCAAAGAACAAATCGCCGAATTACAAGAGCAGGCAGGGAAGTTAGGACTTAAGATTTCTTTCGAAAAAACAAAGATTATGACAAATATACCAGGCACTCCTACGATAATCCGAGTAGGAGCTCATAAAATAGAGGTGGTTAGGAGTTTCAAGTACCTAGGGGAATGGATTGAATGGAACAACCTTGAAGGTAAAACAATGGAAGCGAGAAGGACCAAAATGGAATTAGCCTTCCAGAAGACCAAAAAACACTTACAATAAGAAAAGCCTCTCTTGGAACACAAAGATAAGACATTACAACACAGTAATTAAGCCGGAAGCACTCTATGCAGCAGAGACACTAGTCATGGGGAGGAAAGGACAAATGGAGAAATTGTAAATCAAAGAGAGGAAAATTTTGAGGAAGATCATGGGTAACAAATTCCAGAATAACAAACAAGTTTTCTACAGAAACGAAGCCCTCTACGCAAAGTCCGAGAGACTCTCGGAAACCATGAGAAAAAAAGGATTGATTTCTATGGACACATATTCCGAATGAATCCTAACAGACTAACAAAAAAAATCTTTGACTTCTTTTATAAAAAAAAAGACTAAGCCCAACTGGCTTAAGGAAGTGGAAAAGGATCTGAGAGAACTCCAGATTACCGAAGTGATGTTAAAGAATGGTACAGCCAAGACCGTGACCAAAGACAAAAGTAAGAGGTTCCAAGTTGCGATAAACACCAGAAAACCGATTCAAATATCAGAGGAGGAAAGAAGGAAGAGATCAGATAGAATGAAGAAATACTGGGAGAAGAAGAAAACGCAAGCATCCAAGAAGTGATTGATCTGACGAACCCCAAAAATGGGTGATACGAAAATAAAAAATAATAATAATAATAAAAAAAGATTGCTAACTGAGTTGATGTATTTTACTACCAATGAATTTATTAACTGTTAAAATGAAATATTACATTGCTCAAAGAAAACGTTACTCTGATCAACGTGTAACACAGCTGGGAGCGAATGAGAAATTTCAGTCGCACACGGGTGTAAATTTTGTGAATAATTTTTGCCCATGTCTCCCACATGCACTGCTGGATTACCACCAGGCTTGCCAACTTTTCAGATTTCCACGACCTAATAAATGCCGACTTTTCAAATATTCACTATGGGACATTGGTTCGCGTAGGTTAGAAAAGTATGGGGGAGGGAGGGAGGAAGTGTATTTTATAAAAAGTATCATTTACTGGTCAATTATTATTAATTTTTTTTCAAATAATTATGACAGTCGCGGGCTGAAAAATAACTAAAACTTCAACGGAAGTAACCTTATTTCATTGTCTTTACGTCATCAAATTTCACAGCAAAAGTAATTTTACACATGCAATCGTTTTCCTTAGGAAGCCAAGTTTTAAACCCGTAATTTTTAACGTACAAATTACCAACACAATTCGTTCATTAATTCACCGTGAACAAAACGAAAACGACGTCCTATCTTCGACATAGCTTAGGTAACTGAAACGATAAACTAATAACTTCACCATAATCAGATATGCGTTGAAGACAGAGCGAAAGAGTTGAATTATGTGCAGCGCAGGAGAGGTCCGATTGGCATGCGCAGACAAAGCTCAGATTTCTTGCTCTGCGCATGACGTCACCATAGGAGCACTGTGTGTTGCCGGAGCATTTAAATATACGGTCACCTGCTATATTGTGATCGTGATTTTCTTCATAACTTGGTGTTAATTATATTGATGTGCTGTCACGGGCTGTACAACTTACAGCAGAAAAACAAAGGGTACTGGTGTCGCTTATAATTCATTTCCAAAGGACCTACAACGTAGGAAAATATGGATTCAAAAATGCTATTCTTAGGACGATTTCAGTACAATAACAGCAATTGTTTGTTCGCAACATTTTGTGCCAGAAGATTATGTTCGTGACTTGCAAGCTGAATTACTAAATTTACCTTCAATGAAAGTACTTAAACTAGGTTCTGTGCCGAGTGTTAATCTTCCTACAATGATTTTTTAATGCTCATTGCACATCTTCCATTCAAAGTTCACCACCAAATATCAGTCAAAACCAAAGCAGTAGAACTAATGGATACCAAGCCAGATATGCAACAAAAAAGAGCTATTGAAACCCTTGCCACTGTGTCGCGGGGAAAAAAAAATGGATCACTGCACGTCATTCATAAATATTGATACAAATAATCTTTCTAAAGAGATAGGTGAAAGAGCTTGAATCAAAAAAAAAAAAAAAACTGGAACCTATATATCTGGACGTTGTGGATCATTTCCAAAATCGATGATAATATTGATAAACAAATAACGCCAAAGCAATATAATGTTTGTGCATTTATTGACCTTCCGAATGCGTTTCACATCTTTCGCAGAAGCATCTTCAGCGGGTTCTCCTGTTAATTACATACACATGTTACAATTTGGCTTTGTTGTGTTTTATACAGTAGAATTATTATCTAAATTATAAATTACTTATATTTTTCGGTCTATTGCATTTACTTATACTCCCCCGCTTTCTTTGTGAGTAGTAATGAATAGTGAAATAACTATCTGGAAAATTAATTACTAATCACCGAGCGGGGCGGTGTAACGGTTAGCGTTCTCGCCTCGCATTCGGGAGGATGGCGGTTCGAATCCCCGTCCGGGCATCCAGATTTGGGTTTTCCATGGTTTCCCCAAATCACTCCAGGCAAATGCCGGGATGCTTCCTTCAAAAGGCCATGGCCGAATTCCTACCCATTCCTTGCCCCCCATCCTTTCCCGTCTCTAAAGACCTCGATGTTAAAAAGATAGGTAAAGCAGTTACAAAAAAAAAAAAAAAAAAAAAAAAAATACTACTCACAAAGAAAGCAAAAATCACTGCTGCTGAGAGTGGAGCAAAAGTAAATGCAATAGACCGAAAAATATAAGTAGATTATAATTTAGTAATTCCGTTGTACAAAACACAACAACATAACCAAATCTAACATGTGTACGTAATTAATAGGAAACCCGCTGAAAATTCCGCTGCAAAACAAGTGAAACACGTTCGGGAAGTCAATAAATGAACAAACATTCAAATGTTTTGGCGTTATTTATTTATCAATGGGACCTACATGTTTAACTCTATAGATTAAGAACAAATATCTGCATGAGGAATTGAGAGCAACGTCCAAGAAAAAAATAGAGATCAAGAATAATATGAAGAATTTATTACCCAACTAGGCGACAAAACTACCATACTGAAGAACTTATTTTGCGTAAACCAGATTAAATATTCAGTAACGGAAAAGAACAGCTACATCGCTAATGTGTCTACCTGCATCTACATCAAAATCTGAAGTATGGATAGAAGCACTATCTCGGGGAGGCCTTATTGTACCATCCGATGACTGTTTAAATAAAGTCACAATTTGAACTATTTTTATGGATGTGAATTTTTGTGGGTTTTAAGTCTAAAGAAAAGAATATTGTTTAAACAATTTGTACCAAAATAATTGAAAAATATCCACAGATACCAGTGGAAGTGATAAAAATCTATGTAAGGACAAGAATGTTTATTCGTTTCCGCTACATGAATGCAAAACTGGAAAAGGTGGCCGCGGCACATAGGAGGAAATCTTGTCAGTTCTTCGCATCGTCCTTTCCAAATACGAAGAAAAACTAACGCAAGAAGGTATGTGAATCTTACTATCAAATACTGAAAAATTTTAGTTGAATTAATTGTTTTGGCGTCCGTAAAATGCGTAGTTTTGAACAGCAGTGCGCTTCAGTCAAATGCCGCTTGCATCCATTGCTTGTGTTTGCTCCTACAGTGACGTCATTTTCAACAGCCAATCGCCACTCGTTTAGCTTCGGGGCCCTACCTTTAGTGGAATTACCTTGGTTCAGCGGAAGGGGAATAAAGAACGAGACTCCACTACTTTGTTTGCTTCCTTAGAGACAGTTAAATCGTGCTAGAACCGGACAGTCCGGTCGAAAACTCTAATTATCATATTGTAGTGTCGATTCGAGATAGCTGCGTTCTCGACTGTCATACGTAGCCGCATCAGTGTTTAGATGTTGGAGATATCTTGCCCATGCGATGACCGCTTCCGGCCTTGTTGGCCGTGGCTAGCAACTTCGTGAATTCGATCGTGGCCAGTCGCACGATGAGGTGCCAGCATCTGAAGAAAAGAATTTATGTTCATCCGACATCGCCCTCTAAGCAATCTCAGTATCTTGTTTCAGGCACCTCTTATCTAAACCCATCGATTGGCATTCTTTCATCGACAGTGACTGTAACCTAATAGCATTTATAACAACGCAGCAGAATGTTGCAATAAGAACCTCTGGTAAGCTCACATTCCCTTTACCAATGCCGAATATTAGCAACAGCTCGAAATTGTCCACAGCCGGAAGTTTTGTGGATCCCTGGTAGTTTTTTTTTATGTCACAACGGAAGTCTAATAAAATTATTCATCTCGATTTCCCCGTCTTAAAAGCCTCACGTGGACAGCAGTTCACTGTTTGCCAGTGATATTCATTTACGGGTCGACAAGTTGTCGTCACAGCCTAAAACTTTTCACAACCCTAGGCTCCAACTTTCACACAAAGGCAGCCGACCAAAGCACTGTGGCTTCAGAGTTCCCGGCACGAAATATTACCGCAACACACTGCATGAAACCGTGCTAAACCACTGTGTCCACTATACAGTCCAATTAAATTGTTTCTCTCATAGTGGCAAATTGTAGTCCCCCCCCCCCCCTGTTAATTTATACCAGTCGCTAGTTCCTTTACTTTGAAATGGGAGTTATAGCACTCCCTAATGGCACCGTTCCACACTATTTTTTAGCAACTGCCTTTGTCTGTATATTACATTTAAATCCTCATCCGGCCATCCTGTCTCTAGGAAGACAATCTGCATCTATCGCCCCTACTCTTAGTTTTTTCTTCGGTACTGTCTTACAACTATCTGGTCTACTGTGGACCTGACTGATCTGAAACCACTGTGTTCTTCTTTTAACACTCTTTCGACATGCTCATGTATTATAAAATATTTTCAAATACCTACGCACAGTGACAAATGTGGCTCCTTTATAATTTTTAAACTGGGATGATTAAAAGTTCCAAAAATTATAGTCCGACCCCCAGTATCTTTCGGAACTATAATTCTAATCAGAATAAAAAGAATTCTACACAGTAACTAATGACATAAGCCAACAAAATATGCAGTTTAGCAGAAATCCATTAATTAGCAATTACTTGATGCGTGCTAAGAAGATTAAAAATTCTGAAATTTAGGCTTTTGCCACTGTTTTAACTGAATCTGTGGCAGTAATTAGGATAAAAAGTATTCTATATGTTAATTGATGACAAAAGCTATCAGTATGTGTAGATAAGTTGAAATCAGTTCAAAAATTTCTATATTATGCTTGCACAGACGAAGTTCTAAAATTTCCGTTTTTGGCTCCCGTTCAGTAGTGACTTATTAATCGGCATAAGCTAACACTTTGTGTGGTTTTGTTGAAATTTGTTTATTAGTTTTTGCATGACGCATGTACAAACAGACAAAACATCTACAATTTTGTCCCTTGTGGGACTGGGTACTATGCTACTTATCTGGATAGGCAGTATCGTATTTGTTAACCGATGACGTAATCTAAAAGCGTGAACAGTTTCGCTAATATCCATTCATTAATTTTTACGTGCCACTGACAGATAAAGAGGGGAAAATTATTTTTTTTACAAGTTTTTCAGTCTCTATTAACAATTATTTACTTTGAAAGTACTCTTTTTAAAATAAATTCCCAGTACAGACCAATCGTTTATTACGTGTTTAAGTGTTTATGTTACAACGTTTATTTAACACTTACTGTTTATTAAATTATTGGTTATTAAATTATTTTTCTTCCTCATGAAACATTTATAAAATCATCTGCGAATCCCACTAAATTAACTGTTTCTCCTGGCACCAACCCTCAATCAGTGAATTAACGTTTGATTTCTTAAAAGCAAAGCACTGTGTATATACAAATTTAACATGGCTGTGAAAATATTTCGTAGTACTAACGGTTTTCAGATATACTGTCTTGTTTTTATTGTTCTAATGTGCTAGACATTTTTTTTTTTTTTTTTGCTATCACCAGTCTCTCGAATGTTCGATGCAATCCTCCATCGCTTCCTATCTAGCAAAACCTCTTTACCTCAATACACTGCTTATCATTTGATTAATTTAATTGCAACTCCCTTAGTCATTTAATTACCCCGTTTTTATTTAATTTTTATTATCTTATATAAATTGGGTGTTATATTCCTCCACGATCTACTTTTGCCATTTACAAATTTTAATTTTAAATTTCTTCAGGCTAAATCTTCAATTATCTGCTTCATATATTAAAATCTTTTTCTACTTTTACAGTTCTTTCCTTCGACTGTTCCTTCCATTGACAAATTAACCAATTCCGCAAATAAAACATATTTAGAGTCAAATTTAAATCTAGTTCCCATGGTTCCCCAATTCACCCAGGCAGGGTTGGTTCCTTTGAAAGGCCATGCCCCAAATCCTACCCTTTCTCTACCCCCAGGTCTTTCCTCCATCTAATGAACTCGACGTCGATGAGGCGTGACGTCACTCATTATTACCGTTTTTCAGCATGTCAGCAGTTACCCCGCTGCATCAGCAGAGACAGTTGGCGGCCTGGACGTCGACGCAGCCCAGCAGTGGTGCAGTAAGAACATTTACAAATATAAGGTTCATTGATCAGAACTATGGAAATACCTTGACAATTGTGAATTAGTGTGGTGGTAGATTAATTAGTAGTTTAGTTGGTTGATTAATTGGAATATTAATTAGTAGAATAATTAGTAGATTAATTGTTAGAATACCTTAAATCCTTAAGAATAAATATCCAGATCCATTTTTACAAAAGTAAATTGTGTTAAGAATAAAAGCTGGAGAAACTAAGGGCCTACTTTAGGTAACGAGGTAGTAGGTTATGTAATATCAGGAATAAATAAATAAAATTATTACCGTTTTCATTTATTTGTAACTGTCACCGTCACATTTTATTTGTGATATTATTCTATAATCCAAGATGATTTATTTTTTCTCTTTGTTAGTAGCAATTGAAGAAGAGGGAAAGTGATCTTCACCATTTTGTCCAGTCCCATCGTAGTTGTCCTTTATCTCTTCGTTACTTTCCCTAATCAACCCTTCGTGATGGATTTCTTCATTTTCTTTCATTTCTATCAAAACGAGTCCAAAGTACTTTCTGAATTCTTGATTAATGCTTCATTAAAAGCTTTCGGAAGTGTTCATATCTTCTAACATGAACCTACTGGCTCTTCTTCCTAAATCGTAATATGCACCTGCACCAAAACGAGTAAAATCCTAAAGGGACTTTTTAGTCAGAAAACCTAGAACTTCACGTTTCGCATATTAAAACTGAGAAGAGATTCCTGAAACCATCATAGATAATCCTTGTGAGGGAATTATTTCTTCCATTTGAACTAAATATTTGTCTCTCATATTTTTTTTTTAATTACTATTTTTTTTTTTTTGTAGAAGATATCATCGCTGGTTATCAAGTCAGAGAGTTTCTTGCGTTACTGGAAGACTGAAATCTTATGTACTGCAGTTTTATAAATACTAATTAAACTAATCCTGTATGTGAGAAATAACAGGAACAAAGACACTCATTTGTTAATGTTAGTGAATGTTGTGAAAATTATAGGAATTGTGGCAATTATGTGAATAAATGCTCTAATACAAAGAGCGGATGCAGTTAATTTGTTGCTGATAAAAAGGAAAGTGCTAATTTTAAGATTATTAAACTAATAATAAGATTATTTTCCAAGATTTTATTTTAGGCCACTAAACACTAAAACTTTATGTGGTGTTACGCAGTTTGTAACATATCAGATCTCACTTCCATTTACAAGAACCGTACAGGGACTAAGCGGTAAATGTAAGAAGTAATAGTAACGCCTTAGCATCTACAGACACGAAATACAAATTACGTCCGTGTGAAGACCATTGTGCATCCTCAAAAAGATTTTTGCACTGTTGATCTGCTGATTTAATAACTTCGTTTTCGGAAAAAAGTAAATATATGCAACTGCTACGCTTGAACCTATTTCCAATTTGCATTGCTGCGATTCGAAACCAGAGATAATTGATTCATTGGGATTAGGCACCAGCTTGCCTCTGCCTTCTGTATGCTGACCACACGCACAGTAGAAGGCCATCTGAGGGGGCACCGTTTTTAATTAAAGTTTGTTGGGCTGAACGCTTTCTACCCCGGCCACGTATGCTAAACTACCCTTTGTGAAAAATAATTACGTTTACTGCCGCCGATTGAAGTCGTAGCTCAACAAATGGCGCACACCATTTAGAAAATATAAAAATTAATCAGCGGCACTGTCTTTCTCTGCGAAACTCAGTAAGCGCAAATGAAAGAAAAATAAACAACGACTTAATGCAAAAACAAAACAAAAATCACATACCAAATTTTTAAGCTCTTCTTATATTTCACTTTAGTTACTTCCAAACCTTCATATTATTATATCAATAACAAATGAAGTTAACAAATCACGTTTTTGTATATAAATAAACTTGCACTTCCCTGCTAGTCAATATTGAACGAAAACAGTTGTTTTGTTTCTGAAAATGTGCGTTCTTATCACTGTAAGGGGACTGTTATGCGTGAATTGGATAGCAGGAGTTCACGGAAAATGTGAATACTCTTTTAACATAAGGATATCTGTGGATGTGATATGCGTCATTAAGGGCATCGTACATCCCTGTACACTCCTTGACGTGCACACTATCCCTGGAAACACGCTGACTAAATTCTCGCTTCGAAATGTGCTTGTCTAGCCCTCTTCCAAAACAGGTAATTAACGGGATTGTCTGAAAGTCTCCGCACGAAAACCTAGCGCTCTTTCCACTGACCAAAGAGCATGTAAAAGTATCGAGCAGTGTGTGGCTAAAACTGAGAGCAAAACATCGACTCGAGATGCAGAATGACAGTGCAGACTGCAACATTGTCACTAACCACATAATCATTTGTTATCATTATTATTATTACTGTTGAAATATGTAGCATTTAATAACTATAACTATACTGAATAATTGTATTAATGAAAATATTACGCTTACTTGTCTCTTTTATTTCAGTGTTTGCGCTGAGTTTTTATTTTTTTTTTTTTTTTTTTTGATATCGCCAACGTTTCGGCATCAACCTAGAGCATTCGTCAGGGCTTACCGAAACGTTGGCGATATGAAAAAAACGCAGCGCAAACCCAAAAAGAGACAAGTAAGTGCAATTTTTTCAATAATGAAGCCTGCGAAATGTGTGACATTTTATATATAATTGTATTAATATTTGTAACTTGGTTTGTAACAATATTGGGTTTCCACAGTTTGTAGTTTATTTAGTAAGCGAGGTAGCATAGTGTTGTTATCTCAGTTGCGTAACATTTTTTGACGTTGGGCAGCAGAGCTGTGTCTTAGTGATTGTCAGTTTGGCGTCTGCATTGTAGGAAGGCAGGGCGCGGGTAGTTAATGTGTTATGCCGCTTGGAGAAGGTTGAATGCCACGAAAACAGCCTCTTCGTACAGAAGCTAAAATAACTTGTGTCGATGTAAGATGGGTGTCTTAGTAGTTGTGCCACTGGATGTTTTAAATTAAATTCAATAAAATGTTTACAAGAACAGCGAGTTTTTCATTTCCAGACTATGTCAAGATATCTCTAAATTTGTTTATCCCAAACTGACGGGTTGAAAGAGGGGAATATGGGCCTATCTTCTCTGACTAACACGCCGTCATCCAATGTCAGGATAGCTTACATATGGCTACCACTTCATGACAAGGTCACATTTGGGTGAACCTGCCAGGATAATTGGAAAGAACACAGAATGAATAATATGTGATAGGAATAATAGAATCCGAGAAAATAATTGTGGGTGAGCGCTTGGCTCTGGTATTGAAGAGGACATGGTTCAAATCCCCGTCCAGCCGTTCATTGTTCCTTATGGCCTCTTCGTAAGATAACTTACTACCTCTTAATGTCCCCCCCCCCCCTCCTCTTTAGCAGTTAACCCACATTCAGCAGAAAATCTCCGCTAATGGTGATATATAGGATCCAACATCGTTAAAAACTTAGCGAGATAAACTCCTCATTCAGGGTATTCAAAGCGCAATCTTTTTATCTGCTGTGACCGCTATCTGCTTCCCAGAACGATCCTAAGTGAGTCATTCTTTACTTCTCCGATACGTGGTGCTAACGCTTTTCAGATACTTACACCATTCCTGAAGGCAAGTTGCCACAAAAGAATAAAAACTTCATGGAAATCCACGATATAAATGCAACCAGTTAAGTTGGAGATCCGTTGAGTATCATTCGTACATTAGTTGGGACTGGTGTTGTGGATATGGTGTGTTTGTAACATGAAGCGTGTGAGTACCGTTTGTTATTTGCTGTTAGCAATGCATTGAAGTATAATCTATGTCTGAGTGTAGACTTTGCCGGCGTACTGATGCAATAAAATCCTCTCGAGTTTCCAGCCGGATGGTGTTGTATAAACACGACGTTTCCACAGCTAGATCTGATGTCTTCATCTGACACCTGAGGAAGACAGGGGAGCAAGCTGTCGAAACGTTGTGGTTATACAACACCTTCTGGCTGGATCCTCGATAGGATTACAAAGTACAATCCAGTTTTATATGCAGTCGGCATATTCATTGTATAAGGAATGGTAAAATGTAGGGAAGGGAGTCAAATAATGGAATAAATTACCAAGACAAATAATTGGCATTCTACCTAAAATCCTGAAGAAGTTTAAAGTTGGAATTCGTAAAGGGTAGGTTGGTGGTGAAAAATCATGATATGTGAAAGTGGGGGTGCCGGCGGAACGTGTGCGCTGCAAAGCAATTGAAATCGTAACTTTAAAAATGAAATTCTTCTTCAGCTGGTATCAACTCCATCAACACAAGAATTGTGATATAGACGAGAGGGTAATGTTCTGCTTGAGGCACAGATACTAGCCTATGGTGAAATGGAACAGTTGTATATTTTCAGAGGTATTTACAATGTGCCAAACACAATAAAATGAGTAGAAAGAAAAACGGTGAACATTACAAGTTTCTTAACTAAGATGGTAAAAATGGAGAGATTTATGGTTCAACTGAGTCAGTTTCCAGACTGATATCATCTCGCAATTTCACGATGTTATCGCAAGATCTCTTATCCAAGAAGATCTGAATGTTATTTCGGAATGGAGCCGTAAGTGGCATCTTACACTATAGTGCAAAAAGTACAAAGCAATGCGAAAAACTAACAAACAAAAAAAAAAAATATCCGTTTGCTCATGAGTACAAAGTGAACAGATCAGGTGTTGACACGGCTGATTCTGTGAAGTATAAGTGGGGATAACAGTACACAACTTTTTTTACTTATGGCTTTACGCCTGTCTACGTCGAGGTCATTAGAAGGCAATGGGACTGGGGCAAGGAACGGGAAGGAATTTGGCCATGGCTTTTTGAAGTAACCATCTCGGCATTCGCTTTTTTTGTAACTGCTTTACGTCTCTTTTTAACATCGAGGTCATTAGAGACAGGAAGGGATGGGGGGCAAGGAATGGGAAGGAATTCGGCCATGGCCTTTTAAAGGAAGCATCCCGGCATTTGCCTGGAGTGATTTGGGGAAACCATGGAAAACCCAAATCTGGATGCCCGGACGGGGATTCGAACCGCCGTCCTCCCGAATGCGAGGCGAGAACGCTAACCGTTACACCACCCCGCTCGGTTCCGGCATTCGCCTTTAATGATTTGGAGAAACTATGGAAAACCTAAATCTAGATGCCCGGACGGTGATTCGAACTGGCGTCCTCCCGAATGCGAGGCCATTGCGTTAACCACTCACCCACCATGCTCGGTGATAGTTCAAAACAACATGACCTGCACGAAACTTCCGTTGTGGGTAAAGCTAATTCTTTCATAGAATTGCAACACTCACAGAAAAGAAATAGCTTATAAAACACTCGTGCGCTCACATTTGGATTACTGTTGTCGAATTTGGGATCCTTATCGCAAGGAATTGATTGACGAGTTAGAAAACGTACAGAGTAGAGCCGCTCTCGATTCGTGACTGGTTGCTATAGTTCTAACGAAAGCGTCACAGAATTGATTCATAGATTGGTCTGGGATTGTCTGGCAGACAGACGACGTCGATTTCATCTGAATTTGTTGGCAAATATACGGAATTCTTCTTTCATTTACGAGTGCAATGAAATACTTTGTCCACCAACCCATTTAGGTCGTAATAATAGGAGAGATAAGATTAGAGAAATAAGATGCCGTACTGATTCTTATATGTATTCTTCCTTTCCTCGAGCTATTTTGGTTTTGGTGCAAAGCGCTCTCTGGCAGCCACAATATTTGTGAATTGCAGAGTATGAATGTAGATGTAGAAGACTGCACGCCATGTCCCCCAGCCACTCCAAAATTTATGTTAATTTCAAGTTCCTTTGTCTTCTTCTTCCATTAGGCCGACGTCGCACCTTCCTTTCTCTCCTTCTTTCTATTAGATGATAATCTTTATTATTCTTATTGTGATTGCTATTCAGGAAGCCGAGAAAAAATCCACTGAATGTGAGTACAAGAGCTTGTCTCAGTCTCCAGAGAATTACGCATACAAGTGTTCTGCCGAATATTAGGTAATCTTGAAATTGATTGCATAGAACCTGTCTAAATAACCTTGATAAACCTGTCTAAATAATGCATTACGAGATAAAGCTGACCTAAAGGCACAAAACTCCAGGTAGAACTACACCTCAATGAACCACCCCATGTGTAACGGACGTATGGTTTGACTGATCGGTCACAATATTACATCTGGTACCTACCGATGTTGAATATTCGGTTGACAGACCATCGTATCCTAATAGTCACCAATCTGCTTCTTTGTGCTTCCCGCTCCGAACAACTATTATGAAGTAAAGTATAAACGTGGCATTTAGCTAAAGCAACAGGTGTCACCGTTTGGCGGTATTGTATCTATAAGTTTGGAGGTCTGCGATGTAGACACGAATAGATGAAAGCTCTGTGCAGCTGACTGCTTGAGCACCATGCTGAGGAAACATAACTGCCTGGAAGTCTCGTAAACATGATATATGTCTCATTGGACTGATGTCGAGAATCACATTCTTTTCTCATGGCATTGTGACAGACTTCTTTTTTCAGCCACCAGAAAATAAAGTTTATTTTTCCAGTGTACGTGTCATGGTTTTTCCTTAATCACTATCCATATGAATGAGGACAATAGAAAAGTGATATTAAGAACGCATACGCTCTATGCCGTACTTGAACTAACTACTACTACATTTCGAGGACCTGATGCGATTTGACAGAATCCATAACTTCTCATTGAAGTTTGCAGTAATTTGAAGGAGAAATTACACAGTGTTATTTATTCGTCCTAGAAAATAGAATAACTGTTGCAAGCTCTACATCAATAGCAAAGACTGCCCAATCAGAAAATCATAGACAGAACATCGTTACACCATTAGCAGTAAAACTGGACAGAATTCTGCCAGATGGTGAAAATTCAATTTTTCACAAATATTACCAGTTGTGACAAGGTATTAATATCAATTTATTTTTGACAGAAATTTTTAAAATTGTCTTGTTGCTGCTACTTGGAATTATTGGAATCCCAGACAATGGTAAAAGCAAAAGATATGTTGGACAGGACAGTACTTGGCTTTCAAGATAGGTTAACGTGTTATCCAGATTTTTTTTTTTTTAAATGTAACTTGAGTTTTCGTGGTAACAATAGATCGTAACAAGTACCGGTATTTAACAAAATATTGTAACAAACAAGTACCGGTAAATAAATCCAAAATTAAAATAAGTCAAGATTTTTTTCTAACACTTTTCAATGATACTTGATACTTCGATCCTAGTTAAAAATACTAAACTGCTACTATATTAAGAAAGTTGTTAAAAATCTCTTTACTGGTCAATAAAAAGAAATAATATAGTTAAATGTATCGTTTTTTACAGACATTATTAATTGTTATTAATTACTGATTAGAATAATTAAACGTCGTTCTGAGATTGCTGGTGAATTTGTAGTCATAACTTAATGAACTAAATATTGTAGATTTCAAAGATGGCTGTGAAAAACAATGGCTGGGTTATGCAACAGCGAATATCTACTAAGTGTTGGATTTGAATTGAATCTGAAATGTAAAGCATAATATTATGGATTATTATTTCCGTTATTAATTGTTCATAATTGATATTACCATTGAAAACTGTTATTCCTCAATATGACAGATATTACCAAATAATAATGTTTCAACTGGGATTAACCACGAATGAACTCATGAATTAATATACTAAATGTCAGATATTTTTTTTAATCTTTAAAATGTGAAAAACGAATGGTTTATCCAGCTGAAATGTAATATCAAAGGTATTTATAATGGATTACCAGACTGAAGTGACTGTGTAGAAAAGTAATTTTAAAAATAAGATCTTATAGTTTACTATTTGGGAGCTTTAACATTTTCAGCAACACATGAGAGTTGTTACATCCAAGAAAATATCCATAATATATTATGATATTCATTGGCTTCTGTTACTGAATGGAAGATGTCCTAGTGAATGCCTTATAACCCTCGTGTTCTCCTTTAATCGGTAATACGTAGTGAAAACAAAATAAAAAGAGACAGTATATGTGCCACTACAGTCTTAAAAATCAACGAGAGCACAGATGAGATTACTTTCCATAATACCCAATAATCAGCAAGCAAAAAAGAATGTCCCGCCGGGATATGGCAAAAAAAAAAAAAAAAAAAAAAAAACAACGTATATTTTTGGGGACTCCATTACAACTGTATCATGGATTTTCTGACCCCTAGATGCCCACATTATTGGCGATCACATTTCCACTTGGGTGAAATTCATCACTGAATATGACACGATCAAGAAAATCTTCATCGTCGTACAACAACATTTCGTTTGCGAAAATTCGACGTAAATGGTAGTCTATAGGCTTTAGAGCAGGGGTGGCCAGCCCGCGGGCCGCATGCGACCCGCCTTGAACATTTTTCTGGCCCGCGAGATTCAACACGCTTTTACAAAATATTTTCTATATTTCATTTTTGGTGTTTTATATTTCTTTACAATGTGCGTTTAGTATCATTATTACTATATTATCTATGTTTACATGTAAGTATAACAGTAAACACAATAATAACTCATGTTTCACTTCAAAAAAATCTCTAGTGGGGACATATAATTTTATATGCGGCCCGCGCAGTTATGAAGCACATCCAAAGTGGCCCGTGAGATCATTTGGGTTGGCCACCCCTGCTTTAGAGCTTGTAGCAGCTGTAAACGATAAGGACGTAGATGCAAGCGTTTCCTTAATACTTTCCATACAGACGTCATCGGAACTGTTTATTCACGAAAAGCCTCCATAAAAGATTTCTTGGGGGTACGAGCGAAAGAATTTCTCACCCGTTCTTCAGTCAAGCTTGGTCGTCCCGTATTCTTCCTTTTTCAATGACAGGCGGTGTCTTCAAACTGATGATACCATGTACGGATGTTATTATCACTTATAGGATTGCAATTGAACGGTCGTTTAAGTGTAACTATAGGTTCACATTTTTCAAACTGTAAAAAATAAAAAGCTTTTGGTTTAGCACTCGCATTCTTTACTACTAGCGCTTACTTGCGGGGTATAGAGGAAACTCTGCATACGCATGCGTGTAGCGAAACAGTTTGATTTGCTCTTTCATTTGATGTATCATTTATAATTGTAAGTCAGATATTAAAAATTCTGCAAAGTTTCATGTTTGAGCTGACATATTCTGCAGCCTGTCGGGAGCCTCTGGTAGGCCACTGTCTTCTGGGGAGTGTCAGTTTTTTTTAGTAGCTGTCATCCGGATAACCATTTTTCCACCCCAGGCGTCGCAGACCAGCTTCCGGGCTCCTTTCATCTGTTGACGGTGGTGCTTCTGGAGGCAGCAATAACCATTTTTCTCTCGCCGCCCTTGTCGTCGGTTGGTGACCTCGCCGCCAAAGGGAACACATTACCCCTCCCCCCACTCTCCACTCTTACATTGTGTTCACAGGATATTCCCTTCTGACTGGGCTGCGACAATCACTTTTTTCCGGGAAGGCTTCCGCCACATTTCCAGGAAGAGCTAGACGATCCACGTATTGTCACACCAACTGGAAGTTTTTGCTATTCAGGAGTGTAGCTCAAGCACAATACAGGACAAAAATTATCCGGTGTTATAAATCCCGAAATTATGCGACATTTAAATCAAGTCCTCAGTAGTCAGGACATATGCCCCTGCTTAGTACAGCCAAACGGGTGCTGAAATAAAACAAGTGAGATGCTCTTCAGTCTGCGCTTCAGAAGAAATAAAACAAAGCTTTCACTGTCGAAAGATACATATGAACTTAATATTAACTTTGTAGCTTATTATTAATTCATATTTCTTTTACAGCTATTAATTATTCTATAAATTGATTGATATTCGATGAGTGGCAATGAAAGTGTTCTTCGACCGGGAATTCACGGAGGAAATTATGGCAGAATGCAATGAGTGACAGATATGATAATGGAGCTGGAATGGGGTTCATTGCAAGACAGGGGGAGGATGAGGAGGGTCATCGGAGTGTACAGTGATGAGGCATGGAAAGATATTGCAATAGGTATGAAAAGTAGTTCATGAAAGGGAAAAAATGACCATGACCACAAGCTGGCACTCGATTTCAGGCACAAGGGTGTGGGAAGATTTTCTTTTTTAGGTAAGGGTGTCAGGGATTGGAATGAGTTACCAAGGGGAATGATGAATAACTTACTGAAATCGTTAAAAGCATTTAAAGTTAAAATTTGTAGAGGGGAAATGTAGGTGGGTGCAGGATAGGAGGAAGTTGCGCGTGTAGGGAAATTGCCACCGGAGCGTGTGCTCCATTGCAATTAAATTAAATTAAACCGTAACAAAGGCGGCGTTGGCTCACAAAGAGAAAACAGTAGTACCAAATGTTGAGTTAAAAAAAATCACTATTACGAGAAACTTCAATACGCCATCCAATCAGTGAAGAAAGCGTCTGTATGAGAACTTGGCTGACGATGTGTTAACAACGAACTTTGTTCCCATGATCTATCGCATACAGCGGGAGATTGAACGATTCCGTCAGTGGTCCCTCATTTCATTCTTCAATGTCTACAGAAAACACTTGGTGCCGTAGATTGACAACGCAACGATATCGTCAAATGGGGCTCATCTGTCGATACTATAATCTGATTCCTGGCTGTTAGGTGAAAAACCAGTGGCCGACGGTGGCTGGCGTTCTGACATAGCCTCGCCAGAGATCATTCTACGAACTACAACACGGCGTCCTTGTAATGCATGACGTAGCAAGCTGGCTCTTGTTGCAACTGTCACCGGTTCGAGTCCAGCTAAGATATGGGCAGTTTCAGTTAATTGTATTTGCACTGTGTTAGATTCATCTTGTGTCGTGGAGAAATGTTCACTACAAACGACAGCACCGTCACACATCCTTTGAATGGCAATGATGCCAGAAATAAATTGTGTGGATCTACACACGTTTCTTAATCCATGACTAGCCAAGAATAATTTGCTGCTGTTTTTTGTCAATACATCACACACACTTTTATTGGCAATCATGCCAGAATTAAATTCTGTGGCTCTACCCACGTTTCTTAATCCATTACTAACCAAGAATAATTCGATCTTGTTTTTTTGTCAATATGTCATACATTCTTTGATTGGCAACGATGCCCGAAATAAATTCAGTGGCCCTACCCACGTTTCTTAATCCATGATTAGCCAAGAATAATTTGTTGCTTTTCATGTCAATAAACGATTATTTTATTTGTTCAAATTAAAGTAAACAAAATCCCTGAGCTATTGTTTGTGAATTTCGTTAAATGAGCCTTTTCTTGTGTTTTTCCCAGAACAATTATCCTTTCAGTTCAGTTTTAAAATTACTAATAATTTAAGAAGAAATTTTTTGATCAACATCAATAACTTGCATAGTAATTTTGCCCCACCCATAGAGTAGATTTCAAAATCAGCTGACAGAAGGTTCGGATATATGTTGACTAGTTGTATGTGATAACTTACCTCCGTAGTGGGGAACATTAATCTGATTAGTTTATTAGTGACATGTTCTTTAATTTTCTGTTTTACCATTTACACACCAAGCTCTTTCGCCCCTAGCTGTCTCGTAAACGGAAGACAGTCATCAGCGTTGAGTTTCACTTCTCTGAGCCACGGGGTTTAGGAATTGTTGATGTGTCTTGGGGACTGACGCGGTCGTAGCCACAACGATGGCAATAAACCGCACGCTGCCCGTAATGAATTGCCTCGCTCCGGGACCTATTGGCGCAGCGCATTTCAAGAAAGACCTTTTAACAGACGATAATAAAATTCAGCTCACTATACCGGGTTTGGAGGATTAAAAGAAACGGATGACCATCGTATCCGGCAACCATATGACATTTTTACTAACACCTTGGCTCTACCCTGAAGCACACACGAATTTATTAAAATGTGTCTAAGTTTATAATATTTCATCTCTGTATACTAAGTAAATATTGAAAGGAAAATACTAAGAGTCATCCACATATGATCAAATTATGGTTTTGAAAAGATATAAATGACCATACTATAGATTATTATCGCTTGGTTTCAAAGAATAAAGGTGTCATATTATAATTTCAACAACTATACTTCATATCGAGGATCAAAAACAAGTTATTTCAGACAATATTATGGGACGAAAACAATCTTTGTTAAGAAGTAAAATAATTCTCTCCACATAGAATTATTGTTATGTTGGGAATTTTTAAACATGCCTAAAAATTGTATTTTCTTACAATAACACGACAATTCAATGTTATGTATATGCAAAAATAGTTTTAAGGAACACCTAATTATGTGTAGCTTTTGGTACTTCCATTTAAATTTTAAGATAATTTTTCTGAAATTTTGTATAGATTTATTTAATTTTTTTTTTTTAGTCAAAATAAAATCAGACTCATTTGCATTAATCTCATAATAAGGAATAATTTACCGGCTTTGTTAAAAATCACGAACTCATCATATACCTAAAATCTAAAATTACATGAATGAAAACTAAGATTTTTTATTTGCTTTTGTATTTTACTTAAAAAATTTGGGAATCTACAGATATTTTATTTGGTTGGATTGATTGATATATATATCATCTAACGACATAGTTAGTCAATTTAAACTGTTAATTCTATTTTTTAAATTATTACATTGTGTGAGAAGACCCATAACAAGGCAGAATTATCAGGAAAAAGACACACTAACGAAATATGTGAATTAAAAACCAGATGGAAGGGAAGATTATTGCTAACTTTAGCACAAATCTGAAAGGATATGTCAGAATTTAAAAGAGGATATTGCGACTGGTATAAACCTATGAAGTACGAGTATCACCGATGCTATCGCACTACCCAAAACCAATATTATGTTCTCAAAAACTAAGCAAATATTCATTTAGAATGAAAAGAAAACTAATATATTACTTATAAGATTAAAGAAAAGTAAAGTTATTATTATAACACCATGTTAGAGTTGCGCCTGTCAATTATTAATTATGCCCTGTCTCCCGGACTTGAACGATCCTTCCTCTCTCAAACTCTTAAAAGTTATGTATAGTTCTGTGGAATGTATCTCTGATTCATGCAACCAACTCGCTGATGTATCATAGTTAACACAAAAAACAAAGATTGGATCTATAGCAGTTCACGTTTACAGGGTTATACGCGTTTATTACAGCTAATTAAAATAGTATGCAAATTATCAGTGACGGTTTTGTGAACAGACCACATTCCCTTTTGAATCATTTGTCCACGCCGCACCAACTTTTCTAAGTTCATGACGAATACTCTATCCTTGCTGTGTTTCTGATAGAGAGCTAAGTTTCCCTTTAATCAACAAAACTTAATGTAAAATTAAGTACTTACGTCGTCTGAGCGTATTTAATGCATTGTTAACTCAAGCATGGTTTATGTACGGCATATTGGCTTAAAGTGTAATTTCCTTGAGTGCAAGAGTCATTGAAGCTTGGAAACGGAAGTTGTGTCAAGACGACTAGTATTAAGTCTGCCACTAGTCGCTTGATGGGAGTTTAGCGTGCTGTAGTTCATTTGGTCAAGCAGCAGACAAGTTGCCCTCAAAGAGCTTTAGCGTTGTGTCTCTCGCCAGAAGATAAACTTAAGTGTTTGCGATGTTTACCTGAGTCATTATTTCATTAAATACAGCGGCCTCTCAAGAATAAGAAGTCCATATGTAGTAATGGCATCTCAAACATAAAACTAATCTAGATGAAATGTTCTCGGGAAACTAGCAGAGTCACTTGATAAGGCGGCAGAGTACATGACCGCCGAAACGTCATGCGTTACAAACATTCTCACTCGGCTAGTTACTCGAGAACATTTCGTCTATATACAACGCCGAGGGAACCTCCACACTTATATAAAACTTATGTGTTTACGATGTTTACCTGAATCATCATTACATTAAATACAGCAGTTTTTTTTTTTTTTTTTACTTGCGGCCTAACGCCTCGTCGACGGCTAAGGTCATTAGAGGCGGGATGGGACTGGATACAAGGAACGGGAAGTAATTCGGCAATGGCCTTTTTTAAGTTAGCATCCCGGCATTCGCCTGGAGTGATTTGGGGAAACCATGGAAAACCTAAATCTGGATGCCCGGACGGGGATTCAGACCCGCGTCCTCCCGAATGCGAGGCCAGAACGTTAACCGTTCACCCACCACTCTCGGCAGCAGCTTTTCAGCAATAATAGAAAGTCCATATGTACCAATGGCATCATAAACATTAATTAGTGTTTTATAAACAATTTCGCTACGGGGAAGTAAACCTTGTTTAAGAGTGTAATTGTTTGTATTACGCAATTTCAATTGTATTTGGTTTCACCAGATATAACTGTCAAATATTTTGTTAAAGTGCATAAATGCTCGACAATATAGGATTTGGGAGATACAAAAGTCGTGTAATGCTTCAAGTATTTAGTTAAAGCAGATAAATGCTCATATATTGAACCTCTTAAGCCGCGTATACACTTGAGCATTGCCCCGAATGAGCATGCGTTCGGCCCGTTTTGCTCAGATGTATACGGGGCGAGCAGAATGGGTCCGCATGCCTCAGCCCGATCCGAGGGTTGTCGGTACTTCAAAGTGAGCACGTGCTCAGTTCGTGCTCAGTGGGTACGCGCTTTGTGTGTGCGGTCGAACCGAACAATATGAGCCGACTGCCCCCTCCAGTTTCAGTGAATCCTCTGCTGTAGACACACGTGTCTCGTGCCTAATTTAACAAGTTTCAGGTATGATTCTGCCAATTGCTTGTTTTGAAATTTTAAAGAGGTACTGAAAACTCGAGTACGAATCTCCTGAAGCCAGAAATCGCAGTGTCACAGGAAGGCGTTCTTCGGCAGTTATGGATTTTCCAACTGTTGTGTCTTGCCTCTCAATTGTAGTCCTGACACTATTCAATATAACCTGAAAATCCTCAGGTGACATTCTTGTAAATTTTTTAAAGTTTTCATTTGTTTCGTGTCCTATTGTTTTTAATAGTAAAGCGTTGAACCTCTCTTGAAACAGTTTTCTTCTCCACCACCGCTTTCTCGATTTCTTGTTCGAACACTGCAACAAATACATGTAACAATAACTGGTAACAAATTCCGGTTAACCATTGCAGTGTACTCAGCACTTGCGCAAAGCAGACTGGGTTCCCTGTTCGGGCCGCATGGGGTCCGAACACAGTGGCCCACTGCTATACGGGGGGTGGCCGTGAGCACCCCCTCCTCTCAACCCGTATGCTCATTCGGGGCAAATGCTCAAGTGTATACGCGGCTTTACATTTTAACGCCAATTTCGTGTTATAACTACCAAATTATTCCAATACGTTTACCGAACGTCATAGGTGAGCGGTAACGCTCTGGCTCGCATTCGGAATGACGATGGTTCGAATCTCCGTCCAGCCATCCAGGTTTGGGTTTTCGATAGTTTCTCCAAATCGCTCCAGTTTAATGCCGGGACGGTTCCTTCAAAAGGCAATGGCCGAATTCCTACTAGTTCTTCCCCACAGTCGTTTGATCCAGAGGCCGACTAGGCGAAAAGCCAGAAGAAATAAAAGGTAGGCAGTTTCACGTATAATATCTTTAAACAGTAAACTTGTACTCCAGTTTTATCAATTATTATTTCTATAATAGTATTTTAAATGTAGGCAAATCGAAGTCAGAAGTCACAGGGAGTGAGAACTGATGAAATATTAATAGATAGAAGTGTGGAATTTTTGTTGGAAGTATGTATTTCGCCTAGTAAAGTTAGTGGGACAGTAGGTATTTTGTTTTTACGCAGGCAAAATCTGCATCATGTACGTTGACAAAAATGTTTGGCAACAATGACCAGACCCCAAAATTGGTGAAGTTTTAAATCTCCCACTGTAGTAAGCCAGTGTAATTAGCATACAAAGCCCTGTCGTTCTTATTTGGCCTTGATTGCTCTAATTTTGTTTCCGTCTAACAGCTCTCACTGTAACGGAAATTTTTACAGTTCCTAGTAATGTGTGTTAATCAGGATAAACTGCAACCGATGGCGTGCTTCCCGGTAATTCATCTAATTGTGAAAGCTGTCGATTCACCGTTCCACTTTCTCTTAAATAGCCTGTGGTTGGTACCAACATGTCTCTGTTTTGGTATGAAAGTTAATTATTCGACGCTGCTGGGGTTTTTCAGCATCTTCTGATATAGCAAGATTTATGTATTTTGTCCTATTTTGTTTTTAGTAGAATTAACTAAAAATTCTTTGTGTGGTTTTTTTCATCACATACGTTTTATTGTGATAATTTTTTTTAGATGAAAGGGGTTTTATTAAATTTCGTCGAAAATAAAGGAAAGACATAATGAGGGAACTGAGTTGAATAGAGTACCACTTCATTCCTCACGGAATGGTCACAATGGAACGTCGAAAGCAGTCAATATTCGCGGACGGTCTGGATTAATTAGATAATAACATTATTTTATATTGGAGTCATTCTCTGTAGTTACAAATTTAATGCGATTCCTAGTGACCGCTTTCTAGCAAATCTGTGGTTTCCGTTCAAAACACAATGTAAGACAACTGTTACCGATTTTCACATTTCGGATACTGATAGCAGCAGAAATTTAACTAGTTTAGCAAAGCATGCATGTAAAGAGTATCGAAATTGGTGTTACTGGAAGAAACAGGTAAAAAAAAATCATCCGTCCTATTGATTTAATGAATAGGTAAAAATTGTGGTCCTAGAGAATTTTAATCAGTGAATTTATTTTAAGATATCTTGAAAGTATTGATCCACAAAATTGACACTAAAGCACAAAAAATAAAGGCTGTATGTAAGTGAGAGGTCAGTATTTGTTTTTGCATAACTGTGATACTATTTTATGTAATTTTAGTTATAGATTTTATTTTCTCTGATCAATTCACTGGAAGTTGTATATTCATATAAAGGAATTCAAACGGCGCCAATGCAACTGAAAATGCCACGTAGGTAGTTTTTGTATTTATTTTACTGTAAGGGTTTTTTTCTCTCTTTCTCTCTCTCACTCTTTTTTTTCTTTCTTTTTTCTTTCTTTTTTTTCTTTTTTTGTGGATGTGCCGCATACAAAATTGTATTATAAAGTTTTCAGTATCTTTCTTCTAATACCCGTTTTTCCAATTCCACTTTAAAAAAAAATAAAAACACGATTGGAAGGAAGAGCCGACTTATAAACTGCAACAGAGAAAGGTATTAAGCCGAGTTCCCAGCCCCCTTTAAAAAGCCGTGACCTCATTCAAACACACTGTATGAGCTATTAAATGAATTCCTTTTAAGTCTACGACGAGAATCACCACTCAGCCCAAAGGAGGGAGCTCTTTAATATGACTGACGTCCACTGCGGGACTAAAATGTTGTTCTAAGTACGTTATTGCATGAGAAGGTAATGTCGACAAACAGAAAAAAGAGGAACGTTAAAATTTTAACTATCGTTGATTAAAAATGTAACTCAAAACAAATACTTTACATTATATTAATTTCCAACACGGACACGGAGTGAATACTGTTCCAACCACCCTTCGCTCCGGATTTTATTCCTTTTTTTTTTTAGATGGCTGCACTGCTCGTTGAACTTAAGCCGGTAGAGTATTGGGTACAAGGAACTAGAAAGAATTCGGCCATGGTCTTTTGAAGGTACCATATCAATATTCGCCTGGAGGGTTGTGGGTTAGACATGGAAAACAGAATCCTGGATGGCCGAAGGGGGATTCGAACCCACGAGCTCCCGAATGACAGACACGAGCGTTACTACCGTTAATATTCCCTTTATTGGATTATCTTTAATTTCCATTACATTGATACAAATTAAAAAACAACAATGGATACTTATCAGATATTATACGTTTCGCAGATATATTGCGATACTTACGTTACCCCATTAGCAGAGTGAATTCATCGGAGGTGAAAGAAGTGGATATTTAAATCTCCGGTAATAAGACAGTCGATGTTAAATAAATAGATAAATTGCTCACATGATTACGGTCATTTTTGATATCATTGCTTCATACGACTTTGTTTCAAACCACTCTTCTCCAAACTTTCTATCACATATTTCTCAAGTTAAATAATAACAATAATTTCGTGGGACCTTATTACGGTCGGGGAACAGAATTGCTTACGGGCTACGCCACCTACTGTATTATACACTGATCAGCTAAAACATTATGGCCACCTACTTACTAGCATATTGGTCCACCTTTCGAACGCAATACAGCAGCAATTCGGCATATCATGCATTCCACAAGTCCTAGGTAGGCTTCCAGAGATATCCGGCACCAGATTTCAAGTCACAGGTCATAAAATTCTCTTAAATTACGGGCCAGCGGTTTATGGCCGTGGCAAGCCTCCGACCTCCACGTTCTATGATGTGGCGTGGGTGTCCACTACGTTATCGCCTACCCGTGGTTTCACCGTCATTCAAACATTTTCCATAGATGCTCACTACAGTAGCACGCTAACATCCGACCAACCTCTCCGTTCCCGAGATGCTAGTTTCCAGGTGCCGTTCTCACAAACCGCTGGCCTGTAATTTAAGGAAATTTCGTGACCTGTGCGTAGAATTCTGGTGTCAGATTCCTCTGGAAGCCTAACAAGGACTTGTACAAGCCATGCTACGCCGAATCGCTACTGTATTGCGTTAGAAAGGTGCACCAATATGCTAGTAAGTAGGTGGCCATAATGTTTTGACTGATCAGTGTAAATTGCCTAGCTAGACTCGATAATTTTCATGAAATAGAGAACCTGCATTTTATCGTGGAACCCAAGCTATGGAAGCGTTCTGGTGTAGGCCTACTTTACATGTACTAAGCAAGCTTTGCCAGAAGTGAATGACGGGTAAAATACCTTCTAAAATCCCAGACCATAACGGGACTGGAACCAGGGAAGTATCGATAATTGGTCACGCGCCTTTACCATCGCTCAAAAACTATATTTTACCACGTGATGGTTGTAGTACGAATGACGTGTCAGGCTGTGCTGCCAAGTTCAGTTTTTCACAGTATATTCATATCCGTTGGTTTCATGTATAATCCAATACAAACGAGAATTATGCAACACTGCTTTCAAAACGTAACTCCCGGCGTTTTTAAACCCAAATCATCCTTCACAGGACGCAACAAATCCCGTATACTGGCAGGAGGGCGGAAAATGCACTTTATTCCATGTCGTGCCAAAATCCTGCCGATTTTCTCGGAGATGTTACTTATTTCTTTCAGTATTTTACAATTTATTTCTTCGCGAATGTTTAATCATACAGAACTATTATTAAATAACGCTCAAAACCTTGACTATGTAGTAACATCTTTGGTCGTTGTTAACAACGAAGGCCGGGAGCGTGACATCAAAGCGTCATTGACACGATGACCAAGCTTAGTGTTTTATGAGTATTGTTGTTGTTTCTTTCTTGTTAGGGAGCGTCGATTAATTACTTGAGCAGTATTAAAAAAAAAAAAAATCTGGGCCCCCCCCCTCGTGCCTCTTGGTGATCACTGGAGAGATATATGCTGGGGGATGGGGGGCTGGAGGGTTGGGGAACTTTCTGCGGACTCCTCCCCCCTCCTTTTTTACTCACGTAATTAATGAACACCTCCTTATTTCATAGTATTACAACGGCCCCGACTCTCACACATCAGTTCCCTTTCTTGTAATTTGTTTATGTTATTCTGCACGATAGCACATCTGCTTTAAGTTCGGTTACTCTCCCACTGTCTTATATTGTGAAAAACGTTCATAGTTAACGTATATAGAACCTGATAAATTAATCTGTTACCATTCAGACTGCTTTTTGACTACTAACTACGAGCTGGTCCGTTTTAAAGCAGACCAAACACCAGACACAGCGGCGCTGTCTCGTATAAAAGAGGGCCCCTCTGTTTGGATGCCGCAGACCTCATTAAAGCCGAGAGCGCTTGGTTTATTATTTCAGCCGTTAAAGCAGCGTCGGCTGAGAGCGGCTGCTCGCACTGCGGTCTCTGGAGGATTAAGAAGGGCCTTGTGCTGCTTAAAACGCGACCGAGACCGCGCCTGCTGCGAATAGAGGCTGCGCATCTCGACCACACACAAGAACAATGGCCAAGCCCGGATTACACCTGACGAATTTACGTACAATGCGGAGTTCACGCCTTGTTGCTTTCGTTTCGCTTAAAGATTAGCATAAAGTCTGCTGCTGAATACGTCGCCCTCTAGAAAAAAGTGGCACATGTAGAAAAAGAGTATTTCCGCTTATACTGAATTTCAGCATAATTAATTAATGATTATGAATACTTCAATGCTGCAATAGAGCTGCTGCCTGGTGGCTCAACGGTTAAGGCGACAGATTCGTGATCAGAAGGTCCCCGGTTAGAACCCCGCTTCAGACCTGAACCTTATCCTCGTCTCTTGCCACCATTGTGGGTGTGTGCCGACTGATTAGGGGGCGTCCATAAACTGCGTGGCTCGTTTGGGGGCGGGGGGGGGGGGATGTTCGTTAGAAACCTACGCAGAGCTACGTGGGAGGGGGATTTCCGAGGCATGTCACGTAGCTTTTCATTCATATTAATTATCACGGTTAAAATAAGTTACAGAACACACAATAGTGTGTGAATATTTATTTTTATCATTTAATTATCTCCGTATGTAATTTGCCATAGTCTGAAAAGTGAAAACAATGCAAAATGTCTTCTGGAATCGATAGGGAAAAATGCTACTTGACTCGTGCCTGGATGGGGGGGTGGGGGTGGATTGTAAAGGCAAAAGCGACGACAGACTACGTGAGAAGGGGAGGGGGGGGGGGGGGGGGTTCACAGGAGGCAAAAAAAATGGAGTTACGTAGTTTATGAACGGTCCCTTACGGTTGTCAGGTTTCCATTGACCATGTTTTCTTTTATACGATCCTGACTTTTTTGTGTAAGCACATTGTCCCACTGGTACTTCGGGCCTCTACTGTTCCAGCAGCTTGCTGTTTACCAAGTTGATACGTGTAACCGTGAAATACTGTGGACCATACGTTTTCCAGAGAGGTTTCTTAAATCAACAATCGCTATATCTGTTGAGTAAATGTTTCAAAGTAAAAAGTTTCGAACAATTATCACACATGCATATCAATAACAGAATATTTTAGGACTATTAGTAAAAAGAATTTTTTAGAAGATTTTGTAAAAAAAATAAAAAATAAATAAATGATAGTGCAAACTATCATAAAATATGTAATGTTATCACATGCTTTTCTCATAAATCTCACTAACAAATTCACACTTTTTATCAAAGCATACATGAAATAATTAGGATTTCTTTTAAGTCAAGAAGACCTAAACTTAAATGTCGGTAAAGTTAGTAAAAAATGTCTGATTATTAGCTTTTGTAACCGAGAACTGCTAACTACGGGCAGTTTGGCCAAGCCGACATTTCACATGAACCAACTCCAAATACAATATCTAGTGTGAAGCCGCTTTTTAATGTTGGCGTTATCACTTGCATAAATGTAATATCCGAGTGGAACAGACAAGCGGACCGGTCTAAAACATCCACTCGATTTTAGGGAACTGAACAACTTAAATATCTGTTGACCGAGAAATGGACATTATGCACAAGGTTCAATAGGTCCTTCATTATGAAACATGAGTAGGAGATAAAGAAACGGATATAAGAATACAAAATAATAATAATGAAACCATTCTTATATGTTCCTACGTTTTTGGTAGGTATTTTCTGATGCCATGAGAGTGTCAGAATGATCAATTCACTCCTTATTCTCTCTCGTTAATACGAAGTAGGGCTAGGTACAGAGCTTGAAATGAATATCCACTGGGACTCAGAATGAGATAAATAGTTTGTGGTGACAATATTATTTACAACGCTGCAATAAATTCCAACAAAGTCGTTTTTAATTTTTTTTCGTCGTTACTACACATAGAAACGAAGATTCTATCACCGTTAGTTTAGCTTGATGGGCACTAATATCTTTTGGAACTTTGATTCATACCTGATATCATTAAGTACCATAATTTCTCAACAATCTGGCCACACTGTTCCTCACCTTTTGAGAAATGACTTTAGTTTCCTGAAAGGGAGTCCTGCTAGCGGAGAAAATTCCTGCAATAAATTTAGAATGTCAAAAGAAAACTATCTGGCCACACTGTTCCTCACCTTTTGAGAAATGATTTAAGTTGCCTGAAAGGGAGTCCTACTAGCGGAGAAAATTCCTGCAATAAATGTAAAAAAAAAATCAATCAATTTAGTCCGGGAGCTGATTAAAAACTACCGAGAGGTTAACGCTCAGGTCTCGCATTCGGGAGGACGTGGGTTCGAATCCCCGTCCGGCAATCCAGATTTGGGTTTTCCATGGTTTCCCCAAATCACTACAGGCGAATACGGGATGTTTCTTCCAAAAGACCATGGTCGAATTCCTTCCAGTTTATTGCCTTCCATCGCTTCCCGCCTCTAACGACCTCGACGTCGATGAGGCATAAAGCTACAATTAAAAAAAATTACTCAAGATTGTTGTTACAAGTGTATTGGCTAAGTGGTTGGTTTCGCATTGTAGAGGTTACCGACTGAAATGCGACCATGTTATATGGTTTTTTGTTGTTGTTGACTTTTAAGCGTGATTTTGTTAATATAACAAGGAACAAATATTTTTTACGAGTCATATAGAGACTACAGAAGATGTTCTCACCTCGCTTAGAGCTGAGAAAATAAGCTCTTCACTTTTAAAACAACTTGAAATGTGTTATTTATTAAGAGGACACTAAGCAGACTATTTTCTTCGCACGAGTTTTCTTGAAACTTTGTACTTATCTGTGTCAGACCATTACCTTTCCGGATAGGTGCAATGCACCCTCCGCCACACACTTTCAGTGAATTGCGGAGTAATAGTAATAGTAGATCTGTCGGACATCTCATTGCCACAGTCTGAACTGAGGTGTTGATAAGGCTGTAAACTTGTGCATTCCGGAGTTGGTGGTGTCGATATGATCAATACGTCATGAACTGGGCCCATAATTCATAACAACAGCTGCTGTACTGCATTCGCATCACACGTGACAGCACCGTGGACAGAATGCTGTGTTAAATGCTCATTAACCTGCACTGTAGTCGTCATGTCGGGGACACAGAAGCACACAAGCGCCTTTTAATGAAGCTAAACGCGCGTGGAATATCAGAGGAAATATATGCCCCTGCTTGCGGTATCCAATCGATTCCCGTAGAACGGTTCAGAGCTTATCGGTCTGTTTTAAACCCGAACTTACTTTAAGAATTGTGCACGTGTGAATATAATTAACAGTTTTTAATTTTCACGTACTTAAGTAATTATAGATTGCGTTGTTAATTTCGATTATAATCGGAAAACTTAATTGGGTGTCCATATGCATTCTGAGATTTTTTAAATCAGGATTTTCAAAGAATCAAGAAGTGTATAACGGCTCCCAGACCAAAACCTTTATGAAATGAATTATGTGTAGCAAGCTGGGAATTGATTAACTATATTTTTTGTAGTTTTTGGGTAATTAATTGTAAATTTGTGTAAGTGAACATTGTTTTATTGAAAGAAACTATATGAAATGCTCTGTAGTATGTTCAAGGATAATATTATGCATGAAACATTAATTAAAACTTTGTAATTGTAAGTATCGATGTGATCTATGATGTTTGCAGGACAATTTGCGATGGTCTGGACTAATTTCTGTTGATAATTTTGATTGTAAATACTTGTAAATATCTTTAATTTTCATTTCCGTGTGTTTCAAGATGATTGTGAATGATTTTGTGTTAATTCTGATTGTTTTAATGTGATTTTAATTGTTTAAGTATTGTTAGAATTCGAGAAACATCAATCGGCTTTTTCTGTGTTATTCTGGAAATTTCTGTAGCGCTTATGTAAAGCGAACGGCGGATATGAGTTAGGTTGAAAACTGTAGTTCTCGGAAGTGAGTGAGTTTAATCACTGGAAGTTTTGTTTATGTTTGTACTTAGTATCTTTGGATCGAGCCGACGCCTGTTTGTATAATGTTATTATTAATATCACGAGAAGAGAAACAAAGTGAAAATTGGTTCTTCGGACAAGTTGCTTCAAGGAATCAAATACCTAATAAGTGTCAATAGAAAAATAATTTATATTCTTTCTTTTATTTTATATCTATTTTAAAAACGAAAATAAGTTAAGGATTTAACAAAAATACATATGGTTGGCAAAATCCGGGGAGTAATGTATGGATAAATTGAAATAGTTCTTTCAGAATTTTAAGGATGATACGTTATTCTTCAATGTTAGACGATCCTAGTCACGTATTCTTAATAAACATGGAAGTAAGACAGCATAGTAAAACTTTAAGGCTTCTCTGCCTTTGACTCTAAATATTTCCATCTCAGGGAACGTTGGAACAAGCCCTCATTTCTGCACGCAACACGCAGCGTTGACGTTAAAATTGAAGTTGATAAACGGGACGTCTCCTCCGCAGAAACCGCCTTAGTGAATCTCTGTGGCCACCAGAGAAAGCTAATTTCCTGCCGTAGCGGGTCTTCAGGCAAACGAGAATTTTTGAACTTTCCTTGTAACTTCTCCATTATAAGCGCTGCGGAACTTGACGCGAAGTATTTCTAATGACGAAAGTTTAACGTGACAGCCCTGACCAAAGTAAGACGCTTCTTCATTTCAAAGAGACTAGCGGTGTAAACGAGAACATTCCTTAACATCGTGTTATAGTCCTCTGCATTCCACAGATGGGAGTCGAATTTAGTCCCTTGAAAGCAATATCGCAGTAATGGGAAGGAACATCATGGTTCATCAAATACCATCCTTGAGAAGCTGAGAAAGAAAGGACCCTTCTTACTTTTATCATCACTTTCTACGTTGGTTGTGACCATGACACACCCCACCAATCATTTCAATGAGTTTAAGAATAATTATATTGATCTATATAAACTGAGTGTATAGCATTTCACAAACTGTATTCTTTGGGGAATAGAATAAGCTAGTACCGATTAGTAGATAGTATTAAAATCTTTGGTGCTATCGATCGTAAACAGTTGAGCGTAGAAGGCCGCGTCTGATTGGAACAAGATACGCATTGGTATGAAGGAGGCTCAGTAATATGTTTTTTTTTTTTTTTTTTTTTTTTTTTTTTTTAAAGTTTATAATTTGTGTTTGCAGTTACTACTGTTACAAATTTTTAAATGTTGATTTTTCTAACAGATTCAGTTCTAAATAAATCGAGTGGTTCTTTTGGAACAGTGATTATCATTTCGTCATAACAATAGCTCTAAATTAACTAACAATATTCGACTTTAACATTTAAATGAAAAGCAGCTTGCATGTGTTCGCGATGAGATTGGCCTTCTCATTCATAAAACGCTGTATTTTACTGTAGAACTATCAAGTTCATCGGGGGCCGACCTGGTAATTTACGTCAGCTAATTATCTACAGACACTCTAATTAAGGGAAGCTCATATTCTCTATCCTGTTTATAACTAATTTTCGGAGGTTGTTAATGTTATTGTTACTGAGAATTCTGAACTTCTAGACGGTATATCTACTACCCTATTGACAGAAACTCATCTAGAAATATCAAGAGTAGCCGAAAATTAAAATAAAATCGGCTGATTTATAACTGACTACAATTAATACAGTATCAAAAAATATAAAAAAAACTTTCTGGCTTTCTGTACAAAAACCAATTGGACATAAAACAAAAATTTTCTGTATCATTACTACGACTGCGTTTAAAACTGTCTTACAAATTTTATTTAATCGTTTTTTTTTGTTTTTTTTATGTTGTGACCTAATAACTTTCAGTGAATTCGTTTGTTATGGTAAATATTATAAAAAAAATTAAGGATGAAAGTAAGCATATTGGCTATTTTCATCGTTTTAAAACTCAGTTTTTGTCATGAGATGAAGAAATGATTATTTCTGAAATCAGAAACCATCTGATCATTCAAATTTTTGTGTTATTTCGTGCCTTAAAAAAGCATTTCGAAGAACACACATGTATTTACTAGGTCGAAAAACGGCGTCCTTATAATTTTGTCCTAGAGAATTTATAAAAGTTAAAGCATAAGAATCAAAATTTCAGGATAGAGAAGCAAACTACATTTTGTGCCTGCTAAAAGAACTAAAACATATTGAGGTGTAGAGCTGTACGCCTCTTGTTAAGAATTAAATGACTTTTTGTTTGCATAAATTATCAATAAAATACTCTTAATGATTGAAATTGCTGATATGAGTAATCGGGATGTTGCTTTACATATTGACAACACTATTGTACTTACGTTTGACATTAATATACGTTTATTACAAAAAATATTCTTCATCAAATGTTATTAACAACAGTATGACACAATTAAAGAAAAATCTTGAAATCCGACAATGGGTTCATTTTACATCAGTTCTCAGCGTTTCTGGAAGTCCGTTCGTTTAGCTCAGCGGGGCCACGAGATTTGTTATAGGGCGACAATGGGTTGATAGATACAATAACAATTTGCTGTGATCACCATATCACCGGAGGTACCACTTTGCAGGAGGCGCCGAGTCTGCTGTCCGCAGCCGTCCAAGGCGATGGTTTCACTTTCTGCTGGCCGCGAAGTCCCACGTCCACTAGGATGACAACATGGAACACAAGATCACAACCGACCGCACCGGCGTGAATCAACGTACATCTCTTTCTGCAGGCTGGCCACGCACTCACCACACAGCTCGCAGTCCACTGTACCCTCCCCACCGCGTCACCTTAGCGTCCAAGCTTTGTTACCTCACTGAGAGCCACCTGGCCCAAGATAGCTTTGCGGAACACAGCCGGACAGTTACCGTTACCTTCTGTTCACATTGACCACCTATGCGAGCTACAGTCCAGCTTCTCGCAAATATTTTCCATGTAATGTAGCAATACACTACAATATTACTGTCACTTCTTCCTCTGATGATAGTGACATGTACGATTCCGGGCGTAGGCGGTTAAGATGGATGTAACACAGCGTGGGAACTCTCCTGTGAAGATGAATTGGGGTGGTTTCCTGTTTCCTTCCCAAGTATGTGTTCGTGTGTTTTATTGGGGGTGTGGGTGGCTGCAATGGTGTATGTGTTCAGTATGTAGTGATGTCTATGAAATAAGTGTTGAAGTAGGAAACCCGGTGTAGGCCCAACCAGGCATGCTATTTCGAAAGTCACTTGGAGGCCATAAGGCTTAACATCCCCATTCAACGTACTAACCAACATCTATAGTGCGGTATGCGATCACTCCAAGTGCACGCATTACGGGAATGCTGATAACGAATATTTCTTCCACCACCAGGATTCGGACCAGCGTATCAGCACCGGACACCAGCGCGGTGCCACAGCTAAAGGGTGTTTCAAAAATGACCGGTATATTTGAAAAATCAATAAAAACTAAACGTACAGCGATAGAAATACACCATTTGTTGCAATATACTTAGGACAACAGTAAATTTTCAGGCCGAAAAACTTTCGAAATTAGTTACAATTTTCAACAACAGATGGCGCTGCAGGAAGTATAGAAGTAAACGCAGTCTGTGAGTTCGCCATTCTGTAAGTTGTTTTTCTTCTGTAAGCGTGTGCTGTTCACAGAATGCAAGTTTGCTGTCAAAAAATGCTTTATTCCTTAGAATAATCGTACTTTAGATATTTCCAGACTGCAGTGCCATCTGTTGTTGAAAATTGTAACTAATTTCGAAAGTTTGTCTGCCCGAAAATTTACTGTTGTCCCTAGCATATTGCAACAAACTGTGTATTTCTATCACTGCCCGTTTAGTTTTTATTGATTTTTCAAATATGCCGGTCATTTTTGAAACACCCTGTAACTTAGTCTGCCGGGCGAGCTATTACCGTCACAAAGACTGAAAATTTGTACTTTACTGTATGTATACTTATGAAGAATGTCGATGAATTTTTAAAAAAAACCTTCAGAAAAACGATAATTCATGCAATGACTACAATACGAGTATACGTAAAAATATGTACACCAATCGTCAATGATATTGAAAAGGGGCTGTTGCAATTTTAGCGTATAACTTTATGACAACACGACAACATGTACGATTAATGAATCATTAGTAAGTTACTTAATTTGTGATATTATACAGTTTTTACTCAGAACGTAATACTTTTCAGCCACGTAGTTGGCCTAGATTGCTGATGTTGTTGGGCGACTGACAAAAGCTTAGCCGGCCTAGGTAGCGTAGGGGCTCCGCGTGCCGAAGGCCGCCGGTTCGAATCCTGCCAAGGGCATGGATGTTTAAGTATTGTGTGTCTGTGTGAATGTCCTGTCCGTTCTGTGGCGTCCATACATTGGAAAAATACAATATATATACTGGATGACGACTTTTACACTGAAAGCTATAATAATTACATTGAGTTGACTGTATGACCTCTGTTGCCAAATGCCATAAAAAAAGACAAAAGCTTATTTGAGCCTTGATAGTGGAAATATATCATCTTCATACTTCATACTTCATAATATTCAGATTCTCGGAAGAAGGGTACAACTAATCTGGGAGATACGATTTTTTGTAGTTATTCCCATAACCTTTTTTAAGTCAATTTATTTATCAGACTGTATCACAGAAGAATTGGTAAATATACTGCGAGTATTTTTTTTTAATAGGTGGATTATTTCAGTCTTTCGTCCACTTTTTACGAAGCTACGATATTTGTAAACTTAGGTCTTTCGCTCAGATAATAAATTCATTCCGAAAAAAAAACTTAATTGAAATAAAGTTTTCCGTTGAGGGAAGAAAATAAAAAAAAAATTTGCTCAGAAATTGATGTGCTAATTATGACATGAAGTTGGTCGTTTGGTGTCTAAATTGCTGCTTCTGTGACAGAATGTATGGATCGAAAATAGATTTGATGCTGAAAATATATTCGTAGCTATAACTTCTCTGAAAGGCTCAGTACATATGTGGCAAGGTGAAGAGGGACTGACGTTTTGAAGAATAACATTTCTCCGTGCGTTAGTACTAAGTCTAGTTTGGGAAACTTGACAATACCAGCAGCAAGTCACCGGAGCAAGAGCATCGCATTTTTCGATTTGTAACGTCTGAGAAGTTAACTTCCTGGCGCTGTAAAAAACACGAAGCAGCCAAACTGCTGACAGCCTTCAAGTTGGTTCTCTTTATGTCGTGTTCCCTTTACATCCTCGGACACTGCAGTTAGACTTATTGCTGTATTTTTGTGAAAAGAAGCGAAGATTTGAAGTCTTGCAAACATTTTGTGATATGAGGAGTGAAACAAGAGTTACCGGAGTAAAGTGTTTATGTTGAAAGATTAGCACTTACAGAACAGTTAAAAGTTAAAGAAACAATTGCCGCCAAAATTGTGTGACCATATTTTTACATTTCTTCCCTGTTATTCCAAATAACGCGCAGCCATGCTTCTAGTGAATTATTTCGCTTGTGTTGACTGTAGTTAGCGCTTCCACTCAATTACTGGAAACTCTCAACTTGGCTGTTGCGCTGGCGTTCATCCAGATTAAGTTGTGTGTACACGCAGTTCTTATTTCATTTAAGGATTCCTGTCGCGATGCTGTAATGAAGGGTTATGGTTCAACATCCATATTCATATAATATGTAAAACGAAAGTCCAAATTCTTCTTTATGCACAATATTACTAACAACGGGTTTTACGTAAAGAATCATTATGGTAAAACACAATTATTTTACAAGCCTTACAGTTACAATATTGTTTGTGAAAGCTACTTGTATCGAGTATGTGTATCTAATTTTACTAACGAAAAATACATTATTAAGAAGCTATGCAATAATTAGACTGAAGGAATTTTAAACCGAAATTAATTAATCGCAAAAGTAGATGAAGTAAGAATTTAACACTCAAATTACACAAGATAATTAAAGTATAAAGTGAAAGGGAGTGAATAGATTATTAAGAAAATTGATACTGGATCGTGTGCTCCATCGCAATTAAAGTAAATAAATTAAATTAAGACGTTGCCTTGTGTGCAATCAAGATTGTATAAATTACCACATTTAGAATCTGCAGTTGCTTTACAATGCTTTCAGTCTTGCTCATACAGGGTTACTACAAAAAAAAATCATTCACTTTCAAAACCCGATTTATGGAAAGATATTATACTTACAAATATGACTGATATATTAAAATTATCTCAAAATATCCAAGTTTGCACACCAGAGGCGTGACTGCACTAGTTCAAGTTTATACACCAGGTGGCTTGGCAGCACTAGTTCAGTATCCGTAACGAGTTCAGTTCAGACTCTCCCGAAATTGAGGCGAAGCGAAAAAAAGAATACACGATTCCGGGGTACTGAAAATCCACGTGCACTTGTGACAATTGAAAGAGATTCACCAAAGGTCAATGTTTTTTGTGCAATTTCAAAAACAAAGTTGTATGCTCCGTTTTTCTTCATTGAGTCGATCAGGAATGGTTCAATTTACCCAGACATGCTGCAGTTATGGTTGTTTCCGCAACTAGCCGAAGATTCCACGGATTTTGTCTACCAACAAGACAGGGCACCCCCTCATTGGAACATCGATGTTCGTGCTTACCTGAACCATGAACTCCCGCATCGCTGGATTGGCCGTGTTGGTGATGACCTCACTTTCTTACCCTGGTCTCCCAGGTCACCGAATGTAACGCCGTATGACTTCTTCCTTTGGGGACACGTTAAGGACATTGTTTACGTACCCCCACCACCAAAATGATAGAAGAGCTGAAGAAACAGATCAGTGATGCATTGATGAACATTACCGCGAACACGCTATAAAATGTGTGGATTGAATTGAACAACCGCCTGGAAGTTTGTCGTGTGATCAAGGAGGTAGAGTGAGCATAAAACTTGGATATTTTGTGGTTATTTTCATATATCGACCATATTTGTAGGTATAATACTTTGGAATAAATGAGGTTTTGAAAGTGAATTCTTTTGTAGTAACCATGTATATTCACAGGAAATTCTAACTAGTAAAAAGGATAACCGGAATGGCTTTTATATTCCGTTCTGTAAATGACCATACGAACAGTGTTAAATATGTTCTCATGACGCTTCATTTATCTTCCTTCTGTTGTTTACCAGTGGTTGTATAGTGCATTAATTACAAGTGATCTACCTAACATAAATTTGGATTGCTAAAAATCGAATTACATAGGAAATTATTAATCCCTTGTTAAGGGTGATTCAGAAAATTTATTTACGGAATAAAAATGTTCTAGTTCATTTCCACCATGAATAAATAACATTCAGGCTAAGTAATTCATCCAAAAAGGTTCTGGGATTAGCTCTTTAACTAAATAATGTTCTTTATTATTTAACAATTACAGTTTAGTGCTGTTCTAAACAAGAGACAATAACCAAACTTGTTGCCTAAAAATTTATAAAATTTAAAATATATCATTCATTATTTTCTAAACTTCCTGTAGCTGCAGATGAATATCTAATTGGTTTATTGCCCAGACACTCGTCTTGACTATCACAACATCATTCGCACTGGCCTAATTATCGCTTTAAACACTTTTGGATTTCTTCAAAAACTAAACCCAATAGTTGTTTTCATTTTTCTGAAATTTAATCGCTCTTAATTGAAATTCTTCTTCGCTTCCCTTATTCATCACCGCCTAGGCCTCCCTAATTTTCTTTAAACTTTATTAAACAGATGCTCAGTATTTTTCTTGAACCTTTTCCCTTTTAAACACTACTTTAAATTAATGGGCGTTTGGGGCGTAATATTGCGACTAGAAATTCAATTAATAGTAACGTAGAGCAAGAAAATACCACTGCCGCATGGTATTGTTTTTGAATAAAATAAACTGGTTTTTAATAGCAGTCTTGAAATGAAGTATTAATGGTTTGGTTAACTTGCTCACCTTTCAGCTGCATGAAATATACCGTTACAATCGTCTCTTCTCTTCTCGTCTCAATATAGCGAACGTAAAATAGTTCAATTTATCACCGTATGTTTCAATCAGAAAAAGCTGGTACTCCTTAACAGTAATTATACCTGCACAACAAATTTTCGAAACCACTCTCAGAAGAGCCACTTATCTAATAGCAAGAAATATTTATACAGGGTGTTGAAAAACTATAAAATATTTTAGGAGGTGATAGTATGCATCAAAAATGTGTAATAAACATTGGGTGGAAAACTCATACTTTCTGAGTTATTAACAGGTCCGTAATGCGACGCCTGTCCGCGGCAATGCGTGCCTCAGCCCTTCGGCGTACGGAATCATGCGCTTTTCGAAACTGTCCTTGTTGGTCCTGTACGTCTTCAGTGCATGTCATCACGTACAGGACCAACAAGGACAGATCAAAAGAATGCGTAATTCTTTACATGGAAGAGCTGAAGGTTTGTGTGTGTTTGTGTGTGTGTGTGTGTCTGCCTTTCGGCGTGTTTGTGAAAGTCCCGTTATCGTGGTAGCTCTGCGTTACGTGTAATTCTGTTTAGGATGATGAAATTTTTGGGGACTCTTTTTATTACTCTTTGAGAGGAAAACATGGTTATGGCTCGTCAAAGATGACCTTATGTGAAAAACCTCTACAGTATTCTTATGATCGTATCAGTTCCCTTCTGCCTGATATACAGGGTGTTACAAAAAAGGTACGGCCAAACTTTCAGGAAACAATCCTCACACACAAACAAAGAAAATATGTTATGTGGACATGTGTCCCGAAACGCTTACTTTCCATGGTAGAGCTCATTTTAGTTTCGTGATACAATACGCCATTCTCCAGGGCTGCATCAGCGCATCAGGGATTCCATGCGACAGAAGGTGGATGCATGTATCCTCGCTAACGGAGGACATTTTGAACATTTCCTGTAACAAAGTGTTTGAAGTCAAGCTGGTACGTTCTGTTGCTGTGTGTTTCCATTCCATGTTATAATGTCCTGTTGGCCGGGGTATTAGTTTTAATTTGATTGTATCGTGCCAGCTTGCAAAAGTAGCAAAGTTAATTTATTTTAATTCAATAATATTTACAATGGGCTCTTCAGATGACAATTCTCAGGGGATCACACAAAAGAAATGGGTTCACATTAAAAGAAAATGAATTTATTCATTAAGACAAAATTGTTGTCATTTCAAGATCACAAATGTATGGCAAACATATGATAGGCACCCAGGCTAATAGCTCTTTAATTCTGGCATGAGTCTCTCAGGGCAGTTTCCAGGGTTTTGAGATGTTGCAGAATGTCTCTATATCAGCAGGCGGTACACATTACCCGGCATGGACACTGGTCGGCGGCGGCGGCGACGGCGGCGTCAGCGGGCCAGGGTTTGACCAGCGCGACCGGCTGATACATACAGCTACCTCCGTTTATCACTTGTAGCAGCAGCCACCGTCCACAACCTTGCTCTCGGGCGTCCAGCAACGTTCTTCCCTCCTCCCGACGACATAGAACATAGCAAAAAAAACACCTCGGAGGAGTAGATGCCATCCCCTCCATCCTCTGGCTGTCCCACACACTGCACCACATACGGCAAGCCCTCCAGAAAAACAAAAATATCGCGAGAAGAGAGGGCGGTCTGTGTCCCGCGCCCCTTCGCCAAACCAAACATGTCTCTGGGGACAGGCGTCTGCCTTCTATCATCAACTGGCCCTCAGATACACACAGTGTCGGGCAGCACACCTCCGCGCCAGCGAGCCGACGTGCTCTGTAGACATTACAGCTTCAACTGCCACCTCCACAAAAATTTGAAATTTCCCATTTAAAGTTCAAATTTTTCATTCAGTCCATGTGACATATCCTCTCACTTTGTCCCGAAACATTTCATCCTCACGCTCTTTAGCCAGAACTGTCTCTTCAACCTATCGTTTGCCCGAGTCATACAATACCTTGATAAAACCACCCATTTCGACACTTCCCTCTGCTGAAAAGTCATGCGGATTGTCTCCTTGGTCAACAACCACTGCAGTGACTGCTCGATCGTGCACTGCGCTCCGCTACGAGCATGAAACTCTCCCTGTGACATTCATTACAATGGGCATGGCGTAAATGATACCAGTTGGGTCCAGCCTATCTTATGGCTACAGATACAACTTAAACAGTACACAACATCTAAACAATAACACACAGTGTTCAGAAAAATACTTAATACTAAGAAACTATGGTCTCAGAAAATACATCGTTGTGCCGTTGTCCAGCCTTTCTGATAGTTACAGATATTACATGAAAATACAATACATATAAAATACCAGCACACAGTTGCTCAAACAAAAATTAATTCTACCAGATTGTGGCCTCACAAATCATCCTTCCTGTACTCTCTGTTAACTAAATTATAAATGAGAGTGCAAAATGTAGAAGAATTAATATAAAAAATAATCACAAAGCCATCACATAAAGGCTTTATCGTCCACAATGCCCATATAACCAAACAGAGAAAACCATTGTGTCCGAAAACAAGTGAGCAATGAACCAGGGCCACGCAGTAATGATCAAGAACCCTAAACCAAACCACTATTTTCCTTATAGACTACTTATAACGCTAAGTACAGATTTAAATATCCATAAAAACTTTAAAATCTTCAAACTTTATCTGACAATAACTAAGCTTACACGAGGTGACGGCATATTCTCTTCATGCGCATACACTCCTTGCAGCTAACAGAATTTACAGTCGCAACGCTTCTTTGTAGAGCAGAACCGACTTCATAACCAACAGCCACCTTCACGCAGATGGTAAGGTGCCTGCCCCCAAACAGATGGAGCCCAGGTCCCTGCACCCCGGTGAAGTCAAGGACACCCTCTGCCTCAGCTGACACTCCCAGTTTCAAAACAACCCACACTCTTATGCTTCAGCTCCTAATTCGAAAGCCATGGTTCACCGACCTATTCTGTATCCCTTACTCTAAGAAAGTAAACTACTAGTATTCTATCAAATCTACAGCCTCATTAACCTAGCATAAAAAAAAAACATATTATACCCTGCAGAAAATGCCTTCACACTGAATAATGCATACATAATCATAAGAAGTTCGTCACCCTGTCAAATAACTTGCATAATATCTAACAGTGGAAGCAATAACTATTCTTCGAGAAATCATATGGGAAGACTTTAACAATGTATAACTCGCAGCTATCCTCATCTAAATTAAAATCTCGCGTCATGTCTGGCGCCGAAAGAAATACCTCCACTTAAAAATCGAACTTCATTCCCTACCTTGCAAAACCTCAATTTTCTCTAAAAAATCTCAAATGCTGAAGAAGTAACTCCGCTGGGACACAAGTAAGAATATCTTCACTAATGTGCAGTATTCAACGACAATCTCTATCTGGGATTTGCATTTACTCTCACCTGTCATGAATTATCTCCTCCGAACGGAACAATTACTTTGCTAACAGACGACTCTCAAAACAAAGGAGTGATGTCAGGGAACGAGATACCCGCTTGAGAAACATGATGCTGGTTTGACTTGGTGGAACCACATTATTCCCGCTTCCCACTATTATGAAAAAATCCAGAGTGTACAAAACATCGTTATACCAGACTCGTCACACTTCCAACACCTCAAGCACAAATCAACGGAGCCCCAGGGGATAATTACCTTGTCCCTCATATGAAACGTCCAAGACCTACTACCACCACATTAATTAAACGACAACCGGACTGCTTATGCGTCCTTGGCCTTCTATCCGTTGCCAAAAGGAACGTCTGAAACCTTCCAATCCATGCACGTCCGTTGTCTCTTCACCTTTCACCTTAAAATCTTGTCCTTCGCACGAGAAAAATGCAAATTCAAATTGGGACTCATCCACTGACTCCTTTACTCCAGTCTAAGTGCTCTCCATACATCAGTGCCGCTCTGGCTACAACTGACTCTCAAAAATACCTTCCTTTATTTATTTTTTTAACTCGACCAACGTCAAAACTTCCACCAACAACTTTCAAATGTCTGGAAAATTAGGTCCACCAAGTATTCAGCAACTTCCTCACAAGAGCAGCCAGAGAAGTTTAGCAACGAAAAATGACGTACCATCTCATATTCATTCCCACAATCGTTAAAAACTATTTCCTTCTCACCTGACATCAATCATCGCATCTTAGCATTCTCCACACGCAGTGACTGTTCTTCAATTCCATCCCATGTACCAAACCAATTCAACTGTTTTTATGGCTCAGGTAATCTTCAACTACAACCAAAATTCCCTCCTCTCGCAACTCTCAGATGCTACCAGAATTTACTTTACGCACTTCTGCGAACTATCCACTATATGACACTAACATTATACTTATTTATTACCATAATTATTCTCTACTTCATATCCTTGGGTATGTCTGCGGTCCAAACCAAGTCTCCTTTTTTTTTTCGGGTAGGGGCTAAGCCTAGTTAGCTCCCGTTTTGAGCCTTCCGTGTACCACGCACATCCAAAACTCATACTTATCGCTGGCGTTTGTGCTTCGGAAATTCTCAGCTAATTCTTTCCTCTCAGCAAAGTACACTGATTGACTGTGCATGAATTTAGCACTAATTTCGCCTCTCAGTTCTCCGCAACAATCTCTCTCTTCGAAACCTCCCACATACGGCTCATAATCGCACCCCAGCTGCGTTTCGCTCACACAGTCACAAAAAAGCGTCCTGCTCAGAGGGTAGCATGCGTTCGGAAAACATCGCTCGCCGCTTGGCACTCTCTTGAGGCCTTCGACCTGGAACAGATGTTCGGCATTTGTTCCCGCCTGTCCAAATATGCACAAATATCGCAGGTCTCGTCTTTCGTGTCCGACAGTTGGCATTCTCGATGGTTTGGTCTGTCTGTCCGTTCTTACCGATTCCGAACACGCCGATACATGGATGTCCCGCTGTTTATTTGTCTGTTCAATCGAAAAGCTCTCATGCGTTTCACCGAGACCGTAGCGCTCTGCTTTCAGCTTTGCAACCCGAATCTGAATCACCTCTTCTCCAAGTTGGGTCAAATCCGCACTGTGGCTCCTCTCAATTTCCACGACACTCGTTTCCAGCAAGTTACTCCATCCTTCTGTCTCTTGACCTATTTCCGACGCACGTCTTTGTACATCCAACACCTGCTCCTTAGTGCTGTTAACACCACTGCTTAACGTTTTCTGCACCACTTGCAGCGATTGCACAGACTCCTTAATTTCCCCTACCTTTTTGTCCATCGTGGCTGTCAATTCCTCCCTGAACGCCGATAATTGTACATTGATTTTCTTTTGTTCCTCGCTCATGAATGTTAATCGTTCATTAATGGGACTCAGCAGTTGCTGTACTATTACCAACATATCATGGGGCGTCATTATTGCGCTAGCGTGATTTTCCGGCAGCGACACAAACTGATCGCTCGTTTCTGCGGTTGGAGGAAAACTAGTAGTTCTTTCTTTACTGACTGTTTGCTGAATAGTTTGCTCAGCACTTCGAACCACGGCGTTGTTAATTAAATGACCGTGATTTCCCTCCATCGCGAATTCCTGCTCGTTTGGCTCTGACGGACTGTGATTTTGTGCCATCCCGGTAGATTTTCCGGACCTCAGTTTCATCCACTCAAAAGCACCCAAAATTTTAGAAACTTCGTAAAACAAATATTTAACCACACTTCTCCTCCCACAATTCAATATTTATACCGGTACCTCCACGGGAAGCATCCACAAATCCTCAAACACACAATTATTGATGGAATGAACGCTCAAACGCACAAAACTCTATTATGAAGAGCATAGATGCTCGGGGCATTCGAAAAACACGACAAGCAAGAAAAATTTATAAAAACCATACTCATCACAGAAGACAGGCAAAAACAAGCATAATTTTCCGACGCTGAGATGCTGTTAAAATCTTACGTCCCTAGTCTCCAAACATTTTCCAACAACAGAATAACCATCAAAACCAACAAACAATTACAAACAAAAGGACAGCTCGAACATAACCAAAGACCATCACTTTACATCTTCCTCCACGATTGCCAAACAATTCATGCAACGTCGTATTTTTTTCATATACATCAACAACCCATGAAACATCAACAAACAGCGGTTCAATATCACACACGAGAACAGATAATCACCTCGCTCGGGATGCCCACAGGAGTCCTATGCTGTTACAAATAACAAATATTACACATAATCAATCTTATCATTATACATTGTATATGCTGGACCTCTGCTATCACCGCCACACCGCAAAAATGCTGAAAAACACATAGAGATTTCTACTCGCTAAAACGAAACGCTTGCAACATCTCAAACAGTCAGGCCACAGGTTGGCGCGCCATGTTATAATAATTGGTCGTTTTGGCCGGGGTATTATTTTAATTTGAAAAACACCTTGTATGGTGCCAGCTTGCAAAAGTAGCAAAGTTAATTTATTTTAATTCAATAATATTTATAATGGGCTCTTCACATGACAATTCTCAGGGGATCACACAAAAGAAATGGGTTCACATTAAAAGAAAATGAATTTATTCATTAAGACAAAATTGTTGTCATTTCAAGATCACAAATGTATGGCAAACATATGATAGGCACCCAGGCTAATAGCTCTTTAATTCTGGCATGAGTCTCTCAGGGCAGTTTCCAGGGTTTTGAGATGTTGCAGAATGTCTCTATATCAGCAGGCGGTACACATTACCCGGCATGGACACTGGTCGGCGGCGGCGGCGACGGCGGCGGGCCAGGGTTTGACCAGCGCGACCGGCTGATACACACAGCTACCTCCGTTTATCACTTGTAGCAGCAGCCACTGTCCACAACCTTGCTCTCGGGCGTCCAGCAACGTTCTTCACCATCTCCCGACGACATAGAACATAGCAAAAAAAACACCTCGGAGGAGTAGATGCCATCCCCTCCATCCTCTGGCTGTCCCACACACTGCACCACATACGGCAAGCCCTCCAGAAAAAACAAAAATATCGCGAGAAGAGAGGGCGGTCTGTGTCCCGCGCCCCTGCGCCAAACCAAACATGTCTCTGGGGACAGGCGTCTGCCTTCTATCATCGACTGGCCCTCAGATACACACAGTGTCGGGCAGCACACCTCCGCGCCAGCGAGCCGACGTGCTCTGTAGGACATTACAGCTTCAACTGCCACCTCCACAAAAATTTGAAATTTCCCATTTAAAGTTCAAATTTTTCATTCAGTCCATGTGACATGTCCTCTCACTTTGTCCCGAAACATTTCATCCTCACGCTCTTTAGCCAGAACTGTCTCTTCAACCTATCGTTTGCCCGAGTCATACAATACCTTGATAAAACCACCCATTCCGACACTTCCCTCTGCTGAAAAGTCATGCGGATTGTCTCCTTGGTCAACAACCACTGCAGTGACTGCTCGATCGTGCACTGCGCTCCGCTACGAGCATGAAACTCTCCCTGTGACATTCATTACAATGGGCATGGCGTAAATGATACCAGTTGGGTCCAGCCTATCTTATGGCTACAGATACAACTTAAACAGTACACAACATCTAAACAATAACACACAGTGTTCAGAAAAATACTTAATACTAAGAAACTATGGTCTCAGAAAATACATCGTTGTGCCGTTGTCCAGCCTTTCTGATAGTTACAGATATTACATGAAAATACAATACATATAAAATACCAGCACACAGTTGCTCAAACAAAAATTAATTCTACCAGATTGTGGCCTCACAAATCATCCTTCCTGTACTCTCTGTTGACTAAATTATAAATGAGAGTGCAAAATGTAGAAGAATTAATATAAAAAATAATCACAAAGCCATCACATAAAGGCTTTATCGTCCACAATGCCCATATAACCAAACAGAGAAAACCATTGTGTCCGAAAACAAGTGAGCAATGAACCAGGGCCACGCAGTAATGATCAAGAACCCTAAACCAAACCACTATTTTCCTTATAGACTACTTATAACGCTAAGTACATATTTAAATATCCATAAAAACTTTAAAATCTTCAAACTTTATCTGACAATAACTAAGCTTACACGAGGTGACGGCATATTCTCTTCATGCGCATACACTCCTTGCAGCTAACAGAATTTACAGTCGCAACGCTTCTTTGTAGAGCAGAACCGACAGCCACCTTCACGCAGATGGTAAGGTGCCTGCCCCCAAACAGATGGAGCCCAGGTCCCTGCACCCCGGTGAAGTCAAGGACACCCTCTGCCTCAGCTGACACTCCCAGTTTCAAAACAACCCACACTCTTATGCTTCGGCTCCTAATTCGAAAGCCATGGTTCACCGACCTATTCTGTATCCCTTACTCTAAGAAAGTAAACTTCTAGTATTCTATCAAATCTACAGCCTCATTAACCTAGCATAAAAAAAAACATATTATACCCTGCAGAAAATGCCTTCACACTGAATAATGCATACATAATCATAAGAAGTTCGTCACCCTGTCAAATAACTTGCATAATATCTAACAGTGGAAGCAATAACTATTCTTCGAGAAATCATATGGGAAGACTTTAACAATGTACAACTCGCAGCTATCCTCATCTAAATTAAAATCTCGCGTCATGTCTGGCGCCGAAAGAAATACCTCCACTTAAAAATCGAACTTCATTCCCTACCTTGCAAAACCTCAATTTTCTCTAAAAAATCTCAAATGCTGAAGAAGTAACTCCGCTGGGACACAAGTAAGAATATCTTCACTAATGTGCAGTATTCAACGACAATCTCTATATGGGATTTGCATTTCCCTATACTCTCACCTGTCATGAATTATCTCCTCCGAACGGAACAATTACTATGCTAGCAGACGACTCTCAAAACAAAGGAGTGATGTCAGGGAACGAGATACCCGCTTGAGAAACATGATTCTGGTTTGACTTGGTGGAACCACATTATTCCCGCTTCCCACTATTATGGAAAAAATCCAGAGTGTACAAAACATCGTTATACCAGACTCGTCACACTTCCAACACCTCAAGCACAAATCAACGGAGCCCCAGGGGATAATTACCTTGTCCCTCATATGAAACGTCCAAGACCTACTACCACCACATTAATTAAACGACAACCGGACTGCTTATGCGTCCTTGGCCTTCTATCCGTTGCCAAAAGGAACGTCTGAAACCTTCCAATCCATGCACGTCCGTTGTCTCTTCACCTTTCACCTTAAAATCTTGTCCTTCGCACGAGAAAAATGCAAATTCAAATTGGGACTCATCCACTGACTCCTTTACTCCAGTCTAAGTGCTCTCCATACATCAGTGCCGCTCTGGCTACAACTGACTCTCAAAAATACCTTCCTTTATTTATTTTTTTAACTCGACCAACGTCAAAACTTCCACCAACAACTTTCAAATGTCTGGAAAATTAGGTCCACCAAGTATTCAGCAACTTCCTCACAAGAGCAGCCAGAGAAGTTTAGCAACGAAAAATGACGTACCATCTCATATTCATTCCCACAATCGTTAAAAACTATTTCCTTCTCACCTGACATCAATCATCGCATCTTAGCATTCTCCACACGCAGTGACTGTTCTTCAATTCCATCCCATGTACCAAACCAATTCAACTGTTTTTATGGCTCAGGTAATCTTCAACTACAACCAAAATTCCCTCCTCTCGCAACTCTCAGATGCTACCAGAATTTACTTTACGCACTTCTGCGAACTATCCACTATATGACACTAACATTATACTTATTTATTACCATAATTATTCTCTACTTCATATCCTTGGGTATGTCTGCGGTCCAAACCAAGTCTCCTTTTTTTTTCGGGTAGGGGCTAAGCCTAGTTAGCTCCCGTTTTGAGCCTTCCGTGTACCACGCACATCAAAAACTCATACTTATCGCTGGCGTTTGTGCTTCGGAAATTCTCAGCTAATTCTTTCCTCTCAGCAAAGTACACTGATTGACTGTGCATGAATTTAGCACTAATTTCGCCTCTCAGTTCTCCGCAACAATCTCTCTCTTCGAAACCTCCCACATACGGCTCATAATCGCACCCCAGCTGCGTTTCGCTCACACAGTCACAAAAAAGCGTCCTGCTCAGAGGGTAGCATGCGTTCGGAAAACATCGCTCGCCGCTTGGCACTCTCTTGAGGCCTTCGACCTGGAACAGATGTTCGGCATTTGTTCCCGCCTGTCCAAATATGCACAAATATCGCAGGTCTCGTCTTTCGTGTCCGACAGTTGGCATTCTCGGTGGTTTGGTCTGTCTGTCCGTTCTTACCGATTCCGAACACGCCGATACATGGATGTCCCGCTGTTTATTTGTCTGTTCAATCGAAAAGCTCTCATGCGTTTCACCGAGACCGTAGCGCTCTGCTTTCAGCTTTGCAACCCGAATCTGAACCACCTCTTCTCCAAGTTGGGTCAAATCCGCACTGTGGCTCCTCTCAATTTCCACGACACTCGTTTCCAGCAAGTTACTCCGTCCTTCTGTCTCTTGACCTATTTCCGACGCACGTCTTTGTACATCCAACACCTGCTCCTTAGTGCTGTTAACACCACTGCTTAACGTTTTCTGCACCACTTGCAGCGATTGCACAGACTCCTTAATTTCCCCTACCTTTTTGTCCATCGTGGCTGTCAATTCCTCCCTGAACGCCGATAATTGTACATTGATTTTCTTTTGTTCCTCGCTCATGAATGTTAATCGTTCATTAATGGGACTCAGCAGTTGCTGTACTATTACCAACATATCATGGGGCGTCATTATTGCGCTAGCGTGATTTTCCGGCAGCGACACAAACTGATCGCTCGTTTCTGCGGTTGGAGGAAAACTAGTAGTTCTTTCTTTACTGACTGTTTGCTGAATAGTTTGCTCAGCACTTCGAACCACGGCGTTGTTAATTAAATGACCGTGATTTCCCTCCATCGCGAATTCCTGCTCGTTTGGCTCTGACGGACTGTGATTTTGTGCCATCCCGGTAGATTTTCCAGACCTCAGTTTCATCCACTCAAAAGCACCCAAAATTTTAGAAACTTCGTAAAACAAATATTTAACCACACTTCTCCTCCCACAATTCAATATTTATACCGGTACCTCCACGGGAAGCATCCACAAATCCTCAAACACACAATTATTGATGGAATGAACGCTCAAACGCACAAAACTCTATTATGAAGAGCATAGATGCTCGGGGCATTCGAAAAACACGACAAGCAAGAAAAATTTATAAAAACCATACTCATCACAGAAGACAGGCAAAAACAAGCATAATTTTCCGACGCTGAGATGCTGTTAAAATCTTACGTCCCTAGTCTCCAAACATTTTCCAACAACAGAATAACCATCAAAACCAACAAACAATTACAAACAAAAGGACAGCTCGAACATAACCAAAGACCATCACTTTACATCTTCCTCCACGATTGCCAAACAATTCATGCAACGTCGTATTTTTTTATACATCAACAACCCATGAACAATCAACAAACAGTGGTTCAATATCACACACGAGAACAGATAATCACCTCGCTCGGGACGCCCACAGGAGTCCTATGCTGTTACAAATAACAAATATTACACATAATCAATCTTATCATTATACATTGTATATGCTGGACCTCTGCTATCACCGCCACACCGCAAAAATGCTGAAAAACACATAGAGATTTCTACTCGCTAAAACGAAACGCTTGCAACATCTCAAACAGTCAGGCCACAGGTTGGTGCGCCATGTTATAATAGGTCGTGTTGGCCGGGGTATTAGTTTTAATTTGATTGTATCGTGCCAGCTTGCAAAAGTAGCAAAGTTAATTTATTTTAATTCAATAATATTTACAATGGGCTCTTCAGATGACAATTCTCAGGGGATCACACAAAAGAAATGGGTTCACATTAAAAGAAAATGAATTTATTCATTAAGACAAAATTGTTGTCATTTCAAGATCACAAATGTATGGCAAACATATGATAGGCACCCAGGCTAATAGCTCTTTAATTCTGGCATGAGTCTCTCAGGGCAGTTTCCAGGGTTTTGAGATGTTGCAGAATGTCTCTATATCAGCAGGCGGTACACATTACCCGGCATGGACACTGGTCGGCGGCGGCGGCGACGGCGGCGTCAGCGGGCCAGGGTTTGACCAGCGCGACCGGCTGATACATACAGCTACCTCCGTTTATCACTTGTAGCAGCAGCCACCGTCCACAACCTTGCTCTCGGGCGTCCAGCAACGTTCTCCCCCTCCCGACGACATAGAACATAGCAAAAAAAAAAAAAAACACCTCGGAGGAGTAGATGCCATCCCCTCCATCCTCTGGCTGTCCCACACACTGCACCACATACGGCAAGCCCTCCAGAAAAACAAAAATATCGCGAGAAGAGAGGGCGGTCTGTGTCCCGCGCCCCTTCGCCAAACCAAACATGTCTCTGGGGACAGGCGCCTGCCTTCTATCATCAACTGGCCCTCAGATACACACAGTGTCGGGCAGCACACCTCCGCGCCAGCGAGCCGACGTGCTCTGTAGGACATTACAATGTTTAATGTGATTTGAAGAGAAGTAATAAAATGAGCTCTAACATGGAAAGTAAGCGTTTCCGGACACATGTCCACATAACATATTTCTTTGTTTGTGTGTGAGGAATGTTTCCTGAAAGTTTGGCCGTACCTTTTCGTAACACCCTGTATAATACTTAGTGGCACTTTATAGGCGTGCTAGTACCTTGGCATTGTTGTACCAAGGGTATGGAGCCTTTCGTCAGTTTGTCTGAATTTATCTATTTTGTCATAAAATTTTTCTGTTTGTCTGAAAATTTCTACATGAAGTGGGTTAATGTTCGCTGTGTAGTGAAGGAAGTCGTTTGGTGCATGTCTGGGTGCTCTTAATATTGCTCGTAGGTATCTATTCTGAAGTCGCTGGAGTTGGTCTATGTTGGATTTTGCTGCAGTTCCCCACTCCTGGCATCCGTATAGTATGAAGGTGAGGATAACTGCCTTGTAGATCCTAAGCTTTGTTGTTACGCATTGCCATGCACAGGCGCCGCATTGCGGACCTGTTGTTAACACTTTTTTCAACACCCTGTACACTAAATAGGCAAAAATCTGGTGTTTCCAGTATATGCAGATACGACAGCAATGCTCATACAACAGTCTATTAATTTCCTGTTGCTATCAGGCCGTTCACTTAGGGATTAAATTAAGGGCTGCTTTTATAGAGCCTTGTACTGTGTGGGCGAGAACACGGTGCTTGATTCTGTTGGTAATATATGAGAGGTAAAGAAAGCAAAAATAAAAGGCTTCGGGTCTCTTTTTTTATATATATTTATTTTGCGCATGTAGAACGGTGGTATAGTGTAGCATCCAGACTACAATAGCTTTATTATTCATTTGATTGCTAACTATTTAGAGTCTGGTCAATATTTAATAGTTCAATTTTACTTTCATAAATATGTTTCCGCAGTAATTCAAAGCATGCTTTTAGATTTAATACGTTGCAGTGAAGTATGTCCCAATGTTAATAATAGTATACTCATGGGTGAAAATTAGGGGCATATAAGTTAGTGGTCCGCAGCATTATATTTGGTAATTCACTGGTTCTTGGGTTGAAAAAGCTTGATAAACACTGTTCTATTGGGTGCAAAGAATAGCATTTTTTCATTGTAATTGTGTCCCGATTTGTCAGCAGTTCGTTGAACTCTATGTGAATTGTTTGGTACATCAAGTGATACACAGTGTCTGAGTAGTTTCTCGCAGTTACATAATGCAATTGTGTATTTAAATAGTTGTATGCCAATATTATTGATGGAACGCGTAACTTACTTGTTTTTATCATGTTGATGTAGCGATAATGGCCGCAATGTTTTATTCGCATGTAATACTTATAAGTGTTGAACGCTATTCATCGTCATATATGTTCTTTATTATTAAACCAATATCTCACTATATCGGCACCATAAGCGACTAACTTCTAACTACCATAGTTGGTAACTCAAATTTATCAGTCTGTAACAGCAGAATATACTATCATGGAGCAGCGTTTACGTTTCGCAACTATAGTCTTAGTTTCTTCAGACACCCAGCATCCTAAAAGTTCTTTGCGCCGAATACCACCAGCTGCAAAGCCTTTGAATCGCCGAGCTTTCTGCTGTGATACACAACACAAAGAAATGCTTTTTCATTTATACTGTACTTATTAAAAAAGCTGTAATACTTCTTGTGACTTTTGACCTTAGTCGCTATCTTTCTGCAGTACGGTTTCCGCGAAGCGCCATCTCCAGCTTGTGTGCTTTCAGTTCTATATCCGCCATACAGACGAGACAGTGTTACATCGAAAGTGACTTGGTTATTTTCAATGTGCCTCAGCGTAAAAGGAAAGGTGAAAAACTAACTGTGTTTCAATCATCACTATATGCATCTACCACTGGTATAACAAACATTTTTCTCAGATTACTCTACAACATCTACTGAATACTATTTATAACAAACATTTTTATCAGAATGTCTCTACAATGTCTAGGAATATTATTTATTTTATGTATAGTTTGTTCTAATTCATTTAGCATGAATAGCCGCTCATATGTGATACAATCGGATTCGATAGAAGAAGTAAGTGCTACTGAGGAAGTAAAATTACAATCCTCGGTCGAAGCAGAAATGATTTTTAAAATAGAATAGCCTCCCATGAAAAAGAAAAATATTTTAGTTTCAAATATTAATCTAGGTTTCAGAAAGAATTATTTTAAACTCTATGTGTGGAGCACAGCACTTTATGGTAACGAGGCATGGACTATAGGAATACCAGAAAGAAGGAAGATTGAAGGATTTGAAATGTGGTGATATAGAAGAATGCTGAAAATTAAGTGGACAGATAACGTACGAAATATCCTGTTTTGGAAATGAGGGGTAAGGAAAGAAGTTTACATCTACATCCACACTCCGCAAATCACAAAAAAAATGTGGGTGGCAGAGGGTGCTAAGCACCAATCATAATCCTGCCCATTCCAATCCCGAATAGCACGAGGAAAGAAGGAATACATAAAAGCATCAGTACAGCATCTTATTTCTCGCATCTTATCCCTCCGGTAATTGCGACCTAAATAGGTTAGCGGAAGAAGTATTTCATTGCACTCGTAATTTAAAGATTTTCGTATATTCTCCAATAAATTCAAACGCAAACGACGTCGCCTGTCTTCCAAACTATCCCAGTACAATCTATTTATTAATTCTGTGACGCTTTCATAAGGGATGTAGCAACCAGTCACGAATCAAGCGGCTCTCCTCTGCACCCTCTCCACCGAGTCGATCAGGCCCTTGCGATACGGATCCCAAACACCACAACAGTAATCCAGATGAGGACGCACTAGTGTTTTATACGCTATCTCCTTTGTGTTAGCATTAAAATTCCTAAAAATACGATCTAAGATTCGCAATTTAGAATTAACTTTGCCTACGACGGAAGTTAGGTGCAAGTCCCCTTTTATTCAAGTTTGTGGAAAAGTTTAACAGAAAGAAAGGACAGAATGGTGGACCATATTATGAGACATGCGGGCTTGGTTAATTTGTTAGTGGAGGGAACAATCGAAGGTAAGAACTGTAGAGTATGACAGAGATTAGGATATATAAAGCAGATAATTGAGGACGTGGGTTGTAATGGGTCTGTTGATATGAAGAGTTTAGCACAAGAGAAGATGGAATGAAAGATTACATCAAACCAGTTGAGAGACTGATGACAACAGCAACAACAAAAATGTTTATTCTGAAGCCAGAGGTAATACCTGTCTGCCAGCATGTTGTATTTGGTATAAGTGTTGAAGGACGCAACAGCAGTTATTCCGAGAAAATTATTGCCAGCATGCTTTATTTCTGACATTCCTGCTACTTTCTTGGCGGCATAAACGGGACACTTAAACCGATTACAATAATAAATCGGAATTTTTTGCTGTTAACACATCTCCCATAATGCATTACTACTAAGTGTTTTCACTATAACACATCTCATAAAGACATTAAACGTGATAGAAATCTTTTATTACCCCAGTTTCTGACAGTAATGACTTCTTTCGATCACAATCACTGTTACCAACTTTTGGTGGAGTGCAGGATGCGGCGGGAAGGTACAGTGTAACTGATAATGGCTGAAGCATAGAAGCTATGGTTCGAATTTACACATAGCCGTCTTCTCACATGTATTACTTTTACCAGTAATTTCACATAATTACTTTTATTGCCAATGTTAACGTCTCCGACCTATAAAAGTGTTCTGTAGAATATTGAATCAGATGAGATTATCCAAGTAAGCAAATACAATTACATATAAAATAATTAAGTCAATGTCCATTTTATGGCTCGTCGATCTTATTCTATTCTGGAGAGAACCGTGAGCAAGGAATGAATAGGAGTTCGCCAACGGTGTTTTGATGGAACCTTTCAGGTATTTACCTGGAGTGACTACTGGGTGCCATGGAAATCGACTATCGATAACAGGGACGAGGAGTGAACCCATATATTCCGGATTAAACGACCTGACAGTTAACAGTTCATACACCACGTTGGTATTATAGTCATCATCCAAAAATATTATGTAACAAACATGAAATCATCTTAAGACGAATTCTGTAGACAAAATTCGACTACAATAATATAAAAACGCTTCCAAAACTACAGTAAGTGTGGTTACGGAACATCGTATTTAGAAATAAAAAAACTATGCAATCAGTTTCACATGGTTCCTTTGGAAACTAAAGACGAAGTTTGAAGATACAAGTTGCATCATCTAAATATCTTGGTCTGTATACTCATTTGTTTCAGTTATTATACACAGAAACGAATCAAACATATCTGTGTAAAGTTGCAGCATAGAGAAGAAAATGACCGCAAATGAAGGAAATTTTTTTTCAATTTTATTTTTTAAGTTTATTGAAAATTCACAGAAGAAAGATTGAAGGACAAAACTTTTATTTTCCCTTTTGACTTCGGAACGGTGAAGATAAAGTAAAAATTTAATAAGAGAAAGATGTAGGGAAAATTTGATGTAAGTGAGTTTCCGAAAGATCCAAATTGAGCAAACTGGTTAAATGATATATTGTTCAGCACATCAGGTCAAGGGTGTTAGAAATGGTGTGGAAATCTCGTTGTGGTGTCTATTATGTTACATGTTGGTGTGTCACATTCCAATGGACCAATGGTACATTGTAGTTTACCGTTAACTTGTGATCTGCATTCGGATAGCAACGGGCGATTGCTTAATATTTCTCAAAATGTTCTACAAACATATAATTTGATACATTAAAACCTCTTCGTCTCCCTTCTTCGTTCTTCTTTTATAGATACCGTTTAAGAAAATAGCTGAACATTGGGACAAGCTTTATAAATTCACTGTACATCCAATCAATAAAATCGCATCTGCATTCAGTAATACTTTCAGCATCTCTGTCTTTCGTTTTGTTTCTCCTACATTAGTAATCTGCTTCAGTTTGGGCTGCTGCAATGTCTTGTAAGTTACACGGTGGATAGAATCAACCTAGCAAGTCAGCTTTTTCTTGCTCGTTATCACACAAAGATGAATCTAATAACTGTTCACATCTACTTCTGACGTGCCAATCGCTCTGTAAGTAAGTAAATTTGTTTGTTCTTTCGACTCGCTAGTTAGTGTAATCTCTGCTTTTTTTTTAAGTTAATAAAAAAAATTAATCCGACATTACTCGGTGGTTTCTGTGAACCAAAGTCGGTCAGGGTGGGCGCCAGGTTTTTAGCAGAGTTTGATATCTTAAAGGAAAGCGCCAGCCGAAAAAAAAAAAAAAGTTGATCAGAAAGTCCACACTACAACCTCTAATTGACTGAATAACATACGGATGGAGGGTGATTGAAACAAGAGTTCACAGTAAAACATTTAAGTTACTTTTAATCACAATCTGGTTGGTGAAAATTAGTGGACAGAGAAACAATGTTTTGTGGATTTAGATTTGAGCAAGAGAGTTATCTCAGGGGCGTACTGGGCTGAACGAGATTGCAAGTGCCCCTTCCTTTCTTGCTGGGGACGGCACGCTGTGCAGAGCCACTCCTGGCGGCAGCGCTGTTGAGCGTGCTTCAGTCTGTCCGTCCCGTCTCGCGCCGTCCATAGCAAATTCCTTGTCCTCGGTTCGCTTCTCCACACCAGAATTCCTTCCACCTCTTCAGCCAATGGGAGCCAAAAACGCTCAGCCACTCGCCGATTAGTGGGCGCCCTCGGAATGAACAAAATAAAACATAACAGAGATAGATCACGTTGTGCTCACATGTGCTGTCACTCTGCTGCGTGGGTCCACACCTCACATTTGTTTTATTGGTGTCTCATCGTCCCTGTTATAACACAACACCTCTCTCCCCACTATAATGATATATTCGTCATATCTCTATATTTAATGTATCTCATGTTCTGTAAAGGGAGGTTCCAAGGTGAGTAGTTAGTAATTTAGCTATTGAGTAATTTAAGTTGGAATACTGTTTTCAATGTTAGCAGTTGACAATACTGCCTCAGTTATAATATTTTTTTTTTATCTGCTCAACGTCTCTCTAACTGCGAGGTCTTTAGAGACGGGAAAGCATGGGGGACAAGGAATGGGAAGGAATTCGGCCATGGCCTTTTGAAGGAAGCATCCCGGCATTTGCCTGAAGTGATTTGGGAAACCATGGAAAACCCAAATCTGGATGCCCTGGACCGCCGTCCTCCCGAATGCGAGACCAGAACGCTAACCGTTACACCACCACGCTCGGTGCAGTTGTAGTAGACGAAAGATATGGCTGCTAGTGTGTGTGTGATGTGATAATGGTCGCAGGACGTGCTGATTGTTGGCATTAACGCCCCTGAGAGGTGACGAACAAAAAGCAGTTGTATATTTGTTCTTATGATTTTGAAATAGTGTTTACCGAAGTGTTAATATTGTAAATGCTTGAGAAAAACTGACTACGAAATATACCTAGTGAATAATATTGAAAGTGGATTTTTATTTATCAATTTTTAAATCTGTCCCCATCAGCATTTGACGTTTCGTGTTTTGTTATTAAATTTCGTGTAACGTGAGCTATTGTCAAAGATTCCATGACCAAATAGTTTATCAAAATCAACGATGGCCTCTCACGTGCGGTAATTTGTTGAGGAGCTTGTAAATATATCATCAAATTTCGTTTAACTTGAATGGGAAGAAAATACAGAAACGGTTAGGGTTTAACGTTACACCACGACGCAGCCCTCAGTGGTCTAGCATATATATATATATATATATATGTATATATATATATCACCACATTGCCTGGCTTCCTACCCCGTATATCTCTCTCCATAGATCTGTTAAGACAGTACATTCGTGACAGAAATTTGCTATGCCGCGCATACCGCATTTGTCTTGTCTGTACCTATAGTTTAACGCCACTCTTATGAACAAGCTGAACTTCTACTTTCGCCGGTATTTTGAGTTGTTTGATGGCCCAGTAGCTGAGGCACCTGACTGGAGATGTAAAGGTCTGCTGGGATTTTCACAGGATCTTAACCCGAATTTCACCTTGCTGTGCAATGTGAAGTACGCCCTACGAAGCGTAGGGCGTTTCTTGGTTCGAATGCTACGTTAAGCAGCAGGTCATTATATCCGGTAGGATTGTCGCATTAGGTTTGTTAGCCACAACAAGAAGCGCATTACGAGGCGAATCCAAAATTCTGCTACCTGGCAGCTGAACTATTCTTCGATTTTTTGATCCCGTGAACCGAAATTTCGATAGAAAACGCCTTAATCTCTGAACTACAAGACCGTTCATGAAACTTTGTAACACAAACGCTGACTGTTTTTACTATAAATTAACAAATAATTTTCAGAATGATGTTTCAAGCATGACATACATCGTGCGTCGATTCTCAAATAGTTACAAGTGACTTAATTTTGTGACACTCCTGTGATACATGAAATGCTATGATTTATATAAAGACTAAATAGTAAGTTTCTAATAAGTGCTTGTAGTATCATTCTATTTATGAAATCTGCATTTTCGTATGACAACGCAGTATTAATGTAAATGGTTAACTAAAAAGTCTGACAATTCCAATAAAGAACGTTCAACAAAAAGGCTTCCACTTTTTATTAATTTTTTTGAGTCACTGGAACACACAGCATATTACAGTAGCAATTAAAAATTGTAAGTGCAAGAGTATTCGAATCTCTTAACATTTAAATGTGAACATCAGACTGAATGTACACGAACTTCATAACCTCCACATTTGAGGAACAAGGGCAAACACTGTCGTGTGCACAATTGTAACAGTGAAGGCACATAAATCATTTACCACTGTGCAATTTGAGGTGGTAGTGTGTAATTTTGTCGAAAACTGAAACCTGCAATCTTACTTCTGTTACAAATTAGTTGAATTCAGAAAGTCTTAGGCTTCAATTTTCGCCTTCATAAATTCATGCAGCTCAGTAATTGTGAACCAGTGGAACAGACAGGTGTTGTACTGATTTGTATCGCGCCTGTGAATGACCACTGTTCTTGCTTTTAGTTTTCTCGAAACAGCATTCACTCACTCGTGTTTGTGTGCCAGTTCACAATGTTTCGGCTACTATGAGAGACTGGTGGTGTTCCGTTGCTTGAAATATTATGTAGCGTTCCTGGGAACAGTGATTAATACGAAGGATTACTGAAAACATTCATGAATTTAGGTCAAACCAGAGAAGTAACACATTAGGATATTTTAATCATTAAAATAAATTATTTTATCAAGTATTAAACATAATTTTTTTAATGAAACATATTAATTAATTATCGTAGTTGCATACTTAAACATAAGAACAAATTGTAAATACTAGCATATACAGAATACATTTACATACGGAATTCATTAAAATTAAGACTTAAATGTTTAACAATTAAGGAAAGTAATGACACTGAAAAATACTGAAATCTTAACAGCATTATGAAAAAATATTTTAGTTTAGAGAAAAAAAATCTACGATTTTTTTTAGTTTTAAATGGTTGGACGAAAGGTAAAGAATTAGCAGTCTAAAAACTTAATCTTAACTTGTGCCCGTATTAAAACAATCACCAGATCAAACAACACGATAGATACTTAACAGAACCTGATAAAACGTAACTTTACAATCCCATATATGGTTATTAATAAGCTTGTTGCATTAGTGATTAGAATACTTAAGAGGTTAAAGGGTTAAACTTCAATCTGTCTGAAATATAGTTCATAAGATTTTTTCTTTTAGTTTTTCGAAGATTTTATAAAATATCGTCAAAATTCACCATTATTCATACAGAACGCTGAAAATTTATTTATTTTAAAGTATGAAACATATAAAAAAAAGAAAAAAAAAAACAAATAGGAAGAAATAACCACGACCTATATACTGACGTAGCAAAGATGAGACTAGGTTCTCAAAAACAACAATAGTCTTTCATGGTTACGTGATATCAATCAGCCAATTGTTCAACTGTATTCTTCACAAGAAAAGCATGAATGATAGTGTTACTGACGTAGAAAGATCTGTAGAAAATGGGAATCATGTCTGAAGATATTAGAGAGCGGGATTATCTGAAAACAATTTGAACACATCAAGAATTCCAAGAAAAGACGAAGCCAATAACTGTCAAGACGTGGAGTAAAGTAAGAAAGAAATGGAGAATACCTAAAACAAATGCGGAAATATTGGACAAACGTTGAAGTGTAAGGAAATAAACAGGTGAATTATCGTACCTGAAAAAAATAAAAAGGGTGGTTATTTATTTTTGTTATTTAGCAATGTTAGTTTTCAGATCGCAAATCATAATATATCTAAACTTAAGAATCAAAACGGTAATGAAGAAATGTAGCTATGTAACATTTTATTGCAGAAAGAAATGACGTCATTAAAATCTCAGAAAAAGATAGCTACTTGGCTTGTATGTGGGAAGTTTTGTTCTTTGCAGTCTGGAGAATGTAGGTTGAATTCACGATGGAGCCACCCGAATTTCGGTTTTTCCGCGGTTTCCTGAAACTATTCCAGGTGAAAGCTACGACAGTTCCCGTATAAAGGCAACGAAACATTTCAGTCATGATCCTCGCACACATTCCTTTACTGGCTTTAAAGACTTCTTTCTGTGACAGACCCAGACTCCTTAACAGATAAAGAGAATTTTCTTCAATCTGTTGCAATACAGACAGACGTGAATTTCTTAGGACGGGCGGCTAATACTATCAAAAATATTTCCTAATAAGTGTGGACGATATGTTACCTTTGTTGCTGGAACAAGCAGTTGCAATTTTCAGGTAGGTCCAAGTTTCTCTGGAAAATACCAGATGCGTAACCCATGCTTGAAGCGGGGGACTGTAGTATATTTACCGTTTCAATAACTGATGAAAGTATTATCAATGGAGCATTTACGGCTAAAGATTGCCGAATGATGCATAATCATGTAGCAGAAATGACATGGTGCAACGTATTTAACATCCGAATTCACAGTAATACTCCTCGGCATAAAATTCTAACAGAAAGATCGCATTTGTTGACTCTCCACTAACGAGTATAAATTTATCTTTGTGTTTATATGGCTTTGCACGTCGTCGACGTCTATGTCATTAGAGGCGGAGACGACTGTGGGAGAAGAACTGTAACGAATGCATCCATGGTGTTTTGAAGGAACCATTCCGACATTCGCCTTGAGTGATTTCGGGGAACCAAGAAAAATCCGGATAGCCGGACGGGTATTCGAACCAGCGTTCCTCCGAATGCCAGGTAAGAACGTTACCGCTAGCTCACCGGGCTTCGCAGTCATGTTAAAATTATCAGTTCATCTCAACTTCATCCTCGTAACTTCCTAAAACCTGCTAACAACGGTGTGTTCTGTTTAATAGTGTAGCTTTTGGGCTGTAAAACTTGCAATTTCTGTGGGCCACTGAGGGCCCGTGAATCACTGAATAGCGTAAGCCAGATATTGTGTTCAAACTTAGTTTATGAAGGGCTAACACATAGACCAAGTTGGCTCATCACAACGGGGTGAAAGTATTAATTACGATGTTGTACAGCTAGATTTTAGAATCTGAGGCAGTGAGTTACGGTATTGAACTTTCATTCGACTGATTGTATTTAAAATTTGTATTAACACACGTAATTCCACATTCAACAATTTAACATTCCTTCTAATTTTCCCCCATAAGTAAAAGAAATGCTATTTACATGAAGTGTAATAAAGTGAAATTAGTAGAATTGGATAGAAATGATGATAAGATATTAGATCATAAGAGACATACTTTCAGGCAACCGAGAAGTATTTATTGTTGTGTGTATAACACAAAATAATCATCAATACTAATAAAAGACTAAGCTTGGACGTCGTGTCATTGTATCCGTAACGGCGACATCGCGGCCAGAGATGTTAATACTGCCTGTAGTTTATGTGTGTTACTAAATAATAATTCTTTTTATTTAAACATCTGTGAAGAAAAGAACAACCAATACACTGTGAAATAAAGGATTGTATGTATTTGGATTAATTATTACTTGTTTTTCAATGTACATGATATGATTAAATTCCTTGTCCGTAGATATGTAAGACAGAAACATTAATTTTAAAGCAACGATGTTAGAGGGAAGTTCTAATTAGATTGAAATTTAGCCTGTCAGAATGACAACTGGCATATAACGTTACAGCAGAAGGCATTAGTAATTTAAGTTTTTTTAAAAGTAATTGAAATTGCTTTCATGTGCCTTATGCTACAGAAAACATTACCTTATGCGGATGAAAGTAGTTCTAGGCTAAATTTATCATGAACTATGCTTCCTGGTCCAGGGTTAAAACTAATATTACTCGACATAACGTTTATTTTCCTTTACTTTTAATAACGCACTGCAGTCGGCGTTATTGTTTTAGACGAATATAAGTTGCTCCAACATTAATGCGACGTAAACTACAATCGAAATATGTTCAACATAAAAAAAATTATTGTTAAGAGCGTTATTTTCTAACAATTATATTTAGTTAAACAAATGGGAGGACATGATTTGCCAGAACATTCCGCTTAGAAGCTAGTTCAGGCATAATATTATTAGAAACATTAGGGCCAACAGAACGGTAATTACATTGTATTAATTAATTACATTTAATTAAAAACCGTTTTCATCCATTTTGACTTTCTTTTATTACTAGCTGTGATTGGTAACGTAACAAACTCAGGAGATGGTTTAATGTCCTAGAAATTTCTTCACTTCCATTTATCGATTACATTTCCATGATGCTGTTTAATGCTTGAAATATTCGTATAAAAAATTACATAAATTAATCATATATTGAAGTTAAAGGCAGGTGGGTGGCTACGAACTGACCAGAATTACGCAAAATATGTCATAATTATTTAGAAGATTGAGTGCTACGTACCTACGAAAACTCGCAACGTGAATGGTTAAATATGTTGTTGACTTTAATATAATTTAATTTAATTGCAATGGAGCACAGGCTCCGGTGGCAATTTCCCTACACACCCATCTTCCCCCTATCCTGCACCTACCTACATTTGCCCTCTACAAATTTTATCTTTAAATTCTTTCAAAGTTTTCGGTAAATTATTCATCATTTCTCTTGGTAACTCATTCCAATCCCTGACACCCTTACCTAAAAAAGACAATCTTCCTACACCCTTGTGCCTGAAATCGAGTGCCAGCTTGTGGTCATGGTCATCTTTTCCCTTCCATGCACTACTGTTCATACCTATTGCAATATCTTTCCATGCCTCATCGCCAGTATATGCCCTGTACACTCCCATGACCCTCCTCATTCTCCTCCTGTCTTGCAATGAATCCCATTCCAGCTCCTTTATCATATCCGTCACTGATTGCATTCTGCGATTATTTCCAGAAACAAATCTAGCAGCCCTTCTTTGCACCCTCTCCTACTCCTGTATTTGATGCGTAAAATGAGGCCAAATGAGGGTCCCATACTACACTACCATATTCGAGCAATGGTCTGAGCAAAGTTTTCTAACCCAATTCCTTGACTTCTCTCGTGCATCCCCTCATCACTCTCTCCAACAAGTGCAGAACCTTGAAACCTTTTCCTACCACCTCTCCTATGTGTCCTGCCCAGTTAAGTTTGTTATCAAAAGTAATTCCAAGATATTTACATTTCAAATCTTCAGCAAGCAATTCTTTCCCCACCTTATATTCATAATTAAACTTTTGTTTTTTATTTGTGTATCTAATAAGCTGACTCTTCTTTGCATTTATCTTCATTCCATGTTTACCAGCCCAATTAGATATCCTATACAGATCACCCTGCAACTGTTTACAATCCTCTATCGTTTTGATTCTTTTATACAGCATTATGTCATCTGCAAACAATCTAATTTCAGATAGTAAACAATCAACACAATTATTCATTAGAATAATGAATAGCAATGGTCCCAATACGCTACCCTGTGGCACACCCATTTTTACTTCAACTTCTTTTGATACTACATTTCCTACCCTAACTTTCTGTTTTCTACCTTTTAAAAATTCTTCTACCCAGCAAATGACTTTCTTATCCACTCCAATGGTTTTTAGCTTATTTACTACCATTTTATGGCTTACTCTGTCAAACGCCTTAGACAGATCTAGTGCTACACTATCAATTTGGCCTCCCTTGTCCATTTCATCTGAAATATCTTGCATATATCCCACCAACTGAGATTCGCATGAATATCCTTGCCTGAAACCATGTTGCCTGCTTGAAAACCACTTACGTTCCTCATATATATTTCTGATGTGGTTGCATATCAATCTTTCCATTAATTTACCTACCACTGATGTCAAACTGATTGGCCCTTTAATTCTCAACTCTATTTCTCACCCCTCCCTTATGTGCCGGTACTGCTATTGCACTTTTCCAGTCCTGTGGTAAGCAGCAAGTGTCTAGACTCAATTTAAATAATATTTCAAGATAAGGTACAATATCACATCCGGCTATCTTTAACATATCTGTAGTAATATTATCTTCACCAGCCCCTTTATTTTATTTCAGCTTTCTTATTTCCTTCATGATTTCCTCAGGATGGATATCAAATTTTTTACTATCGTCATTTCTAATTGTGTTGTTAAGCTCGTTCTCCGAATTAGACCATCCTGTTTCTGATTCATTGTCCCTAATGCTTTCACTGAACCAGTTACTTAAAATTTCTGCCTTTTTCAAATCGTCAGTAACTTCTTCTCCATCCTTATCTATAAGTGTCTCTACATCCTCCCTTCCCCTCAGTTTCCTGATATAGCCATAGAAATTTCTAGATTGACTTTTGGAGACTATTTTAGGGTGTAGGTAGAGATAGCATGAAAAAACAATAGAAACAAATTATCTTGGTATATCGTGATGGAAGTTTATTTTCTGTTGACTGACGTAATAAAATCTGAGCTTTGAACACCTACTGAAGTTTTTAGTCAACATTGCAAACGAGGTGAATGGTACCTATAATAGAAGATAATTCACTTCCGCATCATTCTTCGTACTGGCCTCGGCACTTGGAGACTGCTCTGATAAGGGCCCTGATCAGGAAAAAGCCACGTGACTGGTAGGTGAATATTTTCGTTGAATTAAAATTTCATAGTAAACAACTTAAAGCTTTCATTTTTCAGAAAATTTTAATAATAGAATGATAACTCTAGGCGTACAATACTTCTTATTAACTGCGTTTCCATCGTGTCATTGCAGGTAATGCTTCAGTGAAGCAAAACAGATGTCATTTCTTTAATATTTTTTACGTGTTTTGTCATAGAACATTTTGACTGGTTTGCGCCAATTTTGCCGGTACACAATTTCAATACAAGAAACAAAAATAACTCGTACAATAAAAACAAACAACACTGTCATTAGCACAGAAAGGAGTTAATTATTGTGACACATCTGGGTAACATACTTTCTAAAAGTATAAACCAGTGCGTAAATAGTTAAGAAGTATTTAAAGAAAGGGATTATCTTATATGCAACTCCTTCTAGTCCATTCAAGAAGTTATACAAAAGAATTAGTATATGTTGTAAAATCTAATGTAAATTTTTTCTTTTGCCTATATTTTTTGTCTTTGTTATTAAAATATAATCATTTTTCGCTATGATTATTATGCATCTTATTTATTTAATTATCAATCTTCTTTCATAGATCCCTGTTGAGGAAAGACCTCTGGGATATGAAACATGTCATGGTTAATACACATACATACAACATGAGTCATAAGCATAGTGAAAGCAATCATATGTTAAAAAGACAAATAAAATAAAAATAAACATTAATTTTTACGTCTGAGTTTTGCAAAAGGTAATATTGAATACAATAAATTATTTTGTTCAAATTCCTGAATGGAGTAGAAGGAGTTGCCAATAAGATAATTTCTCAGTTTTTCTGTAACTATATCTTTATCATCTGCTAACTGTTTTACAGTCTTGGGAAGTTTATTAAACAGATGTATCCCAGAGATCCTTCAACAGCAGGAATGGATGTGACAGGAATAAAAAATAAATAAATAATTTAGCTACACGACTTCTACTATATTGACTCCGTTTTCACAGAAATAACAACAAATTTTTTCCAACTTGAGTAACCCAAAGACTTTCTCGCTTCAATAACTATAGATGAATTACACGTCATTTACTTTTGACAGGGATGAAAATTAAACGATTTTATGATGTACGGCTGCATGGAAACCATTAAGGCAGTTAATTAGCTTTCAGAAATCGTAAAGCTACGGTATTTTTTTATGTAGTAAGGTAGACTGGCTTCACACTGTTATCACTTTCTGATGGTAAAAGTAAGGAAAGAAGTTGCTCTTCTATATCATTATCCCTACGATAGAAACAACACACGTTATTACGTTTAACGAACTGAACAGAAACCAGCAACATTTCTACGAGGATGGTCTGGAAAGTTTCCGAGCTAACAACGATAAAAAAACATTTTTCCTGAATTTTTATTTTTCAACATAGTCTCCTTGTAACTCTACACACTTCTCCCATCGATGCTCCCATCTCTGTAACCCGTACAAATAGTACTCGGCGTTTTTCTCTGCAAAATAATTGTTCACGAAGGTGATTGCCTGTTCATTTGACGAAAATCTCTGTCCTTCGAGTGCAATTTTTAGATGAGGGAACAAAAAGAATTCGCTTGGGGCTAGATCTGGTGAGTAAGGCGGATGGTCAAGCAGTTCAAACCTTAATTCGTGAAACAGGATTTTCTTTTTCTGCAAAATGTGTAAGTTTTGCCTTCAGCTTGTCAAGTAATGATGCGTAGTATGCTCCTGTAATAGTTTTTCCTTTTTGAAGGTAATCTATTAAAATAACTCCATGACTATCCAAAAAAAAAGTCGCCTGCACTTTCCCAGCCGAAAAAACAATTTTTTTTTTTTTTTTTTTTTTTGGAGCTGTTTGGACTGTATTTTTGTTTCGGGCGTATAACGGTGTATCCAAGTTTCATCTACAGTAATTAATCGGCACCAAAACGAGGATTTATTGCGCCTAAACTGCGCCAACAGAGCGTTGGAAATGTTCATTCGAACACGTTTTTGGTCTAATGTGAGCAAACGCGGCACCCAACGCGCGGACAGTTTTCTCATATCGAAATGTTGATTTAATATGTAACAAACACGTTCTTTTGAAATGTTCATAACCTCTGCTATCTCTCTCACTTTAATTCGGTGGTCGTCTATCACCAATTGGTGAATTTTGGTGATGTTTTCGTCGGTAGTTGCAGTTTTTGACGTCCCAAACGTTCATCGTCTCTCAAGCTCTTACGGCCACGTTTAAATTCAGCTGCCCAAAATTTCACTGTGGTAAGTGATGGTGCAGAGTCGTCATACACAGAATCCAACTCATCTTTAATTTGCGTAGGCGTATTGCCTTTCAAAAACAAATATTTAATGACAGCTCGATACTCGATTTTGTCCATTTTCACAAAAACACTCACATCAACTAACTCAAACGACTGTTACATAACAACTGCGCTTCCAAAATGGCTGAAACTTTGGTGAGTAACTGTCAACAGATAAACAACGAAATTCACTAGCTTTTATTTACCAGTGCTGCCATCTTCACGTTGAGGTCGGAAACTTTTCAGACCACCCACGTACCTGTTGTGCTCTGCTGTAAATATTAAAATGTTCGAAACTTTGTTTTAATTTATTTTTTTCTCGAGCAGAAAATGTTTCTCTATACTGTAGATTATTCAATTCACACATTACATTGCTCCTGAAGCATTAAGGTAAAAGGAATTGCAAGAAGAAAAAAGGGTATGACGACCCCAAACTATGCTACGTTTTTTATCTCCTTTACTCATACTTCTTAATTTTGTTCTTACTCTTACTCCCTCCCTCCAACTATTCACTGTGTCTCTCTGAAAACATTCCTTCCACTTTTATTATACGAACGAATGAAGACTTGAAGAATCACTTAAAACATTCTCGGTGTAAAAGCTATAAACGTAGATTAAAGATACACAGTGGTATAATTTCACAAAAGTGAGCAGTCTGTAGAAGAAATTTAGTAGTAACGGAAGTCGACGCCTCCATCCAACGAACAACATACTTTTTCCTAATAAAAGGCGGAATGGGTTTTTAATGGCCCTTATGGCCGCCGCTTTGAGTAATTAGCAGCCCCACTTCCACAAAAGTACACAATCAATTACGGCTTCACTGGCTCGCACAGCAGAGTAGTCAAAAGATTGCCATATTTTCCGTACTTTATAAAGCAAAATTTTTCAGCCAATGCAAACATAGCGTTTAAAAGTTATATATATATATATATATATAAAAATTCAGACGAAGAGTAACTTACTAATGCTACTCATTTTTCAGCGCCACGTAACAAATTCTCCTCCACGAATGTTTTTCAGTACTTGTTAAAGTGAAACCATACAGGATATTGCAAATCTCAGAGTTGAGGTACTGTCCGACCTAACCACTATTTTGGGCAGTTTTCTATTTATCATGGCAAATTCTGGCAAGGTTACAAATTCTCGTCTCGTTGACTACACTGTCCACAAGCAAAACAACGATTACCACATATGAGAAACTCCACAGACGGATGTTGACCTTTTCAACCCGTCCCATTCTGTCTCCCACCGTTTTATGCGGCCATTAAGAGACGCTCGATACAATCCATCTGGTGCATATTGTGGTGGGTTTGTTTTTTGTTTACCGTCTATCCCGTTGGCGTTCTGCATTTTGTAGGCCAAATCAATTCAGCAGTTCCATCATCCACTTTATAACAGATTAATTCAACACACATACATTGTGCACCGTTTAACTGATACATTGGCTCAAAAATCATTCAGTATGAGACAGAGTCTGTCTCGATCACATCACACGAAAGCGTCCACTGCTACAATTCCTGACAAACTGCTACTGACTACCATGTAATCTCTGTCGAGAAGGGGCCGGCCACCGACCCAACTGATCACGTCTGTAAATGACTTCCTGTTGCCTCCCCACACAACTAAGTGGCTCTGGCATTGACAATATTTATTCATACGCCAAATAAACAAAATACTCCAGTAGTGGAATTTCAGATACAACAATGTAGACAGTTTCACATATATTTTACATATACATCTACATCCCAATAGGAACGTCAAACCGAGGGTGGTGGGTGAGTGGTTAACGCTCTGGCCTCGCTGTCGGTAGGACGCCGGTTCGAATCCCCGTCCGGGCATCCAGATTTGGGTTTTCCATGGTTTCCCCAAATCACTACAGGCGAATGCCAGGATGCTTCTAACAAAACGCCATGCCATAATTGCTTCCCGTACATTGCCCCCAGTCCCATCCCGCCTCTAATGACCTCGACATCTACGAGGCGTAAAGCCATAATTAAAAAAAAAAAAGTAGGGAGGAACGTCAAGTCTTTATAAAGAATAATATTATGTCCTAAAATTGTAGGTGAAAATGATTTAAAAATAAATGGATTGATAGTAACATAGCTATGACCTGGTTCTTTTTGATTGCCCCTAATTCAATTAGTTGATTAATTATGTTGATTGAAGTTTGTGGGATATTATCTTTTTAATAAATCAGTATGTGATATAAATATGGTGAAAAATAGTTGAGATGGTGTGTACGAGTGCTTGTAGTTATTGAATACTTTTGGTATATAATATTCTGTTAGAATATTTATTTGAGAAGAAATTTTTAGATGCACAAATGGCGGATTATACATTATGAATCTCTTTAAGTCAGCGTAAATGATAAATTTTAAACATGACTGCGTTTCAGCAACGCTGAGAGTTGTTCAGGTGAAAATGATAGCTAACCAGTTGCATCAGTTAGGTTTATTTAACCTTGACCGCGGTTTCGACGATCATAAGATCATCTTCATTAGAAGGACTCATGGGATCTGAGTATATGTGATTCCACGAGTGTTTCTGAAAAAAAAAATGATCTTATGATCGTCGAAACCGTGGTCAAGGTTAAATAAAGCTAAAAGATGCAACTGGTTGGCTATCATTTTCACTTGAACACCTGATCAGCGCAAATGGTTTGTTATGTTTAAAGGAATGAATAGTATTATAAATTAATATCTTTACTCTTTAATTGAGAATGAAATTTTCTGTTATTGAATTATTTGATAATTTATTTGCGTTGGATTTCAGCCTTTTTTTTACTTTTCGACATTAGATGGTATCCATAATATAAACTAGCTACTAGAAATTTTGATGTATTATAGAAGCTTCCTGTATGAACGAGTAGATAATGTAGAGTCTGCGAGGACGGTGAAAACTTCCTTAAATATTGTTCAGAATAGAGTTGCACAACAATGTTTAACAAACTGTTTTTAAGTGTCTTGATTTCGTTGCGAAGTACCGTCCTTCTGAATAATGTTGAGCTCAAAGATGACCATGGACTTTATCATTTAAGAAACAATGTTACCACTGAAAACATTAATAATGTAATCTAGTGTTAAGATAAGTACGAGTACAGACCGATTAGATAATGGAAAACGTGCGTTTTTTGTCAGTATTCACGCTCGTAATATCCTGGTTGGATACAATAATTTCAGCAGCTTTTGTATCTGCTTAGGCCTTAGAATTGATTGAGCGGACAAAATTCGATTATTCGGAGCAGCATTTGTTCCGCAGTAATAAATCTCAAATCCGTTAATCAACCAGAGTGTTCATATAAAAGCTCTAGAAGCTTTAATTAATACCTAATCCAGGTTCACGTCAATTTACGTGGTAAGATGAAATAACCTCAGTGAAATATTCATGGGAGTGCAGCCGGATAGTGTCGTAAAATGACGACGTTTCAACAACCTGCTCGGTTGTCCTCGTCAGGTCTATTTTGGGTATTATTGCTTGTGATTTCAAGCAAAAATATCTAAAATAGACCTGACGAAGACAACCCAGCAGGTTGTCGAAACGTCGTCATTTTACGACACTATCCGGCTGCACCCCCGTGAAGATTTCACTGCATCAATACGCCGGGAAAGTCTTCACTCTCATATTATTAAATAACCCTCGGGACTGAGCATAGCTGGAAATTTTTACGTTTACAGCTTTGAATATCGTTCAGTAGATTCAAAGGCCAGAAGGATGAAACAAATAATGTTATAAGTTGTATTCAAAACTGTAAGGCAATAGGATATAGGAGACTTTGTGACTGTTATATTGCCACCTTGCCGAACAGTGTGTCTGCTACCTCGAATAGAAAATATCTTGCAAAGATAACTTGTTGATAACCGGAGCAAGCAGGCAAGGTTTTAGCGAAGTGTTCCTAATGTTGCAATGAAACAGATGGTTTTTTTTTTCTTTGTGGTAGAGATTCAAATGCAAATAATACCTTCCCAGTTTCGGACCAATGGGACTAGCAAACTTCATCTCAGAAGTTAATGTATCATGGTCTACTGTTAGGGTGACTTTTGCTCTGTGTTGGTCTTATGTTTTTAATCCGATGTGTGTTTTGTGTAGATGAAGCTTATTAGTTCACAGCTAAGATGTATACAGTAAAATATTAGATATTGCTAACAAGTAAATACAATTTAGCCCAAAATAAAATTCAATCATAATACACTTCCCAAATTAATATCGTTGGTAGCGAGAATATTTGATTCAAAGTTGGCAGTGTACTGCGTATTGATTATACCTCTTTTTCTCTTTTGTTTTCATGCCACGGCCTGTTTCCTTTTTGCCTCTCTTTCATGCATCTTCTGAAATTGTTCGGAAGCACTCCTGCCGGGGTTTTTACAATGTTTGCTTTCCGAGTAAGCCGTCCAGCGTCCGAGGCTACTATATATCTCTCTGTAAGCAATGCAAGGTTTCTTTTTTACGGTGAGTAGGTTCCTAGACTGTCCTATCCCGCTGAACCTCTCTTTTTCGACTGGAAACAGCAAACACGAAGCTACTCACTTCACTCACTAGTTTCTAGACGACCGAATATAGATTGTTTATTGATCTACAGTACAAACGACTAGTGTGTTTTCAGTATCTAGTGCATCAGTTGCTTAAAACGAGTGACTGGGTATCCGGTTTCAGTGACAGTAAGGAGCTGATGAAAGTAGTAAGCGATAACTTGGAGTTCATTCCTCCTACACCATTTCATGTCCTATCTCATTCAACCAATATCACACAACGAAAAACAAATATTTGTTAATGTCCATATATTGTTTCTGTCATTTCTTAGTCTGATGAAAAAAATATGCGATGTTGTAGCAGGCCATGTTTCCACAGTTACTTAATTAATTACTAGTTGAAAGAACACGCCAATGCAACTGTTTAGTTTATTTATTGCTGCGTCGTACGCGTTTCACTTCTCATCGAGGCATCATCAGCGACGAATCTGTGTTACAATTTTTATATACAGTTTTATCCTATTATTACATAATTATGGGCACGAGATATTCTATAGCTAAAATTTACTTACTATTTACATTTGTTACTATGGTATGCAGCTGCGTATCTCCGTTTTCATATACAACGCATGTTTTGCCTCTATCATATTTACAATATTGTTTGTTATCATCGTTCAGTCGTCTGTTAGCGTCAGCTGGTTTGTTTATGTCTTGTCGCGTCCTTCGGTTGTCTGCTGTGGCCATTTTGTTTGTATATGTCATGTCTCGGGCCGATAGCGCGAGTTTTTAAAAGTGTATGTGTGATGGTCTTGTTAGAATGTTTTATATTTAAATGTGTGGGGTTTTATTATACAGTTTGTGTTTATTTTGTTTTGTCTGTCGAGTTTGTGTATATTAAATTGAGTAACGTTTTATTTGTGAGTTTTACTTGGTCGTTTAGTACCTGTTTGCCTTCATTTTTTGCTTTTTGTATATATAAGTTTTCCTGTATAGTGATTGTGTTGTGTCTGTGGTTGTTGATAGTGAGAATTTGCATATCTGTGTTTATGTTTGTTGGTGAATGGTCATTTTCTATGAGGTGTTCGGCAAATGTGGAATGGTTACTGTATTTTAATGCTCTCATGTGTTCTTTGTATCTGATTTGGAACTGTCTTCGTGTTTGCCCTATGTATACTGCTTCACATTTTTGACAGGTGAGTTGGTAAATGCCTGAATTGTGGTATTTATTTGTGTCTGAATGGGGTCTAATATGTCTTTGCAGTGCGTTATCAGTTCGCAGTGCAATTTTAATGCCTTGTTTTTTGAAAATGTTTGCGATTCGGTGTGTGTATTTGTTAGAGAATATGTCATTGCATACCATTTCCTTTTGTTTTCATTGTACTGTGTGTTTTGTGTGTTTGTTTGAACTGTGTGTGTTGTAGATGTGCTTTTCTGGTGGGATTTATGTGGTTGCAGTTTGGTTGTGTTGTTTATTATTTGTTCTTTTTTCATTTGGTTAATTATTTTTCTGTTTATTGTGTCAACTGTGTGCGGTTCATATCCATTTTTTGTTGCTATTTCCTTTATTGTGTTAAGTTCTATTTGGTAGTTGTTCTTTGTCTGTGGGATTCTGTTTAATCTGTTTAGCATGAAACGTATTGCAGCTTGTTTGTGTTTGTGTGGGTGGTTTGATGTGGAATGTATTATCTGGTCTGTTGCTGTAGATTTTCTGTATACTTGGAATGAATGTTTGTTTTCATGTTTTGTAATGGCGAGATCCAAAAAATTTATTTTTCCTATGTCTTCTTTTTCTATTGTGAATATAATTTTTTTGTGAATATTGTTTATGTCCTGGTGTAATTCATTTATTCTTTCATCTAATTCATTTATGATGCTTAGAATATCATTAACATACCTCCACCAATACAGAATCTTGTATCCTTTCTGGGGGATTAGTTTTTGCAGTATTTCCATACCAGAGTAACAAATGTAAATAGTAAGTAACTTTTAGCTATAGAATATCTCATGCCCATAATTATGTAATAATAGGATAAAACTGTATATAAAGACTGTAACACAGATTCGTCGCTGATGATGCCTCGATGAGAGGTGAAACGCGTACGAGGCAGCAATAAATAAACTAAACAGTTGCATTGGCGTGTTCTTTCAAGTAGTAAAAAAAAATATTATTCTCTTTCTTCCATACATCGATTGAAATCTAACTGCGTGAAGCAATCAGAATTTCCTCATTTAGTCGAGATACCAGAAACATTTTTCTCAATTGACTAAGCCTACATCGTTAGTGCCCACTTACTCTCTCACAATTTTCGACTTGGATTTCATACACTTTAAAGCACCATATAATGCATTTGCAATGCTAATGGTGTCAGTTATCACTTCACACGTTTGGCTTGCAGAAAGCCTCCAGACCATCTAGTATCTGTCGTTCTATACGTCTTTATTCTGTTCTACAGTACCCTTTTCTGTTCTGGTTTAGTTCACGCAATAGTTGTCTTTCCAGCGTGGCGACCACTGAACTTAGCTCAGCTAGTATTGTGGTCAGCGAAGAGGGATGCTGGGCTCTGTGGCTTGGAGGCAACACGAGACGTTAATTAACTGAACATTTAGCCAGCCAGTATGGCTTGCCACCGCTGCGCCGGAGGCTTCTGCATAATGGGAGTGGCCTGCAGTGCCACTGTGTGCGGCGGGCAGTCTACACTCAGGCGACTAACAGCTCACTGAGCTCCATATCCGGTCCGCTGCCGCACTGACCGCAATCCACTTTGAGTTGTATTACTCGGGCAAACAAGATGAGGGCTGATCTTACAGAGGGGATGTAAGAAGGAGGCTATGATTCTACTCGAACCAGACAGTGAGCCACACATAACTAGTGAAAATTTTCAGGCAACCGGTGTGGAAACGTCACCGATAATTAAAGTTGTTTCAAAATCTAGGATGTAAACGAAGAAAAGTCGTCATTTAACGGCGACGAACCTCATCATATTGAGGGTTATATCTTACATTAATAAATTTTTTTTATCTCTATTATCAGTTAATTTTATAAACTATTTTTTTGGGTGGAATTGCGGGCTTATCACGGATAAAGTAATAGAAAGAACTAATGATCCTTCTCTCTCCCCCCCTTTTTTTGTTTATAGCTTTACGCCTCGTCGAAGTTATTAGAGGAGGGAAGGGACTGAGGACAATGAACAGGAAGATATTCGGCTTGGCCTTTTGAAGGGTCAATCCAGGTATTACTTCTTTGGGGAAACCATGAAAAATAGAAATCAGCATGGCAGGACGGGGATTAGAACCCGCGTCCTCCGGAGTGAGAGGGCAGATCGTTACCGCTCACCCGCCTCGCTCGGTGAACATTGTCGCTTAACCAAAACTGAAATCTTGGGTTTAATTATACGTAATACGAAATGAAGCTTCTCTTCTGGCATGTATTACCACTATACACTTTTAGTTATTCATGCAATCTTATCTTTTATAGATAATTGAAAAACTAGCAGAAACAGTCAACCGTCTTCCCTGTTTACTGTTTGATTAAGAGTTTTGATGTTTTATCCCTTCCTTGCCGTCAATTGCAACGTTTTTTCATCCTATAATCCAATTCTAATTTTTCTGGCTGAGATATGAATTAAGTTTGTGTGTCACTTCGCCTCAGAACTTCTCCTTTATTGTGATACGGAGCGCTCTGGTGGCCCAGTGGTTAAGGTGTCTGAACGGGGAGCGAAAGATCCCCGGTTCGAGTCCCTGTATCGGCGGGGATTTTCATAGTGCGCCACAACGTTTCCGTGGTTCGGATTCCACGTTAAACTGTAGGTCCCCCGTACCAGTAGGATTGCCGGGTTAAGTTAAGGCGGCTACAACAGGGGCGGCATGCGCAGCCAATAGAAACCCTGCAACCAGGTCATTAAGACCACACGGAATTATTATTATACCCGCATGCGATACTGAAAAGTAAAGTAGTACATGGAGCGTGGATCTTAGGTATTAATATGGTTGCTGATTTAAATATAATGCCTCATCTATTGGCCTGCATTTAGTTAGTTTTGATGGTATTAACTCGTTTTCTGATATCCAAACAGCATTTTGTAATGTTGTTATGATGTGACCAGACCAGCATTTATTCGTTACTGGATTTTGCCAGATAATTCTTCTTCTCCTTCATTACAAACACATTCAGGTATACACATGAATCTCTTGTTGATTTGGATTTTTCTCCACATAATGCTAAATATACACGGCCAACTCATGTGCCTCGTTTAAATATATATATATATAGTATCTTCCACATTAGATGATTCCTGACGCATGATATATTTACGAATACTCACTTGCGGAATATAATTATCAGAGAAGATCTTACCATATCTCTCATTAGCCAGCACACAACAAAACCCAAATGTAATCTGAAGTTAGTGAATTTCAAATTTATTTCTCATTACCGTACGTATATTACCTACTCTTCTCCCTACTGGATAACTAAACAGCTGATTTGATTTTGAGTTCCACATTACGCAATATTACCAATCACTGAAAATATAGTGCAATTTTACAACTTCTTATTCCTTACATAACAATAGTTTCTTAATAGTACTGAACAAATGAATAGTAATATTATTATGTTAAGCGGATTTTGGTATTTACGTATGTACCATAACTAATATACATGGAGATAAGCACTGTAATGTATTTCCGCTGCTGCTTTAATGCGATGAAATGTAAATGCGTTTCTGCTGTTGTTAATTGCTACATCTATGTTACTGCTGTTTCAGCTATGTAGTTGCTTATGAATATGCAACCGGAAACGTAGAGCTTAAACACATTTGCTCGCCGTAATACACAACACTCTTACCTGCACGGGAAAATGTAATTTTGCCGCTCACAGAAAAATTATTTCGCGTAACGTTTTTCAACTGCTGCGCCGGTAAAGGGTCAAATTTAGCAAATGCTCATTCGTTTTTTTATATATACTCTGTACTGTATTACAGCGTATTTTACGCATGGTTTGCAAAATCTACGTAGGTTATTCATAGATTAACAAATTGTCAAGCATCTGAACTTGAATTAATTGGGTGGTATAACTATTAATAAGTAAAAAGTCATTTAAACAGGTTCTTTTTATTTCAATCATTTTAAAATCTATACCACCCATCTGATAGGATATTGGATACCTTTAAATTTCCAGTACCGTCGAAATGGTAGAATCTCTTTCCAACTCTGTGTCTTTGGGTGCGAAAGTTGTATTCATGTCCACAACAGAAGTTAATGTGTTGGAGATTGTAGATTTCATTCTTTTGTGACCAACTGCTGGGTCTGTCTAAATAACTCGAGGCGTCTTCTGACAGAGTCTTAAGAAATTGTTTCTCGTTCTGTCTGTTCTGCTACGTCACTAATTGGCCTGTAGCCTCCAAGTTCAGCCTTGTTCTCCTCGTAGCTGAAACAATCGACTGTCCTTGATCATAGTCTCCATCGCTCTGTATGGAGTAAATGTTTATTCGTTCTCAAATATTTTGGAATCTGGCCTGGTGTCAACCCTATAATCCACACTTCCTGTGACGAGGGTTTCCACAGACACAAACATTTAAATATTTAGTTTAAGCTAAAAAAATCAACCGAAACGGGTATACGGCAGATCACATGTGAGGCGTTAAGTTCTTGTATGGCCAATTGAAATGATTTCTGAACTATTTTTAAAAATTAATGATAAAATATCAGTTTCAGATATCACCTCCTAGTTCCTTCCCTTCAACAACTAGGGAAATGATTTCGTTTTTTCTTTCCTCCGATGAAACATTAGGGTTAGGGACCGTGCATAAACCAGCTCCATTTTGGCCTCCTGTGAACCCCCCCTCCGCCCCACGTAGTTCTACGTGGCTTTTGCCTCTACACCCTCCCCCCCCCACGTAGTACGTAGCGTTTTTTCCCTTTTGATTCCAGAAGACATTTTGTACTATTTTCTTGTGTTAACTATTGTAAATTACATACGGAGTTAATTAACTGAGGGAAATTAATATCCACATGCTGTTGTGTGTTCTTTTCCTCATTTTAACTGTGAAAAATGTTATGAAAGGAAGGCTACGTGGCCAGACTCGGAACCCCTCTCCGCCCACGTAGCCCATCGTAGCCTTCCAGCCTACCCCCCCCCCCCCTCTGGACCGAGCCACGTAGTTTGTGCACGGTCCCTTAGTAGTGATGAGACCTTATGCTGAACTTAATCTTACCGAGATAAAAGGAATATTCAATTACAGTTTGAATCACACAAGAAAATACATCAAATGCTTTTCTGGTATTCTAATAGGTGGATAATTCTGCAAATGACAATAAACGTGTACAAAAAGTTACAGAAATGCCTTATTAAGGCTCGAGTTGTTCTACACAGTGTCGTATAATTAATAAATATAAATAGATCTGAAATAGCAGCAACTCGAAGGCTACTATGTTTTACCCACAGCTTCAAGTAATTAGCTTAAAGGTTACAGCTGATGAGAGATTATTTTTCATACTACTTCAAGAAGACTAAATGCTGCATTTAAAATGAACAAAATATAATAACTGTATTACTTTTCTTTGTTATTATTACCACGGTAGTAAAAAAAAATATAGGTTAGCTATTCTAAGATGATTTTTTCATTTTCTTGAAAACTGTAAGATAACAACCATAGAGGTTGGCTGAACTGTGACTTATATCGCAGGAAAAAGATTATCTCTGAGTTTATAAAAAAAATGTTTTGTTTTGTTGATTGTTATGAAAGGAATATATTGATAATTCGAATCTGAAGTGTGAAGATTTTCTTTCTCAATCAAAGAAAGTATAATTGTAAATAGTTTAGTGAAATCAATAAATGTTTTCTTTTAATTGAAAAATGTTGAATATGATGTAGATGAATTATTAAAGCAAAAAAGCTATCGTAAGACATTTTAGTGTTGTGTCCAAAATGCAATACGGACTGCAGGAAACGAAAGTGTAACCTTGCAAATCACCTTCTTTAAAAAAGTATAAACTTCTTTGCACGCCTTTTACTTTTCATTCCTGAGACTAAAATATTGGGGCGCATTGCGTCAGAAATAGCGATTACTTTCAACTAACCAAATTAACGTACCGTACAGAACGGGAATATGCTCATATTTGCTAAGATCGGAAACAAAATAACAACGAAAATTCTTGTGTACTCCATGAGATATAATACAGAAGCAAAGTAAATGTAAACAAAGCGTTAACATCTCTCCAGCACCGACATTACTAACTGAGTGTGTATACCGCGCATAGTACGTTCCGTCCACGCTCGTGAACTTTTGAGTGATTCTCAGTTAAGGATTGCAATCCCGCAGTGTTTTCAATCGAGCTGGATCCGTGCGGGATTTACGCCAATCCCGCGGGATCCCACGGGATCCGCGCGGGATTGGGGCAAACAGTCTTTTAACGAATATATTTGAAACATAGTTACCTAAAACGTTAATAAATTAAATAATAATTAAATTAATAAATAAATTTTAATGTTAAATGATAAAAATTAACAGTTAACAATATTTTAATTGGCAAAATGACTTAAGTACATTTCGAGGTTTTACATTTTTGTTTTTTAATCTAAGCTAATTTTTAAATAAATAATAAAAAATGAAAAATATTCATTGTTAGGTCATTACGTGCCTCACATAAGTTTAAAAACGTGGTTTGCTTAATGGCCAAATTACCAGAGTATTTTTTAAAATTTTTTTTAAATAAACGTTCCACAACACCGAGAGAAAGTATCCCATTTCACAAAGTGAGGTTAATATACTATGTAAAGTGTAGACTTGGTTCAGAACAAGATCTCATAACTTTTTGTCACTGCACAAGCACGAGACTTGGCCTTTTTTTTTACAAAAATTGTTTTTGTGGGATTCCTTATTATATCTTCTGATCCCTTGATTGATCTTACAGTTGATTCAATGTTATTAAAAGAAACTGCTCACCAATACTTAAAGTGTCAAGTATTTCAGTTTTACTTATGTGGCGTAACGACGTTTTTAGTGTGGAAATTATTACTTTTTAGTAAGAAAGGAGGCTTTCTCGGCGAATGATTGCAGTGAAGTTTTCATAGGTTGTATCTCCGGATTTCATTGTAAAAACACGAAATTTGACACGTGAGGGAGACATTGGAGGTAGCTGTCGAAGTATGGTGTTCCTACAACACAATTCGTCGATACGCCCTTGAATACTTCATTATAACTTTTTTGCCTTTAGTCGAAATAATAACAAGGAGAAGAGGAGATAGCCGGAGCGGCAAATGTAAGTTTTCGTCAAAGAAACGCATTGAGGCAACGACCAAAACAACAATAAGTCAAAGGATATACAGTTGCCTTTTGATAGCTGCTAAATAAATAGGTATGCGATCTTTAAAATTAGGATAACATTTGTTTCCTATCAACGAATAGTCAAATTTTCAGCTGCAAATAAGGAAATTGTCACAATCACTTTATCTGCAAATACAGAAAATGGGAATAATGAAACCGTGAATAAAAAGCTATAACTGTGTAGTTCAGATAACGTTTGCGACACATAAAAAATAATTATATAGTTATAAAATCTTACTAAATACGCAATGTAAATCAAATTACAGAAATGTGTACTCGAAAATGAATACGTAAAAGCGTATCCATTTACTTACGAATGACGAAGTTTGACAAAAACAAACGCATGTTCACACGCGTCAAATGCCAACCGCAAGGGTACAGGCAAACAGTGCAAAACATCCGATAGAGACCGAGTGGGGCAGAGAGTCACGCAGACTGACACACGTTTCCGCCGGATTTTGCGGATTGCGGATCCGCTCAATTTTGTGCGGGATCCGCCAGACTGTCTAATGATGCGGGATTGCGGGATCCCACTTTGCTGGATTGCAATCCCTATTCTCAGTCTACGTACCTGCAGTATAGGCTCTCCAGCGTGACACGACATCCGAATAGACCAGTTTAACGACGGATGCACTTGCGGGCGTCGCGTCGGATTCTGGACCACCTACAGCCAGACAGGTCTGCCTGTGAGGGCTCTGCTTGGATTGCATTGTAACAGGGTCTGTAGTCGTCACTGGCTCCGACTTTGCCCTTGTGTGTGAAAATTCCTTTTCATACTACCAACACTCTGTTCGGACTCCTCTATTTTTCTTGCGTTAAACTAGTGAAACCTTTGAAAATGAAACGTGTTTCAGACCAAAGCGATTAATATTAAACTGATAAAAATGACACAAACGTTTTTTTGTATGGCTTGCATGAAAAATGAGATTTTCGGATCCATTACGAAAGAAATCGTGACTGGATACAACCATAGTTTGTAAATAAGTGATCGCCAACAAGTCAATAAATTTGAAATGAGTAAAATATTTTTAAAAAAAATACTATAATAATCTTTTAGAGATATATGTGTAAAAATAGACTGCATGTCCCTATTTCACTTTGCCGCCATAACAACTCTGTGCAGACCAATGGTGTTTGTGTGTGGTAGCGGCCTCGAGTGTTCTACCGCGTACTACAGTGGTTTCATGTCGGTAGCTGTGAGGGTTTTGGAGATATAGAAGTTAATAGTAGTGGTCGATTTAGGGAATTTTCCTATTTCAACTAAAGGCGTGTGTGTCCCTGTACTTCACTTTGCTGCCACAGCTACCCAGCGCAGACCACTGGTTGATTTTGTATGATAGTAACGTCAAGTCTTCCATCGTGCGCTGTGGGGATTGCATGTTGGTAGCTGTGGTAGTGTTGGAGATATAATGGTTGAAAGTGGTCACTTTAAGACATTTTCATATTTCAGTCAAAGTCGTTTGTGTCCCTATATTTCACTTTGCAGGCACAACTACCCAGCGCAGACCACTTAGTAGCCTCGAGTCTCCATCAATCACAATTGTGGTTGCATGGTGTCTGCAGCTGTGCGGTGTCGGAGATATATGGTGGTTGAAAGTGGTTAACCTGAGGCATTTCCATATTTCGAGTAAAGTGTTCTAATAAGCTCTGCAATCTTCTAGAATGTTCTTGAATGTACTAAAATATTCTTGAATAATTTTCTACAATGCTATACTTTTTCCAGATATTAACAAATATAAATAACTTATGTGCAGAATGTTTAGTGTGTGAACTGATTTTGACGGGACTTTCACTGGCAGATTGCTGATTTGGCAGGCAGTAACATAAACTTCTTTTAATCCTTGAAATATTTAAGATTCCGTACAAAATCATAAAAACTTTCAAAATTATTAACAAATATGAACGAAGTCGTGGGTACCAGCTAGTTTAAATATATTATAGATGAAATATTTTAATATTACCTACAACTTTATTAGGAATCGTTTTATAATACGTATATTCGGCCACCAACGTCGACCGCAGGTGACCAGTTGAATCATAAAAAGTGGGCGGGGGGGGGGGGTGGGGGGAGGGGAAGGAAATGAGCTCCTTCCTGACGTCTAACTGGGCCTGTTAAGATCAATGTACCTTTCTATTATCTCCTTAAACTCGTCCCATTTTGCCTCCACTGTACTTGTGCAATCTTTCCATTTGCTGAATCTTTCCCTGAAATATCTGTTCAAATCTAAAGTCTGTGTCTTTTTGTAATTATACCTTTTTCCCCCTTCTATTTTTGCCACTGGTTTACTGAATCCCCTTATCTCCACCAGTACCACACAGTGATCACTTGTTCCTTCAGTTACTTGACACCCTACAAGATTTTAATCAGGTTTTATTAGAAAGATATCCAACATGTTTGGTCCCCTCGTATTTTGCTTTACCACTAATGTAAAACCTCCTTCCCTTATTAAGGTATTTGCAAATCTCTGTTCCCTTGAGTTATTTATCTTATTTCCCACCCAGTTGAGGCCTCGAAATTTAAGTCCCCTCCAATAATAACCATTCTACGCTCACCTCTTAACAGTGAATGTGAATTTAGTTTATCTCCAAGAATCTCATCTTCATCATTCATCCTTCCACTACGGTAAGCAGCGAATATCCTGATTTTTTCTTTTTTATCACCGAAGAAATCAACTCCTAGTAACTAATTGTCATTATCTATGTACACTAGAGAACTAAATTAATCTTTGATAACCAATATGAATACCCCTCCACCAATTGCTCCTCTGTCTCTATGGTACCTTCTGTAAATTTCAGGGAAAACCTCATTGTCTAGTACTCCTTCTTTTAACCAAGACTCTACCCCTATAAGCACTTGTGGTTCATGTATCTCTATTAAGTTTACAGATGACTGAGGGAATTGAAACCGGAGTGATAGGTCCAACACAACTAAATTAATAATAATAACGTACTGGAGGAAAGACCTGTGGTGCCATCTGTCTGAGAAACGAGTAACTGTGTGTTCCGTATGGTAAGTGTATTTTTCTTTTGTGAAATGTGTAGTTTATGAGGTGGATACTGCGGACTACCCCAATATTCACCCAGATGATTGCTGGAAGCCGCCTAGAAACTGCAGTCAGTAAGTGCGGCACGAAGAGGCATGGGCTCGTGCCTGGTACCGTTGTATCTCCGACATCCAGCGTGTGGCACCTCAGCGCTTAGCCATACTGACGGGTCTAAATAATTTGATTTAAATATTAGACTCTTTGCGGACTTAACACCCTGAAAATTAAGTGGTAAGTGATAATTTACTTGTCAGCTAGATGTTATTGCCCACTTTTTGATAAGACTTTAAATATTTACAGCTTGCAAGGGTACAAAAGTCTTTTTTTATGTTGGGTTAAATTTTGAATACTGATTTGAGCACACAGTCACTTTCTTAGAAACACAAATAAGTTCATTAAACAGATTAAAAAAAAAGGTTTTTTTTTATTAGCATTTGGCAACGAAGGCCATACAGCCAACACAGTGTAATTATAATTGATTTCAGTGTATGGACGCCACAGGACGGACAGGACATTCACACAGACACACAACACTTAACATCCATGCCCGCGGCCGGATTCGAACCGGCGGCCTTCGGCACGCGGAGCTAGCACTCTAGCCCCTACGCTACCGAGGCCGGCAAAAAAAAGGTTCTTATGCCGCGGTCGCCAGGTTTAGGTAAATTTCGAGCGTTGGGTTCACTAAATAAAAAGAACAGTTCAACAGTTTATATGCAACTTCACACAAAGTGACTTTATTGTAATAGTTAATATGCAGCTATCTCACCCAACGGAAAAATACCACCACCAAATATGAGATTTTAGATAAGTAATCGAACTTCGCCGAAAATTACAAGTTCGTAGGATAAAGAGTTTCTACAACAAAATGATCTACCACATTGATTAAAGTTCCTCTCACCACATGTAGCCACTTTAAGAAAAATGTTCTCTTCCGAATCACAAATTCTAGTCATCACACGCTTATATAAATCACTTTACTACTTTACTTGAGTCTGCAACAACTTCCAAACTGTTAGACCGAAATGTGCCTCCGCGCGAACAATCTCGTTCGGCGGTCAGAGACAGACTGACTTACTATTACTCAAAGATAGTACATCGTTAACAAGCGTCGTCTGCTGCAGACACCTGGCGCAGACGCTTGTTATATTACAGCTACTTGAATTTTTTTTAGTGATTGCAGATTAGCGTTCAGATATCTTTTTACTCGCATTTTGACATTTCGTCGAATAGAAGTATTTCTGCCATTCCATTTGCTGGTTGACTCCATTGTACTTTCACTTTTCAAATGATTCCTGTGGCGCTTTCAGTGAAATTGCGTGTGGAAATTTTGCGACGGTCACGTAATTTAATTGTTGTACGAGACTCTCACAATGAGAAACAGTTAGCGGTTCGCCTGCTGTTGGCCTGCTGTTTCACAGTGTGAAACGTAATGCTGTTAATCGGTTCACTGGTAATCTCAAAAAGCATTTGAGACCGTCATGTCTTTTTCTTGCTAGCTGGTTGCATTTAATGAAGTTAAAGCAATCAATTATTGAAAAACCATTGGAGTGAAAGGCAGTTAGGTCTACAGCGAAGACTTTCTGGTCTATTCTGCCGTACGGAAATAAATTGTTCGTTCTACTAAATGAAAATTCTTTTGTATCATATATGAACTATAAATGTCAACAAGAATCATTGAAAAAATGTATCAACCACAATGAAATGCGAAGAATTTGAAAGAATTTGTTTTAAGATTTCTATATTGAACGTTGCTTTTTCATTATTTCCATAGAATACGCAGTGCATTTACATTCGTTGTCTACTTGTTTGTTCATATGATCAAAGAGTATGTTTTAATTTGTGAATAGTGGTGAAATGGTAATTTAGCAACGACAGTCAATAAAAGCAAATGTAAGTAAATGCATTGCGAGTTATAAATAAATACACTATGACAATGTAAGATAAATCTTTCTACAACTAAAGTAATAACTTTTTTTTTTCTGCGAATACGAATGAAATAATTTAAGAAACGTAGGTGAACATATATGATTAATTTTGAAGTGTTCCCTATATTAGGAAAGCGACTTCTCGACCTCACTGTGGCCGTTTGGTACCTGTTGTTAATTTCCAAATAATATTAAGCATAAAAACAAATCAGGTGGGCGCCAGAGATTGGAGTGTACCCTATTCTGAGGGAAGCGACATCCAGATCTCAATGTATTATTATTGAAACATGAATTATTGAATTAACCAAGCAAAATGACACATTACAGGACTGGATGGGATCTATTGATAACAAGGTTCACAATCTGACTTTACGATTTACTTATGTATTTGAATTGTTTATTTGCAAAATTTTACAAAGATTAATTTTCTTTTTACAACACAAGGGTATATAACTTTCTCGGTGGAGCAAGAGAGTCTGTCTCGGGGCGATATCTAGGGTAAAACGACGTTGATGCAAAAGTTCCTTTTTCTGCATGGTGATTACCGTGCAGGCGAATCTAAGTTGTGCAGTCCGTGGGTTGACCAGCTCTCTGTCACGGCCGGCTGTCTCCCTGCTGTTTCTCCAGTGGTCAGCTGGACTGCCGATCTACCACCCTCTTGTCTTCCGTCCCCTCTTGATGACGTCTGCCAATGTCTGTATTTGGAGGGAAGCTCTTCTCGCTGGTTGGCTCGGGACATGCAACAAAACCACCCTTTGTTAATAATAATAATAATACAAATTTTTCCTATTGGCTGTGTACTTCCCGGCTTCCCCTCACCCTTCATTCTTGGATACATATTTCCTTTTTATATTTTTACTAGCTGGTACCCACGACTTCGTTCGTGATTGTAAAGAATTCATATTGACAGCTATAGACATCTAACCACCCTAGTGCACGATGGGAGACTCGATACTATTACCACACACAAGTACCAGTCATCTGCGCTATGTAGTTCCGGCAGCAAGGTAAAATTTACGGATACACACAAGTCTTTGGATGAAACACGAAAATACTCATGATCGACCAATTTCAAACACCATATCTCACACACTCCCACAGTTACCGAATTTCGGCCAACGTTTTGATCGATGGGAGACTCTGTGTTACTACCACACACAAACGCCAGTGATCTGCGATTGATAGTTTTCACTTAAAAGTGATACACCGTGACACATGCGTCTTTGGCAGAAATATGAACTTGCCGCAGGTCGACCATTTTCATCCCCCATATCTTCCACACCCCCGTAGCTACAAACATCTAACAACCATAGTGCACAACAACAGACACGATTCTACTACCACACATAAACACTAATGCTCTATGCTATGTAGTCGTGGTAGAAAAATGAAATCTGCGGAGACACATGCCTTTCGTCGAAATACGAAAATATCCTTGGTCGGCCAATTACAACCACCATATCTACCACAGTACCACAGTTTCTGAAATTCGGCCGCTGTTGTGATCGAAAGGTGACTCTGTGCTACTACTACACACACACGCCAGTTATCTGTGATCTATAGTTTTCGCTGAAAAGTGATACACCATGACACTTTTGTCTTTGGCAGAAGTATGAAACTGCCACAGGTCGACCACTTTCAACCCTCATTTCTCCCACACCCCCATAGCTACCGACATCTAACAACCATAGTGCACTACATGAGATACGATTCTACTACCAAACACAAACACCAATGCTCTATGCTATGTAGTTGTGGCAGAAAAGTGACATATGTGGAGACAGTCGAAATGCGAAAATATCCTTGGTCGGCCACTTACAACCACCATATCTACCACAGTACCACAGTTTCTGAAATTCGGCCGCTGTTGTGATCGAAAGGTGACTCTGTGCTACTACTACACACACACGCCAGTTATCTGTGATCTATAGTTTTCGCTGAAAAGTGATACACCATGACTCTTTTGTCTTTGGCAGAAGTATGAAACTGCCACAGGTCGACCACTTTCAACCCTCATTTCTCCCACACCCCCATAGCTACCGACATCTAACAACCATAGTGCACTACATGAGATACGATTCTACTACCAAACACAAACACCAATGCTCTATGCTATGTAGTTGTGGCAGAAAAGTGACAAATGCGGAGACAGTCGAAATACGAAAATATCCTTGGTCGGTCAATTACAACCACCATATCTACCACAGTACCACAGTTTCTGAAATTCGGCCGCTGTTGTGATCGAAAGGTGACTCTGTGCTACTACTACACACAAACGCCAGTTATCTGTGATCTATAGTTTTCGCTGAAAAGTGATACACCATGACACTTTTGTCTTTGGCAGAAGTATGAAACTGCCACAGGTCGACCACTTTCAACCCTCATTTCTCCCACACCCCCATAGCTACCGACATCTAACAACCATAGTGCACTACATGAGATACGATTCTACTACCAAACACAAACACCAATGCTCTATGCTATGTAGTTGTGGCAGAAAAGTGACATATGTGGAGACAGTCGAAATGCGAAAATATCCTTGGTCGGCCACTTACAACCACCATATCTACCACAGTACCACAGTTTCTGAAATTCGGCCGCTGTTGTGATCGAAAGGTGACTCTGTGCTACTACTACACACAAACGCCAGTTATCTGTGATCTATAGTTTTCGCTGAAAAGTGATACACCATGACACTTTTGTCTTTGGCAGAAGTAAGAAACTGCCACTGGTCGACCACTTTCAACCCCCATTTCTCCCACACCCCCATAGATACCGACATCTAACAACCATAGTGCACGACAGGAAAGACGATTCTACTACCACACACAAACACCAAAAGTCTATGTTAAGTAGTTGTGGCAGGAAAGAGAAGTATACGGAGATACGAATTTTTGGTCGAAATATGAAAACGCCCTGCACTGACCAACTTTAATCATTATATCTCCCACATCCCCACAGCTATCGACATTCGGCCAACGTTGTGCACGACAGGAAACTCCATGCTACTTCCACCCACAAACATCAGCGATCTGTGCTAGGTAGTGGTGGCTGAAAAGTGAAATATAGGAAAAAACACGTCTATTTTTATATATATATAAGATTTGTTTACTGAAACAGTCCAGGCTCCTTGAGCTGTGTCCTGTCAGGGGACTGTTTTCTGCCATCCGTCATATCTAATGGCAACACTCAGAGGCTGGCGGAACCTCCCCTGGGACCGACACACACACGACGAGAAAAGAAACACGCACACATTCTCTGGCTCCCGGACATTACAATATATAACCAGCATTTCTGTCTCATAGAGCTGGCAACGTTTAACTTTTATGCAATTGTTGTACTTGCATGAAACCCAAATATTATGACTCATAGAAATTTGGCAAGGGTTTTTTATTTTTTTTAATATACATAATTTTGAGAAAGACTTCATAGCAAGGCATAAGAGAGATCTCAATACAATTTACGTGTTAAAAGCTGAAATTATCGTTAATCACCTGGCCAATTCAAACATGCACAGCCTGTCATCGGTTGCATTTCCATTGTCGTCTACCGTGAAGGCATTCATTAAAAAAAAAAGAACCTTTTTAAAAAATCAAATAAAAATGATTTTTAAGTCGAGCCTTGTGGAGTGGTCTTTTGAATGGTATGCCTGTACGGAATAGGAAACAAATACAAACACATAAAGAGTATAAAATAGTCGCAGGTCTCAGAAAGTTCTCACTATGTACTTTCTATCCCATCTATAACATTCGCTTTCTAAAAATATACATCAATTTTTCTCAAAAAAATAATTTCGTGTGAAGTATCAGATTTCTTAAAAATATTCTGTTAGTAAATGGCAAAAAATAGCTATAATTTTTCATTAACACACTACACAAACATATTATACAAAGTTTCTGGATCATTAGTTTGAAAAAAAAATAGGGGTAAATTAGATTTTTGATGATTTTACGCAAGAATAATGTACCAATTGAGAACTCATGTAATAATAAAAAATTAAAACATTTAACAGTTAGCGGTTTCGAAGTTTCCATGTGATATCCACGAAGATTATGTAAAACAAAAAAAGGTCCCTTTAGCCCATGGTATAACCCCTTTAATATTTTCTTTACACCAAGTTTTTGACCTTAAATTATGCTACGTCCGTGTGAAAGTTAGTGAAAACTAAGGAAAATTACGAACTTTTAGGTTAAAAAATTCAAAAATTTTGAGAATGTGACTGAGGCACCTATAGATAGAACTCCAGAATAATTTGAAATCTGTGATCTTACTAGACGCTAAAAGTATTTTAATAAGAAATATTAAATTGGCTGTTGTTTTGTCAAAAATATATAGCTTTTGAAAATATTTCTGATGACAAAACGAATTTTAAAAATTAAAGAGAGGTATACACTGCAATAATGTACTTTTTGGCTCTCACGCACATTGCAGCGCAATGCGCAACATCCCACGTGTATGTTGAGTATTCGTGTCAGATAGACGCCACAGAGTCAACCACACAGACTGTTGTTTAGGCAATGCGTGGGTAGCGATAGGGGAGAGAGCTTCAACTACGCCAAACCTGGAACGACTCCAAATCTCACATCAGATACACGTGAGATTAAAAAATAAAATGGATTTTTTGTTTTCAATTTCTGCGCTATTTACTTGAATGTTACAAAAAGTCGCTCGAGTAGAATTTGTGTCAGAACATGCTCGATGGGAAGTGCTCAATGGGCTGGCATAGACGACACGACAAACAGCTATGGTCGCAAGACGGGTATAATATTGTTTTAATGTTATTCTTTCAGAAGATATTTAAACTTGATCAGTGTAGAATACTTTAAAAAGTGCCAGACATTGATCGTGAAAAGCGAGATAGTGTAAACAAATATTAATTTAAAATATTGATCATTATTATCTCGAAACGTGTCTAATCGTGCGGCGAAGGAGCTAACTAGAGAAGGATCATGAACGCAGCGAAAATTTCCCTTTCTTATCTCAAAACTGCTGGTATTTGTTTGTTTTTTAAATTCATATTATACCTTTTTATAGTAAAAGTAACTGGTAAAAAACGAAAAATCTGCATCGTAAATACACATACATCAATTTTATACGAAATATGTTGCGTTTAGTAAACGATTATTACCACTATAATAAAGGTAAAAAAAACAGTCTTCAATTCATGATTTCAGTCATTCTACGTGGATATTTCTCTGTGACAGAGGCCACACATTTTTTTAATTAATTCGCTACCTATGCCATTTTAAATAAATTTTCTCAGTAAGCAACATATAGTTGATATAACGATTATATTATTTATTGACATAAAAAAATTGGGAAAATCACTCCTTTTTTAGAGTTTTAGACTAACTCCTCAAACACGTGAGTATTAAATGCTATAAGGAACTCCTTCGGACAGCTGCATTGGTCGGCAGTACTAAAAGCATCCACTGTGTATAATGACGGGTCATTCGGTAGTTAGATAGTGGAAATCGATGCAGTGGCTAAATGAGTGGCCCATTAATTTTTACCAATGACACTGCGACACTGCGAGGCTGGAAGACACGCAAGCTGAGTCTGTACAGCCAGTTGTGTAATCGATATTACTAGATCATTTTGATACTAGTTTCTGGCACCAAGGTTATCGCAAGGAATATTTAATGTGAGCACGGATAATGGTTGTAATTCAGTGGACAGCCTAGTGAGTAATAAAGAATGTACTTTAGCGAGGTCTAGTTGACATTCAAAGGAACAGACTTCTCTTGTGTTCCCTAATGTTTTGGTCATTAATTTACTGAAAAGATGCATAGGTTCTCGGGTGAAGTGCGGGTTTGTTTAAAACTATGGACACAGTGTGTTTGGATATTCGACGAATGAAAGACTTCTTTCAAAACCCTATAATAAAGTATTGTGAACTTGAGCTGTCAGACGCTTTACAGATGTCGCTGGCAAAGAAATATTTATTAACAATAAACTGTTTGTGCGCGAGAGTTGCAGGCCAATCAAAACAGAGAAAAGTGTTCAGCTTGGAGGGGATAACCTCCCAAGGAAGTGTCGGAGATGGTGCTACATATTCCATCCAATTGAATTCATTCCCGCTGTTTACTAACAAATTTTTTATGCTTGTTTCATATTCGGCCAATCGGAGACGAAGTGAAGAGCGGGTGGAGAGTGGACGGAGAGGGACACTTGATTTTCGACGCGTGGACTGGACGCTCGGCTGGGGACGGCAGCTCCCTGAGCCTCCTGGGACATCGCGGCAGTTGGAGATGATAGACACCAGACGCCCGGTCCACCCTTGGCTCAGCTGACGAGACTACCTGGGGCCTGGCGAAAACATGCACGATCGGCTAAACGCAGCTCTCCTCGCCGGGGTAGCCGACATGACTCTCCGCGTGGCCTGCACTGCTCAGCACTACGGTAACTCCTACCTACGCGATCATCTACAGAGTGACCACAACGAGCTCCAAATTTAAGAAACCATGAATTGTAAATTCCACTACCTGAAAGCGAACAACTATTTATCCATTAAAGTAATCTTTTCGTCAGATAAATTTTGATTTTCATGTATCAAGATTAATAAAGGCAAGATGGTCCTTTTAAATACAGGGCGAGTCAAAAGTCCTTGCACACCTTCATAAGAAGGGAAAACTGAAAAGTGATGATCATCACTTTTCAGTTTTCCCTTCACTCTTCCAACTTATGAAGGTGTCCAAGGACTTCTTACTCGCCCTGTATATTATGTTTGACTTGTGCTAATGTTAAGGATCATTTCGGATGAGAACCCCACCCACAATCACTTAATTTGTTATAATTAATAAAACTGTTTATGAAGTAGTAAATACCGAGGCATATCGAGTGGGACACTTCAAACCGTATACGTTTATTACTAATGAGTCATGTGTTACTCTGAATAATGTGTTATTTTTTTAAGCAGAAGGTGGGTCCTCATATCTAAATTATCTTAAGTGACTAGGAAAAATGTTCTTAAACCTGTAATCAGCCTCTTTGTATTCCTATCGATTGCCGTTACTGTAACGTATTTTACCTGTTGATAGGAATGTAAAGAGGATACCACGCGATTAATGACAACCTACCTTGCCCTAGGGTATTAGGAAGGTGGATTAATTCTGACGCTGGGCTCGGAATAGCGGGCAGAGCTGTTGGCGATGGGAGTGGTCGAGGTAACTCTCTCGTCTGTGGTGTTTGCCGAAAGAGGCTGAGTGAGGACAGTACTCAAGTTAATTAGCCCAGCTGCCACTAATGGCTCGTAAATATCGTCTCACAATCCCAAATTACACCCATGTGTGCCCCGCAGTGCGGGAAGTACACTAATTTTCACTGCTATTAAGAATCATTTGCCCGTTACGACCACAGAGCGAACTTCATAGGCCTATCTGGTATCGTAATAGCGAAAGTAGTGTTTATTAGTAGACGCTAGCTGAATGATATACCTTGGTTAACTCAATTGAATAATGAGATTAAATCTTGAAGCGTCAGTTGAGGATAAAAGCAGACAAATACTCAATTAACTTTACATTCAGAAGTAATAAGTCGCACTAAAACCTATTTCAATCAAATTAAAGAATAAAATTTTTAGAAAAACACTCTGTCCAGTAAAAAGGTTTCATGTTGCAAATGAACTGAATTACTGGAAAATATTTAGTTACTGTTTACGATATGATAGAGATGTGCTGATATATGTTCGTCATAATGTTCTATTGTTCGTTTTCTGTGACTTCTAGAAATAATATCGGTGAAACCTGCTGTTTGTACAGATACCCGAAAAAACGAAGTGTCATCTCATCTAGGTTCAATTTCATAAATCCTTATTCAGCGTAATTTCAAATCCAAATAAAGTACAATGTCCAGGTTATAATAGAAAAGTCAGTTGAATCAGTAGTGGTCAGCACCGACTGTGATCTGACTTCCGACTGCCTACTGACTGCGTATTCACTTCAGGATGTCTTCTGCTGCCCTAGGACCGCCATTTTTAGTGCATCTCGGTTTCGGTGAAGTGGAGGGTTGTTCTTCCCCTCGCTGGAGGCTGTTGCGGCGGTGCCACTTGTACCTACCGATGATGCTCTCTTTTGCTGCGGTCGCTGGATGAGACTGCCGTGCGTGGGCTATACGACATGTCGTGCGTCAACTGAAAAGCCGGGATGGTTTCTTCATAAAGCAGCGTTTGAGTGCCTAACCAACTGCACAATCATCTCTATTCTTTCTAGTTAGAGTTTTACGGCTCTCCATTGTAGAGCTCTTTAGATTCATGAAATGTGAGGATACAAGATACGGGAAGCAACTTGATCATGGAAATTTTCAAAAAAGCATCACGTCACTCACATGGAGGGATTTTGAGAAACTATGGAAGGCCGAAATAAGGATGGTTGGAGCAGGGTTCTAACCAAATGGATTTTAGTGAGAGAAAAATAAAATTATGGTTTATAGCAGTGTGAATTAAAAACTTGATTATTGTTTTACCATCGGTTGTTAATACATCTGGAAAATTTCAAATAATTCGGACGTCTGGAAGTGGATGGAAACTGAATTAAAAGATTCAATTACATACCTATATACACGTCAGGCTAATAAGAGCGTTTTAAAATGGTCTGAAATTCACTGATGTAAATTGGGTTTTTAAGTGAAATAGGTTTGTCCTAAAATATTTTTACTTGGTTTGCTTTTCTGTTTGAGTATGATAGTTAGTCGTAAATAATTGTTTATGAACTGGTTCCAACAGTAATGATACTTCAACAATTAAACTATACTAATTGTGACTTAAAATTGGAAGAAAAACTTTAATCTCACCAAGATATTAAACTGATGAATATACTAAATGAACTGTTGTATGCAAAGTAAGTCTTCTCACCCTACCTGATTACTAAAGTTTTTTTTCTGTGGGGGGAGGGGCCTTACCCCTCGTGGATATCAAGATGATTATAGGCTAGAAAGGACTGAGGAAAGGAACCGAATGGAATCGCAAGGGCCTGATTGACTCAGTGGAGAGGGTGCAGAGGAGAGCCGCTCGATTTGTGACTGGTTGCTACAGCCCTTATGAATGTGTCATAGAATTGGTACGTAGATTGGGCTGGGATCGTTTGGAAGACAGACGACGTCATTTGCATTTGAATTTATTGGAGAATATGCAAAATTCTATCACCTACGAGTTCAGTGAGATACTTCTTCCGCCAACCTATTTGGGTCGCAATAACCGGAGGGATAAGATTAGTGAAATAAAATGACGTACTGATTCTTTTATGTATTCTTTCTTTCATCGTGCTATTCGGGACTGGAATTAAGATTGGTGCTTAGCACCCTCTGCCACCCACAATGTTTGTGAATTGCAGAGTATGGATGTAGATGTAGATGTAGATGAATGGAAGCGATACCAGGAAGTCGCCGGTCACCACTCTGTTCGGTTTTTTTTTAAAAAAAGCTTTTGCCAAGCTGAAATAAATTAATTTATTAGTGCTGGTAATCGCCAGCTATTCCATCAAAACTAAAGAGACTTGAACTTAGAACTGCTTTTGAACTGCTATTTACAATCAAGAATTAATCATGTAACAATAAGTGTATGAAGAAGAATGGTTTATCCTGGTAAACGTTAACAAGTGTGAAATGTAAATAGCGCCTTGAAGTTTAATAGTTAACGATGTTGCAACAGTTAATGAATAAACATTTTAAATAACGAATGTTTAAATTTAATTTTTGCCGATGTTGCTCTGATACTCCAAACTGTGCACTGCTTTCATAGCTGATAAATTAAACAGTACGGGTAACTGAATTATTAATATATGCGTTTCAATCAGGTATGATGTTATTGTTTCATTATGCATCCAATCACAATAATAAAAATTGGCGCAAAAGTGATTTCAGTATCACGTAAACAGTATGCTACATAATTTCAGGTATCAGAATAATGAAAGCATGTTTAATTGAAAGTAACTTTCATCAATGAATTCGTATATAGTTATTTTCATTAAATCTGCCTTACGTGGCTGAGAAATCTTTTATTGCAATAAAAAAATCCATAAAGAAGTATGCATAAATTTTCAATATAGGGCTCGAAAATTTCATTAATTGAAATTTACGTGCAGCTGTTAACTGACTCAAGGGTGGGGGATGTTCCCCTTCTGAAATATATGAATTCCTTCCCGTTTTGTTGAATTTTACGTCGACGAGGCGTAAAGATAGAAGCCAAAGACCGAAAACGTTCACTGTGCTAACAAACGATCACAACGCGTTCTGTTTATTTATTTTATTTTTTTTAACAAAAAAAGTCCACAACACGTTATTCGTGACATGGCACTTAAAAAAGCAATCAGAACGAGCTGTGTCTAACTCAAAACACTCACAACGCGAAATTCGCGTTCATTCCAGGTCGCATTCTCCACTCATAACGACTTACATTTTTTTTTTTTTTTTTAGAGCGTTGTTACGCGACAGGTAAGTAGAATCATTTATATTAAATGCAGCCTGGACAATTCGTGGTGAACGAAAAGAATTATATACTGACAGGACACGTCGTGTTGTGGCCCTTTTGAAGAAACCACAGAGCATTGTGTCTTTTTTTTTACGCTCAATGAATGAGCGTTATCGCTATATATATATATATATATATATGTCGTCGACGTCAAGGTCAATAGAGGCGGGAAGGAACTGAGAGCAAGGAACGGAAGGAATTTGCGAATGACATTTTGAAGGAACCATTCGGGTATTCGCGAGAGTGTTTGAAGAAACCATGGAACACCCAAATCTGGATGACTGGATAGTGATTCAAACTCGCGTCGTTTCGAATGAGTTGCCACACCGTTACCACTCACCTAACATATTTGGTTTCTTACACATAACACAAATGCGTCAATATTATTTATACTAGCTTTCAAACGACAGGCTGAACGCATTGTTCTGGTAAATCATTTCTTTGCAGTTGATTAAACAGGTAGAATTGTTACTATACAACGTCATAATCTTAATTACGTAACGTTGAACATATTTCTGTTATAGTTTACATCTCGAAACAGCTGGAACTTGTTACATGTTACTGAATTATTGACGACAGTGGTACGGAACAAGTGAAATTAAAAATTAAATAAGAATCCTAGAAACCTGTGCTATACCAAATTATTTATTATAAAAGATAAAGATTATTATTATTTTTAGAAAATATATTCGGCAATATCAGGCATTCAGTCACGTGACCGCAAACGCCAATGAGAAATCACTAGGTCTCACCACCCGAGACGCTAAAGTTGTTAGTGACATTTTCGTGGAGCAGAACAGGTTACTTGGTAAATTATTCGTTTGTAGGAACGTTTGTCACGTTAATACAGTTGTTCTCAGTTACATGCTGAAAGACAAGTGTAATTCGCTATGGAACCAGTATTTAGCAAAGCAAAAAGTAGCAATTTGCCCAAAATTGACACCGTAACACTTGGCAGATTTTTCGAGTCAAACATTGACTTTTTTCATCGGAATCACGCAATGTTAAAACTTCGATGTAATTATAGATAAGTGCCATTTATACATTATAAGCTTAAATAGCATTATTTCAGTTCTGTTAGCAATAACCTATGGCTCAGACATACGTTTTGTAAATTAATTGATTGTGGTATGAGGTTACATTTGCGAAGTATAAGCAAGAGCTAAACCAGAAGGTAGACCTAAGCGAAATAACAAAAGATTTCGTTCTTCGCTTCAGTACTATCTTTTGCGTGCTTAATGTTATTGGATATGCTTGTTGTTAGGTACCGTTATTCTGTGCCGTGCCCATGTCGTAACTTTTCCGTTACATTACGTCTAAAGTATGTTTCTTTTTGCTTTTACATGCACCTCTTCTACAAAAACATATCCTCAAAAACAGGTGTGGCATATTTTGAAGATATGGCACTGCCAATTTCCAGTCTGCTCTAAGCTTCGTATCAGCTTAACATCACCTTTCAGTTATTGGAGGGGTTGGCTGAAATGCTACTCTGGGCTACGTGGGGGAATGAGGGGGGGGGGGGTTCCGAGTCAGGCCAAGTAGCTTTCCTTTCATAACATTTTTCACAGTTAAAATGGAGAACAAAACTCACAACAGCATTTATTTACCTCAGTTAATTATCTTCGTGTGTAATTTATAATAGTCTGACAAGAGAAAATAGTACAAAATGTCTTCTGGAATCAAAAGGGAAAAAAGCTACGTGCTACATGGGGGGGGGGGGGGTAGAGGCAAAAGCTACGTGGGGGGGAGAGGGGTTCACAGGAGGCCAAAATGGAGTTACGTGGTTTATGCACGCTCCCTTGCCTGACCATGGGAGACTTCCATGATAACTTTTTTGGAAATATGAACTGGCGTGGTTTTCTGTTGCCTTCTCCAGTGTGTCAGTTTCAAAAGTGTGGTATAAACTCACAGTCCACATGATTAACTGAAAAAGAGAGAGAGAATGTCCACCAACTACTATATTTCAAACTGAACAATTTCTGTATCAAAGAAGCTGTGGATTGTTAACCGTTACTACCAACGTATTATTTAATACTAAAGGATATACTCATGACAGTAAATTCAGTGAAATGTTTCACCTTAGAATGATCACAAAGCTACAATCACTTGAAGATAAATCGATGCAGTAGACTGCTACATATTACGGCATAAGCGAGAAACAAACGATTAAAATGTATATGTAAAAGTCGCTACTAAAATTTTAAGGCGGTGAAACATCCACCGTTAAATATTATAACTTCAGTCATTTTCTGGAACACGTAAGCGAACCTTTTTTTGGAATAAAAACTAACCAAGTAAAGAATGTTATAACTTGTAGGAATTCGAATTAACAAAACAAGATACAGCAAAATGCAAGATAGAAACTGACTTCTGCATTTCAGGTTTGTGGTGAGTGTACGGTTCCACTTCCGTTACAATTAGAGTTTTGGCAGCACAAAAACTTTAACTGGAAACACTAAATTATCAACCGTCCTGTTGATGTGCTGTTTACTTTGTTGATATTGCGTTTACGAATTTGGGGGAAGCATAACGGGGAAGAATGTTTTACACCGACGACGAGGTAATAGAACCAGCGCAATTTTTTTTTTTTTTTTTTTTTGGCTTTAGCCTAGGGCTAATTTAGCCAGGAACATAGGAATAATTTGGCTATCCTTTATTTGAACATATGTCTTCTATATATGATTTTTAGTTTTTGACACATACTTGTATAGTAGTTTACAGGATTTTTTATTGGGGTGGGCGAGAACCTGCATAAGGGTTTGTATATCTCTAATCTGTAGACCTTTTTCTAAATACTCCTGTCTTTCGGCTTGATAGTTGATACATCTCAGCATAAAATGATATATATCCTCCTTCTCTGCACAGGATGTACACATTGGGGAGTCACTTTGTTTCATAAGGAATCTTTTGTCTTTTAGTAGGGCATAGCCAGCTCTCAGCCTGTTTATGCAGCTTATCTCCTTTCTGTTGAGGTCCAAACGGTCGTACCAAGGTTTGTCCTCAATTGTATTTACTATTGCTCGGTACCATCTTCCCACTTCCTGCCTATCCTCCCGCCACATTTTTTCCCATTCTGATTTAGCGTAGGAAGATATTGTGTCCTTATAGTCGATAAATGGGACGGGGATATGTTCCTTGTCTTTGGAATTTAGTTGTTTCCTTGCCGTTGTATCCGCGCTTTCATTGCCCACTATGCCGACATGGATAGGTATCCATTGCAGCTTGATATCTATCCCTTTTGCTGCGCTGCTCCTTAATTCCTTAGCGATGTCGTAAGTTAAGTAGTTCTTGCATTTCCCCTTCGGTATTCCCAAAACCGCAAGGAGGGCCGCTTTGGAGTCGGTACATATGACTGTTTTCGTTTGGCCAGTTTGTTGTATGTACTCCAGTGCCATTAGTATCGCATAAGACTCCGTTGAGAAGGTTGAAAATTGCGTAGGTACCGTAAAGGCCTGATATGCTTTGTATTCCAGGTCCACATATGCTGCTGAGCTGTATTGACCTCTTGACTTTGAACCGTCGGTGTACACCTTTCTCCAGCCTTTCCAAGTTTCATTTAAGGTTATTAACGTATTTTGTTTGAGTTCTTCTGGAATGTGATTTTTCTTTCCTGTTAGTTCCTTCCTGAGGGAGGTATAAATGTGTTTGGAGAAGTTGCATCTTTGCCATACTTCATCTTCCTGGTACATATTATTTATCTCTCGTTTGTGTATGTTCCACGCTTCAGTCATTTGCATGTATTCTACTAAGGCAGATGTTGTATGTTGTTGCCGTTTTTTTGGGCCGGTCTCGTCGGCTAGGGTCTTCACTTTCCTTATCAGCGGATGTTGACTAAAGGAGCATGCTCTGGTCCAGAACTGGAGTCCTATCTTCTTACGTCTGAGTTTAAGAGGCGGTGTTGCTGTTTCCACCTCCATCACTTGAATGGGAGTTGTTTTGAGAAATCCACCTACCACTCGTAGGGCCGCAGATTGAATGCGGTCCAGTTTAGACAAGCTTGACTTGGAAGCTGATTGATATAGGAAGCCCCCATACTCCATTCTGCTTCTTAACCAGCGCATTTATATCTCGGAAACCAATCTAATTTTTATTTTCGCTGTTGGAATTAAAGAAAAAATCAGTTGCACAGTAATGTCGATATTAAAGTCTATTGAATATGTAGTAAATCAGCATCATAAAGAGACGTTAATGTGTTATCTACAGAACAATGAAACTCAATTTCCCTTATTTATTGAATTGGACTCGCCTATAAAGCATCATAAAAATTGTCGATAGCAGTTCAGATTCTGAATGGCTGCATTTGAATTTGTTTTTAATCTTCACTCGCTGAATAGACTCCTCAACTTACTTCTTCACTCGGAAAAGCCAGCATTTCTCGCGCTCTCTCACGTTTAAGCAATACACGACAACAGTGAATAAAACTGAATCGAATTATTATTCAATTTTTCTGCATTTTATGGAAAAAATAATAACTTTTTCAAAAATTTACCTAAAAGTTTTGTTGGAAACGATGCCATCATTTCCTTTTAATATAATGAGCGGTAAGTTTGGCACAGTTTGATAATCGCTTTTAATGACAATTTTTGTTTAACATATGTTTTTTGATTGAAAAAATTATGTATGGATTGCAAGATGTTAAGTTGGGTAATACAAATTGAATAGCGACTTTCAGTTGTGTTGTAATGCCACCTTATGATTATTTTATAAATTTTATTCTGTGCTGGGATTGTGACAGGAAGTCGGTAGATACCAAAAGATACTTCAATATTAAAATGAAAACAGATACTATTTGGAGCTCTCAAACTTTTATTCTTGTGTATCGCAATTCGGACACCCATGTTTGTTGCTGGTTGTCAGCTTTCTCTGTGTCCTCACAGTTGCCGAGTGGGATTGAGTTTTCATTAACACGTGTCTAGTAGCTCTGCAGTTGATAACTAATTTCGTATTAGTTTCCTTCACTCGACAACACTGAAACTACTGTGGCCTTTCATCAACGCCCAGCGATCACTACACTTCGAGTTCCGGTTTGCTAGTTACGATAGCCTAAACAAGCCACCAAGCTGTCTGAATGTGCACTAATTTATACCAACAAAGCGTTGGATAACGCGTCGTTACCGGATCGAAAACAAGCGACAAATAGTTTCAAAACGTGCATTTTGTACGCTTTCTTATATTTCTGCCCGTGTTTATTGCGATGTTTAGTTAGCTTTGGTAATGAGTCACCAACTCAGATCACTCCTCAAACAATATCTTGACTAAGTTTTCCCTTTTTTCATTTTTGGCAGCCAGGTAACCTTACAATTACTAATTTCTTCATGTTTAGAAGCTCTAAAAATACATTTAGCGGGCAATCTTGATTTTTTTTCTATCATTTAAATTGCTGTCATATACTAGCACATTAATAAGATAAACTAATATAAAAAACTTTTGAACTATACTAAACTGGGTGATAGACGTCACGTGGTCGAAATGAGCCAAGCAGACAAATTACCTGAAAAGTCATTCCTGGCAGCAGGTACTGGATGCCAACCGCAAACGTCAGAAAATCATAATACCCGATTTCGGTGAACCGTTTAAAATATTAACAATCACTGAAAATAAGTATTCAGTAGGACCACTTAAAAAAAAACTATACAGCAATCCATAAATTGTAACTACCAATTAAAACGGTGCAAAGGAAAAGTAGAACGTTAAAGAAATTCTGTAGATTATGATGTACTTGTCTAAGAAGATGATGGGCGATAGCTGGAACCCCTCAAAGAATGAAACAAAGACTGCGGAATGCAACTGTCAGGTAATAACCCTAATAACCGCGCAAACATTTAAAAGTTTAGTTCTTCTTTTGTTTGTATTAGAACGACTGAGATCCAAAGACTAGAACTCGAACCTGGTTCTGTGATTCTCTAGCGATCCAACGACTGCGCGCCTTAACGCGCCCAGCGACATTAGGGGAACCTGCACTATCTACTCTATTACTGTCAGTAATATTTTGAAAAAGAAAAAAATACGAAGTACATGGAGTAATGCAACAAGAAACCCAAGATCTTGATCACATCTACCACAAAAATATACATACTCGCATCTCTTTTATACTCTAAGTTTTAGACCACCTTCATTTCTTAACTTCATCCCTGATCAATAACGCTTGCTTCGGAGAACATATTCCCCTTTGCCATTTGTGATTGCCTTACGTTCTTTTCACGGAATGTCTTTCCTACACAACGAGATTTGGTCGCTTCCATCAAGTCAGCGCTTCTTGCAGATGCGACTATTCGTGGTCACGTTCCAATTTCGTTTGAAGCCGAGACTGGGGCAAGATCTCGATACGTCGCATCTTCATGCAAGTTGGGCTAACTCAGTGGGTAACTGCAGATTGTTGCACAAACTCAAATCATGCAGGTCTGTTAAACCTTCCTGCAGGTCATACATTGGGAATGTTTTCGTGCCATTTCTCTACTTCCTTTAACAACAGTAACGTGATCATTCGTGGATTCACCAAAAGCATTAATCCACATTGAATCGCTCTAACTCTATTTTATTGGTAAATATATTTTTCATTTAAACTTGAAAATAAAATAAAAAGCTGTATCAAATCTTCAAACAGAACAACAGATACAGTCAATATTATATCCTACTTGTGCAAGCCCGTGACCACTTGTTGCGTATCGTCATGGTCTAGAATAGTTCCAGTTTTTATGGTGTAGGTATTAAACCCGGACATGGACGATAGTGCTATCGTATAAGTGTTTCAAAGTTCGTTGACTCCAACTTACTGAAATACAAATTTGACCCTTAAAGTTCACTCTGCAAAATTAGAAGAATTCCTGTTTCCTTCGAAAGCATCACGTTGTTTATTATTGAGGCTGGGTATTCATAATGTCATCTTTGGTCATAGTGTCTGTAACGACCAGAGAATTTATTACAGATTCCAGATTATTAAACAGCTGAGCAATTCCGAAGAAATTAATTGCCAGAATATTCGATCCGGTGACATATTTGATCTGATGTCCACTTTAAACAACCTAATAACTCACGTACAGCGAACAGGAACAAAATCCATTAACGAGAGTGGTCGGTAACATACGTAAAAACCAAATAGATCGTAATGTATAAACTTTGGTCAAGCAACAACATTAACAAAAGTTTTAATTAAATTTAGCCTAGACCGGTATGATAACTGGTATTTGTGATTACAGTAGACGATGAGTAATTTAAGTTTTTTAAAGTTTTTTATTTTTCTTTGATTAGCAACATGTTACTGAAAAAGAGTTCCACGTTTTTTTCACCCGTAAAGTATATAAATATTTTTTAACTACGAAATGTTACGAAAAACAAACTTAATGAATGTATTATGGCAATTAATTTTGTAGGAGTTGCTTAGGTATTAAATTGCGGACATAACCTCGAATTTCTTCTAATGGTATCTCTGGTCGCTGTCAATTTGAGAGCGAACGCTGACACGTGACACCGTTCTCCAACCAATTGCTATCGAGGTGAGTGATTGAGTGAGATTACAAAATTATATTGTAGAATAACCTTGATACGTGACTCCTGAAATACAATTTTTGCTTTACTATTAATTTTTAAATCATCCTGTCATTCTATACTATCATATTCTTCATGATCCTGTTGACCAAAGGAACATGTAATTTCAGTAATGAAACTATTTTGTTATTTAGAAAAACCCGATTTAAATTTTATTTGTGAGAATCAAGAAAACTGAAAACTTTAGCTGCTTAACTGTTATAAAATTATTAATGATATCCAACCTTATTGCTAGATATTGAGTGAAAATCGTGAACAAATGGAATAAATGTTTGGACTAAATAAACGAAAATAAGATAAAATTCATAAAGTGCAGCAGAAATGGTAGTAGCAATAATAAATTAAATGAAAAAGTAGGGCCAAACCTGACAGTAGAAGTAAATTAGATTATTTCGAAAGTGAAATTTCTGCTGATGGTTACTGAAACGAAGATTTTTTTTTTCATAAAGAGCAGAAGCTTTACGTGGCTTTTTCAAATAGGAAATCATTTCGATGCAAAGATTGACCTAGTTTATAAAACTGTTAATATGAGCGAAAGAACTTCATGGAATTTAAGTTTTGTGCTTAAGAACTACCAGAAAGGAAACAAGCAATTTAAAGGCGGTGCTATAGAATAATGATGAAAATCAAGTGAAAAGATAAGAAACGAAGTGAACATATTTTAGAAATTATGGCCTTGAATCAAGTTTGAGTAATAATCTCACAGAAACATTTGCCACTGCATGAAACAGCTGAAGGAAAGTAGGTATTATAGAGTAAGGTAAAATATGAAGCACATTACTGAGAATGTGGGATGTAATGGGTATGTTGACGTAATAATAGTTCAGGGTAGGAACAAATGTAGGACTGTATCATCCCCGTCGAAAAACTAATGAAAAATATAATCCCCAAGATGAATAAGAAATTGAATACCGGCTGATCGTGGAATTATTAGGAAATACTGAAAAAAGCAAAAATGCTTTATAAACTTTAAATTTTATCTGATCTAGGAAGTGAGTAAACTTAATGCAATTTAATGCAATCCGGATAATTATGAGGCCAATTACCATATTCACAAGAAACGATTAGGTATCGTCACTTGATATCCAAGCAGACCAGAAATGACAGTCGCAGAATTGTTTTGGAACCAAACAATGTCAGTCGTACATACAAGACACACATTACTTGAAATCTTCGTCAGGATTTGTTAGGTTTCTGGTCATATGTCAAAGTAAAACTCAAGAATTTTTAATTGAAGACACACAATCTGATAACAGAATTTCACACCAAATCGTGGCGCGAAATTATTGACAGTAAATTTAATCTTTGTCTTCCAGTTAGTAGACTCTGGTTCTACTGAGATACTTTTGAGGGATTTTTTTAAGTTATTCGTGTAGGCAGAGTACAAATTACCACAAATAATAAACATTTCTATGGCTAAATCGAGTTTCCTGTTTTTATTTACTTTAATGAACAATGCTTATTCATTTCCCAAAAGATCACCATCTGTAAAAACGGCAGTCAATTCGATCTTTCTGTTATTGTAATTGAGAGCTTCTGAAAGAAAGTTCAACAGTCGGAATATGGAACTCTTTATCAGGAAATAGTTTGGTCACGACTGAATGTTAACCTGTCGATAAACTAGCAACTACGCGTTTTGACAGCTGTCAACAAAAATTAAAATAAATCTCGTAATCAATTATATATGGAACGATGGAATCGTGAAAATGTTTCCCTGTATCATTATGGTTTTCTGCAATTATGGATCAACTTTAGAGCTGAAGTCAGCTGCCCCCTATAATATTACAAGGCTGCCCTGAGCTATGTTTTCGTTTCTTTCTGGTCGATGAACACACGTATATACCTCTCGCTTTTCTTTCTGGTTCCTTTGTCTTCGTCGACGAACAATGACGCATCGGTTTCTAATTGCTTGCGTTGCTTTTGTAGGCTCTTCAAAGAGGCTGAATCGATGAAAAATAATCTCCAAAAATACCTTCGTATTGACTAACAATAACTAATGCAGAATCATACGTTTAAATGCAAAATAAATACACGAGAGACGATTTTTTTTAACCCCACTTGATTGAGTTAGCTTTGAGAAGAGTTAGGTCACAGAGATATTACAAAGAATTCACATTTTACAATGTGGTTTCTTTGATTGAGCTCTTGTGGGATGATATAGCAGTAAATATTTATTTTTCTAGAAATGGGATGCGAATGTAATCGCAGAAAATTATCTACAAAATACTACACATTTGCGTAATTCCATAGACAAAAATAATAACTGTTAAATCTCTAAACGTTAAATCAAAGTTAAGTTGTGGGCTTTAGAGAGAAGCATATGATACAAACAAAAATATGTTTGTAAGTTTTCTGCATGGACATGTAGCTATATGAGATCTTATTTCATGCATCAACACAGTCGCTATATTAGATATAATTTAAACGGCTTTTTTTATCATGGCTTTATGCCTTGTCAAGGTCGAGATCATTAGGGTCGGGAAAGGGTTTGAAGAAAGGAACGGAAAAGAAATGTGGTACGATTAAAAGGTCACTGTGTAAAAGCAATCATTTCGAAACACAAAACATTCTATAAAACAATGTCACCGTATGTTTGAAAGTGAAATATGGGTCCTTAGAAAGAGAGATAGAAGAAGTATACAACCCCCCCCCCCCCCTCAAAAAAATGAGCTTCCTGACAAATGTTTTAATGTGTAGCAAAAGAGACCTCGCATGGAGTGAATTAATAAACCACAATATATTGATTTTCAAAGTCAGTTACAAAATAAAAGTATGCAAAAATAACTGGCATGAACATTTACCAAGAATGAGTCACAAATGACTTCCAAAGTTGACTCTGAAGTGTAAGCCTAGCATTAGGAAATACCTACAAAGAGAAAGTCCAAGGTATCGGAACAGGCCAATTTGGGAAGAAGAGAACTAGTAAAATAATTCGTGCCTTTTAAAATGATGAAAATTTAACAAATAATATTTAGACACTCTTTCGACTAGATTGACAGCAGCCTCCGTCTCCAGGTACCTTCAAGTACATGTATTCGAATTAATCTTCTATCATCTGGAAAGGTTAGTACTTTTTGTGAGATTCTTTCAGAATATTTCTTCTTTGATAATTTAAAAAAAGCTTTATTTATTTCGTATTTTGCAGTCTATTTGTCCCAATGACTCCAACAACTCATTAAGAATACTTCATATCTCCAGTTTTTTTAACACCCCATAAGTCCTATGTTTACATGCTCTATGCAACTCTATTTCGGCGTCTTGTATTTTTCATTTATTTTTTCGAGATAGAATCATTTTTTACAGCTATACAACAGTCCAGAATTGAAACGGACTAGGTGGTTCAGTTTTGTGAATTTAATATTAATTTAAATTTTATTAATGAAATTTTGTCGTAGGCCATTTTTCCGCAGTTGCTCGGTAAATAAAATGATAAAATAACGACAATGCACTTGTTTTGTATACCTTAATGCCGAATTAAAGTATGCAAAAACAGTTGCATTGGCGTTATTTTATCATTTAGTTTAAATTTTACTATGTTATAAGTTTTAGTGTTAAACTTATTAGATAAAATTGCTAACTGAAATAAGATATATATATAGAGAGATAAAGATGTACCAAAGTATGCCACTGAAACGAAAGCGTAGTTGTAATATACGCTTATAAAACAAGTAACAGCTGACAAACTGAAGTGTTCAAATGAGCGAAAAAATGACCAAAAAGAATGTAGGATGAAGTCTGAAGACGGGAAAGGCTGCTGCCTAATCTCTGAACTGCGTAAGAAGTAATAATTTCTCTTTGTTTCACCAAGTGAATATGAAAGTATTATTAACAAAAACAATAACTTTTAGGAGGAACTTGTGGACAGTTCCAGAAGATTTGAGAAAATCGTATAATTGTAACCACAATTGACGGAAAAAGGTTCTGAAGAAATGCACGTTTTAAGTTACAACTTAAAAGTCTTATGCAAAGGTGTTTATAGTCTTTAGGTCTTTTAGTTGTCTTTCTAGTAATACATGTAAGGTGTGTACCACTGCGGATACATCTGAGCTGACCCGAGAAAGTTAGTCTACTTCCCTGAACCTCAGAGTGGTCAAATTGTAGATGCTGAACGACACTCAGGGTGAAACAATGCGCCTTTACATCTGTTGGCCCTTTGTTCAATAGAAGCTGCACGCCGCCAGTACAGTAACAGCCTCATTGTTGGACAGGAAATCTGGTTAACAGGAAGCATTGTTCCAGGAAGCACTTCATCCCGTTTCGGCCAGACTCCAGTACGTGCAACGACTGCGTTAATCCAACAGACGACGCATCGGCCCATGAAATTGTGTTCTAGCAGCCAGCTACAACGAGGATAGAACGCAAACATGCGACTTCCTTATGATACCGAGTCGTGTAACACTTGATAATTTCATATGAGATTGTTGGTAACAACGTTCTGGCCTCGCATTCGGGAGGACGGTGGTTCGAATCCCCGTCCGGGCATCCAGATTTGGGTTTTCCATGGTTTCCCCAAATCACTCCAGGTGAATGCCGGGATGCTTCCTTCAAAAGGCCATGGCCGAATTCCTCCCCATTCCTTGCCCCCATCCTTTCCCGTCTCTAAAGACCACGTTGTTAAAAAGGGACGTTAAACTGTAACAAAAAAAAAAAAAAAGGTAACAAACCATGCAGTGTAATACTATTTTTACTCTCTGTATCATTACTTCGAAGATTGACTGAATAATTAAAAGGGCACAGGAAGACATCGTAACAATGATAATGAATAAAAAAATTAAAGCTTATAGAATTTTAACAACGGTAAAATCCCCGGCTGGCTAACAGATTTCAGTTTTCTATGGGCAGCTTAAATTATTCCTTCGAAGACTGTGCCATACTTTTTCCAAATACCTTAACGTTGAAAAATGTGCCGTAAAAAAAAAAAAAAAAAAAAAAAAAAAAAAAAAAAAAAAAAAAAAAAAAAAAAAAAAATTATATATATATATATTTGTACAGGGGTACAATTTCTGTGGTATACGTGTTTTACCATACGATTGTATGAATAGCTAGTGTGGGAATTTTTGCGCGCCTTCAATAAGTAAATTAATACTGAATGAATCTCCTTGCGTTTTATCTTGATGTTTAGAAACAGTTTTATGGAATACCTGTCCTTCGAGTGTTCTTCCGACACCAAAAACTAGACGGAGAGATTATGGAAAAATTGAGACAAACATGAAATGCAAGTAACAAAATTTACAACCATTCTGAAGTCTGAAACTAATCTCATTCATTTAATAATGCCACTGGAATACCAGTCCGATACTTACCATATATCATTGTGCAAGTAAGCTGTATACCGGTACAATACGAATCTTAAACTCAAAGATATAGCGTGGCAGGTGAGCGGTAGTTCTTGGGCACGGAATAATCAAGGACGCGTTTTCTATAGCCTATCCAGCAATCCTAATTTCGGTTTTCCACTGCTTCTCAAAATCTTTCCAGGTGAATGCCAGAACGTCATTTTTAAAAGCCCAGGCGAAATCCTATCTCCTATTTTGTCAGTTATAATGTCCAGGCACTAATGATCTTACAGTAGACGACTCACAATCTCAAAGAGGAACTCCAAAATGGCTACAAGTTAGAATACAGCACTCAGCAAGAGTTAAGCAGTTACGATTTGAAGCTTCTGGATGCAAAATTAAGATGGAGAGTTGAGAATACAGAGATGATGGCAGTGCCATTGTGGGGAAACTCAGACACATTTGCTCATTTTTTCAACCACTGAAGAGAATTACTAATTTCGGTGACGGAGTTGTGCCTGCTAATGTGAAACGCAAACGTTTTGACTAACATACTTCTCTCTTATTCTGTTGCAAAACTGCGTTACAATGTTTTCCGCACGTTCTACTAAAAATATTGAAACCATTGCAGTTCGTCTCGAAGAGATTCCGGCCTTTGAGTCCTTCGGAAGCATGTAACAATATTGCAGGCTGCAAAATCTAATGTTAGATAATGATAAGGGAGTTATATGTGTTTAATTTTAATTCTGGATTAGAAGAAATGATTTTCGTTATTTTCTGCACGGAAAGTAAAATAAGGGAGTATTTTTTCGTTCTTTGTCCCATATACCGCAGTTTTTCTCATCTTCCAACACAGATTTCCCATACATACCATATCCAACTTCTTTTCGAAAACAATCCCTTCTCTCAGGATAATCAATGTGGTGACAGCGTTTAAGAAACGGATGATAGAATTTCGGTGCTAATCAAAAGTTTATCCGCCACTTACAATAGATAATTCAAACGCAAGGAAAAGCAAACAGTTGCCACTGACATGTCAGATAGACTAACTCCAGGCTGATGTTATTTTGCAATTCTCTGTATTCTGCCTAATTTCCATTTTAATGCAACACAGACTGTATACCGCGGCTGTAAGCAAGTTGGTTTGAGCAGCATAAATTAAACTGGGAGAGAAACTAAAAACATCAGATAATTAATTCTGAGTTGAATAGCTTCTGCTTGTTTCCACTTGCTTTTTCAAGCCGTCCTATTGCATTCGTTTGGTTTTGGATAAAAAAATTCACAAAAATTGTATGGCGCAGAAACCGTCATATTTTTGAACTGAGCAAGCGCCGGCATAAATATGAATGTTGCACAACAATCGTCAGATCTTCCAGTTTCGGACGTTTATTTTATCAATCTGTTCATAATTTCAACTGTTTTCTCAAACATCGTGCTAAAAATACTACACATAGTTGATAGCTTAGCGTCTTGACAAAACTTAAGTTGCCTACCATAACGTTATCTTCACTGGGTACGGGTCAGGAAATTAGTATCAGTAATTAAAAAATGAAGCTATCTTGATACCATGAGTCTCTTCTTTCAGTAAATATCGTTTATTAAGCCATAAAACTTGATAGATTGCCGTAATGTAGCTAAGACAGAAGTATTTTACACAACGAATTTATCATTTCCCAGAGATGCCAAATATGAAGTGAATTGGATACAGTACTTTTTATTACGAGTGTAATGAGTAAATTATGTGTTAAAATTGCGTAAATAGCAATTATTTTGACGATTCATCACATAATTCGGAAAAAATGTTATAAAATTAGTGACAAGAACATAAGTGATGATGAAATATGCACTAAGAAATTCTTTGTTGGGCAAACCATTTTTGGGTATTACTAGCCCAAAAAATACGTTAGTTGAAATAGGTTACCGCTGAGTAGAATGCTAGGAAAATTTGATATATCTCTCAAATTGAGAATACTGAGAATTATCGACGTTAAATAATTCACAGAAATAAAAACTGTTAAGTGATGTTAAGTGAAACTGATTGGGAGAAAACAGTGTTAGTTCGAACTAGTTCACCTCCAACGATGGTGGCATTAGTAGCTGCACTCCCGTAAGTCAAGACACCCTACTTGAATACCACTGCTCTTGATGTATCTCCCGGACCCAGCATTGATCTCCCGCACCCAGCATTGATCTGTGCCTAAACTGCTGGCAGAACTTACGACCATCTCACTTTTCCTGACGGCACTGTCGTTCGAATCTAAAGATCACGTTAGAACTCACTTGGAGGTTGTCGGGATACAAGCCTCCATGCGGCTAGTTTGAATAGTACTAGTTATAATAAAATATCTTTAGGTCCTTTGCGTTGGAGGAAAATAAAACTAATATCATTTTACTACATCTGAAAAAATAAAAAGCATGGAGAATAGCATACAGTAGGATTTACCTGAGAGGTCGTAATCTATAGCTATCTTTTTATTATTATTATTTTTAAAAAAATACTGAAATAGTAATGTAGGTTTGTTATTGTTAACAGCAAGAAAACTGAACTTTTGCGGAAGATCTGTAATATTGGATTTAAATCCCAATACCGAATAGGGCTTTGTGAAACCTGTTTCAGGCTTTCCTCTTGTGTTAAAATGCTATTTTCATTGTCCAAGAGGACAGATTCATCTTCAATTGGATATAAGATTTTTTTTTTTACAATTTAAATAAAGAAGATGAGAGTTTAAAACGAGACTTGTTCATTTTTACATGGTTTATGTTAAATATATGAACAGCGTAATTCGACATGACTGTTTCCGTGACAAAACTGGTTTAGTTGAAAGACTGTCGACTTGTATATTGAGTTTTGATAAGGCTTCTGCGACTGAGCGTTCAGATTTATTGATTCAAACTCATAAACATCTTGTTTCGACATGGAGTCTTCACTATCTCTTAAAATCTTGTCTAATAACTTTACTGAAGAACGACCAATATCTTAATTATAAAAAAAGTACACGAAAATTTTTCATAGGTTATTTTTTAAGAAGATATTACTTTTTTAGGTTGTTGATCTCAAACTATTTAAAGTAGCTTAACAATTTATAAACAGGCTATTTTTCCCCTGCTATATTCTCTTCTAACTTTTTTGTCGGTTTGGGATTAGTTCGTATTTTCTTAATTTCTTCGAGCGGGTGAAGAAATATGATACTTGAAAACCAAGTAGGATAGCATGACGTAGTCAAGAGAAATTCAAATATGCCACGGCACTAAGCTATAGCTAAATAACTGATTATGATGACGAGAATGTTTTCTCCTTCTTCTTCACCACCTTTTTCCATCATTAGGGGACGGCTACCTTCAAATATTTTTAATCATCATTGGTAGGGTCAAATTTGGAATTTTGATTTTACGGCCGCATGCCCTTGCTCCCACCAAACATTTTATAGCTACTGGGGTCGTACTAAGTACTAATTGAGGAAGTGAAGTGGTGCCATCTGTCAACGAAACGAGTAACTATGTTTTGTGTGCGATAGTGTATTTTTGTTTGTTCGAACTGTGTAGGTTATGAGGCGCAGATTGGAGACCGTTCCAGCATTCGCCTTGATGGCTACAGAAAACCGCCTAAAAAAAAAAAAAAACGCTTTCAGGAAGGCTGATAGGTGGAGCCGAGGTCACGAACCAGTTCCCGTTTTACGCAACGCACGAGTCTCTGACATATGCAGATATAAATACTCTGCTGTCATACTTCACTGTTAATGAGATGAAACATAAATAATCATTGGTTTTTGGTGTAATAAAGAAAAACTGCAGTCAATATTTCAAAATTTGCTACGTATGACAACGTGGACCACTATATCTGAATTTTAAGGCCATTAATACCTACCCGCATATATTTTTCATTGGTAACATTACACACCTCAACGATGATAAATTTAACATCGGTTTGAAATTACTCAATTTTACCATTCTCTTGCACTTCAAAATTCGTATGTAATGCGAAATGATTTGAAGTGATTAGCAAATACATAATATAAATAAAAATCTATATTGACGTTCCTGAGTCTCTGACTTTAAATTCTCGAAATGTTTTGTATAAGATTCTGTCATTTTGTCTCGGATATAATTATTAATTCCAATATGAAATATTATTATTATTAATATTACTCCGTGATTTAATAAAAGTGGATAGCGAAGGATGCATTGTCCCTTTACGAATGTGTAATACTTTGGAAGGGATATGGCAGGAGGCGCCCATTGGCTATTTTGGGGAACCTTCCCGGCATTCGCCAGGAGCGATCTGGAAAAACCATGGAAAACCCTAAATATGTTACAATTTAAACTGTGAATCATGAAAAAAAATTTCTTGATTGGATTGTTGAATTCTAAATTCTCGAGAATAGTAATAAAGGTATTATGATTACCGTGCATCATGTGTGTTGAGCAAGCTCACAGCGGACTGTTGAATCTGACATTCACGGAAAAATAATCAACAATTAACAGAGGTACGCAAGCAACGGTAGGCATTTAATATGTTGTACCGAGCATGTTAGCTGAGCGCTATCACTCTGGCCTCGCATTCGGAACGACGACGGGTTTAATCCCAGTCAAGACATGAAGATTTCGGTTTTCAACGGATTCCTGAAATCACTCCAGGCAAACCACAGTGTGGTTCTTTATGAATACCATGACCGAACTCCTTCCCGTTCCTAACCCTGATCCTTCCCCGCCTCCAATGTAATTTAATTTAATTGCAATGGTGTACACACACTCGTGACAATTTCCCTGAACACCCATTTTCCCCCTTTCCTCTACCCGCCTACATTTTGCCTCTACAAATTTTAACTTTAAATTATTTCAGTGTTTTTAGTAAATTATTCACCATTTCTCTTGGTAATTTATCCTCATCCCTGACCCCTTGCGTACGAAAGAAAATTTTCTCACGCCATAATGACTGAAGTAGAGTGCCAGCTTGTGGTCGTGATCATCTTTTCCCTTCCATCCTTAATTCCTCCAATTCTTCGTCGAAGAGGCGTAGAGTCCTAAAAAGAAAGTTATTGTAACGCATCAGGGGCTTTGCAAATACAAATTATTAAAGATCTTTCTGAATATGTTGCAATCGGTAGAAGATGCTGCTCTGTAGGTAGGAAATAATGACGTAATTTGCTGTCAGCTAAAGGCCTGAGAAATAGAATTTACGCGAATCATTGACACAATGCTGCAAACCATAACCTCATTACAACGGAATAATTTATACAGACCTAAAAACTGGACAGAGAGGAAAAGTCAAACAGAAAGAGTCGCCGCCAGAAGTCTAGAAGCAGAAGCACGTTTGGAAAAGTGGTTGGAGCTGGAGAGTGTCACAATATCTCAAGCAAGAAATAGTATTTTGAAGAAGCATTTAAAGAATACCAGAAAGTTTCGGTACTAGGAGAGGAGTTACAAATTTAAAAAATAAATTAATGAGAGTAAAGAAGTTTATTACGTCGGAATGTGTGCTTTGTTTAAAAAAAATACTAGGAAATTTCATTCATAATGAGATGGATTGTAGGTTTTAAAATAAGTTTATGGGCTCATCGTGAGGTGACATAAAAGAGGTTTTGCAAACTAAGATGACTGAAAATTCTGTAGTAGTGACAATAAGTTCCGAAACCCCTAAAAGGATTTTTTTTTTTTAATTTGCTGAAATTTTCGCTCATTTATTAGTGAATAATGAAACATGAAGCATGTATCAATTTGTTCAAAAGCAATGTTGATACCAGCTTGATCTTTCGAAGGAAAGGAAAGATACTTCGCAAACAATTTCTCTGTAAGACTTGACTTTCATTAGATCACACTTGCTGCTGCACATTGGAAATATGTATGCGATCTAATAACGAACTTATGTTGTTCGATAGTGAATTTGTCAGGTGTTCTATTGGTATAAGTGATGCTTGTTGAATTTAAATAGCAGGACTGTATCGCTACATACAGGCATTACGAGGGCAATATTGTGTGCAGATACATTACCGTGCGGTAATGTGCCATTGGTGGATTATGATTCGTGGTGCTCCGGCCTTGTACGCATTGCTGAAGACATCGATACCGAAAATAGTATCTGGACTTTTTCCTCATCCAGTTTCACCCTGGTGATGCAAATCAAGTGAATAGGCATTTCAATGTTCTTCTTTTAGTTTACTCTGAGCTAACGCCATTCGAAAACCATCTACTAGTTGTTCTTGTTCGATAACTACTTCAATTCGTGTCAGGTAAATCTATATCAACTCTTTTGTTAATTTGTTTGAGTATCGACACGAGCAATAAATTTATTGGAAATATAATTTTCATGTTAATGAATTGTATTGAATTTTAGCATTCTCGCCTCGCATTCGGGAGGACGCCTGTTCGAATCCCCGTCCGGGCATTCAGATTTGGGTTTTCCATGGTTTCCCAAATCACTCCAGACAAATGCCGGGATGCTTCCTTCAGAAGGCCATGGCCGAACACCTTCCCATTCCTTGCCCCCCATCCTATCCCGTCTCTAAAGACCTCGCTGTTAAGAGACGTTAAGCAGTTACAAAAAACAAAAGTTATTGAATTTCTTTAATACATTTAATCTATAATTCATGCAGCAGTAATATTATTTCTGCTATTCTTTCTTGCTTATATCAAAAGGAATTACGTTTAATTATTAATGGCGCACAGTATTCTTGGTAAATTATATCAACAAGACATGTAATCAAAATTATTATGAATATTTATAAATAAATAATTTATTTTGAATCATTGTGTTACACCACAGTACAAATCGTCATGCCTTACTGCCGCTTTTGTGCAACTTCATCCCTACATCAATACTTCAGTAGTTTCCCTGCTTACTCTCTCATATGACTGATACATCCTAAACGCTTTGTGCCATGTGCAATGACTGGTGCAACACTGTTTCTGTAGGCTACTGTTCTGTAAGTAGAGGTCATTGTTAGTTTTTAATCAATTTGATAATTTATGTAAGCGTAATACAAATGTCGGGTTTCAAACTGTCTATTCCTTTTACACCAATTGTCCTATAGAGGCAGTAACTATTTATCGTTGCTCACAGTGTATTATCAAACTCAAATAAAATAATTTACAAACTAAGAATCTGATACAATTATTTTATCATTTTTCAATGGTATCTGCGATTATGTTCGATGATTACAGTGCTACAAGAAGTCCTTTTGTTTGTAATCATCACAGTAATTCAAATATTCTTATACTAACAGTGCATTAAGCCCGTTACTTGTCCATTTTCATATATGTAAGTATTGCAGATATGATATTCGGTTATGGGTCGAAAAAACACATTATACATGCAAATTTTAAATGTGAAACATATTTTGTTTACAAGCTGTAGGCCTGTGACCGCAGAACTGACAGAGAAGTGGCCGTAATGGGACTCCGCTTCCCTATGGGTACTGAACTCTGAAAGTGGGCCAACATCAATAAACTGAGATACAGCACTGAAGAAAAGAAAATAGCTACAGACGCTGCGAAAAAGTGTGGTTCATAAAAACATCTCTCAGAACGGTTATTAATGGTACTGAAGATCCAACTGGATCGTTGTATAGACCACTGAATGTTGCGACATAAATTAAGAACTCTTGAGAAAGGCAAAAACTTGGATACAAATTACTAAAGGTAAAGAGAAAGAAACATCACACAATTAAGAAATATGAGACACTTGAAAGTGAAATAATTGGTATGAAGGTAACGGATACTTTGTGTCGACAGACTGCTGCATCCAGACTATTTCATCAAAGTAAAAGAAAAACAAACTGTAATACCACCCGCACACAGTCCAAACAGAATTAAATACAAGCGATTCGTTCCACGTGGTGCCTGTATTGATCTAAAATGCTGTACCAGTTACATACGCTGGCTGTCAATAGTGTTATTGATGAGATCTCCGTTGAAAAACAGGACTTCATCAGTGATTAAATCTATCGGCAGTAGCGGAACAATTAAACTACAGTTTAGCTATTGACAATGTATCAATAAAGCAGCTGAAATGGGACGAAAAAAATCTGTTTTGTCCAGAGAGCAAAATGTACGCAGAAATGTGCTTCATTAAAAGCTGGAATAATTTACCAGAAATTTAACAGCAAAAAAAGTAATTGACATATTCATCCCCGTACTGCCTAATCGCTTAGAAACAATCCAAACCCAAGCGCTTTAACTGCGCAAGTAAAACTGAAACCATGACGGTATTTATGGTATGTAGAAAGATTTTCACTAAGTTGATTCCATGCAAATGATTTTGTCCAGAATCTCCGATGAATATAATAGTAAAATAAAGGGCGAAATTATTTATAGAGTGCTTAGTTAATGATAATAAAGAAATAAGTATTCTAATACATGAATACCACAAGAATGCCCAAGCTGCTAAACATCATTGGTGTGATCTGGTATCAGCGGGATCATTACTGTCGTCAGTCTTTCGACTGGTTTGATGCAATCCTCCATCCCTTCCTAACTTGTGCTAACCTCTTCATTTCTACATATCCCTTACAACCCACGTCCTCAATTATCTGCTTCATATATTCTAATCTCTATCTTCCTCTACAGTTCTTACCTTCGACTGTTCCCTCCACCAGCAAATTAACCAATCCATCATGTCTCAAAATATAACCTACCAACCAGTCTCTTCTTTCTGTAAGCTTATTCCACAAACTCCTTTTCTCACCCATAATTTCCAAAACACGTTCATTTCTTACTTTGTCAGTGAGCTTAATTTTCATCATTCTTCTGTAGCACATTTCAAATGCTTCAATTTTCTTTCTTTCCGGTATTCCAAAGTCCATGTTTCGCTACCATAAAGTGCTGTGCTCCACACAAAGAGTTTTAGAAAGTTATTTTAATTCCAAGATCAATATATGAAACTGAATGGTTTCTCTTTTTCATGAAGGCTCTTTTTGCTAGTGCTATTCTGCTTTTAACATCATTCCTGCTTCGGCCATCGGTTGTAAATTTGCTTCCCAGATAACAAAATTCACTTACTTCTCCTATTGCATCCGATCCTATTTTTATATTTAATCGACTAGTATTGGTATCATTTATGCTACATTGCTTTGATTTATATTCAGTCCAATTTCTTCCTTCAGTATTTTGTTCATGCCATTCAGTAATTGCTCAATATCCTCAGCCCTTTCTGCTCACAAGACAATGTCATCAGCAAATCGTAACATACTGATTTTTTCTCCCTGAACACTTAATGGCACATGGAAATTTTTCTTTTACTTTCTTTATTGCTTCTTCTACATTCAAGTTGAATATTAACGGGGATAGACTATAACCTTGTCTCACAACATTTTTAACCGATGCATGTGTCTCTCATGATTCTATATTTATATTATAGCTACTTGATTCTTATGTAGTTTATTCTTATATAATGTATATAGTTTCTATCTCGATACTTTAGACCTGCCTTCTTTAAAATTTTGAACATTGTCCAACCTAACATTATCAAAAGCTTTTTCTAAATAAACAAACGCCATAAAAGTATCTTTGTTTTTCTTGATCCGCCCTTCAAGTATTAATCTTAAAGACAGAATCGCTTCCCTCGTACCACGATTTTTCATAAACTCTTGCATTATAGGATACCAAACACTGTTATGGGAAGAGAGTTATCAATGTTTTTCATGTTATTTTTCTCCCACAAAAGAAAAAAACTTGTAGCAAATATCAGTTTTTTAATATGACAATACAAAGAAATGTAAACTTAAGTCATACATTTACAACTGAAAAGTTACAGTTTTAAAATAATGTAAGAACATTGGTTGCACTTGTAGACATTGACAACAATATTTAACTCCAGCAATGCAATACGACTCTTCACGGCAAATGTAATAATTATAAATAATACATTTTATGGTAACTGAATAAAAAAAAAACAAACCTTCAAGCATTTGAGGAGCGTCTCATCAGTAAATTGTGAGTTACAGTCGTTTCACATGTTAGTTTCCAAGCGTGTAGGGCTGAGAATTGGATTCAATATTTCAGCTTAGTGGAACATTTATCAAGAAATACTTGTAGTATATAACGACCAAACTCGTCTTAATATTTAGCATCACCGTCCACGTACCCAAGCACTTAAATTCGCTGCACTCATTCGTCTAAACTAGTCGAGGCTGAAGACAGAGATACTTGAAGATGACGCAAGTAAGGTTCCTAACATTCTCCACGGTTAATATATCTCTGCCTGAAATTAACAATTCGTCATGGGTAGTTACGTATCAGGATATCGTAAATATTTGGGAAATGACATTGCGCTTAGAGACAAACGAAGGACAGTTCTGGTAGTTCTAGAAGGCATGCCATTTAATATCACGTGGTCTAATTAAAAAAATTTCTTCGTTGCTAGTACAGGAAAGAACAGCTTCGAGGAAGAACTAAGAGAAATCCGAGAGGACATAGCAAGGTCAGTTTCTGCTGTGATATAAAGAATGGTCGTTTCTGGTTTGGTGCAGCGATTAGTTAGCCTCTTGGTGGCTCAGTGGTTAAAGTGTCTGACTGGAGATCGAAAGGTCCCTGCTTCGGATCCCTGTCTCAGAAAGCTTTTAATATGCCCTTATCCTGACGTTTAACCCTGGCATACATTGCTGTGAGATTTGAAGTACGCCAGAACGCTTCCGTGGTTCGGATTCCATGTTAAACTGTCGCTCCTCTATACCAGATAGGATTACCGGGTTAGGTTAGCTAAGGAACTGGCAATCTTAACTCCAATACCATGCTTAGTATACATCAATCGGGATGGTCTAACCTACCTCCGAGGTGAATAATAAGCTTTGCTTTTTTTAGAAGCGATAAACACAAACATTCGAGCCTGAGGCAACAAGACAAGCGGATAGAAGAATTGAATCCAGAGTGAGCTCAGATGGTTCACGTTTCACTTTCCAGAATCCATGTAACTGATTACAGCGAACGAACGAAATTCCATCTGACATGGTAGAACACCATTGCACTCAACGCCACATGCTAACCTATGTTGTAATAAGAAACATCAAAACTATTAACTAACAAACCCATCAGAGCCCAAGGTTAATTTAAATTTAATATGAATTGCAGAAGGTATGTCATGTAATGTTCCCTTGCGTTGTTCCTTTTAGAGATTGCTAGCCTGGTATAGTAAATGTGTAGTGTGTGTTTTATTAACTATAGTTTACTAATGTTCAACACTGAGTCATATTTTTGCAGTCACAATAAATGTAAAATTTCTGAAAGCGGTTTTAGTTTCTGATTTTTCATCTCAGATTTTGATTAAAGAATATTAATTGCATAATTACTTACTAATTAATTTAAATGATTCATAAATAACATTTGATATGAATGCAATTAATATTTTTGTTAATTGAAGTCTAGAGTTTTAAACGAAATGGCATAAGGAATGAAAAGTTTTTTGACACAAATTTATATTTATTTTAACCCAAAAAAGTGACTGAATATTTAACTTACTCATATACATTTTGCTGGACATTAAAATCGAAAACTTTGCCCCTCCCCTCTCCTCCACCCAAGAATTTTAGATATATGATAATTTGTGAAGAGCGATCATGTTTAAACTTTGTACAAGGGGAAATCCACTTGTGTGTATCAATTAATATCGTCCTGCATTAACTTTTCACAGTGAGAAGTATTTCGAATATGGAAACGAGCGCAGTCGGTGATTGATAGAGTCCTGGACTTGCATTCGGTAGGGCGCGGGTTCGGATACCCGTCCGACCATCCAGATTTGCGGTTTGCGTGAATCCCGCAAATCAATCCAGGTGAATGCTGCTATTATTCCCTCAAAAGGCTATGATCGAATTCTTTCCGATCCTTGCCTTCAAAGACCTCGACGTCGACAAGGATCATAGCTATAGAAAGAGTCGACGTCTAAACAGAATAAATTCGTCGACTTCTAGCATAAATGTATAACGAAACTGTCAAAAGTCGCTTATCCACCTAACGTCACAACAAGACTTCTCTACCATTCAGGAGGGCGGGGGTTAAATCCCGTACGGCTGACTGGGATTTTCCGTGGTTTTCCCCAGCCACTCAAGGCGAATGCTGGGATGGTTCCCTACAAGGCCACGGCCGACTTCCATCCCCCTTCCCTTTAGGCTAGTAGGCTAAACAGGGTCCACGAGACCCTGCAGCAGCCCGCCTACCAGGCTTCACCTGGGAGGCATGAAAATAGTTAAAAATAACGTCACAGCTAATTGTCTATCACTTCTTCACACCAACGGTCATTAAACACATCCAAACTTTGTAGGTAGTGCTTACCGCATAAAGATTTCAGTAAATAGTCACCAACAACTATATTTAAACCAAACTATTTTTCAGCAGGCGACTTCTGTAAATGGTATAAGTTATTAAAGATAATGTACTTTATAAATCGTTCGAACCAAAAGTATTTAGTTCCAGATTATAAATGAAAATTCCGTCTGGAACAACTGTTGATGTTACTGTTTTCTTTATTTCCATACGCGTTTCTCCCTTATGGTGTGGGGCATCGTCAGTGGCTGTGAATTTGTTCTTACATGTGATAAGTTACATTTGACAGAGGAATTATAAATTATAATATACATATTTACGTTGTACTTAGAGCTAGGGTGATGGTATTTACATGGAAATCTGGAACAGCGCTTTATGCATCTTACAGATATTCTATTTCACATTTATAAAACTGTTTAATCTATTAACCAACAACTGCGGAAGATGGCCTACAACCAGATTTGTATTTAGTTCCATATTCTTATTACACCACTTTCTTTTTATCTTCGTAATTTTAAATCTGAGTACGATGTTGTTTGTAATAATGATAAAATCTTCGTGAATACGTGATAAACTTATTCGCTTGATCACTTTGCGGGATAGCAACCTTATGTCACTGTACTTTAATCGTTTATGCATAAAATAAAGATAATCGTTACAATCTGTAGCTACCACACATCTGATTTGCAAATCTGATTTAGATCGTAGTATTCACTAACCAAAATAAGCAACATTAGAGAAATCTGTGATTATTGTAGGCTATCTCTTCCACAGTTGCTTGTCAAGTTGATAATTATTATTTAATAATACGTACGCCAGTACAACTGTTGTTGGATATTATTTATTTTACGGACGCGTTTTGCCTCTGATAGGAGTACCTTCAGAGTACACTTTTTCTGTAATATATGACAAGTTTTTAATAAATTGGTTATTGTTTACATATAGCGAAACTATTCTTATATATAGGAAGCATAATGTGACTTATATTTACATATCAGTTTTTGAATTATTATGCATAAAGTATTATGTTCAAAAGTTAAAAATAAACACATATTACACAAAAACAGTGTACGCTGAGAGGCGAAACGTGTCAGTGAAATAAATAATATCCAACAACAGTCGTACTAGCGTATATATTATTAAATAATAATTCTAATTAGAGGAATAATTAGACTCAAGCGGTCAGACGATCTGTTTAAATGATGCAGTTTGTGGCAGTGGGTGAACATTTAAACATATTTGCCTTTACTGACCGCCGGAATGTGTACGAAATGATGGAAATCTGGTTAAACAGGTCTGGAAAAGGTGACATGATGACTGGGAGATATAAATACAAATGAAGTTAATTAATTAAAACTTTGAATTTGTTCACGGGCCCAAGATTATTTTGTTTTTAAATCTATTTTCAAGATCGGGCAGCAGTAGCTTAAAGCGATTAAATCAAAATTATTCCGTCTTTAATGATACAATACAGATGATATTTAGATTCACTTAGATTCACTAGGTAGTCTTGTTCTCAAGGGCTATTTTTTTTTTTCGTGTTCTTATATTACGGGAGATGATTTAAGCAATTGCCGACACGTCCACTTCTAGATGAATCTAACGGTGTGCTGTGTGGTTATTAGTCTAGTGTTATAGGTTAAGTTATTTGCTTGGTCATTTAGTACCACAACTCTATCCGATCGATACTGCTTTCGCACTGAATACTTGAAAAGTTCCTTACTAAATTCAGTTTCGGGAAAGGTTTGTTCTGCCCGTCATGCAATCAACAGCATGCAACGTCCGACGTTCTTCAGATAGCTGCTCGTTCCTATTCTCACCTCCAGTTGTTCTGTTGTAGTTATGCCAGTAATTGCAGCCCAGTAACGAGCAAAGTAGCTAGGCGTTTAATAACAGCACAGTGAAATTTATTCATTATACCTCCTCCAACATTATGACTCCTTTCCTCTAAATACAGAAACTAATGCTACTTAACGTCACCTTAAGGAACTGCCAACTACTCTGCAGAAACTGATTTTATCGTATCGGCTGCAGAAACCGTACTGTGGAACACGCACGTCTACGATCTAGTGCAGTAGACTTACTGCCATGCGACATGCAGCAAGGTCTATCGATAGTAAAAGTCTTAAAACTTCACATTCACATTCGTCACACGTTAAGATAGTAGCCTAACTCCACCTGCTGGATCAACTACACACTTTAGCACCATACAATTGTTCCTTTATGGAGCAGAAATAAAAAATAATAATGATAATAATAATAAAGATTTAGCTGGAATGCTTCCTTCAAAAGGCCATTGCCAAACTCCTTCCCGTTCCTTGTCCCCAGCCCCATTCGGCCACTGAAGTCCTCGACGTCAACGAGGCGTAAAGCCCTAAATAAAAAATTAAAAAACATTGAAAAATTGTTGAATATTAAAGATCGCAAACGATGGTCTAAAGTAGATTTTTTTTATCTGATTGACGTCTCTCTAACAGCGAGGTATTTAGAGACGGGAAAGGATGAGGGGCAAGAAATGGGAAGGAATTTGGCCATGGCCTTTTGAAGAAAGCATCTTGGCATTTGCATGGAGTGATTTGGAAAACCATGGAATCAAACGTACATCTTGTCTCCAAAGAAGAAAATTATCAATACCATCATCATAATGGCCTATGAGTAATACAAACTTCCCCATTCGTATGAAACATATTGCAAAGACTACAAAGTAATGTTTGTACATGAGGTAGTTTTTATGTTTCATGAATATCAGTCTATAGTGTAACACATTTGTCACTCCGTAGTAAATACTTACGTCATAACGACTAATAAGCAACAAAAAAGTAAATATAGAAACTTCTTTTAAAATATTATTTTTTTACTTGGTAAGAAATGTAGGAAATAAGTGGAATTTAAATATTTACGTAATGAGAATTTCTATTCAGATCAAATACTTGTTTCTATCGATGTCAATAAATCACATATATCAATTTTCTTTTTGCATGCACTACTGTTGGATTGCATTGGATACATGGAGAAAAGGGAAGCTTTAACATTTAATTGAATATTGGACCAAACTGTGTTTATGATTCATACCACTGAACACAAATTAAATGATAAGGTTACATAAATTCCATAAAACGACTAAATTTTTTCACTATTTTGAACTTTTGCATCATGCTCAAATCCCGATTTTTAAAGATCTAGTTTCGGCTTAAATTCTTCTTAGCATTATCTCACAGTACGCAGAATATATCATGTTTTTACTAACATTGGTTCATATGATTATATGGTAGCGAACTGCAGCATAAATGACATACAAATTTTTGATACACCTGCGTTGTACTGAACTGTAGAATCCACATCACAGGCGTTCGATGAAACACAGTGAACAGAATCATTAAAGGGTCTCGATTAAAGAGTGGGAATTAAAGCATGTTTTAAAATTAACCAGAGCAGTGTTTCTCAAAATTTTTCTCTTCAAGGACCAGTAAATTTAAAAAAATGTTCTACGGACTGTAATATTTTACCCTTCTGCCTTCACCATTGATTTTCTTGACCTGATTTCTGCCAACTTCTATTTAATTATTTCAGTAAATTAATAGTTTATAGAACTCGTTATCAGAGATTATCTTTGTTCGTTAGGGAGATAGACCGTATCAATAAAATCAGTAACAGGTTACCCTATAGAGCAGTTTATTAGAAATAATATACATCTATTTGAAAAAATTCGTCTTACATGATTTCACAATTTAACATCAATCAAGATACTGCACAACTAAACTTACAAAGTCTTATACACTCAAAGTTCTCTAAAATAATTGCTGTTCATATTCTCACTATGCTGTAGTGTCTTGCTTACCACCACGTCGCTGTAGGCCATGCACTCAAATACAGACCCGGTCACTTCAATCCTTGCCAACAGAAAGATGTCCCCTATGTTCTGAAGGGCCCGTTTTACCAGTGTTAACGGGATTACAGTTTCAGTTGGCTCTTACGGTACCAACGCTAACATTTTAACCTCAGAGGTTTACAAATAGTATCTGAGGCTTATGGTAATTAATGAAGACAGGTCAGAGAGGAATTTTAAATCTACCTGCTACCTGACCCGTTTTCGGCTGTCCCCAGCTGGCTGACGTCATAGACGCCTTGTCGCCAATTCTCCGAGCCACCTGTCCCGCCAAATAATCAAGATGCCTGTCTACACACGCCCTCTCTCTCATCTCCACGATACTAAATCTTTCCACATTAAAATTATCGGTAAAGTATTACTCTAAAATTACCAATATTCATTTTCTGTTGAAACTTTTGACAAATGAACTAATTACACTGTTTACAAAATTTCACTCATATATAGTAACTAACATGGGATAGCATGCACTCAAAAACTGCTGTGAATAATTATCATACTAACAGGTTTTTAAGTAATTGACTTCTTATGAGTTGTTGGTAATATAATTGATATTGCTAATAGGTGTGTGTACTGTTCCACATAAATAGCAACTAACATAATATAATATGTAGTCACAAATTGCAGTGAAACTTATCATGGTAACTAGTTGGTAAGAAAATAACTGGTTATTAGATGCTGGTAACAAGTGTATACACTGTTCCACATAATAAGTAATCATTTACTCGGGATTGTATTTGTAGATTACAGGAGATATTGGTTATACTAATGGGTTGTTGCTAACTTGTTGTCAATATATAATAATATTATCAATTATATATTAATATTGACATTACTAATAAGTGTATGTACTGTTCAACATCCCCGAGATTATTCTCACATGGGATCAAAGTGAACATATCTATCTATCTATCTAAAATTGCCAATATACAATTGTCACATGCAGTAACATGTACAGGACCACTAACTAATGTGTATATTATCAACGAATGAGACCTGCACCTACAATAAGGCCCTCATAAAATTGTCATTAACTCAATCCTCAAAGGTATGCCTCTCTCTCTGACTCAGACTGAAAACTTATTTAGAGAACATACTGTTGTAGTAACAATGCAGCAATATGCTGAACATACCATGGCATTTAGAAAATTAAGCTTACAGCAAATACTCGCTTGCGGTTTAATAAGTACGAATACGGTATCCATTTCATGCTAACAATTTTTAGTAATTTATTTCTGTTACCTTTAATTGAGTAAGAATTAAATTTTTAATATTCTTCTTAGAGGCCTCCTGTCCCATCTTACCGGACCACAACTTGAAAAACGCTATATTATAGGGTGTGGTATACCTGTTGCCTTACTTTCTATTGCAGGTACGGTGTTTGTCATACCGTTCTGGCCTCGCATTCGGGAGGACGCGGCTTCGAATCCGAGTCCGGGCATCCAGATTTGGGTTTTCCCTGGTTTCCCCAGATCACTCCAGGTGAATGCCGGGATGCTTCCTTCAAAAAGGCCATGGCCGAATTCCTTCCCGTTCCTTGTCCCCAGTCCCATCCCACCTCTAATGACTTTAGCCGTCGACGAGGCGTAAAGCAATAAAAAAAAGTCTGTCATACGTGTTAGGTGGTTAGGAAGTAGCTGTTGTTCGGCTATTCAAACGGCTTGACGTAGTGTCGGAGACCGTTAAGTTTCTCAGTCTTCAGGGATTGAATTGCGCCTTTTCCTCATTTACCTGCGTCACTGCGGCACCCCTATCCAGTGCGCTGCGTCTGAGCAACCACAAAAAAGAGATTCTGGTAGAGGTAGCCGCGATATTGAACGTCTTAGAAGAAGTGCTGAAACGCCAAGCAAGAAATCGAATTGGCACTCGGTGATGCAGAAGTGCCTGATCCGAGAATCTGAACAAGTCACCCGGACAACACTGGAAGGGGACAGCTAACAGCAGATGTCAGCACCAGTGATCACCTCGGCCTTCGACATCTGTGATAATCCTCCCTTTGTTCCGGCGGCTGGCTGAAAAAGCTAAAAATCTTCCGCTTCGTAGAACAGATTTTGCGTCTCTGTTTTATTGCCGAATGGAAGAGCTGAATCAGAAATTATTGAGCTTCTTCAAAGATTTTCGCTGCAGATTCCTTTCTCAGGACAGAGGCGTATTTGTTACTTCTAACATCTTGTGTACGTAATACATCCGAATGACTAGAATTCAGACACCTTATCAAGTGCATCGGGGGATTTTGTATGGAGAGGATATGGAATACGTTATGGGCAAACGAAATAAATTTGCCTCAACCTGCAAAACATAACTCGCGACTGTGTATAAATTGTAAGTTATCACAATAAATTAGAAATGTGTCTGAAATGAACTACAAGAAAAAGTGCTCGGCTAATTTAAAAACAAATATAAATTCCACAGAAATTTATGATGATAGTATGAACGTTTTACGAAAGAACTGATGATGGTTCCATGAGAAGGTATATTTACAGCAGCAAACCTGTTAAGTGGTGAAACAGATGTCAGTTCTGGGAATCAAAGTGGTTATAATTCAAAGTAACTACGATACAAAAAAAAAAAAAAAAAAAAAAAAAAAAAATAATCATCGATGCCTCATCTGATGTAATGTAATTACCCATCTAATTTTACTTTATTTTACGTTGTTCAGGACAAGTATCTTTTCTTTTGAGGTTTCCCAAATATCTAAGATATTTGCACTTCTTATTTAATTTGTTCATTCAGTTTTATCACAAAAACGCCGTATTTCAGACGCATCAATTTTCGTTGTTTGTGATATAACTAATGTATAATAATAAGCATTATACTCGTATCCATATATCGGTGCACTGAATATATTTTTCTTCAGTCATCTTTTTTAGGGTCTGTTAATTTAATTTCTATGTCTGACAAATACTATTTGAAAGTGGTCATTATCTTTTGATATCGTAATTGTCTTGGTCATCAACTAAAATTTTACTTACGAAATGCAAAACTCGTTGGTAAACTAAAGCATGTTGTGCCGTGAAAATAAGCTTTAATGTAAGTGGATGGTGTCTATAAAGACGCCACGCTGATGGCAATACAAAAAAACGGAAAATTCTGGTACAGGTTGTAATTTATATGTTGCCTATATATATATTATTTCGTAGATGGCTTGAAGAAGTATATAACTGAATAGATTGTTAACAGAAGTGCAGTATAGTAGACAGTTATAAAGGAAGAAATACATTAGTGTATCTGTAATAGATTCACGTCAACACGGCATCTTGTTACCTTGTCTATTCTTATTTGCGGTTCTGTGCGTTAATAATTGCATAACAATCCCATTCGGAATACTTGAAATTTATTTAACAAGTTTTGTTATTAAAGGTTACAGAAATACTTAACATTACCAGTCACTTGACATGACTGATTAAATTTTTCAAAACTCTCTACTTTGATATGTGATAATATTCCAAAGCTTTGAGCAAAGTTTCAAGGTGAAATATTTCTCACGCAGTTTCCTGCGAATTTGAATAAATTTACTATCAAAACTGCAGTCGTAATTTACCACGTTGTAAAGTCTATGGTTATTTTTAAGATTGATAATGAAATATGAAAATTGGTTTCTCTTTCAGAGATTAACTTCTCACATCATTTGGCATTGATGCTATACCTATGGAAAGTCAGTGATTTCTCCCACATTCGTTCCTGTGGAGCATAATTTTTGATCTATTGCCTTTTCACTATCGCATGCCCTCTGTCGCAATAAGCGTTCGTGAACTAGCCAGTCACGTCAGCTTGATATACATAATTAATTATCCTTCGTGTAGGGCACAAGACTACCCCACATGACCCCGACGCTGTGCAGTCCTGACTACTGGTATCCGTCAGCTGTCGTCCGCTTCGTGTTTCGCTACGCGCAGCGAAATTGTGTCGCCTCGTTAACAACATCTGTGTTCGTGTCAACATCCGAACTCCACAATGTTTCTGGAAGCAAAAAATGTGACTTAGATTATTACAGCGTCAGCCATGTCACTGTCACATATAAAAGCAGAATAAACGTATCAAAAAATCTTATAATTGTACACTCTGATATTAAAAGTTTTCGGAGGGCTGCGACTGTAAGGTAGATAAAAATCTTTTGATTTAGGTTTAATTTTTCCGTTTCTGTTATTTTATCCACAACATCAGAACCTTTTTTTTTTACTGCTTAACGTCTCTTTAACAGCGAGGTCTTTAGAAACGGGAAAGGATGGGGGGCAAGGAATTCGGCAATGGCCTTTTAAAGGAAGCATCCCGGCATTTGCCTGGAGTGGTTTGGGAAACCATGGAAAACCCAAATCTGGATGCCCGGACGGGGATTCGAACCACCGTCCTCGCGAATGCGAGGCCAGAACGCTAACCGTTACACCACCACGCTCGGTCACATCAGAAACATCTTCTTATTCTATCGGTGTGCAACAGTAATAATTATTTGACTTCTGATGCTATGGATAGCTAGACAGATTTTTATGTTAATTTACCATGCCTTTAACCGTTGTATGTTTCATCCAACTGAAGCAATGATTTATCAGCCCAAGGAAAAGAGGAAACCCTGTGTCTGACCACTTACTCGAGCACCGTGTGTCAAGTTAACAGTTGTTATTTTTATCCAGATACTTCAAGGAGATGACTATTAGCATTTTCACATCCAGGAACCTAGGATCGTATTTGATTTTTCTAGAGTCTCCATTGATTTAAGAGGTGAATGGAGATTATTCGACCTCGTATTCGGAAAAAAAATTGAGTTTCGATGCATGTTAGAAGCAATTTCGATTTTTTTTTTTTTTTTTTTTTTTTTTTTTTTTTTTTTTTTTTTTTTTTTTTTTTTTTTTTTGCGGCTTAACGCCTAGTTGACGTCTAAGGTCATTAGAGGCGGGTAGGGACTGTTGGTGTTGGCAAGGTGAAGAAATTCGCCGTTGGGGCCATTCGAAGGAACCATCCCGGAACTGGACTGAGTGATTCAGGGAAACTGATGAAATCCCAAATGTGGATGCCGGATGTGAATTCGAACCGGTGTCCTCCCCAATTCGTTAGGTTCGAATCCCCCTCCGGCCATCCAGATTTGAGTTTTCCATGATTTTCCGAAATTACTCCAGGTGAATGCCGGGATAATTCCTTCAAAAGACCACTGCAAAATTCCTTTCCACTTCTTGCCTATAGTCCTCTCCCGCTTCTATTAATTTCGACGTCGACGAGGCGTTAAACTAGAGGAGATCAATCAGTAAAAAGTGTGCCAATTACCACGACAGCAAAGTCCCCTATATCCCTGTATCAAAATACCAGTAGCTTCATTATATTTGGTATCGCGTAATTAACCCGAAGAGCCCAAAGGGTATTTCGACAGCTGGTTTAACAGTTTTTCCATTTACTGGGTAAGCAGCCCTTTGGTGGCTATCTTAACCTCACCCAGTTTAACGTGGAATCCGGAGCACAGAAGCGTTCTGGCATATTTCACATCTACAAAAAGCTGTTCTAGAAATGAAGGTCGGGGTAAGGTCCTTTCAAAATATCGCAGAGACAGTAATTCGAACCGGGGACGTCTCAAGTTTCCAGTCAGAGAATTTTAAAAAAAGAAGAAGGTCGTTTGGCCCCATCTCAGCCCTACAGCCATCTGCAAGAGTGTTTTTTTTTTATGTTTCTTCAATTGTGTATGTCAATATGATCGCCATTATTGTTTAACTCTCCATTGGAGACAACACAGGACGGACAAAACATTTAATTAAAACCACCGGTGCCTTCAGTCGGACTCAAACCGGTGACCATTGCAATGAGAGGCCATCTCGCTAGACCCTACTCTACCAGGGCCGGCAACCGGTGAGCCACCAGGTCGATACTTCAATGTTCACATAACCTTAGTTAAAATTAGCGGTCTGGTGGCTCAGTGGTTAACATGTTTGACTGGGGATCGAAAGGTCTCCAGTTCCAATCCCTATCTCGGCAGGAATTTTCAAAGGCGCTTAATCCGACTTTTACCTATGACACAGTGTAACGATGCAATCGAACCGACGCGATTCGAGAGTAGCGTCTGCGAGAGATTATCTTTGGAGAGTAAGAGCAAGATGGCAGAAGTATAGTTTGCGGCGGGAACGCGTGTCGCGAATGTTGAAAGTGGACGACTGTTGTGAACGATGCTGTGGGAACGAATATTATAAAAAGTGCTTATAACTATTCCATTAACTTGTGCGGTGATTTGAAGAAGCATTTGGAGTGTCGGTGTATGGGGACAAGAACAGTGATCCGGATAAACTATTGTGATAGTAACACCACATGCTACTTGTACCTGCTCGGTTCGAATCTTGCACGCTTTGGTAAAGAAGTTCCGATAGCACGAGTCTTTGTAACTGGTGGTTACTTCGGCGACGTATTTCTTCTGCTTGTTCAGACAATAAATGTGTGTTCTGAATGTAAACTTTTGTGTGATTTATGTGTTGGCAAATTCCCGCTAACTACCACTGCTAACTGTTTACGTGATTGATTTTGTGAGTGACTATGAATTATTAGTATTAGTTGCGGTGTCCCCGCTGGCGACCTGACGGTATCAACCCTGTAATCTTACGAACATTTAATTAAGACTGAAATTCACGTCGTGTTGTGTAGTACCACCAGGACATAATTTATCACAAATCAACCAACTGCCTTACATGGCTTTCCCGTGACAGGACAGTATAAGTGAAAACGGAGGTAGTAAATGACATTAGTCAACACCGAAGTGGATTTTATGCTGTAAAAACCGAGTAGGAGAGTGTGAGTAGTTTGAATAACAACAATCGGCGATAATGGACTGACTTCAACGAGACGTGAGCAAAGTATTGTAGTAACGACGGAACCCGAGCAGACACGACAACAGCCGAACGGCGCAGTACGTCGACAGACGCTGAACGGGCAACTACTATACTCAACAACACGGCGGCGCGGTACTTCCTAGCGCGGCGGTAGTGGAACGTCGCAGACAACACGGCGCGGAGGCACGCAGCGGTCGGCAGAATAGCAGACGACAGCTGTAGTTCGACGAAAGGGAAGTGCAAATTTCAATTTTTATGTAAGATTCACAAACTGACAGGAGTAGTTTTTCGTTTTCAAACAGAATTTGTTAATTTCACGTGAACCGGTCGAATAAATTTCTTTCGACCTTTATTTAATTTTTAAATAGTTAAATGAGTGGGAAAATCCCCAAGCAATTTGTTTAAAATAGAAGCTTGTCAGTTTGAACCAGTAGTTAGTTTTCGTGGTAACGGGATTTTTTTTAATTTTTCTGTGGACTCACGGGAGTCAATTTTTTGTTTCTTTCGACTTCTCTTAAATTTCAAGTAACCACATGAGTGGAAAATTTAATTTTAATGAGACTGGAGTCAACTAAGTATTTTGGTAATGCTTTGGTTATAAAGTGTCAACTAGTTCCGAGTGTTTTTTTTAATTTTTGAGCAAAGTAATTTCTGGAACTTTGATGCTAAAGCTAAGAGGGGGGTATTAGTGACTGAAGTATTTAGTGGTCCTAGTTTCTTGCAAGAGTAATTTGGTGAATTGTAGTTAATGTTGAGTTGTGCCATGGCGTCTGAGAGTGATGTGAATGATGGGGAGCTGGTGTTACCGAACCGTGAGACTTTGGATGACACTGGTAATGGGCACACCGATCGGTTGACATCCGCTTCTGTGGAACCAGAGGTGACACTGTCCACTATGTTTGAATACTTTAAGTCCGCGATCGCCAAGTTGGATTCAAATAATAATTCTTTGCAATCAAATATTAATTCTTTGCAATCAAAGATGGATTCAAATAATAATTCTTTGCAATCAAAGATGGATTCAAATAATAATTCTTTGCATTCGAAGATTAATAATTTGCAATCAAATATTCATGACCTGCGGTCCGATTTTCATAACCAATTGCAGATAAAGTTTGAAGAGCTTAAGGTGGGGTTGGAGGAGAACAAGTCGGAATGTGAGAGACGGGCTTCGATTTTAACTGATGGGCTGGAAAAGCTAGAACAGAGTCTAGGGAAGGAGACGGTGTGTCTGCGTCGTGATGTCGGGGTGCTCGACAAAAGGGTGGATATGGTTGAGCAGGTTGGGACGGGCAACGCGCAGAGGCTGGATGAGGTGGAAACCCACTTTGTCCTACTGAATAAGAAGATGAAGGTAGGAGAAGAGAAGGTAAGTGAATTGGCTTCTGATGTCAAGTTGGTTTCCCAAGATGTCGAGAAATGTTCTGCGTTGATAGAGGAGGTAACGAAGGTGAAGGTTCCCGAAGTGGTGAGGGGGGAGATGTCTAAAGTGAGAAGTTGGCTTAGTTCAGCATCGCCCGTGGTTGGGGGTGAAGAGAAAGTCGACTGGGGGAAGTTTGATGACTATGGTAGCATTCACCCGGTGGAATTCATATCAAATTTTGAGAGTTTTGGTCCGTTTTGCTTGGCGAGTGAGAGGCAGAAAATAGAAATGGTCCGTAAACATTTGACTGGGGGAGCTAGACTATGGGCTAATTGGTTTGCAGAAAATTGCAGTACGTTTGAACAGTTCAAAAAGTCATTTCTTCAGAATTATTGGTCGGTGGATAGACAGGTGGCAGTACGCCGCGAATTGATGTCGGGGGAGCCTTATAGGGCTGATAGGGGGACACAAAAGGATTTTTTTTATGCAATGTGTGGATTCTTGCAAATATCTGGACGGGGCTTATAGCGAGGGGGAGTTGGTACATACAGTTGCTTCTCGACTGCCACAGCAGACACAGCTAATTTTCGCTAGTCACAAGATTTGCTCGGTTGCCGAAGCAATCGATATGTTGACGAGAATTGATATTCATGAGAAGGGTACCCGAGGGGGTCATAATCGGGACCAACGGGGACAATCACAGTTTCACGGGGGGAACGGGTCGACAGAATGAAAATTGGAGGGAAAATTGGGGACAGAGACCCAAGTTTGGGGGAAATTTCAATGGTGGACAACAGTCGAACAATCAGGCTGGCCAGCAAGGAACACCTTCCCAAACTCCTGGGGAAGAAAGGCCGTTAAACTAATGTCTGCCACTGTTTCGGTCTCAGCAGGGGCAGAGGGCTTGCAGAGGCCAATTTCGGAGATAACTGGTGATGATGATGGGAAGGGGGTGAATTGGAAGAAACTTGAAGACGCGGCCTACAAGAAAGTAGATAGTTATTTAAAGGAGGGAGGTTCGGACTTGCCGGATGATATCATCATGACATTTGAGGTGGAGTGTACCCAAGGGAATAGTGGGGAAGTAACGGTTGAAGAAGTTTCGATGTTTGTTGGAGGAGGAGACGATGTTGGAGAGGGAGAGTCAATGGAAGTAGAAATGATCAGTTCTGGGGGTCAAAAGACAGTAGAGGATCAGGGGGGGATAGATTCGAATTCTGAGGCTAGTCTCAATGCTATTTTTCATGATGATACTAGAGAGGTTTTGCTGGAAGAAGGGATAAAGTTCAAGAAGAGGGAGTTTCACTCACCTAGGGTGGTGGTTAGGTTTGGAGAGCACCAAGTAGAGGCCTTGTTGGACTCGGGAGCAGAGATAAGTTGTATCTCGGAGGCACTGTACCATACTTTGGTGACTGAACCGAAGGTTGGGGTCTGGTCTGTAAGTGGAATGACGATTACTGCTGCTACGGGGTATAAAGTCACCCGGGTGAAGAGCGTTCTTCAAATTGACGGTAAGATTGGGGGGAAGGTCGTGGAGGTCACACCATATGTGGTACCTAACCTTAACGTGGAACTCATCCTAGGGGCAGATTGGTTGAAACTTGTGGGTGCAGTAATAGATTGGGTAGAAGATACGTTGGAATTCACGAGCGATGAGGGAAGGGTCAAGGTTGACTTAAGGAAAACAAAAGATAATGAACTCGGGGAGCATAGGGAGATTAGGGTAATAACCTGGGGGGATGCTAGGACCGTCCGACATCGGAAGGAGTGCCTGGTGGGCATGAGTAGGAGGAGTGAGTGTGGAGTGGGGACGGGACGAGAGTTAGAAACTGGAGTTGATGATATTTTGGAAGAGTTCTCGGATGTGTTCTCAGAATATTCCTGGACGAATAGTTGGTTACGAATGCGAGCTGAAGGTTAAAGAGGGGGAGCCCTTTCGCGGCTAAATCCTACAATATTCCCGTAGCACTGAGAGCTAAGGTGCAGGAAGAGTTAGATAAAATGGAGTCACATGGAATAATCGAGAGGTCAAATAGCGAATATGTGAACTCCACTGTTGGTAGTCAGGAAGTCAGACCAGTCGGTGAGGTTGGTACTGGATGCAAGGGCCCTCAATAAGGTGTTGATCACGGAAAGGGATCACCCACTACCGGTGGACGAGGTTCTTAGAAGGTTTCATGGGGCTAAGTACCTTTCGTCATTGGACCTGACTAGTTCATACTGGCAGGTGAGCCTGGCCAGGCGGTCTCGGAAGTATACTGCATTCAGGTTCGAGGGCAAGTGCTACCAATTCTGTGTACTGCCTTTCGGGCTCAACAATGCAGTAGCCACATTCATTCGGGCTTTGGACCAGGTTTTGGGCAGACAATTACGAGATAAAGTCCAGTTGTATGTAGACGACGTGGTGATTGCATCAAAGACTTTGGAAGAACATAGGCAAACTTTGAGGGAGGTGTTTTTGGCTTTAAGGAGAGGGGGAATGACTTTGCGAAGGAAAAAGTGTGCCTTCCTAAGGAAACAGCTAACCTTTCTGGGGCACGTCATCACGCCCGAGGGTATCCAGGTGGAGCAGTCCAAGTTAGAAGCTATTGAGAAATTTCCCATACCCCGCGACAAAACCCAATTGAAGAGCTTCCTCGGTTTGTGCGGTTATTACCGAAAGTTGTAGAGGGTCAAACGCTTAATAGTGAACACCTCAGTAACCTGATGAAAAAGAAGTCGTGGGAGTGGACGAAGGGATGCGAGAGAGACTTTGAGAGAATTAAGTCGGAACTCGCCAAGCATGTCATACTGTCACACCCGGATTGGGATTTAGATGTATGTCTAGCCACGGATAGTTCTCAGTATGGTCTGGGGGCCGAGGTTTTCCAGGAGGTAGAAGTAGAAGGGGAATTGGAGCACCGAACTATTGCCTTCGCGAGTAGAATGTTGGGGCGACACGAGCGGGGGTATTCAGTTAGCGAAAAGGAGTGTCTAGCCATTGTGTGGGCGTTTCAGAAGTTCCGCCATATTTTCCTGGGGAGGAAGACCACGGTGTATTCCGATCATAAGGCACTATCCTTCCTGATGTCTTGCAGGCTAGGTACATGGTAGATTAATGAGATGGGCCTTACTGATGCAGGAGTTCGATTTTGAAATTCGATACCGGCCGGGGAGCAGTAATGAAGTAGCCGATTGTCTCTCGAGGTTGCCCATAGGGTTGGACCAAGAGACGGAATCGATTGATTCGGAAGACAAGGCGTCCCTTAACTTTATCAGGGGTGTCCCACAAGAAGAGGAAGTACGAGGATGTTTAAGAAAGATGGTTGAGTTACAGGAGGGTGACGAGACCATTAAGCTGGTAAAAGACAACTTAGCGCATCCCGAACATAAGACTAGACTTGAGAAGTTTTACCTTGTTCATAAGGATATAGTCTTTAGGCGCAATTCAGAAGAGGATAACGGGTGGAAGCTGTGGTTGCCTGAGGTCTGTGTCGAACTGTTTATCACTCATCACCACCATAGTTATGGTCACTATGGTCCTAACAAATGTTGGAGGGTCATGAAAGTACACTACTACTTCAGCAATATGCCTAGGAGAATCACGCGTTTACTGTCGTCTTGCGACCTTTGTCAGCGAGTTAAGATAGACAACGTTGCTAGAGCGGGGGAGATGAAGAGCATCTTGCCGGATGATGTAGGGGAATTGGTGGCCGTGGACGTGTTAGGGCCACTGCCCATGTCCAGGGGAGGTGTCACTCAAATCTTTGTGGTTATGGACGCGTTTTCCAAATACCTAAAGCTGTACCCAATTAAGAAAGCATCTGCTAAAGTGCTGGCGGATAAGATAGTGGGGGAGTTTATCCCGCAGATTGGTAAGCCGAAAAAAATACTGTCGGACAATGCTCCACAGTTTAGTAGCGCGAAATGGACGAAGCGACTGGAAAGAGAGGGGATCGTAGTACTCAAGACGTCGTGCTACCACCCACAGGGAAATCTAGTGGAACGAGCTATGCGGGAGATTGGCTGTTGGTTCCGCAAATACTGTCATAATAAACACAAGAGTTGGGCTACACAGGTGGAGAGGGCGGAAGAAGTTTTGAATTGTTTGCCGCACGATTCCACGGGTTTAGTGCCCTATGAGTTGATGTTCCAGAAACCTCCGCCGCGGCTTATTAACCAAGTGATAGAATTTCCGCCTAGCAATGGGGTGGATTACAGGGAACGACTTAAACTGGCGAAGGAAAACCTCCGGCGGAAGGCCGAGAAGAGGAAGGAGAGACATGATAAAAAGGGTGGGCGAATGTCGTATGTAGAGGGAGATCTAGTGCTTCTGCAGACGCACTTCAAGTCGTCGAGCGCGAGGAGCGAGATCAAGAAATTTCAGTTCTTGTATGAGGGACCGTACCGAATTGCGGGTAGTCCCCGAGAAAATGCTTTTGTTTTGGAATACCCTAGTGACGGGAGGTTGAGGGGCACGTTCAATGTCGTGTCACTCAAACCCTATCGGTGTGCGGAGACACAAGGTGGTGGGGGGAGTCAAACAATAGAGTAAAAGTGCTCGCCTCTTGGTACCACCATGCTTCCCGCATTTGCACATTTTCGGATTAGTGTTGTCTATGTGGCATGATTTATTAGTTTCATTTAACTTGCTTCTTTCTCAAAATGAAGAAGGGTTCACAAAAGGGGATGTAAGCATGGGGAGGATTTTCCTACTGATTTGACTGGTTTCGAGTGGAGTAGTAGTTTCGTTACTGTTAGTTTGTGAATCATAGGAGTGTGGCCCCGAGGCGGGAAATTGTAATCAATGTATCCTGTGGTTTGTGAGAAAGAAAGTGACTGCACGGTGTTTCCGGAAGAAACTGAATGACTTTTGATAATTTTCAAGTTTGTTTTCATTTGTGTTTATTGTCATACATTCATATTGTGTATACTCAAGGAGACTGATGTGTTTTGGTGAGGTTTAACTTTTGTATTTGATGTTTCTTCGATGTTGTATTTGGTCTGATGTTTTGTTCTAATGATGTACCCATTTTGTAAATGAATTAGCCGAGTACCACCAGATTTGTTTATGGTTTAGGAAATTCTCAAATGTCAGTAAGGTTGGGTCCGGCGAAAGGATACGCGTTTGTCAACCGTATCTTACGCCTTAAAGCCAACGAGGGGGGTGTAACGATGCAATCGAACCGACGCGATTCGAGAGTAGCGTCTGCGAGAGATTATCTTTGGAGAGTAAGAGCAAGATGGCAGAAGTATAGTTTGCGGCGGGAACGCGTGTCGCGAATGTTGAAAGTGGACGACTGTTGTGAACGATGCTGTGGGAACGAATATTATAAAAAGTGCTTATAACTATTCCATTAACTTGTGCGGTGATTTGAAGAAGCATTTGGAGTGTCGGTGTATGGGGACAAGAACAGTGATCCGGATAAACTATTGTGATAGTAACACCACATGCTACTTGTACCTGCTCGGTTCGAATCTTGCACGCTTTGGTAAAGAAGTTCCGATAGCACGAGTCTTTGTAACTGGTGGTTACTTCGGCGACGTAATTCTTCTGCTTGTTCAGACAATAAATGTGTGTTCTGAATGTAAACTTTTGTGTGATTTATGTGTTGGCAAATTCCCGCTAACTACCACTGCTAACTGTTTACGTGATTGATTTTGTGAGTGACTATGAATTATTAGTATTAGTTGCGGTGTCCCCGCTGGCGACCTGACGGTATCAACCCTGTAATCTTACGAACATTTAATTAAGACTGAAATTCACGTCGTGTTGTGTAGTACCACCAGGACATAATTTATCACAAATCAACCAACTGCCTTACAACAGCTTACTGTGTAATGTGAAGTACACTAGAAAGCTTCCGTGGTTCGGATTCCACGTTAAAATGTACCCGGTAAATTACCGGGTTAAGGCGGCTACGGCAGAGGCGAAATGCGCAGCCAATTGAAACCCTGTCTCCAGGTCATTATGACCACACGCAAATATATATATATATTATTATTATTATTTGTGGATAAGCCCATTAGGACTACGCAAAGTAATCAGAAGCGTTTGTTCGCTTTCCTTTGTGCCCATATTTCCTTCATACACTTGCTATGGGCTTCTTTTCTCTCATCAGACAATGTTGTTCCTGATATTTTCTTTAATCTTTCCTCCCGGCCAACTTGCCACATGTGAATTTTTGATTTAAATGTGTCTCTGTTTTCGAAATCTTCTGGAACAATTCCTGCTAATTTGAGGTCTTTCTTGATTTCTCCAATCCATTTCATTGTATCCGATACTGATTTACTTCGGTTTTAGTAGAATTCAACTATTTGTCTTGTAAGTCTGTTAGGGTTCATTCTTTTGATGTGTCCATAAAATATATATAAAATAGTTGAAATTTTAAAGTGGTGGACTTTAAGTGAAGTACGTAGGAAACGATGTGTAACTATCATTTCAAGAATTGGTTGTGTCCTTACTAATTTTGAGGAGATGATTAAATTCAACTTAAATTCCTATCTATGAACGATGTACAATAATAGGCGTATTGGCTAGCTGAAGAAATAATCTGTTTCATGTGTTGTTTGTTTAAAACATCTGTTAGTGCAGTACAATTGACAGCAGCGCTGACAGTACGTGCTGTTTCGTATTTAGCTGGGACAAGAAAAACATTCTCCACTGCAGGTTTCTACGGTCACCGCCCTCTTGTTCGTATGGCAAAAGTTATTACGTCAGGCACGACTGCACAGGGCAATTCAATACATATCAGAAAGCGCTGTATAAGACTTCACTGCTCGTCGAGGCAGCAGTACTTTTATTTTGAGATCTTCCCGGAGCTACCGTTGTACTGCTGTCAGTCTATTTCTATTCACAAAAGGTTGAAGTGAAGCGACAAACGCAGTGCACAGAGCAATTTGGTGTCTGTAGGAGGAAGCCAGGCGAATCACGACACGTGTCCCTCACAGATCCTAACGCCTGTTCAGTAGCAACGCTCCCGTGTACAGCGTAAGTGACTTTCGATTAAGCCATACATACATTTGATTGCATACACTTTCGTGGTCTGTATTATCTTGGAGAAGTGAGTGAGTTCTGTTACTTGGGAAGCAAATTTACAACCGATGGCCGAAGCAGGAATGATGTTAAAAGCAGAATAGCACTAGAAAAAAGAGCCTTCCTGAAAAAGTGAAACCTTTTAGTTTCAAATATTGATCTAGGAATTAGAAAGAACTTTTTAAAACTCTATGTGTGGAGCACAGCACTTTACGGTAGCGAAACATGGACTGTAGGAATACCGGAAAGAAAGAAACTTGAAGCATTTGAAATGTGGTGCTACAGAAGAATGCTGAAAATTAGGTGGACAGACAAAGTAAGAAATGGACGAGTTTTGGAAATGATGGGTGAGAAAAAAGTTTATGGAAGAATCTTACAGGAAGAAGAGACAGGCTGGTAGGTCATATTTTAAGACATGTTGGATTGGTTAATTTGTTAGTGGAGGGAACAGTTGAAGGTAAGAACTGAAGAGGTAGACAGAGATTAGAATATATGAAGCAGATAATTAAGGACGTGGGTTGTAAGGGGTATGTAGAAATGAAGAGGTTAGCACAGGATAGGAAGGGATGGTGGATTGCATCAACCAGTCTAAAGACTGACGACAGTAAAAATAAAAAAAAATTATATTGGTTCTCCTTGTGGAGCTGCGTCGATTTATTAAAACCTTCCTTTTCAGCCATCGTGCTGTGGCTTTCAATAAAACGTTATACCGAGCGTAGTAGGTGAGCAGTTAACGTTCCGGCCTCGTATTCAGGAGGACGCCGGTTTGAATCCCTGTCCGGGCATCCAGATTTGGGCTTTCCATGGTTTCCCCAAATCACTCCAGGCGAATACCGAGATGCTTCCTTCAAAAAGGCCTTAGCAAAATTCGTTCCCGTTCCTTGTAACCAGTCCCATCCCACCTCTAATGACTCCGACGAGGCGTAAAGCCATAAATTAAAAAATTTGAAACTTTTTATTTTAATAAATCAACATGGCTTGGCCCTGTGAAAAAAGATGATACAGACGTACGTTTAATGCGTTTAGAAATGCTGTGATGCTACACATTGCTTATTACATTTTACTTTGCCTACATTACATTTGTGACACAAACCTATTCAATTTCTATAACTTCGGATAGCTTACAGTCGGGTATAACAACCTTCGCATCAGTATCAAATACTGTTACAACTTCATCAACTCGTAAACGCATTAGAATTTCTTCTATCCTTGTGCATCAACGTAAGGAATATTTTGGGAAATTGGAAACTGCTATGAACCGCATTTTCAACAAATGAGTACTACTTTTATTTTTTGCTATTGCACGAATTTTTACGTAGTCGAATGAAAGTTTTGTTTGATACTAAAAAACGTAATATTTAATGCAATCATAACAATGTGTGCTTTCTATTCCAAAGTGTTAAAAACAGATGAGGATCCATTGATTCTGGACCTACTACTTGGGAGGACATGGGTTCAAATCCCCGTCCGTCCATCCAGATTTCGGTTTGCCATGGTATCCTTAAATCACCCCAGGCGAATACTTGGATGGTTTCTTCAAAAGGACCACTGGCCATATCTGTTCGTTAGTCTCCAGTCCTTTGACGAGGCAGTAAAGCTATAAGCAAAAAAATTTCCTCTTTCATGCAATTTCTGGCCCATAACCAGTAATTATTATTATTTCTTACTACGATTTTAGATCGAATAAAAACTGAAAATTTTAAATTATAGCATATTTTTTTAAATGAACTTTTTGTTAGATCTGTAACTGATCACATAAGTTAATTACTGGCTCACCTCGTGGTTAGGTGGTTCTGTCTGGGGTGGCAAACTCGGGGTGAAATAGTTTGAGAACTTCCAACAGAAAAATTTGTCACCATCTGGAGTTTGGTTAGCATTACAGAGAAGGTGACGTTGCACAATTCCTAACAATTAATTCTATCGTGAGTCGCCACTCTGTATTGCATATGAAGTTAATGCTTACTGCAATGTTTATAGGAACGTACAACTTGGCGCCCCCATTTGTTTCTTTCATACGATCACTTGTTTCATAATTATAAACGTATCACATAAATAACACTAAATATGACAATATACGTCATACTAACATATACAATTTGTTGCAGGAAAGAATAGGACCATCCTACATACTTTGCTACATGAATATACATTTTGTTTGAGGAAATAATAGGCCCATCCTATTAGCTTAGATAAACCAATTCAACATTTATTGCAGCATAGTAAAATATGTTCAACACTTTCTGTAAAATATATTTCTATGTTAAACCGTTAAATAAACACAGTAAATGAAAGATCTTAGAAAAATTGAATGACATGATGTAGATCACTTTATTGTATACAAAATTTATCGCTTGCTAAATTTATGCTGAAAATCGTCGATGTAAAGTCAAATAGTTATGATTAAGAGTCATTTTATTTTCGAGGTAGAAATGTTTCAATTTTTCCACGAGTTCCTTGTTTCACAGTGGATAGAGAAATTGAATTTTTTTCAAAATAATATATCTCTGAGGATAAAAAAATATAATTTTTTTAAAAGATAATATATAGAACTTAGAGAACAAATAATCACTATAGCTTACCTACGATGAGCTTCTCATACCATATAAATTTGTGCGTGTAGTTCAATTTTTGCATGACATATCTCTTATGGTCTCAAATAATTTTATGAATAATATTAAAAGAATCACTATCTACAGTGTTTTGCTGCGATTCTGCCATTCGTCTCAAATCTATTTTTTCAATATTTTTACCTTCGTTCTTGGACGTTAATTCACTTGAAAATCAGTTTTACACCGACTGTCACTACTAGGAAGGTATAGTTATCTCATATTTAATTTTATACTGACATCAGAGCTATCTGTCATTGAATTTCGAGATACATTGTACACAAGCAGGATATTTGACAGTAAACTGCTTTCTGGGGCCTTGTTTGCGCTGCATTAGGTCTGGTGCAATCGCAGAAAAACTACAAAAGATACCAATATGCTCCTCTTCCGCAGCCCAGGAAATCACTATATCGATATTCCTTGTCTCGACACGAATTCGGCTAGGTGGGGACGAATTTTAATGTCAAAGTTTGTACTCCTCGAAATGCAGTTCTCTGATCCATCTGTGAATTCGGAGAGAATAACTTATTCATGAAACTGCAGTTTGTTCTTGGGAACTCTTTCAATGACGGTTTGCTTTCTCAGCTTTTGAAGCATATCTCTCGGTCGTCCATACTGAAATATGTCTCCTTCACCATCTCATGTGAATATGAAAAGGAAGGAACCGGAAATTCTAAAAAAAAAAAAAAAAAAAAAGAAGCGTAATGGGTCTGGTGTAGATGATACTACTGCTGTTGTTGTTGTTGTTGGTTTTAGGGCTTTAGGGCGCGTCGACATCTAGGTCATTAGCGCCCTAAATACTACTGCTGATGTCTTAAAGATAACATTACGCGACATTGTAACTTATCTTGAAACTGAGTCTGGATACTTCAAGCTTACCAGAGGATTGGAAAAGTGCGATAGTGGTGCCAGTCCATAAAGGCAGGAGCGAGAAACAGGTGATCGAAAATTAAAGGCAGATTTGACATCAGTGGCAGGTAAAATAATGTAGAGATTGATGTACAAACACAACAGAAATGTTCTGTGAGAAATGTAAGTGGTTTTCAAGTCAACAACTTGGCTTTAGGCAACGATATTCATGTGGATCTCAGTTTGTGTGTTATATGCAAGGTGTTTCGGATGAAAGAGACAAGGGACGACAAGCTGATAGTGTAGCACTAGATCTTTCTAAGGCATTTGACAGAATGAGCCATAAAATTGTGGTAAATATCGTGAAAGTTTTTTTTTTTTAATAGGACAATTCTTGAAAGGTAGAAATCAAACAGTTAGGGCAGGAAATGCAGTAACAAAAGAAGTGGAAGTGAGAACGGAAGTTCCACAGGGTAGCGTGTTGGAACCACTGCTATTCGTTATTCATATGAATGATTGCGTTAATGGTTTAGTATCAGATGTTAGTTAGTTTGACGATGATATTTATACTAATACTAGCTGTTACCCGCGACTTCGTACGCGTGGACTTGGAGTTTCAATTCCAGAATTGGATATAGAAAACTGTTAGTAACGTAAGATTTGTCCCAAACAACACCGAGTCGACATAATATGATGGAAAGCCATCATTATATCATCCTATCATCTAATCTGTCTCATGAAGAGAATCAATTTACAACATATTTAAAAACAGAAAAGTAAGCGCAGGTGCGGGGATGTGTGTATGTGTGTGGAGGGGGGTGGGGGGGGGGGGTTAACTGATGGCAGCTTTATTTCAGCTTGTTTTTTTCTTCTTTATTCAACATGAGCATCTGAATCATATAATCTAATAGCAGCACATTGTCTTCTAGACCTGCACCTTAGGCCAGGTTTACGTCCGTAAGGCATGTCAAAAAGGAAGACAAATTGGTGCCAGAAACTTTTATACAGACACAAATGAATAGTACAGTGCAGAGCAAATTGACTTCTATACCAAATAATAAGTTTTGTTTCTTATCAAAATTTATTAATAAATCAAACACTAACAGAATGCGTGACTGAGCAACCAACGTAACATTACAGACTAACACACGAATCTGTCTGTCTTTCATCATTCGATAAGTTCTTAAAATTTCGTGACTATAACTGTTATTCATGCCGAAAAAATGTCCTGTGTCCTTCCTACACTATTTCATTGTTAAATTCCATCAATATTGATATAGCCATTTAGTCATCAAAACGTAACAAAAAGACAGAAACTTACTTCCACATTTATAATATAATAGCTGGTACCCACAACTTCGTTCGTGATTGTAAAGTATTCATATTGACAGCTGTAGACATCTAACCACCATAGTGCACGATGGGAGACTCGATACTATTACCACACACAAATACCAATCTTCTGCGCTATGTAGTTCCGGCAGCAAAGTAAAATTTACGGATACACACAAGTCTTTGGATGAAATACGAAAATATTCATGATCGACCAATTTCGAACACCATATCTCACACACTCCCACAGTTACCGAATTTCGGCCAACGTTGTGATCGATAGGTGACTCTGTGTTACTACCACACAAAAAACGCCGGTAATTTGCGATTGATAGTTTTCACTTAAAACTGATACAACGTGACACATGCGTCTTTGGCAGAAATATGAAATAGCCGCAGGTCGACCATTTTATCCCCCATTTTCTCCCACACCCCCATAACTACCGACATCTAACAACCATAGTGCACTACATGAGATACAATTCTACTACCATACACAAACACCAATGTTCTATGCTATGTAGTTGTGGCAGAAAAGTGACATATGCGGAGACAGTCGGAATACGAAAATATCCTTGGTCGGCCACTTACAACCACCATATCTACCACAGTAACACAGTTTCTGAAATTCGGCCGCTGTTGTGATCGAAAGGTGACTCTGTGCTACTACTACACACAAACGCCAGTTATCTGTGATCTATATTTTTCGCTGAAAAGTGATACACCATGACACTTTTGTCTTTGGCAGAAGTATGAAATTGCCGCAGGTCGACCATTTTATCCCCCATTTCTCCCACACCCCCATAACTACCGACATCTAACAACCATAGTGCACTACATGAGATACAATTCTACTACCATACACAAACACCAATGTTCTATGCTATGTAGTTGTGGCAGAAAAGTGACATATGCGGAGACAGTCGGAATTCGAAAATATCCTTGGTCGGCCACTTACAACCACCATATCTACCACAGTAACACAGTTTCTGAAATTCGGCCGCTGTTGTGATCGAAAGGTGACTCTGTGCTACTACTACACACAAACGCCAGTTATCTGTGATCTATAGTTTTCGCTGAAAAGTGATACACCATGACACTTTTGTCTTTGGCAGAAGTATGAAATTGCCACAGGTCGATTACTTTCAACCCCCATATCTCCCACACCCCCATAGCTACCGACATCTAACAACCATAGTGCACTACATGAGATACGATTCTACTACCAAACACAAACACCAATGCTCTATGCTATGTAGTTGTGGCAGAAAAGAGACATATGCGGAGAAAGTCGAAATACGAAAATATCCTTGGTCGGCCACTTACAACCACCATATATACCACAGTACCACAGTTTCTGAAAATCGGCCGCTGTTGTGATCGAAAGGTGACTCTGTGCTACTACTACACACAAACACCAGTTATCTGCGATCTATAGTTTTCGCTGAAAAGTGATACACCATGACACTTTTGTCTTTGGCAGAAGTATGAAATTGCCACAGGTCGACCACTTTCAACCCCCATATCTCCCACACCCCCATAGCTACCGACATCTAACAACCATAGTGCACTACATGAGATACAATTCTACTACCATACACAAACACCAATGTTCTATGCTATGTAGTTGTGGCAGAAAAGTGACATATGCAGGAGACAGTCGGAATTCGAAAATATCCTTGGTCGGCCACTTACAACCACCATATCTAACACAGTAACACAGTTTCTGAAATTCGGCCGCTGTTGTGATCGAAAGGTGACTCTGTGATACTACTACACACAAACGCCAGTTATCTGTGATCTATAGTTTTCGCTGAAAAGTGATACACCATGACACTTTTGTCTTTGGCAGAAGTATGAAATTGCCACAGGTCGATCACTTTCAACCCCCATATCTCCCACACCCCCATAGCTACCGACATCTAACAACCATAGTGCACTACATGAGATACGATTCTACTACCAAACACAAACACCAATGCTCTATGCTATGTAGTTGTGGCAGAAAAGAGACATATGCGGAGAAAGTCGAAATACGAAAATATCCTTGGTCGGCCACTTACAACCACCATATATACCACAGTACCACAGTTTCTGAAAATCGGCCGCTGTTGTGATCGAAAGGTGACTCTGTGCTACTACTACACACAAACACCAGTTATCTGTGATCTATAGTTTTCGCTGAAAAGTGATACACCATGACACTTTTGTCTTTGGCAGAAGTATGAAATTGCCACAGGTCGATCACTTTCAACCCCCATATCTCCCACACCCCATAGCTACCTGACATCTAACAACCATAGTGCACTACATGAGATACGATTCTACTACCAAACACAAACACCAATGCTCTATGCTATGTAGTTGTGGCAGAAAAGAGACATATGCGGAGAAAGTCGAAATACGAAAATATCCTTGGTCGGCCACTTACAACCACCATATATACCACAGTACCACAGTTTCTGAAAATCGGCCGCTGTTGTGATCGAAAGGTGACTCTGTGCTACTACTACACACAAACACCAGTTATCTGTGATCTATAGTTTTCGCTGAAAAGTGATACACCATGACACTTTTGTCTTTGGCAGAAGTATGAAATTGCCACAGGTCGATCACTTTCAACCCCCATATCTCCCACACCCCCATAGCTACTGACATCTAACAACCATAGTGCACTACATGAGATACGATTCTACTACCAAACACAAACACCAATGCTCTATGCTATGTAGTTGTGGCAGAAAAGAGACATATGCGGAGAAAGTCGAAATACGAAAATATCCTTGGTCGGCCACTTACAACCACCATATATACCACAGTACCACAGTTTCTGAAAATCGGCCGCTGTTGTGATCGAAAGGTGACTCTGTGCTACTACTACACACAAACACCAGTTATCTGCGATCTATAGTTTTCGCTGAAAAGTGATACACCATGACACTTTTGTCTTTGGCAGAAGTATGAAATTGCCACAGGTCGATCACTTTCAACCCCCATATCTCCCACACCCCCATAGCTACCGACATCTAACAACCATAGTGCACTACATGAGATACGATTCTACTACCAAACACAAACACCAATGCTCTATGCTATGTAGTTGTGGCAGAAAAGTGACATATGCGGAGACAGTCGAAATACGAAAATATCCTTGGTCGGCCACTTACAACCACCATATCTACCACAGTAACACAGTTTCTGAAATTCGGCCGCTGTTGTGATCGAAAGGTGACTCTGTGCTACTACTACACACAAACGCCAGTTATCTGTGATCTATAGTTTTCGCTGAAAAGTGATACACCATGACACTTTTGTCTTTGGCAGAAGTATGAAATTGCCGCAGGTCTACCATTTTATCCCCCATTTCTCCCACACCCCCATAACTACCGACATCTAACAACCATAGTGCACTACATGAGATACGATTCTACTACCATACACAAACACCAATGTTCTATGCTATGTAGTTGTGGCAGAAAAGTGACATATGCGGAGACAGTCGGAATTCGAAAATATCCTTGGTCGGCCACTTACAACCACCATATCTACCACAGTAACACAGTTTCTGAAATTCGGCCGCTGTTGTGATCGAAAGGTGACTCTGTGCTACTACTACACACAAACGCCAGTTATCTGTGATCTATAGTTTTCGCTGAAAAGTGATACACCATGACACTTTTGTCTTTGGCAGAAGTATGAAATTGCCACAGGTCGATCACTTTCAACCCCCATATCTCCCACACCCCCATAGCTACCGACATCTAACAACCATAGTGCACTACATGAGATACGATTCTACTACCAAACACAAACACCAATGCTCTATGCTATGTAGTTGTGGCAGAAAAGAGACATATGCGGAGAAAGTCGAAATACGAAAATATCCTTGGTCGGCCACTTACAACCACCATATCTACCACAGTACCACAGTTTCTGAAAATCGGCCGCTGTTGTGATCGAAAGGTGACTCTGTGCTACTACTACACACAAACACCAGTTATCTGTGATCTATAGTTTTCGCTGAAAAGTGATACACCATGACACTTTTGTCTTTGGCAGAAGTATGAAATTGCCACAGGTCGACCACTTTCAACCCCCATATCTCCCACACCCCCATAGCTACCGACATCTAACAACCATAGTGCACGACAGGAAAGACGATTCTACTACCACACACAAACACCAAAGGTCTATGTTATGTAGTTGTGGCAGGAAAGAGAAGTATACGGAGATACGAATTTTTGGTCGAAATATGAAAACGCCCTGCACTGACCAACTTTAATCATTATATCTCCCACATCCCCACAGCTATCGGCATTCGGCGAACGTTGTGCACGACAGGAAACTCCATGCTACTTCCACCAACAAACATCAGTGATCTGTGCAAGGTAGTGGTGGCTGAAAAGTGAAATATAGGAAAAAGCACGTCTATTTTTATATATATATAAGATTATAAATGTTGAAGGAACTCTGTTTCTCTATCTGCCTGTTTGCGACATTTTTAGGACTAAACGGCCAATCCGATCGTGATGAAATTTGAAATTTGATAAGGAGATGCTATTTTCCTTTAGGAGGACGTAGGATACTATTTTCTGTATAGATAATACATATTGTCATGGAATTTTGAAAGCGAAAGTTACACGGAACTCCTGTAGAAAGTGAGAGCGCTTTCAACCTCTATGGAGACATCCAAGGGAAATCGTTCACGCAAACATATATAAACTGGGCCACAACCTCGAGATGACAGAGTCGTAGCTCAGCAACCAACAGACTCCACATCAGCAAGAAGAACTCCGACACCAGTAGCCAGCAAAAGGGAATAGTTGGGCACTCTTTCACCGCAATCATCTGGACTTAGTCGCTAGCCAAGCGCTACTCTGAACTTGGATTTTACACCACAGTGGGTGTATAAGTCTTTCTTCAGGTCTCAGCCGGCCATCTCCATTCTTACAGTTAAGTAGCCATCTCATTCTATTATATTCGTACTTGTTCTGCGAGAGTATAGAACTGTGTTTCTCGTAGCAACATTATCTTTGCAGTCTGTTTTATTCCTAAATGTTCTACGAGGGAATAGGACTTTGTTTCTTTTAGCAACCATACCTGCATTCTTGGTATATGACTAAGTGATCTAAGACAGCATTCTCTAAAGGTATAAGGGAGTGACAAGCTTACTTCCCTACAGCATTTCTGTTTAGTTTAAGGTTACTACAATAGGAGGGATGTGATTTCCTTCAGCTATCTCATTATTCATACATGATAAAATATGGGAGGGCAAGCAGAACCTGCTACCCTAGTATTTGTATGCATCTAAAGGTTATGAATTAAAACCATCTATTGTGCAAAGCTTGTCTTTACGTCCAATGTTACCATCAGTTTTCTATCCACTATCTTCCCCTGGTTCTCGGCGGGTAGCCGCTCGCCTGTCGAAACCAAGTATAACTCAATCAAAAATACCTAACAGCGGTACGAACCATGTCCCCCAGTCTCGGAGGCTCTTCACAGCTTTCTGAGGAGCTCCGGGATGGGACAAATCGTCTTCACCCACACAGCACCATGTGAGAAACCACTTGTTCAGAGTCTAAATGGTAGGTGACACTCATATCCACTCTTCAAACTCAGAGCCTGGTCGCTTATTGCTGTAAGCTGCCAGCTTGGTAACTCGACCAGCCAAGACACTGCTCTAGGCCCAAGTACACGATTTCTGCAGCCACACCTCCGGTGTCGATAATTCCCCTTCCAGTCTTCTCTTCTGTCGTCCAAGAGCCAGCCGGATAACCTCCATATGTGGACAGAATTGAACACACAAAATAATAACAAATTCTTAACCAATTGCTTGTTGGAAGAAACATTCTCTCTCTCCCAGACGCGCACGGGATTGCCAGGTCACCTTTATCGTGATTGGCGCGATGACCTCGAGTTATTCCGTCGAAATTCGTAAATACTGCGGCAGACACCAGTCTGCCACAAATCTACACAGATTGGCATGTTAAGCCAATAGTGTCGAGAACTGTCATCCCCGAATTGTTCCGTTATGCGTCGCACACACGATACATATTCCGCTACATATCCCGTCGTAGACTATATTAATACATTGTTAAATAATTGTATGACAGGCGTAAGGCTTATCATTACAGCTCACGCGGTGGAAAACAATTCTTAAAATTTTTGCTCTTAGCGGGTTTTGAATTAGAGCCCGGTCATGGAACCTTATCCAATGCGCTACAAGCTTCCTCTTAAGCTGAGTAATACAGAGATGTATAGATACTATCAGTCTGTCTTCAGTTAGTTTTTCATAATTCCATGATAAGATGTATTATCTATACAGAAAAAAAGTATCCTTTGTCCTTCCTGAAGGCAAATAGCATCTGCTTGTCAAATTTCATCGGGATAGGATTAGTCGTTTAGCCCCGAAACAGACAAGGCGAAGTTACTTTTGCATTTATAACAGTTTTATAGACGTCGGGTACAATGAGAACATTTTTTTTAACTGCTTTACGTCTCTTTTTAACATCGAGGTCTTTAGAGACGGGAAAGGATGGGGGGCAAGGATGGGGGCAAGGAATGGGAAGAAATTCGGCCATGGCCTTTTTGAAGGAAGCATCCCGGCATTTGCCTGGAGTGATTTGGGGAAACCATGGACAATGAGAACAACACTTTTACAAATCAAACATTCAAAAAAAAAAAAAAAAAAAAAAAAAAAAAAAAAAATATGGACAAACCACATCTAGCTAGTGGTAGAATTTATCAAAAATTACGGTAGATCTTCCGAAATTATGTTGTAGTTTATATTTAAAATACGGTAAAATTTCGGTAAAATATTAAATGTTACTATAGCAAAAAGTAAAGGCCAGAATTTGAAGAAAAATTCTATTTTTAATCTGAATCAGGTAGTATAATTGTAGTATCATCATTTTTATAGATATCAATATTATGTTTTTGTATCACAACGTTAGCAGGTTTAAAATCAATGCAGGTTTTCCCGTGTCGCTGTATAAGAGTTTAATGACTTTGTTTATTTATTTATTTTTTTGTTTTTAAATGTTCGAGTGTGGTAATCTCAAAATAGCCAACATAAATTTTGGCAAGTGCTTAAAATAAGCATCGCTATCAGAATATTCTTTGATCAGCAACCATTCTTCCCGAAACTTCTGCTTATAACGCTTTCTCTTCGCTGGCGTTGGTGTTAGGGTATCTTCTTCTCCAGAAACGCTGTCACTATCACTCACCATCTTTTCAAATTCAAAATGTCAACTAAGAATACTAATAGACTTAATTCAAAAGATCTTAGTATTCATCTACAATCAAATACGGCAATTACCTATCAAACTTGTTCGCGTAATATCTCGAAGCTAAAATTGGGGAATTCTCAAATATTAAATGCGTATAAAGGAAAAAAATATTGTTGTCAACATAATAAAAAATAAATACCCAAATAAAACTAAGGATGCATTATCATCGGTCGATTAACTCTTGAAATTTGAAGAATATATCAAAATTCCCCAAAAATTACGATTCCTTAAATTACAGTGTATTTTGCTACCGTAGTAGATCTACGGTAGCACGGTAGGTGGTAGATCTATGGTGAATAAAGTGTTTTTTACCGAAATTACGGTGTAGTCGGCAATCGTAAGAAGAACTGAAAATAAAATACATTATTGGTGTGTGTAGCCACGCCATTTACTGCCAGTTAATCACAGGCAGAGTATTTTGAAATGTGTTGTCTTTCGACATTTACTTCAACATAATCTAGAAGGAGCAACACTTTGCTTTTGGTATGGCTTATCGTTGGCGTTCTTAGTTTAGAATAGCGAGTGGTCTTTTATGACGGTCAATACCTGTAACGTATTGCCCGAGCGAGTTGACTTCCGGGTTCCTGGCCTTCTGGGCGCGCTCGTAGAACGTCGCGGACAGCTGTCTGAAGCGATCCATCAGCAGCGGGATGTTAGTAGTCTCGTGCAGAACTGCAGTCGGGAATCTGTTAGGTAAGTGGAGGGCCCGTTTTAGTGCCCTGTTCTGTATCACCTGAAGGCGCCGAAGGTGCGAAGCAGCCGCATAGACCCATACGGGACAAGCGTATTCCATAATTGGTCTTACCAGGGTGATATAGATGTTTACTCCCGTGGTGGGCTTCAAAAGGCTATTCCTTTTCAGCACAGTGTATAGAGCTTCTAATCTAGCCCTTGCCCTTCTCCTGATATCTTGAATATGGGATCGCCAAGTCAGTCGCCGGTCTAGAGTGACTCCTAGGTACTTGACTTCGTTTTCCTACGGGATCGTCTCTTTGTGAAGTCGAAGGGGTGGAAGGTTTTGAGTGCGTCTCTTACTGATTATGATGGCTTGAGTTTTTGTGGCGTTGATGGTTATCCTCCACCGTTTCGCCCAGTCCTCAGTTGATCGAAGGACTTCTTGCAGACGCCTAGTTGCTAGGGCATAGCTTCTGCTTGCCGTACAGTATGCCGTGTCATCGGCATAGGTGGCAGTAAGAACTCTAGGAGCGGCAGGCACGTCATCGGTGAAAAGTGCATAGAGCACTGGTCCCAGTACAGAGCCCTGCGGTACCCCAGCAAGGATTCGCCTCACAGTTGAAGTGGCCTCGCCTACACGAACGCAAAATGTGCGGCCAGTGAGATATGACGTAAGGAGCTTTACTAGTCTGCCTGAGAAGCCTTGTTCGTATAATTTGAGTAGCAGACCTGTATGCCTCACAGAGTCGAATGCTCTGGCGATATCCAGAAGCACCAGGCCACAGTACTGTTTTTCGTTGAATGCCCTAGTCGCTGCCTCAACCACCCTCATGAGCTGTTGCGTGGTGGAGTGATTGCGGCGAAAGCCGAGCTGGTGATGGGGAATAATCTCGTTCCGTTCGATGTAATGATTTAGCCTCTTGAGCAATAACCGCTCAAATACTTTGCTTATAGACGGCAAGAGGCTTATTGGCCGGTAACTTTGAGGTAGGTGCGGGTCCTTCCCGCTTTTGTGTATTGCCACAACTTCAGCATGTTTCCAGCATTGGGGGAATTGCTGAGTGCGAAGAATGTTGTTAAATATTCCTGCCAAGTAAGTTGACGCTTGCGGTGGTAGATTCTTGAGACAGCTATTGAAGACACGATCATGACCAGGTGCTTTATCTGGGTGAAGTGTGGCTAGGCAGCTCTCAACCTCTTCCGGAGTGATGGTGTCAATTTCTTCCTCGTCGTCCCCTTCCTCAGCCTGCAGATAGGTGTTTAGGCAGCGATGTACCTCTTCTATTTGCAACTGGTCTTCCACATCCGATGGCCGAACGTTCCTCTCGAAGGAATCTGCTAGGGCGTTTGCCTTGTCGGTTGGGCGATAGACTGGTCCCCGTTCGCCGTGTAGGGGCGGGATTCGAGATCGCTGCCTAGTGAATTTCTTTGTCTCTGCCCACAGCGTCCCATCACCTGGGGTCAGCATCGAAACACGAGCCTCCCATTCTCTGCTCCGGTGCTCTGCCAGCGACACCTTCAATTCTCTCTGGACTCGGTTTAGCAGTCTTTACGTGTCGGCGTTCCTCGTCAACTTCCACTCCTTAGCTATTCGGTTTTTGTGCCGAATAGCCGCTAGGAGGTGGGGCGGGAGCTGGCGTGAAGTGTTATTGGTGAGGCACCTCTTCGGAGTCGTCGCTGCTGATGCCTCCTTGACAGTGTGCTCGAAGAAGGACAGAGCATAGTCTATATCCTCTGCCGGGCGTTCCGGTAGTGCTGCTGAGACTATCTGACGGTATCTGCCCCAATCGGTTTTCTTGAATTCCGGCTTTTGTTGTGCATTTAGGATTAGGTCGGACTCTAGCTCCACGATGACTGGGCAATGGTCAGAGGACAGCCTGTTAGGCGTGGTTGCCGCGACGAATCCGGTGATCCCTTTAGTGACAGCCACGTCGAGAACATCCGGACGTCCGTGGTAAGCTGGGTTCTTCGGGTCCCCACACACACATATTGTGTCTGTTGGCGACTCTCCGTAGTATGTTACCTGAAGGGTTGTTAACTCTGCTGTTCCAGTCTGTGTGTTTGGCGTTGAGATCACCTCCGATGAACAGCTTGCCTCTGATGTTTGCCAAGGTATTAAAATCAGCCTCTGCTGTTTCCCTTCTAGGAGGCCGATAGGCAGAAACTACGGTCAGTGGGCCTCTTGTCGTGGCCACTTCAATGCCGACAGCTTCAATGTACTGCAGGGGCGGAATGTAGATCTCATGATGTGGAATGCTTCTCTTGACATAGATAGCCACGCCACCTTTTGCAGTTGGACGATCATATCTACAACAGCAGTAGTTCGCTACTGAGGCTTTCAGTCCCGGTTTTAGGTGGGTTTCGGTGACAAGAAATAGATCAACGTCTTGTTCCCTAATGAACTGCCGGAATTCCACGGTATGTCCATGAATGCCATTGGCATTCCATATGCAGAAAGAGAGGCTATTGAATTGGGGTCGTCTATCCATAATGAAGATTACAACTGCATTTGGGAGTAGCTAGAGCTGTCTTCACTGCAGCGCAGATGTCCGTGGTCATCTGGTCTAGCCGCTTGGTTAAACTGACCAACATATTTAGGACAGTCTCCAATATTTTACTCAGTCCTTCAGATTCCGCCGGAACTGGAGCAGCTGAGGGAGGCCAATGTCGTGGTTGGTTGTTTAACAGATCTTCTGTGCAGGAGCTCTGCGAGTTTTTATGTTCTTGTTGGTCGACCAGATTGGAGTCAGAAGTTGCAGCAGTGGTCGACTGTGGACCCGCAACTTCCGAAAAGAGGCGACCGTCAGTCTCACTCGGTTTTCTGTGTTTCTGGTACTTTGGATGCTTCCTAGTCATCCTAGTGGGCTTCGTCTGTTCTATGCCAGTCGGCGGAGAGGAAGTATTTGTTTGTTGATGCTGGATAGCGGAGACGCTCTGTAAATTTTCTACCGGTGGCTGTAGATCCTTCTTGCGATGTTGTTTGGCGGTATCACTATTGGGTGGTAGGCCTCTCTGGCGATCTCGTGCCTTCTTGTACACTGGACAGCCTCTATAGGACGCAACATGGCCGCCCCCACAGTTCAAGCACTTAGCTGCGACGTGTCCTTTTCTCAACGTGCACTGTTTTGTTTCATGTGGGCCGACACACTTTACACAAGCGGGAGGCATTTTACAGTGCTTGGCCACATGAGCAAAACGTTGACAATTAAAACACTGAGCGGGTCCAGCTGTAGCTCTCAGTTTTTCTGTTTGAATCTTTAGGTGGCAGATGCTCTCCACCTTAAAGATGGGCCTATTCTCAGGGATGTCAGGAAGAACGACAAGGAAAAGAGGCATGACCTCATTGCTTCCTGGGCGGCGCAGCTGAACCACTGTCTGGACATTGAAGCCCATATCTTTTAGCTCGAGTTTGATGTCGTCAGTGGCCATAGTCCGGGGAATCCCACGGAGTACCACCTTCAGAAGTGGCACTGCTCCAATCGGAAAGGTATAGTAAGGAATGTTGCTAGCTTGCAACATCTCAGTGGCTGCTGTGAAGTCTTCAACGGTTGTAAATGTGAATTTCATCTTGTCCCCTTCAGCCGATTTGGCTGAGAAAGGGTTTTTCACAACGTCACCCACTTTGTCGTGCAGAGTTTTATAATTCTCTTCAAACTGCACAACAATTGGCGGGATATGCGCACTTCTGGTAATCTCTGATGAATCGTCCTGAATTTGTTCGAAAGGATTGGTTGTTTCCATCCTTTCCGGGTCAAGCGTTGGTGGTGGCCTCGCTGTACGGCGAGGGGAGACAAAGCCCTCGTCACCTGGTTCCACACTTTTCTGGTAAGTGTGGTTATCCTCATTGCTCTTGGGACCCTGGTAACGACGCCCTCTTACTCCATTCCGCCCGGAGACCGAGGCTGTAGTATTGTCGGTGGCTTCCATGGTCTTCTTATTTTGTGCCATAGCTTTCTTTGGTTTCTTGGCTGTACGTAGTTTCGACACTGCTAGACTGACTCCACTAGATTTGCTCACCTCATTGTTTCTGTAGTTGACGGCACGTGGCTGTTTATTGTATGTCCTCTCTGGTGGAGTAGTGGGACGCTTTCTCGGTGTTAATTCTTTACTCACCGAGTACACATCACCGTGTATACGCTGAATGTTAAACACAGCGGCTGGTGTAGCGTCTTCATCCATTGCCATATCCTTATCCGTTGTCGCACTTGTCACAACGACAGCCGGCATTGAGACGCTCGACGCGCGCGGCGCGGAAGTGCAAGGCAGCCTTTCCTCGTCACCCATCTGTGTGGCTCCTCTGGTCACGCACTGATGGGTGGCCGAGCTTAGTTCTATCGAGTTATTCAACTTCGACACGACACGTAATTTCTTGACACATTCGAAAACAATAACTATCTATAACAATCACACGTCCAGTCAAATACACACACGTAATAATCACCAAACGTCAATTGGAACCTATAAAGCTATAAACATGATTGGTTTATTTGTGTTTTTATTATATAGAAGACCTTAAATATTTCCACTGCGAGAGACAATTTACATTTCGTAGATCGTTACTGTGTCAGCCTGTCTCCTAGCTGGGAAGAAAGGGATTCAAGGAATTTGATGGTGTGTCCAATTGTGGTGATAGCATATTAGGATTTGTATAATCTTGACAGGAAGTCGAAAATTTCAGAAATTAATAATGAAAGTTTCACAATTTAGTATCCATTTTTCGTTAAACTAGGTTCACGCTAAAACTTTTGGTCGAATTTAGTTCCTTCTGCTTGTCGATCAGCCTACGAGTGCTGCCAGTATGCTGACAATGTTTCTTAACTGTCGCAGTGATCACTTCTTCAACACTCCGCGTGAACCAGGGTGGTGGGTGAGCGGTAACGCTCATGCCTCGCATTAGTGAGGATGCGTGTTTCTGCAAATCACTCGAGACGAGTGCCGGGATGATCCTTTCAAAAGGCCATGGCCGAATTCTTTCCAGTTTGTAGCGGCCATACGTCCCGTTGTTATGTAAAATGTTTAAAAAGTGAGATGAAAATCAAGCTACGTTAAAAAGTATTAATAATATGTTTTTGTTAAGAATCTTTGACAGCAAGGAAAAACATACGAGGGTTGGTCATGAAAATTAAATAAGAACAAAGTTTTGAAGTTGAGTAAAGAAGAAGAAGAATGAATATGATGGAATGAAATGGACTGAGTAAAAGGGTACGATATGAAACTGAAAATGGTGGCGGTAGAGAGTTGCCGGGCTAAGAAAGGATATGAAATAATATGTAGCCTACGGCTGCTGCCAAAGACAACATTGGTGGTAAAGTTGTGTAAAGATAATTGTTCACAGTTTGAAAAGTGTGATAATATACAGAGGAAAGGAGAACGTTCTCTTAATGTGTTGATTTATTTTGAAAGAAGGAATTACAAAAGACTCTCAGGTATAGTATAAATATTTATTGCAGATGGTGAGAAGACGCATGATAAATTATGTCTGGGATAGCGAACGTTATAATCCGTCTCAGTAAAAGGAGATGGCAAAGAACCTAATTCCTTTCTGACGGAAACTAATAAGGAACATGACCAAATAAAGAATAGTATTGTAAGATTTTCTATAATTATTGTTAAATAACCAGAGAGAGAATTTAAGTATGGTTTGCTTGAAATAAAAAGTATAAAATCATATTACACTTTTAACTATGTTCGAAGTGGGGATTATACATTCCTTGCTCACTGTCCCCTCCCGCCTCTAATCACCTCGACGTCGACGAGGCATAAAGCAAGAAAAGAGGAAGTAAATGAATTTGCGTGCAACAGCTGGTATTTTAAAATGATAGCAGACTTAATGAGTATTTTTGTATTCATAAACGACTTCAGATACAAAACGTAGTAAGAGTCCAATCAAGAATGGTAGGTTTAATTATCAACTAGAAGGCGATAAACTGAAACAATGTTTAGAATAGGGAGGTCAGAGTGCAGATAGTTTATCTGCACATAAATCAGTTGGATTCCTGAACGTATTTGGATCGCAAAGACAGGGATAGTGAAATTAAGACGCAACTAAGAGAAATATGACCATGGCCACAAGCAGGCACTGGATTTGAAGCATAAGTGTGAGAAAAAGTTATCTTTCGTAGGTAAAGGAGATAGTGATTGCAATAATTTACCAAGGCAAATGATGAATAATTTACCAAAAACACTGAAAGAATTTAATATTATAATTTGCAGAGGGTAAAAGTAGTCTGGTACAAGAAATGGAAAGAATAGCGGTGAGGGGAAATTTCCAACTAACCATGTTATTACGTTCTTCGGGATGATTTAATGACTTCTGATCATGTCACGAATCACCATAATACGTTCCTCGGGGGTTTCAATACTGTATTGATTAATTAAAAATTCCACCAAAAGGTTATGTTGATGTTTTGGTTTATTCTTTTCAAAACAAAGTCAGCGATATTCACAAGCATAGATACAATACAGCGATGCACTTCTGAACAGTCGCAAAGATAATCTCTGTGAAACTCTCTGTAACACTGAATACTGACTGAATACTCAACTAACTGCTCTGTCCAGCCGATCTGTTTATATAGTCTCTATCGAAATTACGAGAATTCTTCAAAGGCATCCGCCCGATATTTCTCGATCATTAACAATCACTCAAACATATTAAAAACAATCGGAATTAGTACAAAATTACTTAACAACATTACAAAATGATCAGAAATGGTAATTAGAGATACTTAAATACAAAATTATTTACAGAAATCCTTTCAAACTATAGAAAATTGTCCTGTAGATATCGTAACTTACATTAATACATGGAATTACAAACATTTAAGAAATTCCCTTGCACCATTGGGTTCTTAAACATATTAAATGGACTTTAAATAATTTTCTTACCTAAAACAAAGTCTATATACACTGATTTACAAGAAATTACAAAACAAACATACCAGATCATATTCAAGCAAACTTTAGCTCACTACAAATACTTCATATAGTACAATACTATTCCAAAATTCAGGTATGAGGGCTGTTACAATGTGCTCCAAACCCAATTAAATTAATTTAAACAAATCACATTTTTCTGGTTAATAAATAAGGAGTTACGAGGAGCCTTAAAGCATTTTCTGCTTAACAAAGTGCTGTAATTTCTCAGGCACCAGTACAGCTGTGAAATGAGGAATTCACTTGCCATTAGTCAGTATTTACAAGCTTCTAGTTTCACTTCTCCTACTTGTCGTGCTAGCGTGGAAACTGGAATACCCGGAGCAATCAGTCTTAACAGCTCCTGCCCAGAGCGCGAACTAATTGCGTCTAACTTGGGTAATAAGGGTCCGACTGCCCGGAGAGAAAGCCGGTTCTAACTGGCTCTCTCCCCATGCCATCGATCAGTGCATATGGATAGCTGCAAGGACGAGAGCAATAAGAAGCATCTCCCAGTTTTCATGATTTATTCTGTCCGTTCTGTAATTTCCATGTTTATCTTTAGTAAGGGCTATCAGACCGCATCTCAATCACTCGTCATCGGAATAAACTATTCACCGAATTTTCCTGAAGGCTACATAAAGACCACCAAATCAATCAATCCCTCGCAGTACTTTGCCATAAGAGCTGCCGCCAAAATAAATTCCGTCAAAATATTTTTTATGCAGCCTAAAAAGTTCAAGAAATTATTTCTTACCGAAATTCCGGAGAGTAACAAGCTCAAAGAATGTGACCTAAAGCGATAAATCATTGAAAGTAAGTTGGTGGTGAAGGGAAAGATCGAAAGTTAAGGATTTTTTAAACAGATCTTTCCGTCACCAAGAAGAATTTATGTCCCAGTCGAAGTTCCCATGTAAAGTCAGTCCCGGGATTGAATTAAGAGTTTCTGCCTTAAAAATAAACCATTGATGCAACGTTTTTATGTAGTGTTCCACCTGCAGGTTCAATCTTTGACAACAACGTAATTTGAAATTTAAAACTTGGCTACTTCTCCGAACTCGCAAATCAAGACGGAAATTTTATTCTGAATTACGAGTAGAGAATGAAATATAGAACCACTACTTGTCATTAACATTTTGAAGGAACCATCCCAGCATTTGCTTTAATTGATCTGGGGAAACCATGAAAACCTAAACCTGGATTGGTGGACGTAGATTCGAAGCTGGGTGCTTCCGAATGCAAGGCCAGAGCATTACAGCTCACCAACCATTCTCAGTGCGAATTATTTCCTCTACTATGTTGTCTACTAAGGATCCTCGCGTTGAGCTAGGTAGTGATTGCACAGAAAATTACCAGATATGAAAGCAAATAAATATTCTCTCAGATCAATTGTTATACATTATTAAAAATTAAATTGCTTTTGAAATTAATTTTTTAATCTTTTTTTTTACTTATGGCTTTAAACCTCGTCGACGTCGAGATCATTAGAGACGGGATGGGACTGGGGACAAGGAGCGGGAAGTAATTCGGCCATGGCCTTTTTGAAGGAAGCATCTCGGCATTAGCTTAGAGTGATTTGGGGAAATCATAGAAAACCCAAATATGGATGCCCGGACGGGGATTCGAACCGGCGTCCTTCTGAATGCGAGGTTTGAATTAACAGCTGAGAATGCTGTAATATAAAAATCGTTTGAGAATACTGAATACAAGATTATAACCGTGAAAGACCAAACTTGTACAGTGAGGACTAAATATGATAATATTAAAAGAACCGTGATGTTCAAATACCTTGGTGAGATTTTGACACCCAACGTTGATGAAAAGACTGCAGTTGAATAATAAGTTATATAATAAGTTTGTAGTGGTTTCAAACTCAGTTAAGAAAAGGGGATTACAAAGAAAATCATCCGCAACTTTCAAGAGAACAGAAAGATCCAAATGCCTTGGGTGAAAGAAGTGCATCAAGATCTGAAAAGATGTGGAAACAAGGCAGAAGACATTGCTTACGGGGAAGTGCTCAGAACAAAAATTTGACGAGGGAAAGCATCTTTCCGAAGAAATACCGATATGGAATAGGCGGTTGTTATCAGAAGGAGAAAAAGGAAGAGTGAGCCAGAGAATGAAGATATATATACCGGCGACGGAGGAAGGAAACTCAGGAGAGGAAATGAAGTTGCGTGAACGTAGTCCATAGATGGAGGAAACGAGAAAAAAAGGGGGGGGCACATTAAGAAGGCGATCTGCTGGTTCAGTGATTAACCCTTTCATGGGCGGTGGGAAGATTGCTTCCCACATACTTTAATGTCTCCCAGGGGCCAAGAGATTCAACATTCCCACATCTAGTTAATGCTGCCATCTGTACATTAGAATGAGAAACACGCGAAAATTCCCGCTGCTGCCAACAGCCACACTGGCAACAATTGACGGAGCATTATATGTTTGCTGGGCTCAGTTTCGTGTCATGAATACGTCGTTTTGGTGTTACTTCGTGCTTATTTTTTTATATATGCAAACAAAGGCATCTGTAAGTAACTCCACGGTACTTATTTGATATTTTATTCAATTTTCTTGATGTTAACACACAAAAGAAAATTTCTACCCAATTCTAACACATAAAAAATAGGTTGTAAATATGTGGGAATATTTGCTCCCACGGTTCAAATTGGCCATACGTCTAGCATTGTTTTTCCACTTTTCTAGTAGACGATTTGCCTGTTTATTGAGATGTAATTAGGCGTATTCACTTAGTTTAGGCATTTCTCATTACAGAATTACTTTACCAGAGAGGAGGACGTGCTATAGTATCTTTTCTCAATTCCTGAGGATGAGGCAGTTTCTGACATGGAATCAGATAATGTTTCAACAGATGAGGAACATCATATACCAAACATTCACTTACATTCTCCTATTAATTTTCAACAACAAGTGTCCTCAGTAGTAGTCAATATTTCAGTTTATGGAGTATGTTGAGTCTCTGCAGAATCTCCCACAGTATCGACAAAAGTTATAGCTCTGTGTGATGAGGATGAGCTTGGTATGAACTTGGATGGTGATCTCTAAAATCGTGGCACCGATTTTTTTTATTTTCTAGTTGATGCTTCCATTGTGAATGAGTTTATAATGCACACAGCAGTCACAGGAAATAGAGAGCAACTAACATTCCGTTTATAGTTAGCAAGAAAATTACTGTCAGGACTCTATCAAGGAAATGACGTGGGTGTCCACCCGCATTCATTTCAAAAAATGCACACAGTATTAGTGTTCCTAACGAAATCAGACTGTCAAACGTGGGTAAATTTCTGCCAAAGAAATTTGTGAAGTATAGTCGTTGTCGTTTATGCTCTACAAAACAAGAAGGAAGAAGAACAAGAATAATGTGGTCAAATTGCAATGTCGCTTTGTGTGTTGATCCATGTTTCAGACCGTTGTATAACACCCAGTAGTGAAACTTTTGTTAATATTTTGTGAATAAAAGGACATCTACCAATCATATATAATTTTTAATATTGTTTTCCATTGTAAATTTTTGTAAGAACAAAATTTCTAAAAAATTTGATAGTGTCATCTCGTGGTCCGTGGGAAGCCATCTTCCCACATAAATTTTCAAAAAAACCGGTGCCTAAAAAAATGTTGTTTTTGCATGGAATGTCATGGGTGTTCTATAGCAAGTCATTGAACCCCCAACTGTTTCCTGTAAAAAGCTGAGAAAAATGTGCCCATGAAAGGGTTAAGGCCACTCACTAGAGATAGAAAAGTCCCCTGTCTAGGTGGTGATTTTTATAAGCCTACCTCCAACTCTGGCACAGCTTGCTGTGTAATGTGAAGTACGCCCGAACGCTTCAGTGGTTTGGATTCCGCGTTAAATTGTAGGTCCCCTCTAGAGCTAGCAACCCCAGTTCTACTCGTAATAAAGATGTATACACACCCTAAGCAAATTCAATCCAAACAAAGGCTTAACGTGATTATAATTGTCCCAAAGGAATATATGAGGTGTAATCAAAACCTAAGGTAACAAAACCAATAGTGTACATTTAAATTCATACAACCAATGCAGTCAACTGATAGTACATACTTTAGGTTATTTTTCGACTTAAACTCCATATCGGTTGAGAAACTTGTCGCTTCTTGGGATGGGTTTGAATATACCCTCCTGGTGAATATCTTGTCATTGCGTGTTCAACCACTTTGTCGCGAAGAGTTTCAGCTACTCGTTTCAAGTCAATCGTCGGCCTCCTATTAGTTGAGGAAGCTGTTGATGCCGTGCTGGGACAGCCATTGCGATCCTCGTCGGTGACGTTTTCTTTACCGGCCTCAAAGTTTCGACACCATTCTGCGACATGCTGAGGAGACATTTTAGTCTCTCTGTATACCTCTACTTGCTGTCGGTGAATTTCAGCCGCGATTACATGTTTCGTGCACAGGAATCGAATAACTGAGGGGATTTTTTCGGGAAACCAGTTTTCCAGACGGGTCGCCATATGTGTTTACCTACACGTAGAGCTGTAGGTGGCGGGTGGCTGAAACAATGCACAGGTACCAACCGCAAATCTTAGAATTACCACACTTTACTAATTTCTGTATAACGGACGATAATCCAGGAATATCGGCCTTATAATTTTGTTTCTGATCACCGCTCGTACATACATTAAGAAAGAAATCCATGGGAAGCAAAATTACAACCGATGGCCGAAGCAGGAATGATGTTAAAAGCAGCATAGTACTACCAAAAAGAGCCTTCATGAAAAAGATAAACCTTTTAGTTTCAAATATTTGTCTCGGAATTAGAAAGAACTTTTTAAAACTCTTTGTGTGGAGCACAGCACTTTACGGTAGTGAAACATGGACTTAAGGAATACCGAAAATATAGAAAAATGAAGCATTTGAAATGTGGTGCTACAGAAGAATGCTGAAAATTAAGTGGTCTGACAAAGTAACAAATGAACGAGATTTGAAAATGATGGGTGAGAAAAGAAGTTTGTGGAAGAAGCTTACAGAAAGAAGAGACAGGCTGGTAGGTCATATTTTGAGACATGCTGGATTGGTTAATTTGCTTGTGGAGGGAACAGTCGAAGGTAAGAACTGTAGAGGAAGACAGGGATTAGAATATATGAAGCAGATAATTGAGGACGTGTGTTGTAAGGGGTATGTAGAAATGAAGAGGTTAGCACAGGATAGGAAGGGATGGAGGATTGCATCAAACCAGTCGAAAGACTGACCATAGCAAAAAATAAAATAAAAAAAATAGTAACTTTACGCCACCGACAGAGAACGTTTCAATATTACCATATAAATTTTTCTAAGTTTGCGTTTAGCTGTACCTTTGCTTGAGAGTGAGGATGGATCGCACGTGCAGGCCACTCTAGTTGATTAGAGATGCCTGTCGCTAGGGTAGGCCACAGCGGACGACCTGCAAACTGGTGCGACATGATCGCCCCGTGTCGCTCCCCCCATTTACGATGCACTGTTGGTCGTGTAATGTGTTGGGCGCCCATCGGCCAGGCTATGGGACGGAAACTGCGTTTGCCGCAGTGGCAGTTGGGATAAGGTAATTTTACGGCCGCGCCGCTCGGTCCTTGTTGCTCCCCGTGTACGACTAGTTTCAGTTCGCGCCACTTCCGGAATTGAAACTAACTTCTCCCTCACCGGCAGGGGATCAACGGAGCGTGCTGTGTAGCAAGCATCGGGGCATGGTTTCCTGTTCTCAAATTCAACGAGCTAAACTGAGCCGCCGTACAGTTAAACGAGCAGGGACCCGACTACTTGTTCTTACAATTAAAATTTATCCACTAATTAACTTGCTCGTAACTCTGCAGGTCTTATGACGACGTGGCCCTTAATATGTCGTCTTTTAACCCAAGTAAACAGAAAAACAGAATAGAGGTCACTTCTTTAAATATTATAATATTCAATCGACATGAAATAGCTAATTCTACAGAAAGTTACAACGCGCAGTTGTTAGCATATATTGTCTACTGTTTTAATAATCAAACGAAAGCTCGCAGACACACGATAAAACAAAACACAATTACAATATATCACTTTTCGAATAACTAATACATTCATATACCACTACCGCGGCACTCGCAGTCCAAAACTAACAGAGCTTTCTTTTTTTTTTTTTTTTTTTTTTTTTTTTTTTTTTTTTTTTTTATACCACTTCTCTCTCTCTTTCTCTCTCTCTGTGTCCGCCACACCAGAAGATTTCTATCTTATCTTTTAAAGATGTACTTACGCGACCCACAGACAATGTGTTTGGTAATGTGTGGATTTCTCGAGCTTCATAATTACATTATTACAATCAATATTTACATCATAATTAACAACACTTAACTAAATAATATTTACAAATTGATTAATTTCGTTATTGGGGTGGTAGCATATGTTAAACGGTGAAACACACTAACAATTATTATCATAGCGAGAAAGCAGAAAATATTTATTTCACTTACTGTCTGATTTTGTTTTGTTTTTGTTTAAAGTTATTGTCTTTATAAAACACCCGCCCGTGTTGCTGGGTAGTTCGGGAAGATACAACGGTACCGAGCATGATTCCAGGCACCAGCGTACCTGTCGCCGTTAATACGGATTTAGGCAGTTTTCCGTAATCACCGAGGCTAATCTCTGCCTCATAAACTGCAAATTTCCCAAACAAAAATACGCTTATAATACACAGAACATAGTTACGCGTTTTACAGACAGATGGCAACACTTCACTTCCCAAATTAATACGCTGTATGACGTAGCAGTAGATATAAAATGCATGGTGTGCGCAATGGAGTGTTTTAGAACCTACCTGAGGAATAAATACCATAACTTCAAGTCAACAAAGGACACCGTTGAAGAGATGTGGCATCGTTTTATACATATAATCAGGGAAGGCATGGAAATACATATACCAAAGCGGACAATAAAGGGAGAGAATGATCCACCGTGGTACACATGCGAAATCAAAAGATTACTCAAAAAACAAAGGAAATACACGCACGTTCAAGAAGGAAGGGGTGTCGCAGCGATTTAGAAACCTTAGCTGATTTAAGAGGATGTATTAAGAATGTAATGCGCGAGGCCTTTAACGATTTTCACTCCAACTCTCTCTCTAAGAGTCTCACAGAAAACCCAAAGAAATTTTGGTCGTATGTACGAAAAGTTAATTGTACCAACAGCAATATTCCAGCACTAATTCGTGAAGGTTCCGAGGTTAATGAAAGCCGCGATAAAGCTAACGTACTAAATACTGTATTCAAAAATTCATTTACAAATGAACATAAGGATAGTATTCCCGTTTTCCCACGCCGTGGCGAGTCGGTGATGGAATCATTACGAATAGATACTGCAGGTATCGTTAAGCAATTAGAGCTCCTGAAGTGGGGGAAAGCACCGGGCCCGGATGGAATTCCAGTAAGAGTATTTTCAGAGTATGCTGCAGAAATCGGGCCATTTCTGTCTGATATATTCAGTAAATCATTAGAAGAGCGAAAAGTACCTTCAGACTGGAAAATCGCGCAAGTAACTCCGATTTTCAGAAAAGGTGATCGAAGTGATCCTGGGAACTATCGTCCCATATCTATAACATCTGTTTGTAGTAGAGTTATGGAGCATATTATATGCTTGAACATTATGAATTTTCTAGATTATAATAATTTGCTTACAACAAATCAACATGGATTTCGGAAGAAAAGGTCATGTGAAACACAGCTGGCCCTATTTACACATGACGTAATGAAAGTTATCGATACAGGTTCACAAGTAGATGCAATTTTTTTAGATTTCCAGAAAGCCTTTGACTCTGTGCCACACAACCGCCTTTTAGCGAAGCTTCGAGCGTACGGTATATCGGATCAGCTTTGTGAATGGATAAAGGATTTTCTAACTGGTCGGTCGCAGTATGTTGTCGTTGAAGGAGAAAGTTCTTCTAATCTAGATGTTACATCGGGTGTACCTCAAGGAAGTGTAATAGGACCATTTCTTTTCTTAATTTTTATAAACGATCTCGGAGACAAAGTGAAAAGCCTTTTTAGATTGTTTGCTGATGATGCGGTTATTTATAGGGAAGTAAGAACTTTGGCCGATTGCTTAGAAATTCAGCGCGATCTGGATGTTATTTTGGCTTGGTGCGCTGAGTGGCAACTTACTCTAAACTGTAAAAAGTGCAAGACAATGAGCATAACTAACAAAAAGAATCCGATTGTTCAGAAATACGAGTTAAACAATACAGTTATTGATATGGTCGATTCTATTAAATATTTGGGAGTAACAGTACAAAGGAACATGAAATGGGACATACACATTAATTCTTTAGTAGGTAGAGCAAATTCTAGGCTGCGATTCATAGGTAGAATCTTGAAAAATTGTAATGAACAAACAAAGGAGATAGCGTACAAATCTCTTGTGCGTCCACATTTGGATTATTGTTGTGCCATTTGGGACCCGTTTCGTAAGGGATTGATCGAAAGTATAGAGAAAGTACAGAGAAGAGCCGCTCGATTCGTGACCGCTTGCTACAGTCCTTATGAAAGCGTCACAGAACTGATTAGTAGATTAGGTTGGGAGTCTCTGGTAGATAGACGACATACGTTTCGTTTAAACTTATTGGAAAACATGCGTACTCCAACTTTCACTCACGAGTGTAGTGAAATACTTCTTCCACCAACCTATTTGAGTCGGAAGGACAGGAAAGATAAAATTAGAGAAATAAGGTGCCGGACTGATTCTTATATGAATTCTTTTTTCCCTCGTACCATTAGGGATTGGAATGCACAGCAAAGAGATTAGCTTTGGCGCTGAGCACCCTCTGCCACCCACAATTTTGTGAATTGCAGAGTATATATGTAGATGTAGATGTAGATGGAATAGCGCCATAAAATCTACGTTTAAAATTTTACAAAGCCAGTAATGAGTAAAACTCATCAACGGTAGCCGAACCCTAATGCTGGGAAAATGTAATGAAGAATATTGTGTTCATAAAATACTATTTTTCTCCTTAATTGATGAATCCGCAAACCATTTCTTGAATCAATACCCTTTTTTTTAAAATGAAATATGTATTGTATTGTCATCTACAGGGCACTGTTTCATGCACTTGCGTTTTTTTCACTTGTCTGTATTATCAACGATTAGACCAATATAACAAACCTAATATCTCATCAGATCATGACCGTAATGTTAGATCTGAACCTTTATGCTGATGATTATTTTTTTATGGTATCAACTGTGTTCACATACATTTTTCTCATTGAGGTAGAGTATCGCCAAAAAAGAAGCAAAAAAAACAAAAAAAAATCAAACTAGTTAAGTCATTCTAAATAAGGTAAAAATTCATTCAATTTTAGGTAATGCTTCACACACACTATTTCGGAACCAATAAAAAAAGATCTAACCTAAGTGAGGATAGTGAGAGAGACCATCGTACTATAAACTGCGTATCTTTCGGGTTAATGCATTGTAGGTTATTCTGTTTGTAGAAAAATACAGCTCTGATGTCGAAAACAACGACAATGACGGAATTTAGAAGAGTTATTATTGAAACCGCAAACAGAATGGCTGATAATCTAAATTGTTTCTATGATGTTTTGTAGACGTTTTCGAGTCTATGTTACGTGATATTCGTAAAATTCACAAACAGACAAAATAATATGTGATAACGGCCATCAAGACAGTCTGTAAATGTGATGTTCTAATGCATGGCAATCACAAACAAGTGAAATGATAACTGAGGAAACTCCAGAGCAAAGCAACTGTAATAGCCAGCCACTTGTGGGAGCTGTTGCAGTCGCTGTGACAAACGCTGCCACAGAACGACGTCTGACGCGGAGCAAGTATCGATTTACAACTCCACGATAATGTAAAAATCGTGCAAGTGGGAATAGAGCCTCCCGTATTCAGGGTGTCGCGTGTGAACCGAGCGAGTGGCGACATTTACCACACTGTGGGTCCTTCCTAGAAAACACTGTCGACTGAGGTCTTCTTGGCTACAGGTCGGCATCAGTAAGTTTCTGGTTAGGAAAACAAAAACACACACACACACACACACACAGAGACTTAATTCACTTAAAAGCAGGACGTAGGTGCTCCTTGAAATGATGTCAATAATTTTGTTTACTTGATTTATTGCTGAGAAGTGTTGCATGTTAAAGTTACATCAACCATTTCCGATATTGGAATGGTTGATCATAGGATCCAAAAATTAATGCAGATGCAATCCGAGCCAGCAGAAGGAAAATGATAGAAAAATGCCTAAAATGGCCTATTTGGATGGTAACAGGTCTGCCCTACGAAATTTCACATCACGGACTGCCTAGTATCGTACGCGCCAAGAAGCGTCCCCGGCTCTGAAAGGTGAGGAACGCTTTCTTCTCATTGGCTGTATGTTAAGCCGTACAGGCGTGTACTTCACGTGTCTGTACTATAGGATGTGTTCCTCGTGTACCAGTCGTGCTGGTTGAGTTTCCACTGTAAGGATTGAAAGACCAGCGGCCTTGCTGCCGGTCTCATGTAGGAGTGGGGTAGTCTCATACTACTGCGCTGGCTTGGAAACACTCTGCCTTTATTACCGCCAAAATAAAATCTATACTAGAATCAGCACCCGCGACAAGGAGTCCGTACTCAAATTTCTTTATACCGTATTCACTCCGGACTGGCGGCTTAAAGTTATGTTCCCCTGGACCCGTTCATCACCTCACCACCCCCTCCCTACCTAGGTCTCCGACCTGACCGCTGTGAGCAAGTAAGCGAATGATAAGTTTTCCCTTTTCATGTACTGTAGTAGTAACGGCAGCTGAGTGGGAATAGGCCTTGGGCTGCCTCTGTTAACTGAAGGACGTGTAACTGATTTCTTTCATAAGCTAGTCGCCTGCTTAAATATTAATGACTGACACGTTTTCAGTTAGGTAGCTATTATTAATATTGTTATTAAACTAATTGCGATAGATTAACGGTGGTAATTCCCGTGGTCATCAAATTATTTTGTAAATCATCTTATATACTTTGAGTGTTAAATTCCACCCTCTATCTTCATATGCGATTTAGGAATCTTAATTTTAAATTCCTTCAGCGTTTTAAGGAAAATATTCATCACTTCACTTGGTCATTTTTTCCGATCCTTACATCCTTATCCACAAAAGAATATTTCACCGCTCTCTTATGCATGCATCTGAGTTCCAGTTGTGCCCATAGTCGTCTCTTTCCTTCCATGCACAAGTCCTAATTCTTCGGCCAATATCATTCCAAGCCTCATCACCAACATATGCCCTGTAATCTCCCAGCACTCTCTTCACCCTCCTCCTTTCTTCCAACGACTCCAATTCCAGCCACTTTATCATATCAGTTACTGAGTCGTTCCTGTAGTAACTTCAACAAACAAGTCTAACTGTTCTCCTTTGCGTACCCTCCAACACCTATATTTGAAACTCAAAATGTGGGTCCCATACTATACCACCTTCTTCAAGCAATGGTCTGACCAAAGTTTTGTAACCAAAATTCTTAACTTCTCTCGTACATCCTCTCATCACCCTCTCAATTAAATGAAAGATTTTATTATATTTTCCTACCACTTGCCCAATGTGCTCTACCCATTTGAGTTCATTATCAATCTTTTTGTAAAGATATTCACACTTCAGGAGTGCAACAAGCAACTATTACCACACCCTATAATCATAAAAAAACTTTTAGTTTTTTTATCTGTGAACATAATACGCTGACTCTTCTTGTCATTTAGTGGATGTCACTCAACGACTCTTATCGCGCACCATGTTACGGCTCGAACCGCTAGTGAAATTGGATGTATTCTTCTCGGGAGACTAGCCGAGTAAGTAAGATGTTTCCACACGATATTTCGGCGATCTCATCCTCCATCGCCATATTCTGGTGAAGTGTTTCCACACGATATTTCGGCGATCTCAGGCTCCGTCGCCATCTTCACCAGAAGACGGAGACTGAGATCTCCGAAATATCGTGTGGAAACATCTTACTTACTAGTGGACTTCACCAGAAGATGACGACGGAGACTGAGATCGCCGAAATATCGTGTGGAAACATCTTACTTACTCGGCTAGTCTCCCGAGAAGACTACATCCATTCTCAACGCCGAGAAAGACTTCGTTCCTATATACGCTAGTGAAATTGTTTCGTTCCAATCATATATATTATAAAGAATATTAATATGTAAATCTCTTATAGTTAAGTGAACATCTCAAAAACATGGCATTAATGTGTGATAAAATAACCTGAAAATAAAAACTATTATTGTTTTGGGAAGAATTTGGCAATTATATTAGATGTAAGTATTAATAATTCTTGTGATTTAAATACGAAATATCATTGATAATGGGGACAAATTTCAAGTTTCAAGATAAAACCGTTTTTAAGTTGGATCCTGGAACAGCAATAGTAAAAAAAACTACGAATTCGAGTACTTCTGACGTCTTGATTTTAAATATAAAAATTACGAAATGTTATAATCTCTTTAAGGTGCGCTAAACATCTATACCTCCAGTGCTTAGGTAGGAAAAATATTCTTTTTTCGACCCCAAAGTATAATTTTACAAAATTTTAAAACTATTGTTTTTTGTTAACAAAAAAAACTGAAAATAAGAAGTTTATAACTTATTTCGTTTAAGTTATAAGTTACCAAACACTACGAATTGTGGTAGATACATCACTAATTGTGTTGTCACGCCCTTGACGCTTAACGTTATATTATCTATGTTTATTAAATATTATATTATGTATCAAACAAGTTACCGTGAACCCACAAATGTCTATGGTAATGGATTTAGATGATGCAATTTTTTATTTTTTCCCATCAGTTTTAAATCAAAATCATAGTAAACATTTATCATGACAAACAAGTTTAAGTCACTAAATCTCATGTTCAATAAATCTTCGATGTGATGTATAAAATGCTTATTATGTATCACACTGGAGCTTCAAGGTCATCTTTAGTGAATCTTCCATGTGATGTCCAAATTGCATCATATGTTTCAAACCGCAGCTTTTTAAGATTATTTTTGGAATGTTGAAGCCATACAGAAGACATGTAAGAAAACTGCGATCGAAAATAGACATCGGCACTGTATTAAGAAAATATTATTCAACAGTTGACATAAACTGATATTAAATCCATATGGCTAGAACGTCAGACCATTTAAACCTCCTATTAACTACTACTGGTGATAGATTTTGACTCTCACACTTGTCATTTTTAAGGCCAATATTTATTTGAAAACCTTCTAATTGCTCTTTCGTTGTGAATTCCCACGTTTAAACTTTCTGAAAAGGAGTCTGAGATTGCATTAAAAGCAAGAGAAAATCTTCCTTTGTTTCAGTAATGCTGTATCTGTAACTTTTGTTCACAATTGTTTAACAAAAGTTAACGAACAGTCTTTTAACAATTATTGTATAGAAAGGGTTCGTATTATTCAGTTACCGGCACTTACGTAACCAAGCTAAATTTCAGAACAAAAACTTTAACAAATACTGATACAGTTGAACGCAATAGTGCATACAGCTTCGTAATATTACAAAACTTGGGGAGTCTTGGCAGTGCGTTATAATAAAATTCTTGTCATAGCAACTTTTTCAATATTCGCCAGTCTTGGAGCTCTTTCGTAACTTTTGCCACAGGTAGTATGGGCTGTGTGGTTGACAGGTCAAAGACGACTGCTTCGCGTATACGAAGAACAATAAAAAAAATCGAGTACGACAACGATATTTTATCTAATAACAGATGGCCTCCAGAGATGGTTGATCGTAAACACAAATACAAGTATTAAAAATAATTACACGTTAGAGTGCCAATTGGATGGAATTTATACCATTTGATCGTTATGCTCGATACGCCAAGTATTGAGACCAAAAGGAGGAAATGAACAACTGAAAGAATAATACGTTACAATTTTCTACTAGGAAATATGTTTGTCATTTGAATACGTCCTCTGTTTTTAAATACTGTAGACCATTAAAATGTTATATTTTCCATTAAAATGTTAATTAATGTAATCCTGTAACTTATTTCTAAGTTTAAAGAGGACAGTGTATTTTCAGTCAAAAACTTCTGGGGGAATATTACTACAGCTGCACGATTTTTTTTTTATTTTTTTTTTTAATGAATTTCATGCCTCAGAAAATACTGTAGTTTACTATGTGTTGTGTAGATGGTTCTATAAAATAACAAACACAGAAGTTAAAATGGGATTAACTGAAAGTTTAAATTGGGTACAGCGAATTTCATTTTTCAGACCATACTGCTATGGTTTAATTCTTTTCACTCCCTTAAGCACTAGCAATTAAAAAGTGCTGTGTTCAGACGTAAACAGAGTTGACAGCAAAGCTATAGGGCATTTTGCAGTTATTACCGTTGTAATTCACTTTAATATTTTCTGAAGCTCTGCAAATCTGATTGCGTGGTAGACTGAATTCTCATTTCGTCGTTAGTCACATTTAACTGAACGAAACTGTTAACTTCAATGTCGCCCCTGGCTGACACTGTTTATACAATTCACCGCAGCTGTAACACGTTTTAAATGTCTGCCAGGATTTTGCTGGCTGACGTGCTAGGAACTCAGTGAAAATTTAAATGTAGGCCCTAAACAAACCATTGTACAGACAGCCAGTGAAAAAAGATTCTGAATTTGCTCGATACTTGGCTCTGGCTTGTTTGTACGTGTAAAATAGTAACACGATGAGCAAATTTGCATTTACCTCGAAGTATTAACACAATGAAGTTGAACAAGCAGTATTTTACTTGTAATAGCAGGTGGTATGAAAATTACAAGCTCCAATAATAAATATTACATCTCCCTTCTTAAACAATGTAATTTTATAAAACAGTGGAATTGCGTTTCAATTCCATAATTTTTTATATAACTAAAGAAATAACGTGTATAAGAATAATTTATTAGATTTTATTGAAACAAAATTATTTAAATTTATCTCATTGATTGTTACCTGATAGTTTCACGATACCACTGAAGTTGGTTCTTTGTAATCTAATTAAATATTAAATAAAAATTTCTAGAATAAATGAGGAAATGTAAATGTGAAATGAATGAAAAGATAATGTGCACGGTGCGAATAAAATTTTCTTAAGCAATTTTTTTTTTTTTTTTTTTTTTTTTTTTTTTTTTTTTTTTTTTTTTTTTTGGGGTTTGACTTGTTTCTATTCTGAAATATTTTGCTTCTACTTCATAAAGAATTTTAGCTTGTAAGATACGACGTATTAGTGATTCAATAATATGCTGAAATCAAAACAAATATATTAGTAACATTTTCCCGGAATCGGCTCTTATAACAATACCAAAGTTTTGGGAAAATCGAATGATTTTCATTTAGCTTCAAATCTTAAATAAATTAGCAAAGATTCTGTATTTAGATTTAACCGTTACAGTATATGAAAGGTGTGTATCAATTTCATATGTTTTTGCCCTACTCAAAATCACGTAAGAACCTCTGAATAAAAATAAAATAATAATCATAATAATTATATTCTATTGAATGGACACGGTGTTTATGGTTTGACCGGTTTGACGAAAGCAATTATAACGAGAATGATTTGATTTCATCGGAAATTTTCTGGGTGTAAAAGTCTATTTCTGCAATTAATTCTTCGCATGAGTTCAGCCGGATAGTGTTGAAAAACGACAATGTTTCGACAACCGGCTCGGTGTCTACTACTTCACGTATTATTATCTGAAATCAGGTAATAATATCTGAAGTAGCTGTCGTTTTTCAACACTATCCGGCTGAACTTCTGTGAAGAATTCATAGCATCAATACGCCAGGAAAGTCTACACTCACATATTAGACTATTTCTGCTTTGATTTTACTATAATTTAACAGTGAGACTGTGTAAAAACTTACAAAAATTGTGGACTAATATTCGTTTAGTTTAAACTTTCACGGAAGTACAGCTGTTAATATGATTTTTCCTGGATACAAGAGAGGTTTTATTTCATCACTCTCAATACTGGCATATTTTTCGACTTCCTGTCTGGGCCGCCGTGAAAGGTTTATTGGCTCGTGAGGCATCCCAATAGCAATTCTCTCTTCTCGGGACCGTTATCCCAAGTATGAAAGGAAGGCAGCCAGCTGCCCCGTGCGTCTTGGTCAACATCCAATACGGCGCACACACGCATGCACGCAACGCCTTTCATGGGGCGTTTTTTAATACACATAGAGAGTTCGTAGATCTCATTCACTGCATCAGCGTAGATAGCAGTAGTCTGGAAATTAAGACTGCAGTATATGAAAATTAATCTAAGTTCTTAGACGCTTTGTTCTAGTTCTAGAGAAGCAAGTGTGATGGTATAACGAAATTTTACCTGCTGTTAATTGCATTCTGAATGATTTAAGCGTAAATGCCATATCGAAATCAGCTGATGTTATCAGAGAGCTATACAGATCAGATATTCCATTTATTAATCACTTACTTTATGATATACGTTAACTCTTCGCTTTTTGCATTAAAATTGTAATTTTTAGATTCCGACAAAGCCTATCAACAATGTGGAATTATTTAGTACATCTTTTAAGTAATTGCTAACATTTTCGATGGTTTGTAAAATGCTGATTTATGATTGGCTGTTGCGCCAGCTATACTTGATCGTAAATGACTAACCGTTTGCCTTACAACACGAGCTCAGACTATTTGGTTTATTTCGATTATATAACACCATTGCATACATTATTAGTGTATCCGTAGCAACCATTTAATGCCTATCGAATCAAGTTTTGCTGCTAATTATTAACTTCATGTGCTGTGCTATTGATGAATATTTTATAAAAAATTTATTTGTGCATAAATTACTTGTTAAATTTGAATTGATTGCGCCTCACGTTTTCAGCTAATTAATTAGATATTGGGAATTTCGGAACTACGTGGCGACATTTATTTGAACAAAGTATGTTATAGGCTATTTTGTCTAAAACTAACTGAAATATAGTTTGAAAAATGTGCTGAAACGTTAAACAGTCTTTATAAGCTAATTTAAACAATTAGTTTCCTTTGAAACTGTGATTCAACTTATGGTAAGTGATCTCGCATTCATCGAGTTGTGGCTTAAGACAATTGGCAAGACGCAAAAATATAAAAGGGCAGAAGAACCGGACGTTTGACTTGAATATATGATTGGGCTACAATCTCATAGACCCTTTGACAGTACTCACTGTTTTTATCACAAATTACAGAGATTTGATCACTCAAACCGAGTGTGGTGGGTGAGCGGTTAACGCTGTGGACTCGCATTCGGAATGACGTTGGTTCGAATCCCTGTTCGAGCATCCAGATTTGGATTTTCCGTGGTTTTCCCAAATCACTCCAGGTGAATGCTTCCCGTTCCTTGTCCCCAATGCCATGCCTCTTCTAATGACCACAAAGTCGACGAGGCGTAAAGCCATAAGCAAAAAAAAATAATAATAATAATAAAAAATAAATAAAAATAAAGTAAAAAGAAGATAAAATTAATCCCTCAAGAGATAAAAATTCGTATTGCTATAGCGAAAGAAGCGTTTAATAACAAGAGCTAATTATTAACTGGAGAAGCAGATAAATCATCGAAGAAAAGACTTGGCAAATTTTTTGTATGGAGTGTTACTCTTAATGGGGCAGGAGCACTGAGGCAAGAAGATGAAAAACGGATAGGAGCGTTTGAGATGAGGATTTAGAGGAGAATGGAGAGGATCAGCTGGAAATGTTGACGTGCTGGGAAGGGTTTGTGAAAAGAGGAAACTGCTCCAAATCATAAAAGAAAGTAAGCAGAACTGGATGGAACACTTGCTGAGAGGGGAGAACTTGTTAAAAGACTCCTTGGAAGAACTGGTTTGTTGGAGGAGAGTGAGAGGAAGAACGAGGTACAAGATCACAGATAATTGCGAAGAAAACAGCAACTACATGGACACGAAGAGAAGGGCAGAAGACAGGAGGGCAGCCATGGGAAAATCAGCCCTAGACGAGTTAGACTTTTTTCATTATTTTCAATTAAGGCGGGTTCCTGGTTGTGCTCTTAAAATAAGGATATTTTTTTTTTTCAATAACTCTGAGGACCCTACAGTCGACAAACTGTCAAACATAATATGAATTTTACTGTATTCACCTGCCATATTGTTATGTTTTTTGGCAGTTTTATACTTTATCTTCCTTATGCCTGCAGCCTCCAAACTCGCATAGAAACTTTCTTAGTTAAAGTAGTTTCACATATTCTTGAAGTACAATCTTTCCCTCTGCCACACTCCAATCAATGCTTTTAAAATTATCCCATTGTATACAGTACTCTGCGTGGTCTCAAGCTGCAGGTCCTATTACTTTAAACATCTTCTTTTTAATTTACCAACTTGTGACGGTACACTAGTTTATTTAGGGTTTTATTTGAGCGTTTTGGGGACATACGAAATTGTTTTGGAGTGTGGCGCAATGATTTGAGAGGCTCGAAGGGAAAAAAGTTGCTTTACCGATGCTTAGTGGAAAAACGGCACATTATGGAGGCATCGGCTGCGTTTCACCGTATACGGAAAGTGTGATATGTATATACATGACGGTGAGCTGTTAGTAGGACCGCTTTCCATCGCCGAATGTGAGGGGATACGAACGTTCAACCCCCTTTAGAGGAATGAAGAAACCTGCAGATTTCAGCTGGTGTGAAACATTGTTAGTTTTTGATTAATTGACTTTCGGGTTATGCCGCGTTGTTTATTTCATTACCTGAGTTTTTGTTGTTTGGTATCTAAATTCTGTTAAAAGTTTGTCGGGGAATAAGTGAATTTTGTCGAGTGGTGTATAAAGTGTCTCAAGTCTCTAAAAACGTCTGATAAGGGCTCAGAATATTTCATCTGCAGACCCAATAGATTAACTTCAGTGTTTTTTAAGGTTTTTAAAGGGCGACGACAGTATTAACTGTTGTGTAGGGCTATAAAAAACTCCCATAGAGACGATGCAACCTGTCGATCGTTTAATAACAAAATCGTGTAACGTTTCACCACCAGCTAAAAAGATTTTCATACAGGAGTTTTGTTTCACTTAAGGGTGAAGTGTCTTGTGCAATTTGCTGACATACATGTAGAGGAACTGGAATGTATGTAAAAAAATTTGAAGGGAACAAGGTTGATTTAATAACGTAACCTTAACTGACAGCAAATAATTTTTCGGACCTTACTGTTGAAAATAGAAACTTATAGAAAATATTAAATATGATGCTAAGTTTTTACAACTTTGTGGTGGCGGGAATCTTCTGATAATTTCTCTTTAAATTTACATATCGCTCGGTGGCTTGTTTGAAGAGTAATAACTATTTGAAATACTCAGACTTTTATGAACATATTTATTTTTCTGTCGGTACTTAAGAAATAGAAACCTTTCCTTTTTTCTGCGATGATATTTGAATTGTGGGAGGCTGAAATTCTTCCTGAAATATAAGTTGCATCGCAGCCGCCGATCCTATTTAATATTAGCTACTTCCTCGAATACACCACTATCTGCAAGCATGTAAAGGAGTCTGAGGGAACGGAGTATTGTATTTGTTATAATAGCAATAGTCTTACAAACTTCTATAAACAAACATTTTTAGTTATGGTGTTCAGGTATGTATAATTTGCAACTATCTGGGACTCACCAGTGAGTCATCGCTAAGTTTGATCTTTGGACTTGATGGGATTTCGGATTTTGTATCAACAAATTACGTGAAAGATTTAAGGCATAAATACCAGTTTAATAAAGCCAGTTCAAGTTTATTTTTTGTGTTCTATGGAATGAACAGAAAACTATTTCGCAAGTAGTATTTATTGACATGTACCGCAGATGGGACGTGGCACAAACACAATAAAAGTAGCTATGATCATTTATCATACGAGTGTCGATTTGGCTCTGAGTGGCCATTAGCAAAGTGCCTTAAATTTCCAATAAACTGCCCATCTGCTACTGACTGATACTACCCTCATTAATGGTTAAATATTTTCGACTTTGCATCCTACACCCCCCTTCTCCAACAAGTAAATGTTACTTTTTACCCAGGTTTTAACGTCATTCTTTAGTAAAACCTAATATACCTTGCTGGAAACACAGGCATCAATGTCCAGTCTTAAGAAAATGCAGCAACTCTCTTCGAAACGTCATACGATATCGATTCTTTAACATAAAACTAGAAATATATAAAGAGCCATGAAAATGAACAAATAACTCAGAGACCGTAATACACTGTCAGTCACAGAAACAGGTCTCTAATTGTAGGAATTTAAAACCAATTGAATAAGCAGTTAGAATTATTTCGTATAGGTATTTTCTGTATTATGTCATCAATTTTGTAAGAAATGTGTCTCTACATTTAGAAGAAACAATTTGTGTAATCATAAGAATACGTTCAAAAAACTTGAATACTTCCTTCCAATCACAGTTATTCAGTAAACATAAATTTATATGCGTCCGAATCGCACGAGTGTTGCTGCTATATTTTTTGGATTCATATTCTTTCCTTATTCATATCACATAGTGTAAATACATATAGTGTCTTTAGATTAGTATAATAAGACTAATAGAAACTGCAGATTGTGTTGGCAAAGTTTTATACGACCAGGTAAAATGTAATTTTTTATATAATTCTAAATCAAATTTATTAGTATTAATTGTGTGACTGATAGATTATATCACATGTCACTAAGCATGTATAGAATACTATTAGGTCTATCCGACTGTTCTGAAGTTTTGAAACTACTACTGTCAACACTAGACCAATATTAATAGGAATGTTCAGGAAAAAATATATTTTTCTTATCCATTTCGGATACGGGTGGGTAGTGTACGAGCTCTGTATTAAGTTCTCGCTTCGAAAACTGAAAGGTTTTTGGCATAAATGTTAATGCCTGCTTAACTTTTTCACCTCTGTCAAATCTTGCTGAACTCGATATTCACTTCTATCAAAGCCTGCTTCCACTAAACGAACTGTGCTTTGAACGTCCCAAGATTATGAGATCATTTTAATCCACACGTATAGCCATGATAGGCGGATTGCGCCGTAACTTCATACTTTGTTATCAGGTCGCAAAATCATACGATTGGCGTTGTCGGCGACAACGAGTGTCTGTTACCATTTCTTTTAGTGTTTGTATTTGAAACTTTTCTGTCTCCCTCGGCACATATACTGTATGCGCGAGGGAGCTAATAAAGCAACCGAAAATCCTCCTTTGTGGCTGCTCGCGTTAACGAACAACCGCAATGGACCAGGAAGGTACAATAGGACCAAGTTAGAGACCTGGCATCTGCGTAAAGGCGGTTTTTAGGGGGTTTCCCGCAACCATGTATGTGAATGCTGGGACACTCAACAAAAATACACTTATCATACACAATACACGTTACACGTTTCCCCTAGTAGTCCTAAAAACAAAAGTGAAAACTTAAAACCTTGAATATCATACACGCAACACGTCATACTTATAGCTATAGATATACTAAATAATAATAATTCTATGTGGTCGTAATGACGTAGTGACAGGGTTTCTATTGGCTACCCCTGTCTCAGCAGCCTTAACCTAACCCGGTAGTGCTACCAGGTACAAGGGACCTACAGTTTAACGTGGAATCTGAACCACTGAAGAGTTCTGGCGTATTTCACATTATACAGCAAGTTGTACCAGAGGTTAAGGGTCTATGAAAATCTCCGCTGAGTCAAGGATTCGAACCGGGGAGCCCCCGTTCTCCAGTCAGACACTTTAACCACCGAATCACCAGACCGCTACAGATATAACATTAGCATGTCGCTGACACGAACTCATAAGAGTTTATCCATCCAAAAATCTACCAACGCGCCTAAAGAAGTTTTCGTTTCAAAAACTAAAAATCTGACTTAGTCCACACCCCGAAGGTTGATCGAATCTGTCCGATCGAGATGTTCCAAGCTATTGCGTCAGAGGCAGGAAGGCTAATTCCTTTCCTAAGGGCCCTACAGTTTATCGTGGAGTCAGAATCACAGAAGATCTCAGCGTGGCTCATATAATCAAATACAACTCCTAAAAATTCCTGCTGACCACGAAATTATTATCATTATTTTTTTTTTTTTTCGTAAGATACAGACTTCTTGGATGAACCTGAAGCGTTGACCGGAGAGCGAAACTATCGGAAGTAAGCGCCGTAACAGCTGAGCTACCAGACCGCCATGTTTTAAAGTATACGTGTGCTAAATACTGTCAATATCGGATTAAAAACTCTGAGTTCGGATGAACAAATTAACAGAAATTAAGTTGATGGGAAAGGCAGGAGAGGGTTTCTGTTTTTATGAATGAAACGGAAACAGTATTTTTCTATATAAATAATTTTCTCGGGTGACTAGCCGAGTTATATGAATGTTATACTTACACGATATTTCGGCGCACTGAATCATCAGAAGATGGCGTCGATGATTCAGTGCGCCGAAATATCGTGTAACTATAACATTCATATAACTCGGCTAGTCACCCGAGAAAATTATTTATATTTGCAACGCCGAGAAAAACTACGTAAGTATTTTTCTGTTTATTTTAAAGTATACGTATGCAAAGTTCCATCAAAATCTGATCAAACCGTATGTTCCAAAAAACTTCCAACGCGCAATGCGTCATAGCATGTCTGTAACGCGAGTTCTTAGATTTACCTCAAGCCTACAGACCGTCTACAGGAATTCTCACTTCAAAAAGTAAGAGTAGAGATTATGTTGACAGTATATGCCCAGTGCAACGGCGAGACAAATACTTTTCGTGACAAACATTAACTTCAGTAATCATCTCTTCCTCATTCTCCGAAGATCCTGCAAAGTAACTTCGCTCATTTCTTGCTTCCAGACCGATCCTCAGAGAGGAAATTAAAGGCGCGGACTGCTAATCGTCTTCCATTGTCGCTCGCCATGCCTGCCTGATTACTGCAGACTTGTCACAGGGCTGGCAGGTGCAAGGTGAGAAGGTCGCCGAAGTTTGCGGCCGGAACCCGACGCTAGCGCCGCGAGGCGGCGGGAAGCTTTTACCACACGCCACAAGGCAGCTTGTTCCTGTTGTGACGCTACGTCTACTTACTGGAAGGAACCCACGCCAAACCTGTCATTCTCTGTTGCTTATCAAACAGTAGTTTAATGGCACGTAAAAAAAATGACGAGCAACACCTATGCAATTAATAGAAAGTCGTGCTGGAGAAAGTTTATAAGGAAAACGAATAATCATTAATTTATTATTATATTTTTTACTAATATTTTACTTGATATGAATTCATCCATTTATTCAAGGCATTCACACGTTTGCAGTATACAATGTCTATGAGTCTTTAAGTGGCCAAAAAGTCCAATACTAGAATAACAGGGTGTGCAACAATGATGGCACACATCGGCACGAGAACGTGGGGAACGTCTCTTTTCAACTTCTCCTGTTCCTTCCTACGATTTCTTTTCTCCGATTCTAACTGTCGTCGTTGCTCTTCATAATGATGTGATCTCTGGTGAACCATTTGTCGCCTTGCAGGTCGATTACAGACTGCATCCTCCCAGCTGTTTGTATTTATCAGGCATTGCTTAAGATTGGCTTTAAGTCCAATGCCGTATCGCTTCATTTGTCCTCCTCTTTCATTAGTTGCGAATACATTATTTGTTTGCGGAGGTGACTGTTCGACATTCGGATGGCATATCCAAACCATCTTAGTTAGTGCTTGATTGTTATGTGCGTAAGGTTTCTCTGATTAGATTTTGGAGCTTTTGTCTGGAACATTTTTAAATAACTGCATTTGACTTTAAATTACACAAATTTTTACTGTTACGAAAAAGTTAATAAATAAAGCCTAATTTCAAAAACGAATAACTATAATTTATGTGACTGATATGTTTCGTGGTTACCTACGGTTCGCTTAAAGATTCTATGAATTATTTATAAACTTCCTTGTTTCTTCTTTTCTCTCTCTATATATAAACATTATTAAGTTATATTGTGACTTGGCTCTAGTAACTGTTGCAGCGTGAAACATAGGATGTTCCTCTTCTTACGTGCATTTCCGCATTTAGTTATTGTAAATAATAAAAAAAGCAATATATATTTTTTTATTATTTTTCTAATCTCTCCCTCGTATTATAATTTTTTATCTCTGAGCTTCGTATTTATCTACAATAATTTTCTCAACAGGCAATTGTCTTTTAACTAGCAATGCAGTTTCATTTTATTTTAGCAATATAAGTGCAACTAATATCAAATGCAGTTATTTGTTTGTATAACTAACACCTCGGGCCCCATTGGACTCGCTGAATGTTTGACGAGCTATTGAATTCTCGTACAGTCTTCAAAGAATTTACTTTCTGTAGCAAACAAACACTGTGTATTTCCGTATCGTTTAGAGGCTTTGTTTCCTCAGATGAAAATAAACTGATTTTCCTCCTGCTGAACTGGCATTGTTTTATGTGTGTAGAGGTTGTTGTTTTAAAAAATATGAGTGAAAGAATAAAAACTGTTTATTATAGGTCCCGAAATAGCAACAGTCAGTAAAACCATGATACACGATTTTAATTAACGACAAGTAGGACGAAGCATATGCTATTACTGTTTAGTTAGTAAGCAGATTGATCAGACACCGTCTCATTTTTGGATTCAAAGATTTAGAGAAAGTTGATATAATTTTTAAATTATTTTTATTTTTCTCGTAATCCCCCTAAATTGTTTCATAATATATTCGCAGCAGATACACAAAATTCAATTTTTACTTATTTTTTGCGCTTCCTAATTGGTGTAATATACAACCAGACGAAGTTATACAATGAATGCAGAACACATCGTGCAACGGTTTATACTAGCTTTTGTTATGAAGATTAGTTTCAAAAATTGTGGTACAAACTGTTGCTCTAATACAAAATCAAGAAAATTCCTCTTTCTTACCAACTGTCAGTGTTTTTCTTTATTTGTAGCGTTCATGATTGACTAGGATCTGCTTATTTAAATTTGCTAAATTCACTGATCCTCAGAATAGAATTTTTGGGATGAATTTCTGCCTACATGAAGCAATGACCTCTATGATTGTTGCCTTGCATTTTATAGTTTTTTTTTTTTTTCAGAGCTGGTAAATTATTTTTATCTCGATTGCATAGTGCAGCCTTTATGCGTATACCACCCTAGCAATAGGGACTTTAGAGGCATTGTCACAATCTCTGTTTCTTCATTACTAATAGCTTTTTACTGATAGCTCAGTAGCTCATAGACCGAATTGTAACTTACCTGTAAATTCTTGGAAGTTCTCATCTGGAGCATTGCCATAGGGAATCAGTAGCGCAAGGGTTTGACTAATAATATCGAGAATATGCAAAAAAAGAGGCCGAGCAATTTTGTGCCTGTTTAAAAGTATTTAGAAAGCGTCACGGAATTGATACGGATGTTTAGCTAGGACTGTCTGGTAGACAGATGAAGTAGTTCCCGCATTAATCTACACTCCTGGAAATTGAAATAAGAACACATTGACGCCGGTGTGTAAGACCCACCATACTTGCTCCGGACACTACGAGAGGGCTGTACAAGCAATGATCAAACGCACGGCACAGCGGACACACCAGGAACAGCAGTGTTGGCCGTCGAAGGGCGCTAGCTGCGCAGCGGTTGGGCACCGCCGCAGTCAGTGTCAGCCAGTTTGCCGTGGCATACGCAGCTCCATCTCAGTCTTTAACACTGGTAGCATGCCGCGACAGCGTGTACGTGAACCGTATGTGCAGTTGACGGACTTTGAGCGAGGGCGTATAGTGGGTATGCGGGAGGCCGGGTGGACATACCGCCGAATTGCTCAACATGTGGGGCGCGAGGTCTCCACAGTACATCGATGTTGTCGCCAGTGGTCTGCGGAAGGTGCACGTGCCCGTCGACCTGGGTGCGGACAGAAGCGACGCACGGATGCACGCCAAGACCATCGCATTTTACGCAGTGCCGTAGGGGACCGCACCGCCACTTCCCGGCAAATTAGGGACACTGTTGCTCCTGGAGTATCAGAGAGGACCATTCGTAACCGTCTCCATGAAGCTGGGCTACGGTCCCGCGCACCGTTAGGTCGTCTTCCGCTCACGCCCCAACATCGTGCAGCTCGCCTCCAGTGGTGTCGCGACAGGCGTGTATGGAGGGACGAATGGAGACGTGTCAACTTCAGTGATGAGAGTCGCTTCTGCCTTGGTGCAAATGATGGTCGTATGCGTGTTTGGCGCCGTGCAGGTGAGCGCCACACTCAGGACTGCATACGACCGAGGCACACAGGGCCAACACCCGGCATCATGGTGTGGGGAGCGATCTCCTACACTGGCCGTACACCTCTGGTGATCGTCGAGGGGACACTGAACAGTGCACGGTACATTCAAACCGTCATCGAACCCACCGTTCTACCAACCATTCCTAGACCGGCAAGGGAACATGCTGTTCCAACAGGACAATGCACGTCCACATGTATCCCGTGCCACCCAACGTGCTCTAGAAGGTGTAAGTCAACTACCCTGGCCAGCGAGATCTTCGGATCTGTCCCCCATTGAGCATGTTTGGGACTGGATGAAACGTCGTCTCACGCGGTCTGCACGTCCAGCACGAACGCTGGTCCAGCTGAGGCGCCAGGTGGAAATGGCTTGGCATGCTGTTCCACCGGACTACATCCAGCACCTCTACGATCGTCTCCATGGGAGAATTGCAGCCTGCATTGCTGCGAAAAGAGGATATACACGGTACTAGTGCCGACATTGTGCATGCTCTGTTGCCTGTGTCTATGTGCCTATGGTTCTGTCTGTGTGATCATGTGTTGTATCTGACCCCAGGAATGTGTATATAAAGTTTCCCATTCCTGGGACAATGAATTCACGGTGTTCTTATTTCAATTTCCAGGAGTGTATTAATTAAGATATTAACAACTATCATAGCTTTTCGCCTAGTCGACGTCGAGGTTATTAGAGGCGGGAAAGGACTGAGGGCAAGGAACGGGAAAGAATTAGGCAATGGCCTTTTTGCAGGAAGCATTCCGGCATTCGCCTGGAGTGATTTGCGGAAACCACAGGAAACCCAAATCTGTATGCCCGAATGAGGATTCGAAGATGCGGCCTCCCGAATGCGAGATCAGAGAGCATTACCGCTCATTCACCACGCTCGGTGTAAACAACTAACGTTTACGAATGTGATGAAGTACTTGCATCATAGTGGCAAGGTAGAGGAGAGGAGGCAAATGTGGCTGATGCCTATACGAATCCTTTGTCCCTTGTGATTTTAGCGATTATAATCTATAGTGAAGAAATTAGTTTTGGTGAAAATCTGCCACTTAAACTTATCTATGAATTGTTCAGTGTACTTACATTTAAAGAAAATATTTAGTTAGTTAGATCACAATAACAATCTTTTCAGGATGAGGTAGGTTCGCATCCCGGTGCGGCCATTCAGATTTCTGTTTTCGTTGGTTCCTGTAAATTTCTGCATGGTTCTTTGAAAAGGCGTTGTCAAATTCCTTCCTCTTCATTACCCCCTCACCGGTCCTTTCCTGCCTCTAATGACACAAAAATAAACACATTTCTTTAAGTACAATTTTTTAATAATCTGAAATTTACAACAATGTCTCCATACACACACACACACACACACACTTTCTCTCTCTCACACACACACAAACACATATAATCTAATCAAAGTATTGTAGAGTTTATAAATGCTAAAATAAAATTCTGACGTTTCAGCCGAAACGTTTCGACTTTCTTCTGCGGAAGAGCAGTAAATTTCGTACGTTATCGATTAGAAGTTAAGAAATGCTAGTTACTGCAAGCATAATAAATTCAGCGTCAGCGGTATTAGTGTTTATGGGGCCTTTTACTGCAGACTTGAAAAGGACAGAGGAGAATAGACAAAACTGTGCCAAGGGGATCGGTTTCTTGAGCAAAACTATGGACAACCGAAACATCGGCCAGTGATCTTTTACTTAAGCTCAAATCAACTCTAGTCGCGGGTATTACATTTTAGTGGGTGGTAGGGGAACCATGAGCGTTCTGGTAGCTCAGTGCCTAAGCGCTTGCTTTCTAAACTTTCGCTTCTCCTGACCCGGGCACGAATTTTGAGAGTTGTGTTTAATCATATCAGCTATGCCAGGACGCTCCGTGGTTCGGATTCCACGTTAAACTGTAGGTCCCAGAGGAAAGGAACTGGCCGTCCTACCTCTGACACAATGGCTTAGTATGCCTCCACAGGGAGGATCCAACCAACCTTCGGGTTGTGGACTAAGTTAAGTTTAAGGGGAACCATACAGTAAACAGTGAAACGATGGCTTCTGCCAAACCCCTTTTACGGAGGATACTTGTAATAGTGGTACATCCCCCACAGCGCTACAAGTCTCTGTTTCTTGTTCCATCATTTCTGAGATAATGAATTCATCATACACTTTTAAAATACATTTTAGTTCGGGCCAATTCAAGTCTTGTCAACCACTACCGTCGAATTCCGATCAACGGGAAAGTCTTAGCTAACGAGATAACAACACCGCAGTACAATACTTAGTATTAAAAAAAAAAAAAAAAAATCAGTAATAAGAAACAATACCGAGTGTAAAAGTGAACGGGACGTGGTTAAGTTTATATTTTTAAATACTGACATCATTCTTTCTGTGTCCTGAAGACTATAGAGCCATTTATAATGTCTTAGTTTTTGTATGGTTATTTATTAAAAATGCCTACTTCATTTTGACGGTCACGTATACATCCATTTCTATTTTGTTTCAGGCGATGGCAATAACCTCAAATAAAATAACTTGAAAATAATAAACAATGACACTTATACTCGATTTTATTTAAATCCCTATTAATGTTGGTAACCAATCTTGGATGAATCTGCTAACTTAATATTCACATTTAGTGAAGATTGGTTGTTGCTCGTAACTTCATTTTTTTTTTTTTTTTTTTTTTTTTTTTTTTTTTTTTTTTTTTTTTTTTTTTTGCTGTACCAATTTTTATAAGGTAAAGTCAAGCACGTAATCGGGTATCGGCTTTTTCCACACGCACAGTTTGACCTCATAATTTACTACAGGTGACCCCAAACTTCTTATCGCGTGGACCCCTTCATAAATTATTTGCCATCTTATCGACCCCCAGATTAAGTATTTAATAAAAACATTGAATCTTTTTTGGCATTTCTGATCTGAAAGAATAAGGAGACATGCTTTACATCTCAACGAAAGAATTTATACTTCCCATATCTTCTAAAATCCACCCAATAACATTAACAGAAAAAGGAGATATTTTTCACTGTTGTTGAAATCTTAAAAAATAATAACAAAATAATTAACAGATGGAAATTTATCTATAGTTCTTCAACCGTACGCGTCATTAAACGTAAAATACACTATAGTCTTTAATAATTTAACATATATTGTATCGGATAAAAAAATCTCTTATTGTCATTTTGCGACATACCTTTTTATGAAAATAGTTTATATTAGTGGGATGGATGTATCTGACGAGCAGCAGCAAGATTATTGATATTTTGTTGGAAATTGGTAAGTTTTAGTCGCAAATCACTACGGTTTTCGAGGTTCAATCTGTTCCTCTGTTTTGTCAAAATTACGTTCTCGTGGCTAAAACCAAGTTCAATCGTGGAAGTAAGAAAGGTTTGGCCTCTGCTCTGGGCTTGTGGTATTTAGTAGCAATATTGTTATTGTTCCAAAATTCAGTGAGGTTCTTATTTTTAAACAACGCTTTAGTTTCGAGATCTACACATATTTCACTCAGTTCATCTTCTAATCCGTACTTGGAATTTTTATTGAAATATTCCCATTTTTTTCTTTTACACTATAATTGACCCTCTTTAATATTAGTAGACCCCCTTTCATTAATCGACCCCTGGAGAACCGTTATCGACCCCTTGTGGTCGATATCGACCACTTTGGCGATCTCAAATTTACAATCAACGTGCGGTGAAGAATATTGCAAATACAATAAGAAATTAAAACCCCAGGAAAACAGCATATGAATGGTTATAGATACTAATCGAAACAACCTTTGGTTGGTACTTAAAAATCCCAGTGAATGTTTCAACTGTTAGAAATAACTTACCTTGAAATGAATATTAATTTGCAGACACTTGAATCTTAATTTCTCACATTTTCAACGCCACATCAGATTGAAACATACCTTACATTACTCTTGTGACCATTGGTTCTATATTGTTCAAAATCCTATCACATCCAACACGCAGTATATGAGTGAATCGCGTTCAAGAAAACTTACAAGCAGATGAACAGGCATGATTTTCTTATTTCTCATCTTTCGAATACAGCGTCGAAAAAATAAAATATACCTCATATATACCCTAGAATGAAAAATGTTTGATGCTCTATAAATATACATTGTACTGTTTTAAGTGAATTGTTCTCAACGAAACAAAATTTGTTTCTCACAGTCGAATTAATTTCAGTCAGTTATGTAAAGATGTGAAATGTCTTATCCATCCGTCCTCCACCGACCATAGAAGATATCCTAAGATTCATGACAATCACATTACAAAACCTAAATCCCTTCTCCCGTGAACACACCCTGGCGCAAATTTCAATTGCAGCAAAAGCAGTATTTGGAATACAAATAAACGCCACCTACTCTCACAATAACGCCCACTTCCAGTTTCTGCCCCTAGAAACCCTCGTCTAAACCCACCAACTCCACAACTAGAACTATTCCTAATATGCCACTTTCCCACAATATACTTTTCAATAATATCCGATCACTCCCAACGAACAAAAACCTCCTCCTGCATACCCTCGCTACACACGACATCCATTGCTTTATGCTCAATGAAACCTTCCTCCAACCCCACCATCACATCCGTATGTCACCCTACCAGCTCACCCGAACCGACAACCCAGCGCCTGTAGCACGCGGGGGAGTGGCCATTGGCTATAAGCATCATATCCCCATCAAAATACACCCACCACTCAACCATCCATCTGAACATATCATTGCCACAGTCTTTCTCAAATCCCTCACAGTCACCCTTGTCACCATATACATTCGACCCGGTGTTCCCCTCCCTTTAAATTTTATATCATATATAGATAAACATTACAGCTCATACATCATCATGGCAGATATCAATATCCATAGCCGCACCCAGCAAGAACTTCATCAATTTCATAACATCCTAACCGCCATGAGAGGTGACATCATTAAAATCCCATTACCCACACGTCCCGAATCAAACACAACCCCTGACGTAGTTATAGCTTCTCCCAATATACTAACCCGCTCCACCCTTCATGTCCTCTATCCAATAGGCAGTGATCACCTCCCCATTATGCTTTCCATCCAGTACAATGCCCCCCACACCCCGCACCCACCCAACCCCACACCCCATAAATATATTCAAAACTACAATAAAACCAACTGGAAAGACTACAGGAAATACATAGACGACCAGATAGCGACAGATAACCCAAATATCATAGACGCAGACAGCCTACTTAGAACCGCCGAATACCTCCAACGTACAATCACAGACGCTACTGCCGCTCATATCCCCTTGACTCCTATCACCCCTCACAAACCATCACTATCCAGACGAGCCCTTCAACTTCTTCATATCTCACGTCGCCTCTTCCGCACCTACCTAAGAACCCATGACCGTCAGCTACTCACCCTCCACCGACAACTCCAGAGAACAGTCCGCAACTGTATCGCCGCTCAGAAAAGACGCACATGGAGGGACACCTGCAACCAACTAAGCCAAAAATATTCGCAAAACTCCTCCCAATACTGGTCCACCTTCCGCCGCTTAACTGGTCTCAAACCCGCCCCCAACTACCCCCTCCTCCACAACAACCTTCCTGTCCCCGACAACACTCAAAAAGCCAACCTCTTCGCCAACCTACTTGAAACCATCCACACTGTCCCAAACGACCCCAAATTCGACTACTCAGACTCCCATATCATCGAACAGCGTGCCAACCCTACATCACCTCCCCTCCTACCCGACTTCAACTACATTCAAACCGTCAGCCGTACTGGACTTAACACGCCTATCACAGCTAATGACATCCTATCCGTCCTCAGCACGAAGAAAAATACTGCCCCGGGCCCAGATTCAATCACTTATCGCCACATTAAAGAAGCACCCCGCTCTTTCCATCAACTTCTAGCTCATCTATATACAAACGTACTATACTCTGGCATCTATCCCCCAAAATGGAAATCTTCAAAAATCCTTATGTTCCCCAAACCCACATCAGATCCGAACTCATACCGCCCCATCAGCCTCACCTCCGTCTTCAGCAAAACATTTGAAACCATACTATCACGACGTATCCACAAACATCTATCACAACACTCTCTCCTATCCCCCGCCCAGTGTGGCTTCCGTCCAAACCTATCGACCCAAGATCAACTCCTCAGACTTATGCACCTTCTGACCACCCACATCAACACCCACAGATCAGCAATACTTATACTATTAGATATTGAAAAGGCTTTTGATCGAGTATGGCACGCTGGCCTCATTTTCAAATTGCAAACCTTCGCCCTTCCTATCACCTACATTCGCACAATAGCTTCCTTCCTCACCAACCGTACCTCTTTCGTTTCCATAAACAACATTCTCTCCCGCATCTTCACCATGACCGCAGGTGTCCCCCAAGGGTCTGTCCTGTCGCCCCTCTTATACATCATGTACATAACCGATATACCCATTCCCGCACCACCTACATATATCCTTAAGTACGCCGATGACACCGCCTACCTCGCCGTTCATAAAACCCTTCAACAGTCGGAGAAAGCCCTACAGATCATACTAGACTGCTTTGTTAAATGGTGCAACCGCTGGCGACTAATAATTAATCCCAATAAAACACAAGCCATTATTTTTGGAAAAACTAGTAAAAGATACAGGCTCGCTGATTTTAACATAACCATATACAATCATCCCATCCAGCTACAACCCACAGTTACATACCTAGGAATCACCCTCGACCGACATCTTACATGGACACCTCATCTTAGAACCATCAACTCCAAAGCCCAAACCCGCCTAAACCTTTTAAAATTACTTACTGGAACATCCTGGGGACTACATAGCCAGGTCATCATAAATACATACAAAGCATTTCTTCGCCCCATCCTAACTTATGGTCACCTCTCATGGCTCTCCGCCCCTGATCACTTCTACAATAGACTCCAAATAATAGAACGCCACGCCCTCCGAATCGCCTACCGAATAAGACTACCTTCTCCTACCCAACAGCTTTATACCAGAATGCGTTTTCCTCACATACTGATCCACATAGAATCCCTCCGGCTAAAATATGCTATCAATAGCCTTCTAAACAAAAATCCAATAACTCACCGCCTACTTAAAGAACCACTTCATCTCCCCTCCTGTTACAAACAGATCCCACCAACACTGCACCTCCAAAATATCCTTTTTATAACCCAGCACAGAGACCGACCGCCTACCATACCTCAACAAGAGAAGAGAACAAAAATTTACCCCACTCTGTGAATGACATCAAAATCGCCTACTACTAGCCACAAATCTGCAAGAAAAGCAAACAAAATATTGTACAAAACTACAACTCTGATCATGTAACATCTAAATTCAAATCTACTGTATTATTTTTGTAAAAGTATAAACATTCCTTTACGAAAATCTATTGTAAACCATATTATCATTTGGCTGAAGAGCACGACATGTGTGCTGCCAGCCCGCTTCCCCCATTAAGGGGGTTGAATGAAATGACAATAAATATATATATATATATATATTATGTTGTAATATGCATATTTACGTCATTGATTGTTCCTGGCAAAGTCAACGATAATCTCCTATCTCATCTGATCGCTCTCATATTCCGGTCTGGTGGCTCTGTCGTTGAGCTGTCTGTCTGATTGGTGACCGAAATGTTTGGAAAACCAGTCTCGGCGAGGATTTTCATAAGCCCTCAACCCGACAATTAATCTCTGGCACAACTTGCTGTGTATTGTGAAATACGTCAGGACGCTTCCGTGGTTCGGATTCCAAGTTAGGGGTGTCCACTTAGAACGTACATCGATGTTACTATTCGATGTAAAACATCGGAACCCTGCATCGATGTTTTTCGATGCATCGCTTAAAAACATCGATGTTTTTTCAACATCGAATACTTTTAAGGTTTACTTAGCTCAACAAATACAAACCATCAATATTCGTCGGCAAATGTTTCATTTATCTCTTACCTGTTCCTTTAAAATCGCTGAGAGAAAATGTGACAATAGTTTGATATTCACCATTTCCAATTAAAAGCAGATAGTTCGTTGTCTTTCGTTTGGTCCGTGTCAACACAGAGTAACACTATACCAGCAATGTAGTGCTGTAGCTGTAATAGTGTGTTTAATTTTATGCTTTTTTTTTGTTTATGGCTTTACGCCTTGTCGACGTCGAGGACACTAGGAGCGGGAAACAACTGGAAGCAAGGAAAGGGAATAAATTCGGTCAAAGCCTTTTAAAGGAAGCATCTCGGCATTCGCCTGAAGTGGTTTGGGGAAACGATGGAAAATCCAAATCTGGATGCGCGAACGGGGATTCGTACCCGCGTCTTCCAGAATGCGAGGCCAGTTATCTTTGACCCAACATTAGAAAATTAATTTTATGATCTTGTATCTTGGTTAAGTAGTAATGTATAAGTGAGTTACAGCTTTGTGAGTGAAACAGAAACTAAAAATTAACAGAAATATTTTATTACGATACCAGACCATTACAATATAAAAACAACACTGAATGCTAAATAGACTTTGTCTGCCTAAAAATATTAATTTTAAGTCCTTAACCTCTTAACACCATTGGCGTTTCGGCAAACGATACAGGAATAAAAGATTACTCAATCATTTCCTCAAATTCTGTCACTTTGCTGACTGACTAAGCAGCCTTCGAAAATAACCGTTCGGATGCAACATGAGTCCCGACAACAGTCAATCAGATGTTGTCCAACCAGATTTATATTTAAATACTGAGTAGTATCAGGTAACACTTAATTGTTATAGAGTAATAATATCTTATTTCGATTCACAGCAAACACTGGCAAACAGGAGTGAATCTAAGAAAATTGTTTTATTCATTCTCTCATACGGACAGGATAGCCAACCGCAAGAAAAATTCATCTTCACCGTTGTTATGTTCCGCTAATTGCTCACAGGTGTCACCACCTGTTAATGACAGATACTTTAAATTGAAATAATTTAATTTAATCTTGAAAAAATTTAAAAATCTTAATATTTATTTCTATTATCTTTGTTATTAGCAAGCGCTAGTTTTTCTATTGATTCGATGTTTTTTTTTTTTTTTTAAAAAATCGATGCATCGAATAGAAAAATTCTTCGTCAAAACATCGAATCTATCCGATGTATCGTATGGTAAACATCGAATGGATACGATGCATCGATGGTTAGTGAATATCCCTATTCCAAGTTGAACTATAGGTACATACCGGGTGGCTACGATAGGGGCGGATTGCGCAACCAATAACAAACTCTGTCAAAAGGTCACTACGACCTCTATCTAACAATATGCACCGTTCGTCAAGCCATATGGTAATTAATAATGAAAAAATATGTAACTGTAAAATGAATGACAAAACGCTAACAGCCCACGAACGTGAAAAATACGCATAAGGATGTCTTGTGCTCTACAGAACAGCAATATCTTAGCGCCAGCCTACCTACGTAAACAGGTCTTATCAATTAAAAACTTGGAAATAAGAAAAAATATCTTAGTTCAAGAATATAGCAAAATGGAAGGAACTTACCTAAAAGTTCAGTTGCAAGATCCGTTATGATATTTTTTTTTCATGATGTAAGATTTCTACGCTGTTTAATTTTATGATCGGTTTTATAAGTTGAATCATGTTTGTAGTTGAGGTTACTTGAAAAATATAATACAGTCTCAAGAAGCAATTTCTAACGTTGTTCTCAGACCAAAATTAATGTCTATGTTATTATTTTCATTTATGTCATTCCTTCTTTTACGCCGCTTGTCTCCCTAGATTTGGCGAAGGTATGTTAGAAAGTACGATTAGCCATTCTACAGTTGTAGATTTTAGAGTTCCATATATAGTTCTCATTGTGTCGTTTAACTGAGTATCGATCTTTTTTGTGTGATTGCCATTAGCCATACTGGATTGCGTATTCAGCAGTTGAGTATACAGGGAAAGAACCGATGTTCCGACGTTTCTTAAAGTTTATGAAGATTATTATTTCGGGCTTTGAAATATTGCTTTAGCATTGTCAGTTGGAGCTAACCCTTACTGTACTTCACCAGTTTTAAATACTGTAGTATTAAATTTTGTGCTAGTTTAATTCACCTATTCTGGAACTGAACTTTAGTCTGTATCACTTTTATAATTGATAAAATTGCGATAGAGCGCCCGCTCCGGTGGCAATCTCCCTACACCCTCCCCCCTTTCTCCTTTTGTCCAGTACTAATTTTTACGTTAAATTCCTTCAGTGTTCCTGTAAATTTTTCCTTAAATAAGATTAGGCTGCATGCACATTAGAAATTAAAATAGATGTTTATGGAAGATTAGTCAAGCGTTGCATCTAACCTGACGAGTGAAAGGTTAACTGTTGGGTACGGCATGCGGCAAGATCTGGGTTCGATCCTCGGCCCGACACTCATGATTTCGATTTCTAAAGGTTTCTCAAAACCACTCTCGCGGGATGCGGTATTATTCTGTCAAAAACCCGTGGCTGAACTCCTTCCCGTTCCTCGTCAACCAGTCTCTACTTACTCTGACGACATCGATGTCGACAAGCCGTTATTGTTTTCCTCCAACATCCCGAAAGGCGAGTTGTTGATACTGTGTAAGCAAAGGGCCTAAGACTTACATTCAATTCTACATATTAATAACTTACATACAATAATAGCTTTGGTTTAAGCTATAGGTTCCCAAACATTTTGACTACCACCCTCTTTACAAAAAAGTTACTCACTGACCATTTTCAGATAAAAACCGGAATCGTCTTCTTTTTCTTGTAATAAATAATGTAACTTATATTTCTCCAAGATTTTTCGCTCGTAACTCACATTTTGAAAAAGTGACTCATGGCGCCCCTCTTAAGTGAAGTGCACAGTATCGTATATAGAAAAGCATTGAGAGATTTCTAAAATTATTAAATGATGTTTACAATATTGGTCACAAGTATGAATAACAACATATTATGAAAAAATATTATTAATTAGAAAGCTGAGCTAATTTTTTTTCCGGTATTTGGAGCCATATTTGTCAACAGCAATCTTAAATCGCCGCTTTCCACTATCGAAAATCTATTTTTATCGTAGCTGATAAATTACTGATGACGCTAAACCCTCTGTTAGCTACATTATCACGGGAACACAATAAAAAA